>OW387025.1:105081161-106281161 GCA_936439885.1 Nowickia ferox
GTTCTGCTTCTTTTGGTTCGTTTATGTCACTTGAGGAATTTTAATGATCTCCAATTGTGTGCTGTTTCAGCGCTTCAGCGGCGGCTGAAGAAGATGCTCTCCTCGGTGTTTGTGTGTAGGAAGCAGCTATAATGACATTGATGTTTTGCTCGATTTTTTGCAGTGTTATCCTACGACGTCTCGTTTGGTTTAGTTTTATAAAGTCTTGTTTATTTAGTTTTGAAAATTAACAAAAAAAAAAAAAATTGCATATGTTTTGTATGTACTGGTAAGCAAGGGAGAGTATTTACGAATATGCAGCAACAAGGCAATTTATATTTTTAATTTGATGTTAAAAAAAAACGGAACATACAATTGCCACAATGGGACGAACGTCAACTTAAACTTCAGGAAATTCACAGATAATAAAATAATGAAAAAAAATATTTGCAAATTTTTGTTACTACGGCAAACAGAGTCAATCAAATATAACTTAATTAGTGGATACATAATGGTGACCTGAGATCTGTTTTGGGAATTAAAAACCGGGAAAACCAAAAATTGGTGGCAACCCTTTTACAAATGGGGTCTTTTGAGGAGATTTTCAAGCTGATCTGATTTTTAGATCAGTCATCAGATCAGCATGAAAATCCCCCCCAAAAATCTTCTATTTGTAACAGGTTTGCCACCAATTTTGGGTTTTCCCGGTTTTGAATTCCCAAAACAGGACGCAGGCCACCATTACCTATATTTTATGCAAATATCAATTGCAAGGTATAATCTTTGCAAAGCTGGGATAAAAAAAATTATGTTAACCTATCGGTTGGAAAATAAAAGAAAAAATTCCATTTTGGGATTTTTTTAGAACTTTTTGAGGAATTGTGGGATTTCAGCATGCAATATGCCTAAATTTTTTGGTATTGTCGTGACGTCGATTTCAACAACTGGAATTTCAAAATGAAAATAGTGGATTGCCAAGAAAATGTTCTAAGTGATATTGAATCAGGGCAAAGAAGCAACGTAACTATTTTTCAAGATGATTGTGAAAGTTCTTTTTGTAGTGAAAGTGAAATTTTTTTTGATAGTCGCGGCTAGGGTGCCATTTGCTCTCGAAAGAATAGTAATTTTCGACTTGAAAACGAGCACATAAATTATTATTTTAATCATGCAGAGGAGTCGAAAAAGACTCGAAAGTGATTGTAAGTTACTACCACAAATTGTCCAGAGAATGAGTCGAAATTGATCAGAAGCGCGAGTCATAAAATACTCTTTTAGAAGAGTCGCAGCTAGGGTACAATTTTCTCTCGAATGAACAGTCCTTTTCGACTCGAACACGACCAGCTCATAAATGACTATTTTAATCGCGCGGAGGGTTCGAAAAAGACTCGAATATGAATATGAATTTCATAAAATGCTGACTGTGTGTGTTTTTTAAGTCCCATAGAACTTACTTAACTGACTTACTGTCAAACGGGCTGCCATATTGCGCTCACTTTTTGACATTTATGATCATTATGACTCTAGCAATTCATCATTGATAGATAGATAGAATGACGCTTGAACAACGACACCAAATCCCGAGTTATCGCTAAGCGCCATACTGCGATCGCAATCATCCACTTTTTGAAATAACAATTTGGCGATAAATTGATTTTGAGAAATAAACCGCTCAAAAGACGAGCGATTTGACGCTTCGCGATTATTTCCTGTGAAGTCACTGGTTTACGCTGATAAACCAGTAACAACTGACGCAAAAGCCGTGTTAAAGTAGAATTAGTAAAATCGTATCGTACTACTTTACAACTTTTGTATACAAGTTATAGAAAATGTAACAGTTTGCACAGCACATTATTTTTGTTTGGCTTTGAATGCGGCTTTTTTGGCATTCGCTACAGAAAAATCTGTTTTCTGTAGATTTCTACGTCAGCGGTTCTACCACACCACACATTGTACAGCTAGTAACGTGCAACTTAAATTTTAAAATTCTATAGGGCTTAAAAAATTCCTTACAAACTTGATTTTGATTTAAAACATTTTCTTAACTATTTAAAACCAAGTCTAACCTTTATTCAATAACTTTTTGCCTCCAACTCTCCCACTGTGCCTGTTTAGAAAAGGATTCTGATTTATTTATTTTTTTTTTATTTTCTTCTAATCTTGCTTACGCTTTAGCAAATCGTAGAACAACAAAGTGCTTAATGAGTTTAAAAATGTTTGTTCTTAGTCTCAGATTAGTTTCCTATTTAGTTAATGTCAACAGTATTAGCAGGTTGGATACATATTTGTTGTTGCTGCAGCATGTTTTCTTAACTCATTACATCTCTCTATCCATGTCTATTTCTTCTACGATTTCCGTTTTTTTTTGCCATAATAAAGCAAGAATAATGATCAATTTTATGGCTATGAAAAAAACAATTAAAATATTTAATTTGCATCATTCTGCATTGCAACAACAATACGAGTAACAACTACAGCACACAAATAACAACAAAAATGAATAGCAGAAACAAAAAAAACTTATAAATTAATTAAAAGATTTGCCATCGTTGGCAGTTGAGATTTTTAACATACTCGTCGTCGTCGTACATACATACATATTTATTTGATATTAAACATTTATATATACAAATATATTTTCATATAATTAAAATAGAAAAACTAACTAATTAGCGTCTTTTTTTTTGTTTGCTGTAAATGTTGTTAAAAAGCGCACGACTTGCAAACGATCGAGTAAGGCCAACCAACCAACCACTCTGGCGTACACAATCCACACACACACACACACGATTGAGCAGTGCACATGCCCATGCACATACACATACATATACTTACTTGCACAATGAATGTCAGTCTGTCTGTCTGCTTTTCTGTTTCTGCTGCTTTTTTTTTGTCCGTCCGTCCTTTTCTTGAGACTCTGCCTACGTACTTTTGGCGTTAAGTGTAGTATTTTTTCATTAAAATAATTTTAATTAAAATGTTTTTATATTTATTTCTTTTTTCATTTGCTTTCTGGTATAAGAGAGTGTGTGTTTGTATGCATGTGCATCCATATGTGTGTACGATTATACAACTAAAGGCAGAAAATGAAACAAACTGCAACAACCGCGGCAAAAGATTGATTTATTAATTCATCGAAGAAAAACACCATATTAATGAGAGTTGCCACATTAATTTGCTGGCTGTGGATTGTTAATGGGAATTCAAAACGTTTTTAGTTTACTTTTTAACTATTTCTCACTTTAAATTAAAGGGTAGATTTTGTATATACAAACGATTTTTCGTTTTGAAATTTGTACGGAAAAAAACTTTTTTAAACGAATTTTTGTTTTTTGTTTTCATGCAAATTTGAAACGTTTAGAAACGAAATTTTTTTACAAAATGTGCCTTTAAATCTTTGAATTGCAATTGCAAATGGACAAGTGATCTCTTGATCTGCAATTTACGCCATTAATTATGGGTAGCGAACGGCAAAATGCAAAGCAAGCCGAAAGGACCAAAATTGAAAAGATTTTTTTTGTGTAAATTTAAATATTTTAGTAAAAAGAAAAACTATGTTTGATCAAGTTATTTTACTGCCACAACCCCAGAATTTTGACTTCACATACAAGCATGGTATGTATATATAATAATCAATGTAAAACAAGTAAATAAAAAATAGCAGGGCTTTTTATTAGATTAAAAATTTTTTATTTATCGAAAATATAAATAAATTATCGACAAAAAATATATAAGAAATAAAAAAGAATCCATAAAGTTTTGACAGACAAAAAATCAAAACTAAAATACACATTTGCATATGTTCGAAAAATTTTACTTTATTACCATGTAAAATTAACGATGTATAGTCCCTTTAATTCTTCTATATGAAAAATTAATGATATATAGCCCATTTAATTTTTCTATATGAAAAATTAACGTTGCATAGTCTAGTTAGGATTACTTACATACCAGATTAAAACGGAAATTCTTCTCTTTACATGCGAATTAAGAAATTGTTCATATTTGATTACCATTCAAGCGACGCATATCGGATTGAACCAGACTTTAAACAGCGAAGCATGCCTGGCTGAAAAAATCTCTTAATAAATGCGACAACCTCAAATAAGAGCCACGAACTCAGAAACCATCATTAGATTTGTACGAGAAAAAATTTATAAAATTGGTGTGAAATCAAATTTTAAATCGTCCATTTCCAAATTGTTTTCTTCTAAATTCGGATACTACAACACACACTAATAACTTGAGTTTTCTGAATTTCAACATAAACGGGTGTAGCATGTGTTTTAACATCCGAACTCACAAGGAAACATGTGAAAACGATGTGGAAGCCATAACACAGATGACTGTTAAAGCTAAAAAGAGCTTAAGAAATACATTCATTCATACATACTTCTGAATTTTATAAAAATTTGTATTTTTTGTGCTTAAAATATGTATATTCACTTGTTGGTACGAATTTACGAGTAACTTTAGGACTATACCTATAAATGCAAATAAATTAAAATAAATAACGAAGAATTTTTTTAATCGCTGTGAACTTAAAAAGAAATTTAATTGCTCTTTATATGACACAAAAATCGTCCAACCAGTTCCCTTTCAACAAATAAACTATTGGCAACACTGTTCATAACACATCGTAAACAAACTTTTAGCAGTGAAGCAAAAAAAAAAAAAAATAAGAATAATAAAAAGCAACCCACCACGCCAGCAACAATGTATAATTTTGATTTTGTTGTTGGCAGTGGTTAAACAACACATTAATGAATTTACCGAGACACATCAAGTGAGGTGTGATCACCACAAGAAGATCATTCATATTTATAAATGTTATTCTTTTTTTTTTTTGTTGCAGCAAATGGTTAAAAAAACACAATAATTAAAATTACTTATTAATAATAAAAAACAGAATTTAAAACTACAATTACATTTGCTTAGCAAAATTTCAAAATAAATGGGGAAAACGCAATTTAATTAATTAATAAGAAAATTGCACTGGTAAAACTAAAATAGAGATTAATAAAATGCGGTTTATAAATAAATAATTGTTTAATATTTGCAACGCTAGATCAATTACTGAATTCAAAAAAAAAAAAAAAACGAAACTATTAATAATAAGTAAACAAACTTGTATTTTTATTTATTATTTTCAAATACTTAGACATACGGTCGGCCAATCAAGCGGCCAGCCAGCCAGCCAGACCTACAGACGGTAATTATTTTTTTAATTGCATTAAAATTTCAAATTGAATATTCAACATTTCGAGTACATACACGAGTATTGAGAATTTAAGTATTGGATTGTAGCTTTATTGATCACATTATGTGGTGGTGCCCACCGCCAGTTGCAACTAATTAAGCATCTTTTGGTTTTGTTGTGTTGTATGTATATTTTATTATAGATTTAATAAGGAAAAATAAATATGGCACAATCGTTTTTGTACATTAATAAATAAATAATTAAATTTAATAATCAACATGTTTCTTTTATTTTCTTGTTTCGCTCGTGAGTTTTGTTTATTTTAATTAATTAATTAAAATGTGTTTACAATTAAATATTTCAAAAATAAAACGCAAGCAAAGTATGTATATTTATTAAATCATTAAGGCGCACAAAAAGTTTACTATTATTCATTGCGACTTAATAGATAATTTAAGAAAATTTTGGAGAGAACTTTTTTAAAATCTTTGTTAATTTTTTTAAGGGTTTCTATATTCTATAATTTTTTTTTAAAATAAAAATACTTTTCTATTAATGAATGTGATTTTCTCGAGAAGGCAACAAAAGTTTATTAACATGTTGGGGAATTGCTGCACTGTGCCACTAAGCACTTTATTTAATTTTATAATATTCCAACTCCTCTTATTTTTTTACTCTATTCTACTTTATCTTTTTTATTTTTATTTATTATGTGTATACATAGATTTTAATATTGAAATATAATGACATTCAAATATACAAATATTAAATAGTAAAGTATATGTATGTATATACTCTTGTTTATTTTTTCTTATTTTTTTTATTTTATTTATTTTTTTTTTGTATTTTTATTATTTATTTAACTTCATTCGACTTGAATTTTTTATTTATTTCATTTTATAATTTAAAGTAGAATAATTTTATTTATATTTATTTTGTTTAAATCTATTTTATTTATTTATTTAATTTAATTTTATAGTGTTTTACTTTATTGTGTCTTATTTTATTTTTTTATTTTATTTTATTTTATTTTATTTTATTTATTTTATTATATATTTTGTTTTATTATATTTAACTTTATTTTGTTTTATTTCATTTATATTTATTTATATTTTTATTTTCTTTTTATTTTATTTTAGTTTATATATACATACATACATACATATGTATATTTTTATTTCATTTCATTTTATTATATGTATTTTATTTATATTTTATTTTATTTTTTTAATTTATTTTGTTTTATTTGATTGTTTTTTATCTTATTGTATTTTATTTTATTATATTTCATTTTATATTTTATTTTATATTTCATTTTATACTTTATTTTAAATATTACTTTATATTATTTTATTATATTTTAATTTTACATTCATTTTATTTTAATTTTTTTATTTATTTTATTTTATTTTATTTGATTTTTTATTTATTTCTTCTTTTTTTACTCTATACTTTAATTTATTTTATTTTTTCTTATTTTTTTTTCTTTTTTACTCTATACTTTATACTTTATTTTATTTCTTAATATAAGATATTTTGGTGATCTGAAACTCACGAGATTTTTAAATTTTAGTAATGATTTTCATTGTTCTAAAGCAAGAGTCATATGCTGTTATAGTGCTGCCACAGTAATTTATTTTTTTGCGTTTGCATATTAAATATTAACCACTCGAACTTTATAATTTTTTTAATGCATTTAGTTTCTTTTTAAGAAATGTAATAGTTCTATTCTGAATGTTTATCTTATTTAGTTGAATAAATTAGTCACATGCAACCTCATACTTTTTTGTGCTCAACAATATCAGCTGACTGCTAGAAAGCAAAAGTAAATCATGAATAATGTAAACAAACGCAAAACTAAATTTTAAAATTTGAAGGTTCTTTTTGAAAAAAAAAAAAATAATTTTATGACAGAAATAAGTAAAGAAAAAGTCATATTAAGAGTATGTAATCATTTTGTTACGAAATTCAAAGTAAAATGCTTGAAAATTCATCCTCCATTGATTCGATATTGTCAGACAGTTGGCTGAGCGGTTTCACATCAGAACAGCTTTTCAGGGACTTCAAATGCTATAAAGTGATTTTCAGAACATGCGTGCATATTATTTTACACCATAAAATATAAAAGAAAAATTTTCTGTACTAATTATTTCTGAACATATTTTCCTAAAAACAATTCAAGAATTAGCAAATCAAAAACAGCACTTTCAAATGCAACAGACTCTGCTAATGATAAACTCAAAACAATTAATGAAAAGCTATAAAGAAATTATGAATAAACAAACATAAGTAAATTAAGAAAAAAAACACTCATCTAATGATAATGAGCAGAGTAAGCTGCAAAAGGTTGACAACAAAACCCTCTAACAAACAGATAGAGACGGGATAAAAAAATATTTTATGCCCCAACATGTGTGTGCTTTAAATGTCAAGAATACGTAACAGCAAAATGTTGTTGCGCCGTTGTTGCTTGTCATTATTATTGTTGTCTTGTTTGGTGGTTAATTAATTCTTGAGATTTTTAATTAGACAAAATCTCACAAATAGAGTACAGTTCCACCCACTTAACCCTCCATATTCCAAGAAGAAGAAAAAAATACATACTTTCAAAATGACAGCTAGAAGGAGAGGAACAAACATAAAGCATTTGTTTTTTATTTAAGGGAAGGGGGAAAGGAAAACTTGTGTTGATTTGAAATTTCTGATCTTTTGTTTATTTTTTTCCATAGTTATGCTGCTGTATTTTTGGAATTTTAACAAGCTTGATTTGAGTTTAAGTTTAGTCTTTTTTTAACTGAATATTCCCACAAGAATTCATAAAAATCACCGTGATAACATGGACATCATTAAAACACATTCATACGTAATTAGCTTTGGGGAGTGGTACAAGGAGGAAGGAATACCGAACAGAAAATCATAAAGAGCAAAAGGCAGATATTTTTTTTTTTGAGTTTTAAATAAGGGCAAAATGAAATAACAAGAAAAAACAAAATAACGAACTTAAATAACCCACCAACTGAAGCAACAACCAAAAAACAACAAAAACAACAAAAGAACAACCTGGAAATACTAAAACAATTTCTAGAAGTGTATAAGATCATGTAGCAAAGGATCTGTAGGAAAAAAAGCTCATTAAAAAATACCAACAACCTAAAACGAAAATGTGACAAAATTTTTAAATCATCATCATTGTTGTCGTCAAAGGCATACAGCGGCCACAAAAGCAGCAGCAGCAGCAGCAGCAGCAGCAGCGAGCGCTAGTGAACTGCGGCCACAAGGAACCGCTTGCTTTAGTGAGAGAATGAATGAGTGAAAAACTGAATATTAAACTGTGATATCATCCTTTATTGCTGCTGATTAACAAGGTTTATTCATCCATCCATACAGACATACTCGTACATATACGAGTATGTATAAACATACATACATACATCCATCTATCGTATCCCTTTCCTTTCTTCTTTGTTTTCTTTCATTGTTTGTTTAGCTTAAGCGGCTTTTTTAAGCTCGCTTTCTTAGAGTTTCAGAGCAATTTCGGTTGATTGCAATGAGCAGTGTGCTTATGGTTTTAATGAGGCTCTAATTGACATCTGCATTTATTTGAGCGCGCGCGCACACTTTGGCTTTAACATACCCCAATAAAGTATCGAATGGTACAATTTTAACAGGCCAAATACAAACACAAGTACTCGTAGTATTATAACAAACCAACAACAACAACTTTAACAACAACAAAATAAAAGTCAACCATGCAATGAAGCCAAGACGCTTGGTTAGTCAAAACCTTGCAACCAACCCATCCAGCCACTCACTCCGTCAGCCGGTCTAAGAATAATAATAATAACAACAATAACAAAAACAAAACAAAAAACAAGCAAAAACGGCCGACACGATAGATACTCGTTCAATGCAACAGCTCATCGATCACACAGCAAACAACACAGCGGTTGAGTTCAGTTGCCAAAACTGTTAAAAGAAAAACGAGCAGAGGAGAGCAGAGCAGAGCAAAGGCATAAATAAATAACACTCGGCCACGACTAATTGTAGTGAGCCCTACATTCAAATCGAAAAATTTTTATTGCCAGCAAAATCACCAACTAAAGTTGATTTACACGAGGATGTATAACTGCCTAAAATTTAATTTTAATTTAAGCTTTAAAGAATAATACGAATTTTTCTTTTGAGAGAAAGAGAGTAGAATATAACTGAGACGGAGAGCCATCATATTTTCCTATGTCACCCATAAACTCAAAAGTTGCTCAACAAACTTGCTGTGTGTGAAGCCGGTCTAGCTTTATGGCTCGATTGTGGATGGACACCCAACTGCTGTTGCCTTGTCAACTGACAACGCAACTAAAATTAAAATTAGTATTATGTGTTGCAATTAAATGGAAAAACTCGTCAACTCAGTCAAATTATCAACAAGATGGAAAAGTTGCGAGCACGGAAAAAGAATATAAACAAATCGCCGAAACGGGGAAAATCACTAAAAGAGAAAAAAGAAAAAACGCCGAACTGGAAAAACTCACCGACACGGAAAAATCTCAACAAAAAAAAAACAATTCGGAATCTGTGTACGAAAAATAAAATTAAAGAAATTACGAGAAGTTCCGCCCCTGAAATTTTCGCTGTAATGCAATTGTTGATCTAAATAAAGCTCAAGGTAAAAGAATGAAGAATAGCTGTACGTAAATCGGAATTGCCCGATAATATTACAGCGCATGGCAAAACATTGCCCACTCCATGGAAAAAGCCACGAAACCCTTACTTACGGAAGGAACCCATGGTACATGCTGCTGAAGT
This sequence comes from Nowickia ferox, assembly GCA_936439885.1. Classification (NCBI taxonomy): domain Eukaryota; kingdom Metazoa; phylum Arthropoda; class Insecta; order Diptera; family Tachinidae; genus Nowickia; species Nowickia ferox. Next base: position 105,091,141 of record OW387025.1, read on the forward strand.
GAATAATGCGGTCAGTAGCAGCACGTCAGACAAAGGAAAAGGAGAGAGGAGAAACGTGTATTCCGCAGGAAAAAGAGAGAAATTGAAAGGCGTGAATGTGAGCTAATCGAGATATACAGAATGAAGTCCGAAAAGTTTACCAAAGAGTGAAGCATCACACTGATGGCACATCCTCCTGCAAAGATAAGGAAGGTAATCAGATACCGATAGTGTGCTGAGGATATGGAAACAAAATTTTACAAAACTGTTGGTAAGCGGTAGTACCGTCGACGAAGATATCCGAGAAACAATGCCAGACGAAGGCATTGAGTGCATACCGCCTAGACAGAACGAGGTCAAAATAGCAGTAGAAGAAAAATAATAAGGCAGCAAGAGCTGAGGGTTTGCCAGCTGAACTGTTTAAGACCAGAGGCGACACGCTGTTAAGGCGTACGCATAAGCTTGCTTGTACAATCTGGCTAGAAGAACGCATACCCGATAATTGGAACATCATCATCATCAAAATCCCTTGCACAAAAAAGAGACAATAGAGTGTGTGCCAACTATAGAGAAATAAGTCTTCTTCTTAACGGATACAAAATACTATAGAGCGTATTGTGTGAAAGATTAAAATATAAAGTCGGCGATATAATTGGGTCATATCAATGCCTCTTTAGACCGGGTAAATCCAGCGTCGACCAGATATTCACAGTACGCCAAATCTTGGGAAAGATACAAGAAAAACAGATCGACATCTAGAATCTATTTTTGTTGATTACAAAGCCGCCTTCGACAAAAGGGGTTCAAGCCATGTCTGCGTTTGGCATCCGTGCAAAACTAATATGACTTTGCAGCTGACACATGATCCTCAGTTAAAATGGGAAAGAAACCCTCCGGACCATTCAGTAAAAAACGAGGTTTCAGACAAAGAGACAGTCTATCGTATGACTTTCTTAACATCCTGCTAGAAAAGCTTATACGCGACGCAAATTGGAATAGATCTGGCACACTATACACCAAACAACACATGTTGACCGCTTATGCCGATTGGTCGAACATTGCTGAGAAAATTTAACCTTGCTACAATGATAGGCGCTCAATACAATTAACAAATAGGAACCGTAGGGACATCTCGAGGCTCGTTGCAGTCATGACGGGACACTGGACGGTCGCCAGACATGCTAGTAAGATAGGTCTGTCCTATAATTAAATCTCCCGAAGTTGTCGAAAAGAAAACAAAGAAGAGACAATCTTCCACTTTCTTTCCGAATGTCCAGCTTTGCATCTCTCGAGACACAAGTTTTTAGGCAGTCATGTACTAGATGATCTTTCAGATTTATCTAAGATTGGGTTGACTAGTCACACAACCTATGTAGAACCGTATCTAAGTATTCTGATAGAGTGATAGTTACGTTGAGATATCTTATGACCTTATAAGATATCTCAACGTGGCGGGTTGGATCTATTACCAACCCTCTCTCACTGTCTTCTCTTCAACTCACAGGTAGCACAAAGGGATCATTGTATTAGACCCAAGTGAGCTGGACTCTAAATTTCACTTCCTTACCAGCAGCCTGCTAACCTAATCCAACCTAACCATTTATTCAAATATCGGTTAACCCTGACGCTATTGCGTGTTACTGATTCCGTAATAACAGCTTTCTCTCGGAATAATTCACTCAACCTTAGCATTTTGCAGGTTTCAAACGATACATCGACATAACCAGACTTAGATAGCCTATCCACAATTTAGCTTATAATTATAATTAACTTAATGTTTCTGTTTACCTTCCACCTTTCCAGATCAACTAAATTTTCTTCATCACTTCTTTTGGAACTCAGTGTAACGGACAATAAATAAAATGTTCCAAGTGGTAGATGAATGGTAATATTTTCAAGAGGCTTAAGGTAGTGTTTCTCAACATTTTAAAAGACGAAGAGCTGAGATGAGTAGTGATGTGTGGTTTGCTTCCTAGCTGTTGCTGTTAAGGCTGGAGTGTACGTACGTACGTACATTCATATGAGAAGAGGGAGAATAAATACGTTCGTCTTTTGCTGACGATGATGACGACGCTGCCGTCGTGGTTGTTTTTCATTTTTTGTTTTCATTTTTCTTTTTTTGTGGCACACAGAAATATTTTAATTGGCTTCTTAACTGAAAGTGTTTAGGCCGCAGTTAAAATCGTATAATGACGCGAATAAGCATCATTAGTAGTACGACTCGTCGTCGTCGTCGTCGTTATTTTCAAGTAAATAGCGCTTGCTGGTAGTCCATTTAAAACAAAAAGATCGTGTACGTTCAACCCAATTAACAGAAATGTTTATGCTACAATTTGCGGTTAGAATTAAGAAAAAATATACTTGATAAAAAAAAAACAAAGAATTATATACTACATACTCTACATTATGCTAAAGTTGTTGTTTTTTTTTTGCATGTGCCGTTCTCCAAAAATCATCAAAAAATAAATAAATAAAATCCCAAGTGTAGTACACAAAGAGAATTGGAGAGGAAAAGAGTCTTGTGGTGTGCGTATCTAAAAAATGCATACTTGCATTTCGGGTTCTTAAGAACGATAACTGAAACCGAAAAAATATGAGATTTTGTTGCAAGTTGAACGTACGTACCACATAGTGTGGCAAATCAATTAAATAAAAGGTTGATTTTTATAACGGAGCGATGCAATTGATACGACACCGCGGCAGCCACGACTACTATTCAAAAAGCTCACTCAGTTCCAGTCGAACACACACATACACTCACACTTACACACAATTATACAAATTAAATTTAGAGAGTAAAAAAGAGGGGAAGGTAGACCAAGAGATATAGAACAGCTAAGGGCGGTAAATATCTTTTTAGTTAATCTTATGTAACTTTATGATGAAGCAGAATAAAGTCCGCAACTTCAGGAAAATCGCTCCCAAATTAATAAAGCCCATAATAACATCATCGGCAGTAACTTCAAATGCTCTCTATTTTTTTTTTTTTTTTGCTTATTTTTCTTTGTAGTTTTGTTTACAAAATGTATGAAATTTATTGAAAGTAGGAAAACATTTTTTAGAGAATGAGTACTTATATGTGAGAGCATAAGAAAAAACGTTCTCACGACTGCTTTCTGCGGCTGCTTTTTTGTGCCAATTTGTATGGAAAATGTGTTTATGCCGGTATTCTGTTTAAACATTTTAGCTTAAGTGAAGGATAAAGTGATCTTCAGATTGTTTCCATTATAACAATAGTTCGCTAAAACACACTTTATAGTTTTGTTAGTGCGGCAACACTGCAATGGATACCGTTGCTTCGACCACATAGTGCGCTGTGTACATACCTCTCGTTAAGATTCCGCGTTGCCGCTGTAGTATTTTCACTTTTTCAGTGTTGCCTTTTTGTTTTTCGGGGAACTTTTGGATTTTTTTACACTTTTCCGCCAATCAAATATAGATATTACGCATATCTAGAGAATTGTACTTTTTAAGCCGCTGTGCTATTTCTGCGTTTTCAGTGTTGCCATTATGTTATTCGGTGAAATTTTAGGATTTATATGCAAAAACTATATTCTTTTTACCTAAATAGTTTTTAAACCATCTATGTTTGCTATTTTTTTTTTTTTTTGTTTAGTGATGCTCTTGCCAAGCACTCGGGGTCGTGGAATACTGTTCTCTAATTTCTGCTTTGATCGTGTAAAAAAAACTGCATTTAAGCCTAATCTAAGGGCTTTATTTAATTGTAAGATCTTAGTTGCTAATTGGTGACTAACAAATTTAATAAATTGTTTTACTTGTTGCATGGCATCGCCATCGTATGGGAAAATATGTTTTCTGTAAACATCTTATCTATTGGTTACCATGCCTCTATACCAGTGATCCCCACACTCATACATTCACATTTATGTTTGTGTTAGTGGTTCGTTTTTGAGCGTGATAAATTTTTCTCTCATCAGCAGCCAGGGCTGCCAAGACAAAGAAATTAAACTAATTTAAAAGAACCCATTGTTGTCTAGTAACATGCGACTAAACAACCGGCACATATGAATAGTCTGAGATTAAAGTGGTAGCCCTGATTGTAGTAACAAGAGACTACACATTAAATAAAAATACAAATTATCTATTATTACTCTCTTCACTGGTCTGAGAGCACTCGCACATGTGTCCGGTTTTGAAGGTCTCTGCTCTATACCTCTTGCTGTCGCCGTTATCAATTTAACAAAAGTTAAACCTCCACTGGCCTATAAGCTGCACTAAACACTGGTTTTAAGGCTCATCAATGAACAGAATAGTTTGGCGATAAAACATTATTGACCTGCAGTTCGTTTTCAAGCCATTGGCGAAAAGAGTGACCTAGGCGGGTTCCATTCGCCTATACTTCTAATACCAGCAAAATCTTATAAAGTCGTTGGCTGAGATCTTTAACTAAAATGTTGAACAAAGTGGATGAACATGACTAGAATTGCTGAACACTATAGATTTCTTTCAATACTACTCTACTCTATAGCAGCAACTGCTTCTTCGGTGCACATTATATGACATCCTTTAAGAATGGGTATTATCGGTTAGAGTACACATTATTCGAAAATAAATCGTTAAATGAACTTAGCATGCCGCTAACACCCCGAACTGAATTACAGTTTTTGTAATAAATTTATAAAATTCTCAAGCGTTAATCGAGCATTAGTTTCTTCAAATCAAACCAAAATGAAAAGAAAATTTTAATAGAATTTCCTTGATCCCTGGCGGAAATGGGAACCTTTAAAAATACTTCTCAGATTGATTATTGGTCTCAGCGGACTTTTTACAGAAGTCTGGCAATTCAGAATTGCCAATTGCCATTCTTGGGGCATTACGTAAGCTCAATGTAAGGACGGCTTGAAGATCTAGATTATGCCGATGATATTTGCCACTTCGTTCACAATTTCCAAGATACTCGTATGTCAGATAAGCTTCATGCCCTTTATACGGCCGCTCTTGGTGTTTGCCTTCAACATCAAGATTGGCAAAACCAAAGTACTTCGTCTGAACACAAATAATAATAGAGTCAGGGCAAGATCTGGTCCAAAGACCAGCACTGCGACACCTGATGGATCTTTTGTGCCATAGATCGGCAAATTAAGTTAAATCAATATCTGTATGACTCTCCTTATGAAAGTCAGCACAGATATTAGAGAAGCCCGCCTAATATCATTTGAATACAGAAACTCAGAATGAAAAACACGCCTTCTACCGTTACATAAGACGATACATTCGCAAGGCTGAACGAACTTGGTTACTTTTCCACAGAGGATAGTTCCGTCCAAAGTGACCAGAATGAAAGCCAGTAACAAACCTTAAATTATTCCTTTTGAGGTGCAGGATGCCATTAGACCAGAAGAAGTCAGCCACATTTCCTTAGCCGTCGAAGTGTTATCTCCTGTAATCAGGGATGCTATAGTTGCCCTTACTGTAGCATAAAAACGGCTCTGGGCCCTTGGAAACCTTGTTCCGTATGGAGTAATGAATCAAAACTCTCTAAAACCAGACTGGAACGGCGTTCCCATGAAAGGAGGGACTTAAGAGCTGCCTGACTATGAGAAAAGATAGCTATATGCGCGCCTCTAATGTCCCTATTTAAATTAATGTCTACACCTTTGGTGATTGCCTGTATATGCGCCTGAAATACCGTAGGACATTTGCCCATATGCAAACAGATTTTTTACATTGGGCCCAATAACTCGAGCACAAATAATAATATTAAGTTCAAAATAAACAAAGATCAAGCTGAAGAAGTCCACTCCTATCTTCCACAGGCGGCTCCGGTAAGGATATCGGAAATCGTATGAAAAAGGTTCACCAAGCATTTGGAGCATTGCAAAAAGTTTGCAGATCGCCACAAATTCACCTAAAAACAAAGCTGAGTATTTTTTTTCCTGCAAATGTAAGTTTTGTGCTGTTATATGGATGCGAGTCGTGGAATACCCCAACTAGAGACCTACAGGCGATACAGGCATTCATAAACAGATCATTGGGGAAGATTATGGAAACATTCTGGCCAAAGAAACTCCCATTCGAGTAGAAATAAACAAAAGAAAATGGAATTTAATCGGTCACATTTTGTAAAGAACAAACGATGACATAGCTAAGATGGCTATGGAATGGAAGGCAGTAGAAGGAAGGGACGACCCGACAACACTTGGAGAAGACAAGTAAAATACGAAGCAAGACAAGCACGGAGATAAGATCGATGGCACATCAAAGATCGTTAAGGTAAAAGTTTGAAATGGTCCTTTGTTTCAACCTGGAACCATAAGAATCGATATATATATAAATATAGTTGCCATTCTTAACTAATTTTGTTATGGCAACATTGAATTGCTGTTTTCCTACTGGCAACCCAAATTCTATGTTTACACAATGCGAGTGTTAAGGTGCAATCAGACGTGCCATAACCATAACCATAGAAAACAGCCGTTCGAAAAAATCTAATGGGCAACCAATTGAATTTTGGTTTGGTTATGGCTACGGCATTGCGGCTATGGCACGTCTAATTGCACCGTTATTGATAAGATCCTTACTTAGTCTTCTTTGAACTAATGCGGCGTTTACACAACGCAAGTTTTATTATTGACGACATGTCTTTTATGTTAACTGTGTGCTTTTTTAACATTACGAATAAAAAAGCAAGACGTATTGAACGTAAATGAAGCTGAGTGCTCGTTTCTTTTCCTCTCTTCCCTCTTGCCTATAAAGTAAAAACACAGACAAATGTATGAAGTTTGACTCTCTCTCATTCACTAATATCGAATTTTATGCAGTTTTTCTTTTTACATAGTAAAAGATTCTTGCATGGCGCACCTTCCCTTAAACAGCATGAAGTCTTTCTGACAATCCATTAAAGAAACAGGCGGCGATCCACGCAGTTTTGGCAGCACAAACTAAAACCAAAGGAAACTCCAATTAAATTGTGCAATCGTGTAATTCGCAAATTAATTTCAACGCAATTATAAAATTGAACGCACAGCTATAAAAAATAAAAGAAACTGAAGCCTACTATAACAATAATAAAAAACGCACACAAATGTGGAATAAAAGAATTAAAAGAAAATAAGAGACTAAAGAGAAGTACTCGTATAATGTAGAATTTGAAGGCAAAACACCAAGTTACATGTAAAATAATGCTTCTTGCTTATTTAGAAGGCCAGCTGATGAGGCAGACGCTGATGCTGATGATATTTTAAGGAAAAATATTACAAGTGAAGCAAAGTAGAGCAACATTAACCACCACCATCATATTGATTGGATTTCCCTTACAGCCAGAGCTTGAGATGAAAAGAATTACATAACGATTGTATGTATGGTGTATATGGGCATTTCCACAGAAAAGTTCACCTTTTGTGACGTACCTTGTTTTTTTTTAAGAAAAACTAATGTTTTATATACCTTTTCTGTAGACCTAATTGCAAGAGCGCATTTTTTATAATGAATTATTTTAATGTTTTCTTATCTCTAACAAATTCTCGTATGATTTTGTTTTTAACATCACACACAGCCTTGCATTGCATAAAAATATATGAATTTCTTAAAACAATAATTTTCCGCGTGCAACTTTTGTTGTTTATGCTACAAAAATATCTCTTGACTGACGCTTTTTGGTACACACTATCAGTCAAAAAGCAATATGGCCGCTGGCTGTCATTCAACCACAAAAAATTCTGTGCTTGACTGTTGACTGACGAAATTCGCGCTCACATTAACGATCAATGTAAAATTTGAGCAAAACTGTCACTCATGTTCGATAGATACAATCTAAATTGCATGGTTACTGAACGTGACATAAGGTGGACTTTTCTGTGGAAATGCCCATATATTTATGCAGGCTTGTAGTGCCCATAAGGTGTGTGTTTGAATCTTTAGACATGTTGAGCCTTAATGCGTATTAAAAATTAATTCCCATATTGTTAACTGGTACAAATAATAAAATAAATTTAAACCACCATCATCAAATCAATATTAAAAAAAAAAAAAACAACCCCGGCCAAAAGTATGCATCAAAAGAATTTAGCCAACATTGCACTACTGGAGTTGACAGTCGCCGCCACCACCATTTGTAATACTCTTGCACTATAACCACCACAATAAAAATGGACTAGATTTTTAATTATATAGATTATCAAAAATTGCTCAAAGTGCTGCTCATTTCATTAGATGTAAATTTTATTATTAAATAAATTTTCAAAGTTCAAAAAATTAACAGCCTTATTTATAAAAATTATTAAGGCTTTATAAAGGGTTTTTAAAATAAATTTTCATTAAAATTTTTCTTATTAAGCCTTTATAAAGCCTTAATGTTTTTTTTTATAAATAAGGCTGTAAGTATTAAAAGGCAAAATTAAAAGAATTATAATTTTCGTGTGAATATTATAATTAACAAAGAGTCACCATTAAAAAAACCTCAAGTGTTCTAATGATTTTATTAAAACACAAGCTTTTATATATTTTAAATTTTTTTAATACTATGCAAAATTTATGCTCCAAACAAAAACTCTCTCACAAATTCTTCACATGATCAAGTAACTGTGGGAATACACTTCATTTAGCTCGTTAAATAAAATGAATTTCTCCCAAAAGATTCCTTAGGAATTCTTTTAGTTTTAACAGAAAACAACAAAAAAACACAATTAATGATGTCGCTTTTAAATATTTGCCTGAAATGTAGTTGCTTTTATAAAAATTATTTGCCCAAGAACAAACAAAGAAAAAATTTTTTATAAAACAAGTGTTCAAAAAAATTAATTAAAAGAATTTCGTATATTTGTTGCTTTTGATTTAACAAATATTTTTTAAATTGTATGATATGGCAATCTCTTATGCATTAAACACATTCACCACAGCAGGCTACCGACTACAAAATGTCAAGGATAGCATACACATGTTTATATGAGAGTGATTCTTTTGAAGACAGCAAAGCAACAGGGCGGCAGGTTGTTGTCTATGCTGATGTTGTCGTTGTAGTCCAATTAAACTAATTTCTATTGCTTTGGCTACAATGAGAAAACTCAGTGTTGCCAGTATAATAGAAAATGTTAAATGAATTATTTCATACAATTATTTCATATTATTTAACAGAAACAATATCCAAAAATTGATGTAAAGCATAAATTGTTTCATTTATATACTTTTACGTCATATAAGTACATTTTGAAAGAATAGTTTAATTTTAAACGAAATGCGAAATATTTGAAGGTGGCAATACTGAACTATGTATTTATACTTAAATACGAGTATGAGGTGCAGATGGTGCTGCTGCCGTCTCCAAAATAATTAAGTAGCTGGCTACAAGGCGACAAATGCTGTTAGCAGCATTCGAAGTCGTCTGTTCGTGTAGCCTGCTGTGGTGAATGTGTTTAATGCATTAGTCTGGTTGTAGACTCGGTAGTTTTTCTTGAAACAGTTGTTTTAAATTCTCTTTTAAAACTGCTCGTTTGTTTACACACAGACGGTTTCTTGTTCAATCTTCTAATATATAAAAATAAATCGGGTTTTTCTTCCTGACGCTATAACTCCATAACGCACGAACCGATTTCCACGGTTTTGCTTTCATTGGAAAGGTATCGGGCTCCGTGAGGTTTGTAGCAAAGAAAATTCAGGGAAAATTTCAAGAGAAAAGCAAGAAACAGGGAAAATCATTTTTCACATACAGCGCCATCTCTGATACATGGCATGTACTACAACGGCGCAAGTACGTGGTGTGTGAGTATACTTCACGAAAATAAGTACGCTTCATTTTGTTTCATTTTAAGTAGATGGCGCCGGTGCGTGATACATTGTTTGACAGTTTGTAATACAAAAATTCAAGTGTGTTGCATATTTTAAGGCGCTATATTATATATCTTCTATATATATATATAAAATCGCAGTGTGTGTTTGTTATTAACGCATGATTTGTGGAACTATATGACCTGTGAAGCTGAAATTTTCAACACAGATTCGGGTCAATACCGGGTAGGTTTTCGTTTTGTTTTTTAACCAACAAGTAACTACTGTATGGAGTAATTTGTAGTTAAAAAAATTTATTGAGGGTAAGACAACGTTTGCCGGGCTCATCTAGTTTTCCTATTGTTTTAATGCAGTGATTGAAATAACAAAAGAGAATTAAGGTAATTTTTCTGTACAAGCAAATCAGTATCCCTCTTATTTCTACCTTGCCCTCTCTCCCATAAACTGAGACTTGCTTCAAGAAAAACTGCCGAGTCTGAAACATGAGTTAGCAATTGAAATGTTGTCACACTTATGGTAGTTACAGACTTAGCAACATGTTTATGCAACCAGGAAGTAAGCATTTTCGGTCGCATAGTGTGTAGTGTTGTTTATGGTTGCGTTCGAAGTTGCTTTCGAAGTTTCAAAAATATCAAAATATTTTGATGTTTATAGGTCGCATTGATGGTTGCATAAGCAACATGTAATATAAACATGTTGCGTAAACACGTTGAAATGTGTACCCACTATAAGAAGCATGGTATCATCAAAGGTTTTTGAAAATTCCAACCGTCGCCCAATACATCGATTTTTAGGGCTCTTAAATGTAGTTAAAGAAAAATGCATGGTTTACTTTGATTTGCGAAAAATTTTGCATCATGTTATACAATTTTTTGCTACAAGAATATTGTTTTATATAAAAATGTACTTTTAAAAAATGGTTGGTAGCCGGCGGCTGGTAGTCAAATTTTTTGCTTCGCCGCCGCAGCAATTTTTTCATCAGCTTCTTTCTATGCTAAAGCGTATTTGTAAAAAATTTTCATTATCAAAAAAGATATTATTTGGCACAGCAGAAAAATTAAAATTTTTTCCCCATAGGCAAATATTTTGTTACCACAGTACTTTTCTACCGTTCGGCACACGCCCTTAAGCATGGTATTCTCTTCACAATTTCGTGCGAAATGCTGTCAAACCATACGTAAAAGTATTTGGTATGAAATATTTGCAAAATAAATTTGCAAAAGTAGTATTCTGTTCTTATTGCGAAAAACATGTAAAATTTATCTGGCAGCATGTTTTTCCATGCAAAATTACTCTGGTATCATTTTAGTTTCGCTGCGAAATGGGAACATGAGCAGTGTTGCTAGAAAATTATGATGAGAGAATGCTAAATCGGTCAAAAAATTCTGCTAAAATGTTCTACAGAAGAAAAGTATAATGCCAAATTTAAATGTAGAAAAAATTATTGAAATGGCTTTGAATTTCATGTTTATACAAACTTATTAGCATTTGCCGGTATTTTTAGAGCACATACAAACATAAAAAAGTTAATAATTGGTGTTTTTGGAAATGTTACAATAACGTTTAAAATTTTTTACGCACTATAATTCCAAAATATTATATTACTCATTCAGTAAAATATTTTTTTAATTATAAATACATTGAAATTGGTTATTGAGGGGTTAGCTGGATCCTATGTGCATTTCACTGTTGCTAGTGCAGATCATCAAGGAACCTTTAGCCTGCAATACATGTACATTTATTAGAAAAATCCTCTATACAGAAGAATTTTTTTGAAAAATTACAATTTTTTATTTTCAACAAATTCTGCCAGAAAGCATCTAGCAGAATTTTTTGAAAGTTAAATGCTTTTTAACTAATGAAAATGCCAGATCTGGCAGTGAAAGTGCTAAAATGGCAACAATGAACATGAGCAGTACTTTTTTGGCACGGAATTTTGACAATGTTGCATACTTTCAAGCAACACAAGCGAGAAATTTATAAAAAAACCCGCAAGTTGCGCTACATTTAGTAGATGTAAAATTTTTCACGCGAGATAATCAATGTTGCTGAAAATTTTTCACAACTTCGAACAGAGTACCAGCCTTTACAAGTAAAATATTGGGCATGTTAAAGGAAATAGATAAATAATATAAAATATATATATATATTTATTTCTGTGTGTGTTTTTTCTTAATTATTTTATCATATAATTTCTTAAAAAAGTTATGTATATGTTTCAAAAGTGTATGTTGTCAGTATGTACATATGTAAGATCAAAGTATCACGAGTAGGCGCTTAAACTGGCAAGCAATACTGATGTATGTTAACCAAGCCAAATGTCAAATTTGTATTGTGTGAGTATAAGCCTAAAAATATGCTTTTATTTGGGTTATCTTCAAACACCCAACAAATATTTAGTTGTGTATGGTGTTTGACATTTCTTGCAAGAAACATACGGTCGGATGACTTCACCCTGTATTGAAAAGTCTGATGGTAATTGATACCATCATATCATTGGGTATTAGAGATGAGCGATTTTTCGAAACCTGTTACTTTTCACAGCGATTGAAAAATCACTATCACAACTGTAACTGAATTTATCAAGTAACAGTTTTTGGAAATATAGTTCTTTCATACAAACTGTGACTGTGCTTGTATGCTTAGTTTACAGTAAGTAAAGCTACCACATGAATTTCCGTTCGTCGAGAAAAAGTCGTCAAACCGTGTCAAATCGTCTTTTCTGGCAACGATGTATAGCTCTCACATTTTTGTATTTGCAACTTTACTGTCTCTCTGCCTCTTATACGAGAATTCTCAATATTTGGATGGGGTTGATTGCATGGTATTTATCGAAATACCAAAACTAATAAAAACTTTTAAAGCAGAAGAACTGAAATGTGTTAAACCGTGATCACAGTCACTGTTTAATTTCACTGCTGCTCTTCTTATTAGATTTTGCCAACATAACAGAACGACTACTAAACTGTGATCACAGTCACAGTTTGAAAGAACAGCGATTTAGAAATCACGTTCACAAGAAGCAACATTATTAAAAAATCACAGTATCGCTCAACACTATTGGGTATGCAATGTCAGATTCACTGAGTTGACAAGAAATTCGACACATTGAACATATGTACATACCTTTTTCAGTGTTGCTGGGTAATTCCAATTTTGGATGGATGATTATAATTTCTATTGTATTGATGTTGAAGTTTTCGGATTTTGAGATGATAGAATTTATAATTTTAAACTTTAAAAAAAAATTAAAAATAAAAAACAGACAATTCAGAACAATTGAGTGAAAAAGGACACTTTAAAAAAAAATCTAAAAGGACATCGTGTAAAAAAAAAGGATTGTCATCTTAAAAAGAGGACGAATGGTTACCGGATATACATATAATCGACTATCCAAAAACTACTATTAAAGATTAAGATTAACTTTATCTCTAATCTCAAGGTTTTAAAAATTTTTCATCGCCCTCACAAATTCTGTTCCCTCTTTTTCCCCCTAAAAACTAAATTACTGAGTAAATTAACATCAGCTAAGTACATACGAATACATATTTATTTAAATTACTTTTCAAATGATTTTTCTATTAGTATGTACTTTACTTTTTGTGTATACACAAATGATTTCCTAAGAAGCAAATAAATCACTATTCACTAATTAATTTTTATTTTTAACTTAAATTATTTTTTCCAACAATTCACGTAAGATGTTTAGCCGTTGTTGCCGTTGTTGTTGTTGTGACTTTTCATTTTTTTTCGTATGTTTATGAATAATTTAATTATTGTTTAAATGTTAATTAATACACCTCGTTACAGTAGAAGTTATTTATTTTGCAGTTGTATGCATTAAAAAGCATGAGAACAAACAACCAACAGCAGCGAGACGGGAAGTGTCAGAGAGACGGCCGCCCCTCTATAAGGAACATAAAAAAGTCACAAGACAAACAAAAACAAACTTGGAACAAAAAACGGTTGGCAAAGCTGTGAATGCTGAATGAATGAAGTGAAGTCAAAATGCTGGGGTGGAAAGAGGGAAATTAAGAGAAATAATCGAAAAAAAAAATATTTGTACAGCAAAAGATACTTTATAACTTGACAGACACGCATTTGGCACTAATTGCATAAATATATAAAAAAATTAAATTAAAAAAAAAAATAAGAAAGCACAAACACAATTTAAAGGAACGTGCACGCTCTACACATGGTGAAAAAATAAAAATAAAAAGCCACAACTGTTGGAGCTTAATTTAGTTAAAACAAAATTTAATGTAATGTATCTTTGTTGTTGTTGTTGTTGTTGTTGTTGTGGTTTTTTTTCAAGTTAAAGAAAAGTCGTTAATTAGTGGAAAAGGCTTGCTTAAGCGTTAATTAAGTTTTGTTTTTAGCAAATGCATACTGTTGTTATTGTTATTGCTGCTACTCGTATTTGCTGTTGCAGCCGTACTTACCAACAATTTATTTATTTGTTGCTGTTTCTTTTTTTTACCGGCCAAGTAAACGGAAAATACCAACTAATGCATGTTGTTTGTATGCAATACAACAACAAAAACTAAAACATACATACCAAAATTTTTAAGAAAATAATTATGCATTCAAAACGTACATTTTGCACGCCTGATTAGTAGCGCCATTGATAATGTTGTTAAATAAAAGCAAAGTTAACTTTGGCATTTTAATGAAAACTGTGTGTAACCAGAAGATTAAAAACAAACAAAATCTAACAAAAAAATAACCGTAAACTCTATTGGCAGATTTAAACGGCAGATTTTTTTTTTAATTGTAGTTGTAGAATTATATAATGAAATGTTTTAGAAAGTACTCGTATGTATGTAATGAAAATAAAGGCTCAGTTAGCCTACTGTAATGGAATGTAACTGCAATGGAAGGAAACAGCTGATCGACCTTGTTATGTGAAATATATTGCAGCTACATTACAGTCGGCTAACTGAGCCTTAAGTGTAAAAAACAACAACAACTATTCAATGCTTTCACAAGAATAGAGTGTTGCCACACGCGTATTCTTGACCGGGTGCAGCCAAGTTAATAACTGGTGTTTTATTTCGAATTGTTGCAATTTGTAATTATTAGCTTCACTGCACCCGGTCAAAAATATTCTTGTGAAAGCATCGAATATTTGTTGTTGTTTTTTTTTTTAACTTATGTACTTTCATTACATACTTCTTACAACTACAATTCGAGCTGAAAAAAATTCAGCCAATGTAGCAATCATAAAGTAAAAAAATAAAAAACATGTGGATTATTGAGTTCTTGTTTCAACTTTGATGTTTGTCAAACTTCTCATCTGTTTAAATGAATGTTTAAGATACTAAGGGCTAATAAATCAGTCAATGATTATATGTATTTTATTTTTAAATCATGTTTAAACACAAAATTTTGTTTTTCACCCCAAAATTAAATGAATCTTAAATAGCCAGCATTGTGCATTTAAGTGTTGTTTAAGTTTTACAAACATACCATATGTTTTGTGCATGTAGATGAACATTATGTGGTCGTATTAAAAAGAATTTCGTTTAATTTTCGCAAATGTACAACAAATGAATGTAACACATATTTTCATATCATGAAATATATATATAGAAAATGCATTCCGATGCTCTTTTTGTATCATAAAATGTGTTTTTTGCTATTTCACTTTTCTGCAAATTGATAAATGAACTTTCTTATTTATATTGAACAGCTGTTATTTGGAAAGCTTTCCATAATATTTGGAAATCTTGTAGTGCTACCGTACTTTCTACGTAATTTGATAATAACTTTAATTCGCCACTGAAAAAATTAAAGTGTATTTAAATACATTTTAAGTTTTTATGAAAATTAGCCCAAACTATATTTAAACATTCACTGATTTATTAGCTATAACTCTAGTTGTTATAAGAAATTTTTGGGTAAAGGTTCCCTGATGATCTGCATTAGCAACAGCTAAACCCCTGAATAACCAATTTCAATGTATTTTTAATAAAAAAATATTTTACTGAATAAGTAAAATAAAAATTTGGGATTATTAGTGCGTTAAGAAATGTTAAACTTAAAATTAAAAGTTAAATGTTGAAGCTATTATTGGTATTTCTTTTCTATTTCTAAAAGTGCTATTGTAGAAAAATTTCTTCTGTGCTTCGTATATAGAAGATTTACCGTCTGATTCTGGGGGGTCTACTCTGTAATTCGAAACGAAAGCAAATGCTTTCATGTTACAAACATACAAATTCGAAAGCATTTTCTCTTTCGTTTCGAATTACACAGTAGAACCCCTGATTTTTTGAAAAGCTTTCTTAAATTCTCTTTTGAAACTACTTTCGTGTCCACGCTATGAAATTCTTGTTTTGCAGTTTGAATATATTAATACCAGCCTTTTTTCTTCTTCTTCTTCTTCTCATTTTTTTACAAATTCAACACGAACTGCATGTATGTATATGAAACACATGAAAAACTCTCTTTTATTAATTTTTTCCCTTGCATAAACAAGCTGAAAAGTTGTTCAGCAAATGCTTCATGCATTAAAGTTTAAACACATTCACCATAGCAGGCCACACGATCGCACGACTTCAAATGCCGCTAGCAGCATTTGTCGCCTCATAGCCAGCAGCACCATCTGTATTTCATATTTAAGTATAAACACATAGTTCAGTATTGCCACCTTCAAATATTTCGCATTTATAAAAATTAAATTATTGTTTCAAAATGTACTTATATGACGTAAAAGTATATAAATGAATCAATTTATGCTTTACATCAATTTTTGGATATTGTTTCTGTTAAATAATATGAAATAATTGTATGAAATAATTCATTTAACATTTTGTATTATACTGGCAACACTGAGTTTTCTCATTGTAGCCAAAGCAATAGAAATTAGTTTAATTGGACTACAACGACAACATCAGCACAGACAACAACCTGCCGCCCTGTTGCTTTGCTGTCTTTAAAAGAATCACTCTCATATAAACATGTGTATTTTGACATTTTGTAGTCGGTAGCCTGCTGTGGTGAATGTGTTTAATGCATCATACTGATCATTGCCTCATAGGCATGCACAATGGTTAAAAGTCGAACACAATGACTTTTGCCGTAGCTGCCATCGATATCGATAAAGAGCAAAATGCATTTTCTGTGTGACTGCCCTGGACTAGAAAGGAACAGAATAGGCCAAGGCGAATTCATATTAGGTGATCTCAATTCAGCAGCTGATGATCACCCGTTAATTTCTCTTGTGTCAAATCAAAGCAAAACGTTCGGAAATTTTCGAACAGCAGTTAATTTTACACTAACAAATATACAAGGCGAATATGCAGAGCTGCAAATCGAGACCACCTGTTATCAATTCGCATTGGAATGGCCGCTCTTGAGTTCCAGGAAATTTCTGACGGTGCCAGTGTTGAACTGCAACGTATTAGTAGCTTCATATTGAGGTCGGGTTGGTTCAACGGTGGGGGCTACGCATAAGTAGACTCTCCGTGGCATCACAATAGACCGAAACGGTCTAAGTGAGTCCGGGATTCTGACTGGCACCCTTACCTAAACTAACCTAAGCTTCATAGTGTGCACCTTCATAGTGTGCACATAGCAAAAGTTGTGAAAGTTTAAAAAGGAGTTTTTTATAAATTAAGAAAATTCGCATAAATTTTCATTGTTTGTTTTACAAAAACAGAACTATTTAAATCAATTACGGTTTTCCCCACGTTATCGCATATACTTACGTACAGCATTATTACATTATTCCACGCCACATTCATACTCGTATGTGCAAGTGTAAGGAGTTCGCAAACATACTCGTATATGATTTTTAATTAAAATGCAATTCTTTGTAAGTTGAAATATAGTTGTTGCACATGTTCCTATATCATTTTTGCCTTGCTTTATTCATGTTGCATGAGTAATTTCATACATACATAAATCCAGTTTAGTTAATTTGTTTTCTAATTAATCATTTATTGAAAAAAGCAACAACAACAACAACAAAATGTTGCAATATACTTTTTTTTTGTTTAATAACATCCTTTCATTAAGCGACATGCATAAATTGACACTGTGATGATATTGAAAAAGTTTATCGTAAAAACATGAAATAATGGAAAAGCATTTAAAATTAATTCAAATCAATGTAACGGAAAAAGTAAACGATCATTTTGGAGGAAAGATCTTGAATAGAAATGTGTCTTGTTCAATTCAGATTAATGGCTAAAGGATGTATTAAAATAGCGCAAGCATAAGCATATGACTGACGTTGTACATACGTACGTATAAAGATAACAAAAAATTTAAAAACTAAAGCGGAATTAAAGATATTGCTAAAGCAAAATATGCAAGTGAGGACATATTTGAAAGTGATACATTTGTATGTACAAGATAGTGAGTGGCGCACGACGGCTCTTCTTATATTAATGGCTTCGCATCACGCTAATCTAATTCTAATTCTAATTCTTAACATATTTAGAAACACATTTTCGCTCAAGAATAACACTTACTTCCTCCAAAAGTTCACTTACAGAGCTGCACATAGTGTTTAAAAAACTTAAGTCGAAGTAGCAAAAGTTGTAAAGTTCCAACTGTTTAAAATCAACCAATGCTTTTGCTTGTGCTTGTAAAAATCAACAACAGTCGCAGTCAAAGCAGAAGCATGGCGAATTCAGTATCAGGTGACCTTTACCACCCGGCTGATTATCAGCTGTTGATGCTAAATTGAGCAATTCGAACCAAAATGTCAAAATTTGCTTAGAAATCTTCTGACAGTTTGGTTTTGTAGCATAGCAAACTACATGTTGTTTTTTGTGTTGTTGTATTGTTGTAGTGATAAGGTCACCTGATACTGAATTCGCCTTGAGCAGAAGCAGCAAACGATTTATGAACAATTGTGCAGTACTTTCAACAGTCAACTATTTCAAAAGTCACAGTCGAAGAAGCAAGAGCTCTTGCTTTTAGAAGCTGTCTGCAGGTTCAGTCAACTATTTTGTGGTGTTTGTCATGTTTTTGTTGTTGTTGTTTCTGCACATCAGACAAGAGGCAAAAAAACCCACTTTACTGCGATTGCTTAAAACTTCTAAAAGCAAGAGTTTTTGCTTCTTCGAATGCGACTGGTTGCGACTTCCAAAAGCATATAGACTGCTTTTGCTTTTACTTGCGATACTAACCAAAAGCAAAAGCAAATCAAATTCAAACTTTTCAAATCGTCGACTGCTGAAAGTACTGCCCAATTGGTCATAGATCGTTATGTGAATTTGCTTTGACTGAATTTGTTGTATTTTCGAAAAGCGAAAGCAGAAGCACACTCAAATGAAATGAAAATCATTACAGTTTTTTAAACAATGGTTGTACATTTATTTCAACAGAGAAATATTGTTGATGGCACACAAATTCATTCAATTCATTCATTCATTCAATTCATTCATTCATTCATTCAATTCATTCATTCATTCATTCAATTCATTCATATTTCTTAAGCTGAAAATCTATACAGCGTCAGCGATTTCTACTCATACTCAAATTCAAATTACATTCAATGCTTCTTATACATATTCACACAAAGCAATTTTAGTTGAGCAACTTTTGATCACATGGAAGAGACAGGAGAAGATAATGATGAGGTCAGCCATAATAATATCGCTGAATAAGATCAAAATCATGGCAATTAAAAGCTTTTATGCAAGTGTGTTTTATTTCAAAGACTTTTACAGAAGTTTGAATGATAATGAAGAAGAAGAAGAAAAAGAAGAAGAATAGGAGACAACTGAACATCTCATTTGTCACTGAGTCAACCGCGGAGACTTAAGATGTAACGAATACTTAAACCAGACCAAACCTGTCTTACAATTTCGCTAAGCTAAACAACAATGACTAAACAAACAACAATGGCTAAACAAGGATGACAACAGTCTAGAAATTCAGAACAATTGGTAAAATAGCCACTATATATATGACAAAGGGAGCTAAGGATGAACCCAAGCAAGCGATGGGCACAAGCAGTTTCCAATTCAACCCAGCCTTGCCTAATTTCCTATACTTTTATGTTACTGCATCTCGGGTATAGAGCTGTTACAAACATTACGTCTGACTACCAAAACCTCAATTGCTTTTGTCTTCAAACAAAGTTTACAAATTCTCTTATTTTGTTTTTGTTTTCAATATAAGTAAGCGAAAGAAACTTTCTTGTCGACATCGTGGGCCAGGCCGTTAATGTTTCATAACGCCTTAATACAAAACATTGGCAATGTCTACTCTACTCTATCAAAACGTCGTTGACAAGCAGACAGAAAAGAATTTCCTGCAACAAACACGTTAAACGTGAAAAAAAACCCAAAAAACAATTAAAAATACAATTGAGTCAATTAAACTTTTGTTTAAAAATTTACTTTATTTAAAATTTTAATAGACTCAATAAAATTTTTAATCGATTTTTGTTTTTTTTTTCAATTAAACGTGTTTATTGCAGGATTTTTTTTTGTGTATTAACAACGCCGCAAACAAGCAATCAACGCATCAGTTTCAAAATTGATGCTGATGGTTGCAATGTTTAGCAACTTTGTATCTGTATACGATATAAATATCGCATCCGAGAAGTATACAAACTTTGTATTGATACGTTTTGGAAGTCGGCCTATTAGCTAAACGGAGCTTAAAACTGCTGGGGTTTCGAGCTCATATCTAATATCAATTAAACCAGTAACCCCCAGCTGTCGGACTTTGTGTGAACTGATCTGGTTTCGGGTATAACGTGCTAATTATACTTTAAAACATCGCAAGAAAAATAATCTATGAGACTCCCAAAACATTAGAATATTTTGTGCAACAAAGAATATTCTGAACAATTAACCTTCAACATTGGTTTGTGCCTGCTTAGCTTCTCTTAGTAGTAACACTTTTGATCCATAGAGGGCAGTTTGAGGTCACCTGAGGGTTGATGAATATTAATATAAAGCGTTTGGTGCTGCATGTACTCGTAACTAATTTCTTTTTGTTTTGGCACTTGTACCCCTTCGATACGGAATCCTTCAATTATTTTTTATATAAAAATTTTTCCATAATTCTCAGTTAGTTAAGGTCACACAAGGCAAAAGAATACAAAATTATTATTATTTTTGAATTCTCAAACGGTTTCTGATAGTCTGTGCATAAGATAAGAGGCTTGTGACTGTTGAAGTCTACGGATGATTTGGCTAAGCACCTATGAAATATATAAACAATGCTTAACTACCAGCAAATAAATTTCAATTAAAATACAAAACTACTCAATATTGAATTATTAAAAATAAATCTTTAAGGCTCAAATTCACATTCTAATGGTGGTGGTTTAACCAAAGAAATTGATAAGGAACATCATTAGATAAACCACGGGCGTTAGTTAACGATAGACTGTGAATTTGGACTTAACAAATTTGTATTTATGTCGTTTGCTTTTCTAGGTAAAGTGCAATATTTTTCAACTTTTTATTAAGAAAAATGCAATTTACAATACCATAATTTTTAATAAACCTTTTTAATTTCAAAAACAATTTTTTGCACATTTTGATTGAAAAGCGCAATATATGAAACATTATTTTCTAGAAAAGAAAAGGCCATTAGACACACAAAACAGGGAATTGGGAACCTTTTTAACTTATTTTAACATGTAATTTGACTATCCTTACTAAAAATATGAACTTCTCTTTGTTAACAACTTACATACTCATATGTATAAATGTACTTCGTAGCTTTACATTAATATTAAAAATAAAATTAATATTTTTTTAAATACTCACATAGAAGAATTGGACCGTTTAAGAAATATATTCAAGTCGAAAGATGAAAGAATTGATGAATATATTTTTTTTCTGGGATTATCAAAGATTGGATGATCCGTTTGATGTTCACTGTATATCAATCAGCTGTTCAAACTTTGTTTATTATATTAGATTTTAATAAACAATTATTTTATTTATGTGATTAAGCAATTTAGCACAACTTTCAATTTGTGTATGTGTAGTTAATAAATTTTTCTATAATTTATTATTTAAATTTAAAATTTATTTTTTTTTTTTGCACAGAATTTGCGGTTTTCTATTTTTTAGTTAGATATTAGAAACGTTTGTTTATTATACCAGACAAACAAACCAATGAATGAATGTACTATGAATGCAGAAATGTTTTCGTGTCGTTGTTTGTATTGTGTTTTCAACGCACATTAATTGAGTTGTTGTTTATTTGTTTTTTTTTTCAACTTTGATTTGCAATCAAGTTGAAAGAAAATCTGCTGATGTAGCGGTAACAGAAGTGGCAACTACGTGTTAAACACAATCGCATATGGTAACGTTACTCAGCAGGGAAGGAAGTACCGCAAATTCTATATGTATGTATGTATGTATGTATGCATGTACGTATGTTTGTATGTAAGTATGTGATTTATCTTTTTAAGTGTTAACAGCAAAATAACACCTAAACAAACAATTCGAGCAGAATATTTATTTTTCACGTTTTTATTTAATTTGTTGATTTTTAAAATTTATTTTGGTTAGAATGTAATTAAATTGATTTTGTGCTTTTTCTTTCTATCTTTAAACAATTTGCAAAACACGTTTTGTTGTTGTTTTCTATTTTTTGTTGTCACTAATCTTTTCACACTTTTAAATGCCCAGACAGACAGACAGACAGACACACAATCACATTTGCACACACATTTACCAAATTTAAAATAAAAAAACACTTTCAGCGATTTTATTTGATGATGGATCACTAATGACTTTGAGTTGCTGTTGTTGTTTCTTTTAGTATTCAGAACAAGTGAGTGAGATAATGACACTGACACTTTCGTAGCAACACTGAACAAAAATGTCAATTTCAATTAACTTATTTTATTTCACTCTTAATGTGCTTGCATGTGATTTTTATAATTTCCTTTTCGTCCGAATTCTTCTTATTGGTATAATGAAATTTTATTTTTATGCACAAACTTCCACCGTTATTAACCGCTCGAACGTCCGTTGGCGCCGACAATGCTTCGACGAATGAATTGAACATGTCTATAAAAATATTTATGTTGCCAATGCAATTTTCATTCATTCTACGTTTCACTTAAAAGAGAGTATGATAAAAAATAAAATAAAAATAAATAAACAAATGCAAACAGAGTTGGCCTTTTTCAATTTTCAGAGCATATTTGTGCATGAGACCGGCTTTTTATGCGTGTGTGTTTGTTTTGCTCTCTTCATTCTTCATTTCCTTTATTTGTGCAAACGATTGCGCAGTGTTGCCAGTTGTACAAAGGGAAATTAAACTTAATTTGCAAGCAAGTAGTTATTTTTGGCGCTTTAAAGATGGGAATAAGTTTAGTTTAGGTAAGTAACATTAATAAGCAAGATTATTTTTGTGAACTCTCTTGAAGGGTGTGTGATGTGTTCCCAAATGCAAGGCAATAAATAATGATTTCTATGTAATTTAGGAAGAGGCATAATTTTTTAAAATTTTACTAACCTCAAACATCTGTAGCGTTTTTCGGTATGTTTTCTAATTGTGTTTCGTTGCAATCGAACCAGCTCAGAGAACTTCGCTACTCTGCAAATTATCACAGCGTCTGCATGCCATTCGACTCGAAATGGCAAGTAAGTGCACTGATTCCTTGCCGAGCACCTGGGAGAATCATATACTCAACTTCACAAAGCAGCTCTGCTGCCGGTACTGAGCACTAGCCACCAAATTTTTCCCGAAACTTCTTAACTAATAACGCTTATGAAAACAAAAATTATTGGCGGTATTCGATGTTTGATGCAAATTGTCTTGCGTAAGTGCAAATGCAAAATATCGTAGCTTTTCTTTGGATTGTGTGTGTATTTTGTTGTTGGATTTGAAAGAAATGCTACGATATTTTGCATTTGCACTTACGCAAGACAATTTGCATCAAACATCGAATACCGCCAATAATTTTTGTTTTCAAATCTATAACAAAACGTTGTCAATTCGATAAGGAAGAAGTAAAAATGACCAGACCTTGTCAAATCAAGGAAGACGCTTACAAGTCAAGAAAGGGTTGTCCTCAAAAGAAGGACTCTGTTAAATTAAGAACAACAAAAATAAGAACGATTTATATCAAAACAACATTGATCCGATGTCAAGCTGAGAGTATTGTATTCTAATATTTTCATACCAACCGTTTTCAAAGTGAGAACAAACGTGATTATATCATTTTTTATAACGGACGATATCAATTTCGGTATTTTTCGCCGATTTTTTCTCTGTGTATCTCAGTTTAATTCAGTACTAGACACTAGTCATGCATTTAGCCAAAATACCAAGTGATTCCCTAAAAGCGTCAGTAATAATCAAATGGTGTTAGATGCAAAAGTCTCTAGTTTTTCTCCTATTCAGCCCGGTATTGATAACACTTTTATATACCAAAATGCTATAGCATCAGCGTGTCGTAAATCGTCAAGATAAAATGTTAATCGTTGGCTGCAATAGGGGAAAAAGGAGGGGTGGAGGGGGAAAAAGGAGGGGTGGAGGAGGTTAAATATGTCTGAGTTTAACTTAAGTACCTGTTATGACTGAATTATGCCACGGTACTCTAAACTCCGTTAAGAGTGCACTAACGCCCCCTAAATGTGGAGATAAAAATTTTATTCTTAAAAATTACTAAAACGACTTAGCTTAACAAGATTAGAGTGATTATCCTGCAGAGCTTTCGTCTGAAAGAAGATTAAAGCAAATTGGAGTTGAGAAATGGCTTAACACCATAATAAATAAATCTACACATGAGCACTGATGATGGATGAAGAGTGTGGCGACTTCCGAAAACAACTTTCTTCAGTTGATTAGAGTATAAAATTGAATTGATGTTAATTTTCTTTGGAATATTAATGTTTGAATATAACGTAATATAATCAAAAGGTTTTACTTAATAAAAGCTGTTACCCTTTTTTTACTCTCCTTTTGCTTCATATAACGCAGTTTCACACAATACGCCACTTTTTTGGAACATACATACATATCTACCGAGTCATGGGAGGGTTACCTGTAATATTTTTTTTTTACTTCGTTGTTCGTTAAAACTGCACTGTTCATTCTTAAATAATCAAAAAAAAATTATGAATTTCAAAAGCTGTTAGTAATAAGCTTGGAAGTTCGTTTTTCACCACACAAGCCAAAACATATTGCAGTGCAGAAAATGATAATCTGGCAACATGGCATTTAAGAGTTGATGCATTTTCCATTTACAGTACATACTCGTATGTGTGTATATACGTCTTTTTTTGTCTTTTAAGTTATAAGTATTTTTTAAGACATACATACATACATATCTTTATAACTTTGAGTCAGAGTAAATAAGTCGCGGAAAAATTAAATTTATAAAACAAATTGTTATTTTTAATTTGTAAAAGCAAATCATCGGGATTTGTAAATGTGTTTGCATACATATAATGTATAATTTTAATTTTCAATTAATTGGGAAACAAAATAGGGGAATATTAACATTTATTACTTTTAATTAATTTTTTATTTTTTTTTAGTCTGTTTTATGCTATCTTTTACTTTTGTGAGAGTAAAGTTGCTATTTCCAGTTGAGAAAATGAACAATAAGCACGTGCTAAATGAATACCGTTTGCTCTCTCTCTAAAGAATCACTATTCAATTCACTCTCTCAGCAGTTCTAGATTAATTCAAACACTCCCTCTCGCACTCGCACTCTACTTTCTTATGACTGTGCTTTAGGGGTAGTTGTTGTTATCAAATAAATTCCATATACACATACACATACACATGCTTGTGTGCGATTGTTTATGCTATGCGGCCATGTGTGTGTGAGTGAAAGGAAATTAAACTTCATTGGTTGTTGATGAAAAGGAAAACAACAATAATTATATATTTGATAACAAAACAAGAGCCTACACACAGGGGCAAACACAGGCCATTGCAAAGATGCGCAAATAAAGCAGCTCCTAATGTGTAGGAGGAGCAACAGTAATGACATAAGGAGTATATAAGCCGTTGTGTAATTGCATTAGTATTTGCATAAGTAAATAAATAAGTGGTTGACATGGAAGGTGACATGTAGCAACAAAAAAAAAAAAAGAAATGGGTGACAAGTAAACAACAGGACAGGTATGAAGGTATTTAAAAGAAAAGTATAGGAAAAGAGTTTGAGTGCTTCTTAGGCCAATTGTTCTTGCAATGCTTTAATCAATCATTCACTTAAGCTTTTAATTAATGGCTTTTGTAAGCAAACACAAACATTCAAAGGAAAATAACAATTTCACTGTTTTTTTTTTATTTCTAAGCAAAAGGGACTGTTAATAAATTTTCAAAATTAACCCTTTCATTAAAGAAGTAACAAAAAATTGGGCACAAAATCAAGGGTGGTTCGTTTTTTTATATTTAAACAGCTTAGCTTAGCATTTATCAGTTCAAAAATATCAGACAATACAAAAAAGTCACTGCAAGATTATGGGTATAGTATTTATAATATGTAATTGCATTAACCGGCTCTCGCGCTTTGCGCTTCAGCTGCCACTTTGTGGTCTGACTTGTCTAATGACCTGTCAAAACGTTGTACAAGTAAAAAGTAAACTACTACCTTTTTTTATTACGCAGCATGAGTTAAAAAAAAAACAGCAACGTCAACATTTTTACCACTCTCCTCTTTGTGCAATTTTTCTTCACACACTTTTAGATTATTGCGCCAAGGGAGGATGTGGAAAAACTTATTTCAACAGTTTTCATTAAGAAATTATTTTTTTTTTAATTTTTACCTTCAATTACATTTCGAAATAAATGTGGATTCATTACATGTGCGGTTTTTCACAACTAAATTTTATTGTTTCGTTTAAAATCATTCCTTTGATTGCTTCGCTGGTTGCTGGGATAAGTGAAGAAAACAACGTGTAGCGTATAAATAAATGGATGGATGGTTGGCCAAAATATATGTACACTAGCTGCGGCGGTATCCCATCAGTTTTATAAACCATCATTTATCTTACTAATTTGCCACAATCTAATGCATTAAATGATCATCATCATTATAAAGAACATTTCAATTAAAATAATTAGCAAAAGAAAAAAATTACACATAAATAGACGTACTTATTGTATGTATGTATGTGTAGAATGTACTCGTACTGTGGGTGGGTGTGCAATAAAATTAAAACAAAAGTGTGTGCTTTATTTTTATAACTAAGTTATCAATTGAAGATAGTTGAAACAGAACGAACTTATGGCTCGATTAGGGATGGCAACCCAACTTCTCTTGCCTTGTTAACTGGCAACGCAGCTGAAATTAAAATTGATATCATGTATGGCAACTAACTAACTAATTAACGCTAGAACTAAAAAACAACCAAAAAATCGCCAAAAACCGAACAAAATTGCCAAAAACGAAAAAAAGCGCCACAACTAAAAATAAATCGCTAAAGCTAAAAACTCTTGAATTTTACAAAAACACTAAAGCCAAAAAACAAATAAAAATTAAAAAAAAACCCTTAAACGAAAAATCGCAAAAAACGCTTAAATGAAAAATATCAGCAAAACTAAGATATATCGCTGAAATACAAAATATCGCTACAAGTAAAAAGGTCGGCACATTAATAATAAAAAAAACGAAAATAACTGAAAAATTGCCAAAAACCAAACAAAATCGTCGTAAAAAAAATCGCTCAGATTAAAAAAATCCCCAAAAACCAAACAAAATCGTCAAAACGGAAAAAGATCACCAAATATAAAAACAAATCGCTAAAACGAACGAAAAACGACCAAAAAATCGGCAAAAGAGAATACAAGCGCTAAAACCAAAAAACGCAAAAACAAAAACAATTTAAAAGACCGGTATTACACGGTAGCAGTGTTCGCCAAAACTAAAAAATTGCTAAAACAAAAAACAAACGAAAATACCACCAAAAAAAAAAGCGGCAAAACTAAAAACCAATCATAAGTGAAATTTATTTGCTGGTGGTTAAGCGATGTCTATATGCATTTCTTTGTTGCTTTAACAAATCGTCAGTAGACTTCAACCACACACATTTTGAACAGTCACAAAATTCATATCTTATGCACAGACTTTCAAAAGTTGTTTGAGAATTAACAAATAATAATCGGTCATGTTCTGAAAATCATTTCGTTTTGAAATCGCAAAATTTCAAAAACGGAAAACGGAGTTCTTTATTATCGCATAACCTAATGCATTTGAAATTAAGTTCGGATAAAATATCTCAAGCATATGAAACTTTAAAACCAAATAAAAAGCTGCATTAAGTGAGCTTTCTAGTTGAATTTTTTTTCGGAAATATGTCGGTTTCAATACGAAATGGTTTCAGAACCGAATATTTTCGAAAATCACAAAAGAAAAATAAGCGTAGAGGCTTAGAAACTTATACAGAACCCAGCAAATAATTTTTATTCGATAAAAAAAAATTGTCAAAAATCTAAAAAACGTCACGACAAAAATAAAATCAAATCGGTAAAAATAAAAAAATCGCCAAAAACCGAAAAAATCGGCAAAACGAAAAAATCCCTAAAACAAACAAAAAAAAAAAAATAAAAAACAAACAAAAATTTTAAAATGTCTAGTATTAAACAGTAGTTGTGTTCGCCAAAACTAAAAAAAATCGCTAAAACTAAAAACAGCCGAAAAAAATCGTTAAAAAATATCACCAAAAGTAAAAATATCACCAAAAGTAAAAAAAATCGCTAAAAACCGAAAAAAAATCGCCAACACAAAAAAAACGCCAGAACTAAAACATCGCTAAAACTAAAAAAACAACGAAATAAAATCGCTAAAAAATTTAACAATATCGCCTAAACTAAGAACAAGTCGCTACAACGAAAAAAAACTAAAAATCGCTATAAACCGAAAAAATCGGCAAAACAAAAATAGAACGTCAAAAGAAAATTTTTTTTAAATGTCTAGTACTGTCCGTACGTAACATTTCGAGTGCGAGTCAAAGTCGCACTTTATTGAATTTATTTTTTCATATTTTCTTTCGTTTCGAATTACACAGTAGACCCCTGGCGCTTATCTACTCGCTCTAGAGAATAACTTAATGCTATTAAAGGCCGTGATACACTATCATACAAAGTTGTGCGATCTACGAAAAATACAACCCTGGTGTGATGGAGTTTATGAAAATTTTCAAAAGACAATAACAATTCATCACACCAGGGTTGTACTTTTTCGTAGATCGCACGACTTTGTATGATAGTGAGTCATGGCCTTAACAGTCTATTCCGATATGCCCAAAGTCCTACTTTACACTATGCAAGTCTTATTGCTAAGCTGATTAGTTTGAGGGAGAGAGAGACGATGACAACAGAAACGTTTCTTTTCCCCTCGTCTCACTCTCGTCTCACAAACTAATCAGGTTAGCAATAAGACTTGCATAGTGTAAACTACAACAAAGCTCTGGAAATTAGCATGAGCCTGCCAAATAACAGTCAGTTGTTTTCAACAATGGTATTGCATTGACGTGACGTCGACAGACAGTTACATAATAAGGAATAATATGTTGAACTAGTGTTTCATGCCTATTAAAAAATCGAATCAACTTGTTACTTAGAACGCAACATTTAACCAACCCAATGTGCCAGACAATTGCTCAACAACCATTTTAAATGAAGCCTTTTGAAAACAAACGCATTTGAGCACTCAATTAAGCGCAATATATAATTATATCTTTTAACGCAAAGTAAGAAGCAACAACCAGCCAGAAAACAGGCACACACACACACACACACACACATCTACTTACATACATATTTTCACATACAGAACAAGAAATTTATGCCCCCCGACATTCGCTTTAATAATACTCGTATATACAACATCATAAATATATTTACAAATGTATATACATATATTTACTTGAATGCATTGAAAATGATAATTATAATTTCAATTGAAACGATGCTGACGATGATGTGTTTGTTGGTGGTTGGTTGGTTGGTGGCAGGAACTAAAAAAAATATGCTTATACACAGAAAACAAAATCTTTTCTAATTATAATTAAACATGCGAACAAATAAGCTTGAAAAATCTACAAAAAGAAAAAAAAAAAAGAAGAGCTGAAGGAATAAACTCGTGAAAGCAACAACTCTTGGAAAGTAAAAACGCATTATTTTAATTCGTCCACGTGTAAAGAAAAAGATGCACAAGGAATTTAGATATGGAATAAAAAACATTAAGGCCACAAAGCAAGTTGATTGCCATAAAAATAGAAAGCAAGAAGGAAAATGGTAGAGCAAGGGAGTCACTAAAAGACATCTACACAAGTTCATATGAAAATTGAAACATTTAAAAATTAATTCCAACTCAACTCAACTCAAGTACGAGTGTGATATTTGCAACAGCACATGCACGTGCCAGCATGTAATCAAGCTCATCACATGATTGAATTTTTTTTCTTTTGCTTTTTTTTCTTTGCTGCCGCCTAAAAAATCATCTACTGATTCTTCTATATTACATATTTTTTTTTTTTCAATTAACAAAGGGGATGTTTTACTTATAAACCTAAACAAGAAGCAATTAATTTAAAAACTAATTAAATGCCATCATTATTATTTCATTATTTTCATTCTTTTTTTCTGCCAAACTTGTGCAATTTGCTTGGGAAGATGCACGTGGTTGTTGGTAATTAATAATTAGATTATATTAAGAAATTAATTAGTTGGCAGTTCATTTAAATAGAGCCCACAATAATATTAAATATCTTCAAAGTTATTTTCAAGCAGTATTTTTAATTTGATTTCCTTTGATGCTTTTTATTTAAATACCAAGACTTTCGTTAATGATACCGATTTCGCATGCATCTCGAACATTTATCGTGTAAAACTATCGAGAATGACACTGAAAACTTAATCGGAAAAAGTTTACCTCTCGCTCAGTTTAGTTTAAAAAAAAACGATCGATTTCCAAAGTTCGCTAGCAGGCAGCAGAAAAAGTAAATAATTCTGCAAAAAAAAAACCGACTTCAATGTAAAGATCTGATAATTAATTTAATTTTTTTTGAAAATCTTTTCGTTAAGAAGCAGTACATGAAACATAAAAATAAATTTTAAAGGGCTTACCTCCGCCCATTTTTTTAAATGCACCATTGTGTGTTTTTCAGAGCTCATAGTGTGTGTTAAGTTTTGCAAAAATCGGTAAAGTAGAACCACTTAAAATAAACTATTAAATTTTAATGGGCGTGACTCTGCCCGTTTTATTTTTTAATGGAAGATTGTGTTTATTTTAGAGCTCAAGGTGTGTGGTAAGTTTCGGAAGAATCGGTTAAGTAGAAGCACGTTAAATATAATAATAAATTTTAATGGGCGTAGCCCCTCCCATTTTTTCAAGAACCAAAGGTTCTTAGAAATACACAGCAGAATATCATTAAATTAAATAAAAAAATTTGAGGTTGTGTCCCTGCCCACTTTTTTTCAATAAGACCAATTGGAAGCTATACCCTCTCAGAAAAAAAAGAATTTTTACAATCGGTCTAAAATGTACCGATTTATGAAGTAACAATGTCAACAAAAAAAAAATTCAGACGAATTGATAACATCCTCCTTTTTTCGAAGTGGGTTAAAAAAATTATTTTATTTTTTAATTTATTTATTTAATTTATTTTGTAATTGTTTAACTTACGCTGCAGGCTAGCACACACACACACATCCACTAGGCTATCGTCACACATTCGAGAAACTATCGAGAGAAGTTCGCTATAGCGAACATTCGAATTTTTTTAAGATTCGCGTACAAATATCCAACAATTTGGATTCGAAATTTCTTCGCTTTAATGAGCATTCGTTTATATCGAATCTCAAGTCAAGTGGGTTAGAGAAATACTTACATACATACATGTCGTGCCATAATAGCCAGAAAATCTTAAGTGACATAATTATCGAACTTAATTTTTCTTTACAAAAATCGATGATTTGCGGTCGTAAATAATCGATTTTCGTCAAAAAAAAAAACGACGTCCTAAACCTAAAATAAAATTGGATAAAATTATTACAATAAATTGTTGAATCTTTTGTGTCAATTCGAATAATTAAGAGCACTGCTCTATACATATCGCTCATTTACTAAAGCAACGTTATAATTCAAAAAATGTAAAAATTTAAATTTTCCATTAAATTGTGTTTAAATTGAAAACTTTAAACGCGTTTTCTGGCAAACTAGTTCTTTTTGAGTTATGACGTTGTTGTAGTAAATGAGCGAGCGATATGTATAGAGCAGTGCTCTTAATTATTCGAATTGACACAAAAGATTCAACAATTTATTCGAATAATTTTATCCGATTTTATTTTAGGTTTTACTCAAAGAAATAATAACACCGTGCAACAAAAGTGAAAAACAAACACACGGTCTTGAAAGTATAGTTTCGATTCTGCTACCAAAGGGTAGTAAAACCCTAGACTCACTTTGGCGATGTCATCTGTTTTTGCCCAACAAATAATTCAAACTTCGTTATAGCTCTAAACTATTTATGGCAATAATGTGGCCAAAAGTTCACAAAACAAATAAATCTTGTTAACATTTTACGCCAAAAAAAATAACTTATTCGCGAACTTTTTTTTGCAAAAGTGAAGGATTTTTTTTTTTACTTGTTTCAGAATAAATTCCAGATCATTTTTACTGCAGACAAAAATTTCTCAATATTTATAGAACTAATAAAAACTAATAAAGTTAATTAATATTAATTTCTATTTTATTTGGTTTATAAAAAAAATATGTAAAGATAAAACAGAAATTCATGCCTTCACATCTTGTTAAGAAAAAAATTAAAAACTATTATTTTACAATTTTCTATTCAACAATTCTAAATATCATTGATATAATGATTCAGCTTCTATTTCCTTTTTTTACTTTGGAATATAACAATTGCCCGTTTCTAAAAATATCCATTAAGACTTTTTTATTAGTCGTCGCCATCGTCTTCCATGTCATCGTCGTCGTACTCGTCATCGGAACCATCAACCAACATACTAAGAAATTCTTGTTGATTTTCATTAATTAAATTCAAAAGAGACGGATTTGTTTCGCCTACTCTTTGAATGGCAGCATCTAACAGCTCGGGGTGCCGTTGCAAGGCATTGCGCAAATTTCGAAACATGGGATCAGTACGAAACACCTCAAAGGGTGTCATCGATAAGTCGGCATCCGTTTCACTTTCATCTTCTGGAGAGGGGGGCGAAGTAGGTATACCCTCTATTAGATATTCAATAGCACGTTCAGGATTGTAAAAGCTGGCCGCTAAAGCTTTTCGCACGTCAGACTCAGGATAACCCATGCTTACAATCTGGGAAACTAATTTCTCTTTTTTACTATCCACTGGCGCTGGAGGTGTTTTAAACTCAGACTCTGTTGCAGCAACTACCGGCGTTGTTGCACCACTGGTCTCATTGATTTTAGCCGATTCTTTTTCTTTCTCTTTCAGTGGTGTGGTTTTTTCTTGCACGATTTCTTTAGTTTGTGCGGCTTGTGGTGGCTCTTCTATGGGCTGTTTTAGTATCATTATAACTAAAAATTTTTTCACATCTATGTTGTAAATGCTTAATGCATCTTCATTTGCAAGTATTTTGCCAGCATAAATGAGTTTCTGCAATTCTGGTTTCACGCCAATATCTGAATACAATGACAATTCCTTTTTCAAGTCATAGACAGTTTTTGTTTCATCTATATCAACCACTAGAGATTTTTGGTTAAGCGTTTTGATTTGTAATTTCATTTTGTTTCAATTCTTTGGACTTATTTAACTTTAATAAAATTTATAAAAAAAATTCCACAATACTTGAATAAGTAAATAAACGAAAAACATGCGTGTTAGTACTTATCACAAACACACATACATACGTACGCACGCACGTGTATGTATACATTCTTATTTTGACAGTTTAGCACGTTTTGTGTTTTGTTTTCTAGGGTTGCATTTTAACTTGCGAGTACTCAACTACTCGGTGTGGTGTAAAGTGGTAAGTACAAGGGATTAGCAAACATTTTAAATAACGGCATTTCCATGAACGGTTTTCTTTTAAAATGTAACTTTACTTTCAATGTTAATCACTTTCGTGCTTGAATTCATATCTCGCTTAAATTCATTGCAATTTGAATTGTAATATGAAGTAAATATTAATTTTGAAATGTATTTATTTTATTGTTCCCCATTCAGGATAAAAGTCTATTCGTGTATTCAGTGAAATAAAAATCAGGGACAGTATATTGAGTTGTATAGTAACAATGAAAAAAAAAACAATTTTGAATTTTATTTTTTGAGCAAAAATAATTGTTATTTTCTAATTTTTAATATACATAAATCAATAAATAGAAATTTAAAAAATAAAAATCAAAAAATTGTAGTTTTTTTATTTTTATATTTTTGAGCAGAAATAATTTGTATTATCTGACTTGTAATTTTTCGACCAGAATTAATCGTTATTATCTGATTTTTAATTTTTCGAGCAGAAATACATAATTGTTATTTTATGATTTAAATTTTTTTTTCGAGCAAAATAGAAAGTCTAAGCCTTTCAAATTTGTATGAAAAATAGGGAAAATTCGTTTCAAAAAATATATTTTTCATACAAATTTCAAAACTAAAAAGTAGTTTGTATTTAGAAAATCTGCTCTTTATTTCTTAAGTTTCATTTCTGTTCGAAAAAGTTGAAAACAAATATTGATTTTTATTTCTGCTCGAAAAAATAAAAATCAAAAAATAACAATTATTTGTGCTTAAAAACATAAAAATTAAAAATAGTGTTTTTTTCACGTTGTCTACATGGGACGAATACTTGTATTTGCTTTTTTCTTAAATAAAATAAGTAGAATACCTGGGCGTGTCCCCGACCAGTTTTTTTAAATGGGACCAATTGGAAGCATGCCCTCTCAGACAAATAAATAATTTTTACAATCGGTCTAAAATGTACCGAGTTATGAAGTAACAATGTCAAAAAAATACCGACGAATGGATAAGCTCCATCTTTTTTTGAAGTCGGTTAAAAATAGAGGGCGACTTGTGAGGAAAGGAAATGAGTCTCTCTTTTTGAAGGCTTAAGTACAGAGAATTATTTTCGATGGATGAGCAAGCTCTTTTTTTTAATTTATAACTTCTCAGATTTTTCATCCATTCAACGAACCATCATAGGCTATTTAGTCAATATCAGCTTCTGAAGCATTTTCCTCTAAAGTTGGAATTTTACAGTCTTTTTTTCTATGTCATTTAGTAACATGCACTTTTAACTAAGATTTATGACCACACAAAAAAATAATGTTTTTAACCCAAAAAAGAAGGTAAGAAAATTATATGATTTTATGTATGTTTATGTATATTTCTAATTCAGATTCTCTAATAAATAAATGAAGAAATAACATTCATTAATGGGACTTTGGTGTGAATTTTATTTCAGCTGCTTACAATTTTAACTTATCACCCCTTTGGGAAATTCACAACGAAACCCTTTTACTAAGTTTTGCGCCGAAATGCCGCTCACACTAATGTAAAATCAAAACAAGAACACAACAAGCACTGATTTATTGCAGTTGGTCACTTTCTCTAACCATAATAAATAGCAGACGTGACTTGCGATGTTACAAAAATATGTACGTATGTATGTATGTACGATAAGGGACAACCCTTTCTCTGTATTATTCAAAAGTATATTGCAAAATAGTTTTGTTCTTGGGGAATACGATATTCGTTCATTAATTACCATATTATTATTTAGTTAAGGATCCTAGACGAGGAGAAGTGGAGAGAATTAAAGAAGGACTAATGATTCAAGAAAAAAGTATTAAGATAAATGTTTACATTAAGTAACATTTTTTTTAAGTATTTGAAAACCCTTGTTAAAATTCTCAAACATCTCTGAAGAAGAAGAAAAAAACGGATATTTGTTGACTTTGTTTAATTTAAATTCTATTTAAACTTTAAACCGGAAATGAAAAGCAGTTTATGTAGCACGTGCTTTATTGAATTCTTTATTTTACTTAATCAGTTATTTGTGCGAATTTATTTCAAGTAAAGTCTTTTTTCTCTCTTCTATTGAATGAATGAGTGTGTTAATCATATGAAATACATGAATAAGCGTGTGTTAGATATTTATCTAAAAACGCTTTAGAGTGAAATAGCCTCAACACCCATTTTCGATGCTCAGAATAAATAAAAATGTGGCATTTAATAATATTAATACAATGACTTTTTCCACTCGCAGGCATTTAACAATCAATTTTAGAAATCGCACTTAAATCACTTTGGTGTTGCATGTATGTCATTCTTCAACCCTCTGTGCAATGGAACAGAAATGTAAAGGAACTGTCTGGTACATAATTATTGGTGGGACATATTGTTTTAATTTTGGAATATGAGTTAATTTTTTCAATTAGACACCTCGTCAGCCCATTATTGGTTTGATCCACTGACCATTTTGAAAAAAAAAAAAATGAGGAGTTTCGAATATCTCCTTTCTGAATCCAAAATATATTTCGCGAAATTAATTATGGTTTCTGAGATATTTAGCATTAAATTTGCTCCATTTCAACTATTTTAAGGTTTAATAACTATTGTTTTGCTGTACATGCCACAGTTTGGACTTTTGCGTCAAATTCTTCACACAAAAACATGCGAAGCAAAGTTAACTCTTGTTTTGCTTCATTTCTATATAAAATAAATAATAAAAAAAGAAGGTGCCGTAAGAAAAATTCAACGGCAAACATCATCAACCAGACGCAGGCGCCGATTAAATAATTTAATATAAACACTAAAATAAAGTAAAAGAAACCTTAATTATGCATGTTTGAGTTTAACAGAAATAATTTAATGTCATTCTTTATATTAAATACACTTCAATTAGTTGTTTTTCTTGTAAAAGTGTGTAAGCGGATCGATAGTTAAAAAATATTACGGCGGCGGCTTCTCTCTAGACATCAAGCAAAATAAACAAAACTACAAAATTCTCAATTCACAGCAGTAAAGTATACGTATGGAGCACAAAAAGCTACTTTTTGAAAATAAATTAAGAAAAGTGATGTATGCGGCACAAAACGTATTTTTACTTTTACAATAAAGTTATATTAATCACTAACTTTATTCGTGAAAGTTCAATAAAATTTACACATTTCTTCCAAACATGTATCAGAAGCAATGGTAAAAATACAAAAAAATTCTATCGGGTATACTTTGAGAAAACTTTTTGGCATATGCTCCACACGAATAATGGGCTGAGGACCTACATTTATCTTTATTTATGTCTTTAATTTTTAAAAGCTAAATAGTTAATGCACATACATACATAAGTCATTGTTGGACCATAATGTGAAATTTTTTATCTAAAAATGTTTATTAAAAAAAAAAAAGAAATCATATATTCAAGTAATTGACGCACCCTTTTCAAATTCGTTTTTCTTTTTTCTTTCAAACTTTATTAATTTTGAAAACAAATTTTTAAGCATTAAATTGTCGCTAACAAAGAAAGTCAGACAAAGTGTTCAGCGTTTTGGAAAAGTTATCAAATAAAAAAGGTGGAAGCACAAATTTTTTGATATAGATTTAAAAAAAAATATATACATATTGCAATATGCATGTGAAAAGTTCATTAGGATATACGAGTATGTACGCATAATATCCCAACAAACAAAAAAGTCTGAAATGTGAGTGTTGCATAGTTTGTCTCCCAACAGTATTATTTTTGATTATAGAAAGGAGCTTGGTAGTAAAATTTTAATTAAAATGTAAGAGTATCTACATACGTTTAAAGGTATTTTATTCAAGATCTTTCGAATTCATCTTGAATTTCTTTGTCTCATATTTCAAGATCTATCGCATTCATCTTGAACTTCTCGTATTTTTTATATTCAAGATGTACCGAATTTATTTTGAATTTATTTGTCTCACATTTCAAGATCTGCCGCATTCATCTTGAACTTCTCGTATTTTTATTCAAGATCTACCGAATTCATCTTGAATTTCTTTGTCTTATATTTCAAGGACTACCGCATTCATCTTGAACTTCTCGTATTTTTATTCACGATCTAACAAATTCATCTTGAATTTCTTTGTCTTATATTTCAAGGACTACCGCATTCATCTTGAACTTCTCGTATTTTTTATATTCAAGATCTACCGAATTTATCTTGAATTTATTTGTCTCACATTTCAACATCTGCCGCATTCATCTTGAACTTCTCGTATTTTTATTCAAGATCTACCGAATTCATCTTGAATTTCTTTGTCTTACATCTCAAGAACTACCGCATTCATCTTGAACTTCTCGTATTTTTTATATTCAAGATCTACCGAATTTATCTTGAAAACTCTGTTTAAGATCCACCGCATTCATCTTGACCTTCTCGTATTTTTTATATTCAAGATTTACCGAATTCATCATGAATTTTGTTTTGTCTTATATTTCAAGATCCACCGCATTCATCTTGAAAATACCGCTGAGTTTCAAAGCTCGCCGAATGTAGTCTCAACCTATTTATTGCGAAATCTACCGAATTTCTCTTGCCCGCATTTATTAAACGGCCTCAAGGCCCACCGTGTGCTCCTCTAATTAGTCTTTACTATATCGTTAAATAAAGTTTTGTATATTTTCTTAACACCATTTTCAAAAAACTCTTGTTAATTTGAACTCTCGATTAATTGAACTTTTTATCGAAAGTCTACTGTAATTGTCTTTGCTGGGATATGTCCATAAAAAACATACTAATGTGTACTTACATACTCGTACATACTTACTTTCACACATAGTATGTGCATCGATAATTTTTGTGGCTGAAAATGTCATGACACGTGTCGTGAGGACTGCAAACTTTGGTCAACCAAGATAAGATGACAAAATTATTTGAGACAGAATTTAAGACCATCCATTAAGATAGATCATGGGCATCAATGACATTAAATGGCTATCGATAGCAATATTTTTTATTAATAAAAGAATCAAATATGATATGAATAGAAAGAAAGCAAAGTAATTACATCTTCCATTTAAGAGGCGCTAATGTCTTTCTTTCAATGAATCCATAAATGCGTGGCTTATGCATTGGTTTTATTTTTTTAATGCCACTTTTTTATTTCAATGCATTTATAATGCTCATTTTATACATACTCGTATGTACATAGAAGTCACACGAAATGACTTTTTATCAACCCCTAATTACAAAAGGTCGAATTTATTTATTCATTCATTTTGTGAAGGGATAATAGTTTATATGATGGTTGCAGAGGTTTATGAATGACAAACTGTTAAATAAAATAAATGTCTACATTCAGCTTAAACGTTTGACTATACAGAACTATTTTAAAACGCGCAAACACATGTACATGAAAAAGTGCACAAATGCAAACATACATATATAAACACATACATACATATCGCTCATTTACTCAAACAACGTCTTAACTCATAAAACGGAATTTTATCAGAATATCTCAAATACATATTAATATAACGGTTGTATATCTACATATTTTGTATATTTTATATTAAACGAAAGCATAAGTACCAATGGCATGGTATCATCATCATCATCATGCCATATCATTTTAACAACCAGCTTCCTAACGTAATGTTCCCATTTTCAAATTTGCTTATAACTCAAAATCTTCAGGAAGCTATTTGAGTGCAAAAATTCACCTCAAACAATTTTTCTTACATGGCAATGCTGCCGTATATGTTTCCTTACCAAAAAAACATCTCTGACGTGCAATGTGGTTACTTTTGTGCTGTAAAACAAAAAAATCGATAGTCAAACGCATTATGCAAGTATTCTCTTCATGTTTGCCAATGTTTATATGCACAAAAACAACAAAAAAAATTGTCAAAAACATATGTTTTCAAACATTTGCTGACACATCGTCCCTATTTTAAGCTGCCGTCATTTTCTGTGAAAATTCATTGAAAAAAATCGTTTATTTGTGAAAAATACGTGAAATAATTTATGATAAACTAAAACGTGGTTACTAATTCA
Source organism: Nowickia ferox (assembly GCA_936439885.1). Taxonomy (NCBI): domain Eukaryota; kingdom Metazoa; phylum Arthropoda; class Insecta; order Diptera; family Tachinidae; genus Nowickia; species Nowickia ferox. The sequence goes on from OW387025.1 coordinate 105,130,769, forward strand.
ACTGAATACTATTTCTTTTCGCAAGTAAAGTTATAACGGAGAAGAAAAAAATTTAATACAACTTGTTAGGAAAAAAATCGGCAATCATGAAATTGACTATCAAAACACTCGACCAGAAGACATTTTACGTGGAATTCGATGACTCCAAAACAGTTTGGGATCTTAAAGCACATTTGCAAAAAATGCCAGAAGTCGCTGTACAACCAGAATTGCAACAATTAATTTATGCCGGACGTGTGCTAGATAATGATAACGTCTTAAAAACGTATAGTATCGATGAGAGGAAATTTTTAGTGGTTATGGCTAAAAAGATACCACCAGCCACTACAGCTGCAGCTGCATCAGCACCAACACCAGCTGCAACGCCTCAACCAGCAGTAAAAACTGCGGAGCCAGATGTGGCAAAAACTACATCATCTAGCTCGAAATCAACTGAACAGAGTACAGCTTCAACAACGGCAGCGTCTGATTTGCAACCAAAGACTGAAGAAAAACCCCAAGAGAAGGAGAAGGAAAAGGCAACAGCGGCTGCTGCTACAGCTACTGCAGCCACTACCGACTCTACAACGGACAGTGGCGCCACTCGGCCACCACCAGGAATAGGTAATGTTTTAGATGTATTGGATATTTCACCAACGGCAGCTGCTAACGAAGACATGGTGCGTGAAATTATGAGTATGGGATATCCAGAATCCGAAGTTCGACGCGCTTTAATGGCCAGTTTTAATAATCCAGATCGCGCCATTGAATACCTAATTGAGGGCATACCCGACATACCAGATATGGTAGGGATCGCACAACCAACAGCGCAGCCACCTGCTGCTGCTGCCCCTGCAGCTGCCGCCGCACCCACAAGCGGAGCAAACCCGCTTAACTTTTTACGTGAAGATCCACGCTTTAACCAAATGCGTCGAGTTATTCGTCAACGCCCGGAATTGTTAAGCAATGTTTTAGCTCGCATTGAAGAAACCAACCCCGCTTTATTGGCCGTAATACGTGAACACCAAGATGAATTTGTCGCCATGATCAATGAAGAAGCTGGAGTAGAAGCCACAGAAGGAGGAGGAACGGAACCCAGGGTGGATGTTGTGGAAATAACACTTAGCGAAACTGAAAGGCAAGCCATTGACCGTTTAGTGGCCTTAGGTTTCCCCCGTGAGATTGTCTTACAAGCCTATATGGCCTGCGAAAAAAATGAAGAACAGACTGCTGACTTTTTGTGTCGACACATGGAAGATTAAACGGTTAATAGATTATTGGAGAGAGATAGAGCGTGAAATAATAATAAACAAGTGTTAAAGCAATGAGTACACATAAAAGCATTTGTTCGCTTTACAAAATATTCTTACATACATACGTACGTTGTAAAAATAAAATCTATATAAAATACTGGAGATTTAATTTTTCATCATCAAACACTTGGTAAAATTCGTAATAATTCTTGAAATTTAAATCAATATTCATTATGGAGTTTCATTTTCACATTTATGGTATTTGAACAGAGTGATAAATTTTCGTTTTCAATAAATAACTTTTTTGGACTTACCTTTGTAATGCCGGCTGTATCTTCGTAGCCTAAACTATATTGTGTTGCTATATGATATGGTATTTGCTGTTGATATTCGTTAACATAATCGTTGTAAAATTGTTGTGGTGGCAGCGGTAATTGAGTTTGATTGACCGAGTTTTGCGTAGCAGGATCGTACATTACCGCAGCAGTGGGAAGTTTTTTTACTTTAGGTTTTCTGCCTCTAGGTTTGCCACGCTTTTTGGGCGGGTTCAAAAGCCTTGAAGCATTTACAAATGTATTTACAAATAAGTCTGGCATTTTTCAATCTTGACAAATTCTAAATGGCGAATAAAATCAACAATTAACTAAAAATAGAAAAAAAGTGATTGTTTTCTTTTAGCAAAATATAAACTAGTTTTTGTGTTTTATTGTATTTATATGAAATTTTTTTGTGAGAAGTTTTCGTCCAGTTAAATAGGTCTAATCACATTTATTAGAAACGAATATGTATTTAATAAAACACGTTTAAGAAGTATTTTCTTTTATATTTATAAATTTATTTGTTTTATTTTATTGATTTTTGTTTCTTGTTTGGTATTTTAACTTTATTTGAGAGAGTTATAACTTTAAAAGCTAAAGAGCAGCAAGCAATGTATTTTGACATGGTCTCAATAAATATAAAATGAATTAAAACTGATACATGGATTGAATTCGCTTATATATATGTATGTACATATATGCAAATTATTTTCGTAACCTCTTTTTAATTTCATCCGCCAAAGAGGCTAATGAGATGTCTTCTTCTTTGCGACTGCTGACTTCACGCAGCTTTACAATGCCCTTTTCCAATTCGGAGTCGCCAAATACAACAGCCAAAGGAATCTGGCGTTCTTCACAGTGCTGAAGTTGTGCCAAAAGTTTGGGATTCAGCTTATAGGAATGTTCAGCCTGTAAAGAAAGATTATGAACAATTTATTGTATTTTATGATTAAGGCTCACCTTAACACCTTGATTCCATAAATCGTTCAAGATACTTAAACGTTTTTCGTGCAAACCTTTATGAGCCGAAGCAACATAAACTTCTATGTCGTTAGTTCGTTGCTTTATACCAGATGCCGCTGCTTTAGCTTCTAGCACAGAAAATATACGTTCCACGCCTATGGAGACACCGACACAAGGAACTTGTTTCCCTTTGGCATCAAACATGCCTACCAAATTGTCATAACGACCACCCCCCGCTACGGATCCCACTGTGCCCTGCTCCTCAGTGGTTCCGTTGGCTTGAATTTTTGGTTCAGCCTTAAGAACACATTCATAAATAACACCTGTATAATAGTCCAAGCCGCGAGCCAAACTAAGATCAAAACTTATTTTCTGCGTAAGACCCATGGCATTACAGTATCTAAGTAAAAGCTGCATGTTCTCAAGACCTTTAACGGCAGCGTTAACATTTTTTAATTTGGGATCATTCAAAAGTTTTTCAACCAACTCGGAACCACCACTCAATTGAACATATTCACCAATTTCATCGGCAGCGGCCTCATCCAAGCCTTTCTCATCGATCATTTCCCGCCGTACCTCCGACCAGGGAGACTGTTGGTAATGATAAGAAGTTGATATAAATAAAACTTATCATTTTATTTTATGTTTTTTGTATTACTTACTTTATCCAGTTTGTCAACCGCAGAACAAATTGAACGGAATTTATCGGCGGGTACACCACATGCTTCAAACATACCATCCAGCAATTGCCTGTGATTTAACTTGATAACATAATCTCCAATATCTAGAGCATCCAAAACTTCCGAAACAATTTTTACACATTCGGCATCGGGTAACATGGGGTCATAGGAACCTGCGATATCAAAGTCCTAGAAAAAAATATGTGGAATAAAATTAGTTACACTCTTATTTTAGACAAGTTTAGTAAAGTTGAACTATCTACTTTAGAAAAAGTCTTAATACTATACTCACACATTGATAAAATTCCCTATAACGTCCGCGTGTCATGGCTGGGTTATCTCTGCGATACACCTTAGCAATGTGATAGCGTTTAATACTCGCTATCTTATTCATTGCCAAATATCTGGCCAAAGGAACTGTAAGATCATAACGAAGGGAAAGTATTTCGCCACCTTGATCTTTGAGATCATAAATCAATTTGGAATCTTCGCCATATTTGCCTGTTAGAACTTCCTAAATAGCAAAAAAAAAAAAAAAAAAAAAAAAACAACAATGAGAAAATAAGTCCTGAAATTAAGTCAAAGCAACACCTAATTACCTTCAGCTCAAACACTGGAGTATCTATGGCTTCGCCACCATGTTTTTTAAAAACTGCAATAATTTTGTCCAAAACATTTTGACGCAACATCATTTGTTGGGCACCATAATCACGCGTACCCTTAGGTGTCTTCAAGGTAAACTTTTGATTTTGTGGAGGTTCATCGCCCAATTTAGCTTTGAGAGCCAACAAACGTGCCACCTCCTCATCGATCTGCAAGAGAAAGTTTGGCAAGAGATAAACTTTATTTATAAAAATCTTTATCGCGGAATATTTTAATAAAATTAATTTAATGCTAACCTTTTCCAATTCCAGTAGCCGATGTTTTATGATACCACTAACACCATTACCAACTCCATCATCAGTATCATTATTATTGCTTTGAGATTTTATATCAATTTTGGAGGACAAGGAGCGACAGTTTAGTCGAATTTTTAAAATACATTTACTATTACTAAAACGCTTTGTGGTTACAACGAATGAACGTAACATTTTTTTTTTAATTTATTTTGAATTTCAAAAAGAATATTTGCTGAATAGATTTTTTTTAATTGGTGCTTTAGACCTAAATGACAACAACAATAATGAAACTGAATTAGAAGTGGCTTGAATTTATTTTTTTAGGGTATTTATTTGGGATTTTTGGAGTATTAGTAAAAAATGTTTTAAATGTTCTTTTTGACTTTAAATATTATCAGCACAACACTATTGACAAATGCACAATAATAGTAATAATTATTAATATATAATAATAAAAACGATAAATTAAAATGGTTGAAGTTGTTAGTAATTACTTAAAACATGTTTCCAATTTAGTGAGTGCTATGAGGAAAATATTAAAAGCTCAAGCATTAAAATTATTTTATGTATATACAAAAATTTGGCAAAAGTAAAGTGTCTTAAGAAAATATGGTGCTTGCTTGTTCGTCAAAGTATTTTAGAGCCACTCAAGACAACTTGTGTTTCAATATTTTTAGGTATAATTGCACAATATTATATCGATAATTAAGCAAAGTTGCTCATGGTCTCCCATTTATCTGTCGTTTTTATATGAATATTTCCAGTTTATGTCACTAACTTTCCATTACTTCGTTCCTAAGCTGAACAGATTACACACTTAAACTACCTGATATTTTCGTCGAATAATGCATATGCTATAAACAATTTTCATTTTAATTTTTCTAAGTTGAAACATTATAAAATACAGTCTCCCTCTTTATCGCTGAATATTTCAACCTGTAATACGCTACAGTTATCATGTATGTAGCTGGAATTTTGTCTCCACTCATATCCATCAGTTCTGACTTCGAAGTTCGAACCGTTCGTAAATTGTATTGTAATGATTGTATTCTGACATCGGCGTTCTTTGATCTATTTGTTATTTATCTCAGAATTTGGGCATGACTAGTGTCCGATTTCGATTCACAAAGCACAAAAATATGCACCATGGCATTACCTTCAAAGCATCTTAATATAATTTGTTGCTTAATCAACGGTTACATACTTACAGCCTTATTTATAAAAAATTATTAATGCTTAATAAGAAAAATTTTGTATGAAAATCTGTTTTAAAACCCCTTTATAAAGCCTTAATAGTTTTTATAAATAAGGCTAATAGTTATTCACAAATTAGTATCGAAAAATAAAATTAATTTTCATGGAAAATAAAAAAAAAATCTTTCTAAAAATTCATAAAAAATGTAAAATCTCAAAAACTGTTCTTCAGCTCTAGATCTAGAAGTAGGAGTTTTAAGCCTGGATCACTCTATCGGCACAATGTACCGATTTTAGTCGGCTCACTGTAGTAGTAATATGTATGTAATAATCTAAATTGGCCTTATTTCTCAACTAATTGAAACAAAAGGATGTAATTGCACCTCAGTGCATTTGGTAATAAAGCCATATAGCAATAATTGAAAAATAAGGTCATTTTGGTTTGTTTATTACTTAATACTTATATAAATACATATTTGCAAACAACAATTCTATGGCAATTCCGCACGTTTTAATTTCACGTGGAATGCAGAACATACCCGATTGTGCCGATAGTGGGAGGAGATCTCAGCTTTACAGACAAAATAAGTTCAAGGGAAAGCTTATTGAATAGGTATATTTCGGAATTCAATACAACTACCACCTACTTACAGTGTTTATTTTTTTCTGGAAATAAATTTTAATATAACTATCAAAACATGTTTAATGATAATGTCAAGTCAAGTGTATTAACAGAAACAGCTATACTTACATACATATACACATACATACATAACGTCGGCTTGGAGTGTGTAAAACAGCTGACCGCTATAAAATCTCCATCGTTTGCAAATAACGGCAAATAATAACTGAAGCTAAAAACTTTAAATTGCTCGGAAAAAGAAACAGTAAAACAATTACCTACAAATTTTTATTATTACCTTTCAAACAAAATGTGAAAGTTTAATTAGCACATACATATTATGTGCTATATTACTTTCTATGTGTATCTCTTAAATTGCAATAGAAAATGAACACAAAAAAACCGAAAAATTTACCTTTAGACTTGAAATACCACCGGACAGATGTGTGTATGCACGCATACATACCGTTGGCTTAGTCGGCAAATATGCAAGTTGTTTTTTTTAATTGTTCAATTGAGTTTTTAATTGTTTAAATTTAATGAAACTAAATGTGTGTGAGGACAACAATACTATTAATTTTGTTATTTTACTACATGCAGATTGTTTTCCGCTGGATTTAACAGGTGTTTTTTTCTGGACTTAGCATATTTGCTTATCTACCCATAACAGCAAGAGAAAACAAAACATATTAATTTTTGAAAATGGTGTTTTGAGTAACTCTAGCATTCCACATTAAAAACTCTCTTTGCATAAAAAGTGGACTTAGGATAAGTTAACGATATGTATAAAAAACTAAATACTATCAGCAAAAGCATATTAAATATTTGGTAATTACATACAATCATTATAATGAGCATAATTGAAAAATATACATAGTATGCAATATGTGCATGATTGATATATTGAATGGAGATTTTAGTTACGACGATAAAATCGTTTAACGATGTTGCAAATTTTCCCCCCAAACTTTATGATACACACATTTTTCATATTATTGTATCAACATACAACTGCACGATAACAAACCTTATGGTGGCTGGATGGAAGGTGAAAGGGTTAATTAATATGCATATGTACTTGGAAAACCTTACCACACCAACACTAGCGCACCACCCACACTAATGAATGAGTAATTGATTCTTAACACACATATGCATAAAGGATGTACAGCCTCAACATGCATATTGCTGAAAACCAATTATTTTGCTTTGCATTTTTTGCAGTCCGAAACTAACCTTTTCCTTGGGTTCCTTGGCCGCTTTCAACTTTCGTACCAAATCACCTTGTATTTTTACTTCTTCCAAAATTTGTTCACGCGTTTCACTCATTCCTACAAACCAATCGAAAATATGTACACACAATATAAAATTTGTTCTCACTAATAGTACACTTTCTTTTTGTTAATAATAAATTTGATGAATAAATGTATTTAATCTATGTTTAAAAGATTATTTAATTCTTCTTTGTTTTATTTTAGTTTTTACTCGACTAATTTTAACTTTAAGACAAATATTGCAGAAAAGAAAAACTTCACACGCGGCGCACTCAATAAAAGTTGTCTAAAAAGTGACAGCCAAGGCACATTTACTACAGGTACACGCATTAGAGAAAACACTGTGGCAACTCTGTGCTTCTCACATAGTTTTACAAAGTAATTGTCAAAAAATTGTATGCATCAAACAAGGCACAAAAGTATTTGTCAAATGAATTCTTCGTTATAAACGTGTAAACAAAAAATCAGCGGATGAGCAATTTTCCTGATGCATGTACCTGTTTGATATACCTTGGTGACAGCTATGAATAAGCAACAGAGTTGCCAGATGTTATATGAGTAAGCTGTAAATACAAGTATCCAATTTTTTGACAAAATAAGTTAACGGTAGCTTTTCTGAACAGTAAAGCTGAATAAAGTGGCGAAATTTGATTTTTTTGTTAAATGTTTTTATTTTATTAATTATTTTTCATCAATTCATTAAAAATAAAGCCAATAAGGTCGAAAAATTTATTACATAAGGACAACAACATTAAAATTAATAGGAATGAACCGGCAGAAAATTTAATATTAATAAGAGACAAAATAAAGATAGAACTTCAATCTCATTTGTTTCCAAGATACTTATATACGAAAATATACATATATTGTTACCTTAATATAGAAAGGACCCAACTTATTTTTTTTAATTCGAGAATTTAGCATTTTTCGATACATTCAATGTTTTTCTATCAAAATATACATACATAAAAAAAATAATCAGTTAAGGTTAAAATAATCAGTCAGTTAATAATATATTAAGGTAGCGATATACTATGTACGTAAATATATGAATTAGTTACGTTTCATGGCGCAATAACAACCAGGTCCAACTGTACTAGTAGATTTTGACGGTATGTATAAGTCGTTAACAAAAAATTCCTCAAGTTGATTGGTAAACAGTGAAAAGATCGGACATATTTTATATTTCATGTTATATAAATCCTAAACAAATTGAACTAAAAATTAAAATTTCAGGCAGAAATTAGAATTTTCAAAGTCAGCTATTTTGTTTCCAGTTGTTTTAGTTTAATTGAAAGCTTTAAAATTACTCTTTAAAATGTGGGAATAAACTCCTGGGGAGATGTTATTCAGAATAATTTTTTTCCACACTTTAATGTTAAATTATATTATAGCGAATGAGTAACTGCGTAATTTTAGTGCATGTTCGAAAGGAAACACATTAATTTTATATTGCAAGACTATTTTATTATAAAATATATTTATGGATAGGTTTTCAAACTATAAATTTTTTTACTATATAACATTATATATTAAATAATTAATAAAGAGCTTGTTTAATGCATAATTTGAGAAAAGCGTTGTCCAAGATAAAACTTTAACTTAAAGAATAAACTTATTAATAGCTTTAAACCAGAATTCGATTTTAGTTTAGCCGCCGTTTTTTCATCATCATTTTTCTTTTCTTCTCCATAGCCTCCAGTTTCATATCTTCTAAATCTTCCTTGATACCTACAAAAGTAAAAATAAACCAAATTTACAAGAAAATAGATTTTAAATCTTTCGTAACACATATATTACCTATTTTTTTACTAATATACTCTTCCCTTTGAACTTGAGCGAAATTCGATTCCATATCACGATCATCAAAGTCCTCATCCCGATATCTAGCAACGAAATGAAAACATTAAATAAATCTTGGACGTTTCAATTATGTAATATAAAATACCTTGACTTATCATAACCGAATATGGCTTTAATGTGTGAAGAATAATCTTCCTCCGCATCGCCATCATCAATGAAGTCATCTAACTCAGAATCATATTCTGAATCGTCATCATCATCCAAAATTCGTCCTGTTATATGGAATTTTTTAAAATTTATTAAATCCATTAAAAACTGAATTTGTCTCTGATCAACCACAATACATAGGTTTTTAAATACAAATTATTTAGCATAATTTTTAAACAAAATTTAGCAAACATTATTGAAAATCTGTTAAAAACTAATAAAAACATATTTGGAAAGTGAAAATAATAAACACATCACAGCTTTTTTGCTATGTTATTCAAATCGATTTCTTTCACACACTTCTTAATGTATATATACTCACTTTTGGGAGCAGCTGATTTCTTACTATCACCATATTTGCTAGAAGAGGATCCCACGCCTCTGCGCACATCTGGTGGAGGAAATTGTCTTGTTTTTTGCACATCTTTTGGCGGAAATTCCCTAGATTTAACTGAGTTAATATCACGTGGTGGGAATTCTCTAGTAGGTCCACTGTGTGGTTGTTTATTTGAGCTGCTGGTGCTATTAGCAGTTTTGCTAGATGCTGAGCTATTGGCACTGCTGAGCGATGTTTTACTACTAGATGATGAAGCTGTCGCTAGCTTACTGCTTGACTTAACAGTTGACGATTGCGACGAATGAGATGAAGAACTTTTATTATTTGACGATGACGATCCGGAGGGTGTTGAAGGTTTTGCAAAATTGGTAAAGGAGGATGTTGATGCTTTTTTATCTAACGAACTGGTTAATGACTTTTTGTCTGAGGAAGGTAATGATGTACTAGATGTTTTACTGCTGCCACTATTACTGGCACTGGCATTGTTTGAATGATTTAGTTTTGGTATTCTACCATTAGGCTCCATGCGTTGCGCTGTTGAGTGTCCGGTTAAAGATGCCTTTTCTTTGTCTGGCTTTTTGCCTCTAGCAAGCTCGTCATTGCGTTCTCTATCTCTTCGTTCGCGGGCTTCCTTAGCCCTTTGACGTTCTTCCATTTCTTGTTTTTCCTTCAATGTCATTAACCGTTCGGGCTCTTTCTTCTTCTTAAGCTCTATGGGCACATCAACAGGCTCATGTTGTTTTTTCTCTGCCAATTTTAATAAAGCTTGAAAGTCCATAATAGGAGGTGGTGGTTTACGGCTTTTAAGTTTCTTTCTTTCGGCTTCGCGCTTCTTACGTTCTTCCTCTTCTTGTCGCTTCTCGGCTTCTGGGTCGTACACTGGTTTAGAAGAACTATATGTCCGGGCAACAACTGGACCATTGGAACTTGAAGGTGACTCTTTTACATGACTAACACGATTTCGCGTATGACTATTTTTCTCCTCAATCTCTCGGGTTATGGCGGCTTTGACACGCTCTTTTGTACCTGAGAGATCTTTTAGTGATTGAGGTCTGCTGGAAGCAAAACCTTTGTCTTCTTTAACATCTTTGACCTATAATAATATTACGAAATAATCAACACTTAAATCTATGTCTATAGCTTTCTCATAGTTTCTAAATTACTGAACTACTACAAACTTCTTGTATAAGTACAAATAATTTTTTTTTTTAAATTAGGTCGCATAAGCTTTCAAATTTTTTTTATTGAAACGCATAATTACTTGTGTAACTTCCTACAAATCCTACGTGTTGACTTTGAATATTTGGATGTTTGGATTCTGCATATTTGTATTGTTTTTGGAGATATCTTTTTTTACGCAAAATTTATGGTAGAACAAACTGGTACGAACGACAAATTCGTCAATAAGAGTATAATGTTCGACTTTTTTCCCAATAACGTCCAATAAGATATTAAAAACTACTAAAATATAAGAAACATTATTCCGATTAATGGTTTTCAGTTGAAACATTTTTATAAATTTTTCATTCTGAGGCCATTTCGCATTACGGCAATTTCTTTTCGAGGAGGAAATATTAAAAATGAAAATCCGATGTAAAATGTTTACAATATTATTTTGTAAAACGCCAAATAACGAGATACATTTTTTCGAGTTTTTATTTTCTCCTCATCCTTGTATCTTGAACTATTTTCAATTGGGACCAAGAATTTTGCCAGATATCGATTAGGGATGTAACGATACGCCATTTCGCCGATCCGATACCGATACCGATACTCAAAAATAAATATCGCCGATACCGATACCGATACGCATATTTAAATTGAGCTCAAGTAAAAATTAACAAAACTCAAGTAGAATAATTCTTCTATTATACAAAATAACAGTGTTTATTAATGAGCCATTCTAATCATCAAAATTTTCAGTACATTTCAGTTTCTAAAATTCAAATTTTCAAACTACAAAACGTCTGCAATATTTATGATTTTACAAAATAAACGTTGGCATTCAGTTTAGATTGGCTCAAGATTTAAAATTGATATTAATAAGACTTAAAAAAAAGAATTGAATTTCAATTCATGTTAACAAAAAATTAGTTATTGTTTTTTCACAAAATAATAGTGTAAGATTGAATGAGTCAATTCAAACTGAATGTCATACTGTTTATTTTCTAAAATCATCAAAATTGTCAATACATTTCAGTTTCAGTTGTTCAAAAAACTCTAAAGAAAAATATAAGAAGTATCGGCGTATCGACAGTAAAATATCGCCGATATCGATATATCGGAAAACCAGGAGTATCGCCGATATATCGGTATCGGTTGCTCCCTAATATCGATGAGCTAACTTTTAACCGATTAACTCTTTAAATTAAAATTGTTCAAAGAAAACCGTCTGAATGACTTACGACTACAATTAGTAAATTAAATTTTTTTACTCTCTAGCTAAAACATTTTGAAACAATTCGTTTTGTGAAAGATATTACATACCTTATCTATATATTTTTGGTAAAATGAATTGGCCTCCGTTGACACGTAACCATAATCATCTTGATCCGGTTGTTCAGGACCTTGCATTGTAACGGCCGTATGTTCTTCGTTCACAGCATCCTCCAATACCGAACGATTTGCGGATTTTGTCACTTTTAACATTTTACGAATCTTATTTTTAGATTTTTCATCTCTCATTGATAAAAGTTGATTAAGTTTTTCTTGTTGCTCTTGTTGTTTCCTTTTTTCCTCTTGTTCTTTTTTTTGCAAAAACTTTTGTATATTTTCTGATAATTTTTTTTCCTTCGACTCCTTTTTTGGAGGAGCAAATTTTGTGCTGTAATATTTGCCCTTTTGAATACATAATTAAGGAACAAAAATGCAAATACATAAACTTTCTTGTTAACGTATGGGAATTTTAATGATGTGTATTATTGTATAGAGACTTATTGTAAATTCAACTTTTACTTACATTATTTTTAGAATCTTGGCTATTTTTTTTGGCCATGTGCAGTAAAGTACCGAAATCCATTTTGCTTAAATTAAATATTGGAAGAATTTATTGTACAAAATTTAACTTGTCTGTAAATAAAATCACGACGTTTTCGATATTTCATCAAAAATTAATACATGCAGCCATATTGGAAAATTAATAAGAACTGAACTCAGCTGACGACCAATGTTTCCAATTCAACGTCTTTCACAATCGCCTTTTAAAATGTGAATGTGCGTTTTTTTAAGTGTTGCCTCCAGAGGTGTTATTTCTGTAGGGAGAAAGGATTTTATTTTTGCATGTGAAGTAGAACATAGATATAGTAGATAATATATAATTAAAAATAATAATAAAAAATAATACACAAATAACTTGACAGGTGGGCTGACCTGAGCTCTAGAATAGACCTCACAAATTAAGTTTATGTGTGTGTGTGTGATGATGTATCATAAGCCAGATACTAGGTGTATTAGTACCAAGTGGCCTTATCATAACAACAACATACATACAAATTTGTTGCAGAATTATTTTTATTTGAATGGTGACAGGTCGGGTTAAGATTTTGTGCTATTTTATATGCACGGAGTTTGAAGGATGAGGTCGAGGCACATTTACTACAGGTACACGCATTAGAGAAAACACTGTGGAAACTCTGTGCTTCTCACATAGTTTTACAAAGTAATTGTCAAAAAATTGCATGCATCAAACGAGGCACAAAAGTAATTGTCAAATGAATTCTTCTTTATATACGTGTAAACAAAAAATCCGCGGATGAGCAATTTGCGTGATGCATGTACCTGTTTGATATGCCTTGGATGAGGTAAACTCAGCTGACGATCAGCTGCGCTGATAAGGCCACTTGATATTAATACACTTTGGCCAGGAACACGTATGTAATTTATTAGTTATTAGTTAACAGTACTTGTAAATTATATACATGCATACATACACAGATAATGCATATCGTCGGTTGGTTATTGGTTTGCTGCAGTCATAATGTATTTTGTATACACTGTGCCGCAAACCAATAACCCACTGACGATATATACTAATTTCATAACAGAAATTTTGTAGTAGAGATGTGGCATCTTTGAATACGATACGGGATTGGGTCTCCTTAAATTTCCCTGAATTAAGCTATCAAATTAAGATTTACGCATAGATAAAGAAGAAGCAATTAATGGTGGCAACTTCTTACTCGAAAGCCGCTAAATTTGTGCTATATAAATAAATTGCTTATTTTAAAAAAACCTTCTTGAAAACAAATTATTAAATAAAGGTATGTGATGTACTTTTTATGTATTTCTTTTAAATAAATAGTTTATCTAAAAAAATATTTTGGTGTAAAATGTCCAATACTTTCCGGTGAGAGCTTTTGTGAAAACCGTACGAATTTACATATTTGAGCTTTGCTTAATTAACAACACTAGCAGTTTGTTTGGTGGTATTTTTTCTTTATTTGCATTCAGGTGAATTGTCGAAATCTTTCAGAAAAAAAGAGAACAATTAAAGTCATTAAACTTTCATACCCCAAACAAAGGGCGTTGTTCCAATTGTGAAAAAAGAATCCAAAAGTAGTTTTGTATCTCATTAAATAAATTAGATTATATAAATTGTTAGAGGAAATAATGGCTTTAAGACCACACACATCTAATGAGTCTGATTATGAGACATTAATGCAACGTTTGCACCTAAGTGGCAACAGTAATGGCAACGATAGTGTGGCAACCAGTTCGTCATCTCTAACGACACTTAATGACTCCCGGCAAAGAATACAGAGGCACCAAGCCCAACAGCAGCAAATGGGCGAAGAATATCGGATGTATGAGCGTAATAATATAATAGCTGCTTCAAAGTATGCCACACCTAAGCAAATCGAACAGTTGCACTTGCAACAGCACCAACAACAACAACAACATTTATCTCGTTTGAATACGGAAATGACATTGAATGGTATGAATAATGGCGCTAATGATCATTATGAGATAACAACAATGACTAAACGGCATTCGCCGGTTTATGAGAATTTGGATTTTTATCAGAGTTCTAGTCCAGCATTGGCTCCCTCTGCAAAACAGTTCGATTCTATAAATAGACGAGCTCAACCCCAATGTCCTGCTACTATGGGTCAACCAACACCTGTACAACGTGGTCATTATATGGTAATGCAATCTCAACTTCCAACACATGGTAGTGTCCCATCAGCAGCTGGACATATCTTAAGATATGCTCATACCCCCGTGCCTGACCCAGACGCGGCGCCCATATACGAAAATATGCGCATCATACCGAATTCTGGTCAAAGAGCCCAACCCCAGGCTTCACCAGCTACTGCCACTATATACCAACATCACAATATTGATGGTTTATCCTCACCACAACATCACAGTAGCCTCACAGCCCGTGCTTTACAGCAACAACAACAGCAGCTGCAGCAAAAGACTCAAATTATTCCAGATCATTCCAGTGACTTACACAGCAACAGTCCAAATTTGGACATATTAGCCTCGCCTATGCATCGTCGCAGCACTTCTAATTCATCTTTAAGAAGTGCAGCCAGTAGTGGGGTTGGCACTAGTGGTTTAGTCGTTGCTTGCGAACCAAATTCCCCCACACAACGCTATCGTAATCCTTCACAGCACAGTCACATGACTAATACGCTTTTGTCACCTTCAAAATCTTATGCTAGCTCAGCATCTAGTAGTAATGACTATCAACTGCATCAGCACACTCCACTCAAAACTATGGTAAGTTATAATACACATACATACATACAATACAACAATATGTACATTAGTATAATAATATGTACATTAGTATGTACCTTTGAGAAAGATTAAAAAAAAAGAGTTACAAATCTAGTTTAATTGTAGCTCCTCTAAATGATAAAAAAAATATTTTTATTCCAAATTAAACAAAATCCCAAAATCGGAATGAAAATATTTGTTAATTTTTATTTATTTAGCTCATTTACGCAAAGAACGTTTTAAGTCAAAAAATGGAATTTTTGAGTTAGTGATGCAAAATTAATCCTCATATCACTCTTCATACTGTGTAAAAATTGCACAAATATATTGTTTACTCAACTCTTGAGAGAAAAATAAAATTTTCTTTTGTCATTAAGTTGTGTGTGAACTGAAAACTTCAAACTCGTTTTCTGGGGAACTTTATTTTTTTTGAGTTCCGACGTTGTTTGAGTAAATGAGCGATTTGTTCCTTTTAAAACCCATTGGCTCGTAATGGGTTAACAAATTTTAAAAGATTCAGCAATACTAATATGTATGATACGACTAGAAAGTTAATGCACACAGTTTTTAAATAAATAGAAATAGAGTTCAGATTTAGTTTTTCTTTGAATTCAATTTTGTATCACAGATATTATTTTTATTTGGGTGCGCTTCACTAAAATAGATTTTATTTAAATCATCCCATATTGAAGTTTTTTTCTTTGTCAATAAATATTTTATTTGGTTCAGCACTATGCAGCCGGTATTAATGTTTCAGTCAATCCAAATTATATTGAAGAGATAAATAGCTCCGATTATGTATGTATGACAGCTAACTTGAACAATACGTCCATAATGAAACCTCAAAAACCACTGCCATCGTATTGTGTTGAAAACCAACAACAACAAAAATCAAGTTTAGCGGCCGCTATTGAGGCCCGAAGAATATCACCTACCGGTTCAGCCAATAACAGTAAATTATTTACACCAATCCAAGTCAATAACAATAATAATGCAACAGGAAATAATAATGCCATTTCTCCAACACCATCACAAGCAAGTAGTACAGGTAATTTATTGAAAAATATTGAAAACATTTAAAATTAATTTGTTTTTTAATTTCTGTAGGAGGTTTAGCGAAGAACCTTTTGCCATACAGTGTGACACCACCGCGTCCAGCTGGCCCATCTGAGGCACAACGTAAAATTGAAGAACTAACACGACAATTGGAAGAAGAAATCGAACAAAGTGAAGAGCAGGGTGAATATTTTGGTAAGTTTTGAATTAAAGACAATTTAAGCCGAAAAGTATATAAACTTTTCTTTTCCATTAAAAGGTATTTGTCATACATGTGGTGAAAAAGTCAAAGGCGCCGGCCAAGCTTGCCAAGCAATGGGAAATTTGTATCATACCAATTGTTTTATTTGCTGTTCCTGCGGCAGAGCTTTGCGAGGAAAGGCATTTTATAATGTTCATGGTCGAGTTTATTGCGAAGAGGATTATATGGTAGGAGAGGGATTTATGAGAGATTAAATGACGAGATATTGATTTTTTGTCTTTATTTTCTAGTATTCAGGATTCCAGCAAACAGCCGAAAAATGTGCTATTTGTGGACATTTGATAATGGAAATGGTAATTTCTTATAATATTTTATTACAAAACATTATGCTGAAAACAGTTTTAAAATTATTCAATGAATTTGGAATGTGGTTATTTTGAATTACGATACGGAAATACGTGAAATAGTTCCCATGAACAAAAAATGTTGAACAAAATTAGAAAATAGTACACTGATACAACAACAACGCAAAAGTTGGCAATTGCAATTTTAGAACACATTTCGAGTAAACTTTTATTCTTTTTCTATTAGATCTTCGATCGTGTGCCAAAGAGTTGAATGGTTTTTTATCACGATGATTATAACAAGACAGATCAATTGCAGCCAACTTAATGTTGTTTTGTTTTCACAATATTCTTAACACTTATTCTGTTTGATCATTAAGTCCGTTACTTCAGGAAAAATCGCTGTCAAATTAAAAAAGCCCATAACTAGCGGTCTCCACTAGCCATGAACTTGGTATGGGCATCATATCGGACATCGCAAATGACTAATGGAGACCGCTCATGTCCATGTTTCGTCCATGCTCAGACATGGATGCCCGGACATATGTCTGAGCAACAATGTTCGCCATGAGATTTGCCGTCCGCAACCATTTGCAATAGAAAGAAAAGAGACAGAACAAAATTGGTAAATATTCTATCTCTATTGCGCTACCGCAAAATACTTTGATATGCCTGAACATGGACATCGCCCGTGTTCACCAGAACAAAGAAGTTGATGAATTTTGACAGTTGCTCTGCCGGCGTCATGTTCATGTCATGCCCAAGTTGATGGCTCCTGGAGACGTAGGGTAATAAAATATACGGCAGTAACGTCAAATGCTCTCTAATTTTTGTTTCATTTTCTTTTGTGCTTATTTTTCTTTGTAGTTTTGTTTACAAAATGTATGAAATTTTTTTCAAGGTGTGGTAGCATTTTTGAGAGAATATTTATTTATATGTGAGAGCATAAGAAAATACTCTGTCAAAATAAAATAGATTCTATCTCTCGACTGCTTTCTGGGGCTAGTTTTTTGTGTCAATTTGTATGGAAAATGTGCTTATGCCGCAATTCTGTTTGATCATTTTTATCAATTGTAAGAGCTGTTATTTATTCGTCGTTTGTAATTTACTCAGCGAGTTCTAATCGACGAAATAGATTGAATAATCGAGTGCAGGTGCGTGTAAAGGCTTGAGTTTTAAATTTAATAGTCTATCACCACTGAATTTTTTATATATACTATAAACATATTTAAAATTTTTGTAAATTTAGCCGAACTTGGTAGAAAATTTTCTTGATCCAGAGACCACTTTCCTTTAAATTTTCTTGATAGAATTAATTTCTTTTTTTTTAGATTCTTCAAGCTATGGGCAAATCCTACCATCCAGGCTGCTTCCGTTGCTGTATTTGTAATGAATGTTTGGACGGTGTCCCCTTCACTGTCGATGTCGATCACAAAATCTACTGTGTTAATGATTATCATCGCATGTTTGCACCCAAGTGTGCCAGCTGTGGCAAAGGTATGTTAATAAACATAAATACATACATACATATCGCACCTGGTCCTCCAAATGGGGTCAATTCAAAATTTTCAAATCTTCAGTAGAGGCAAAATCTGTTTTTTTTAATATCGTAGAAGAACCGCCAAAAAAAGCTTAAGCGACTAATTTTTTCCCAAAATCGATTATTTGTGATCGTAAATAATCGATTTTCGTAAAAAAAACGAGGCCCAAAAAATTTTTCCGTTAAGCTGTTTTCGGCGGTTATGGCTCGTTATGTATACCAGGGTTGGCAATATTGGTAAAATTGTACTTTTTTGGTACTATTTAAACTGGAAATGTACAATAGTACACCAACGGTTAATTTAGTAAATTAAGAAATCTCCCCAGTTTCACTTCGCATTTATTTTCAAACAATTGCATATGCGCATTTCCACGAGAAAGTTCACTTTTATGTCGTGTGCGACAGCAGAACAATGTTATTCGATTTTGCTTAAAATTTTACCTAATGTAGAGCTAGCTGTTGACGCCCTATACAAATATACATAGAAGTAAAAAAAGTTTCGTTTTCTTTGAAAAACAAACATATTTGTTTGCTGTCGCACGCAACAAAAAGTTGACATTCCTGTGGAAATGCCAATATGTCAATTTTCACTTTTTGACAATGAAACTCATATTTCAACGAGAAAAAAAAAATTTGAACTCGTCCATTTAAAAATTTCACCTAAATTCGGATGCTAGACATGCTACTAATTTGTATATTCTATATTTCAACTTAAACAGGTGAAGCCATATGCTTTTACATCCGAACTCTCAAGCAAGTTTGTAAAACCGATTCGGTAGCCGGAACATAGACGATTATTTTAATAAAAATATGTAATTTGAACTAAAAAAAATCTTTTGGTACAATTAGTTTAAAAAAGTAAAATTTTTGATTCAAGTAGATAAATTTTAAAATTGTCAATCCCATCCCTGATGTATACTCCTATATCACCAGTGCTGTCAGATTAGGGGATATATCCCCAAATCGGGGATTTTGTTCGAAATGGGCATACAAATTTTGGTTTGGGGATTGATGAATTAATTGGGGATAACTTTTATGTTTTGGGGATTTGTATTTTACTTAGTATATTTTTATTTATTTCTCGGAGTATTTTAATTTTAATAAAAAAATACTACAACCAGCTGTAAACAAGGTGGAAAGATTTATTTGCTATACAAATAACAAACAACTTAAACATGTTTTGGGCAGAAGTTTATTCATATCAAGATACCGCTGGATTACGGCCGTTTAAAGAATTGGTAGAGTATGGTACATATTAAATTTACTTTGTTATCAACGAGCAATGCTGGCTATGAACGAGTTTTTTTTTTACAATAAAGTCAATAAAAACTAAAATTAAAAAAAAAATCAGTTTGAATTGCTAAAATCTCTGTTACGAATTAGTATACATTTTAAAAATAATGGAATTTGTTGTGACACTTTTGATCCATCCCCAGAAATGGTCAAATTACTTTTTGGAGAATTTAGGGGATACAAATTTTGAAATTGGGGATTTCAGTCGAATGATGTCTGAGAACCCTGTATATCAGAACAGAGAGGAATGGGTGCAGTTTAATTTATTTATTTAATTTTAAGAGTAGATATGACCATTGTTTATCATTTCTATTAAAAATAATTGCGTTGACCTAGAGGAACTAGTGCGATATGTATAAATATTTGCACATATGTACATATACTCGCATACAACATATCAATTTCATTGTTCCCTTACAGGTATAACACCCGTTGAAGGTACGGATGAAACGGTACGTGTTGTTTCGATGGACAAAGATTTTCATGTTGATTGTTATATTTGCGAAGATTGTGGTATGCAATTAACCGATGAACCCGATAAGCGCTGTTATCCTCTTGATGGTCGGCTTTTGTGCCGCTCCTGTCATTTGCAATGTTTATCATTACAAACATCATCACATTCTGGCCATCAAGAGCCCGTATGTGCCTCCTATCAATATATGGGCTAAATGTTGACATTTATTTCTTAACATTTATACACATACAACATTCACAAACATTCGCAATACCTACAATAACGTTTAAAGTTTTATAGATGTAGTGCTTCACGTACGTAAAATTTGCATTAAACATGATGCCTACATAATGATAAATATTTGATGTTTTAACCGGCAATAACTATCTACATACATACATACATACATATATACAGCAGCTTAATTATACTTACTATAAAATAGTTAAAATTTTGGTGGTATTACATACATACATACACGCATTCGTAATTGATATGAAGAAATATTTAAGTTATAAGGATTATGCATTTGCTAAGTGCATGTTTATGTTGCAATAAGAGAAAACTATATACATACATAAATATTAAGTTTATATGATACTTTTAAGCTTTAAGTCTATTTGACGCACACGAACAACCGAACTATGTGGTGAAAAAATTTTGCATTTATTCCAGTGCATTTTGATAAAAGACATACATACATATACATACATATATCATTTTATACAACTCTAGTTTTAATTTGTTTAAAATTTACAACATTTCTCTTGTACGGCTTTATTATCAAAAGGCTAAAGATAATTGATACGCTATATTATTTACATACATACAGACATACTTGCATATTTACCCCCACATTCATAATATTTAAAATGAGAATGAAAAGTATTCTATTTCAAATTTTTCATAAAAAAAATTCTTAAAATGGATTTCAAATACATTTTATTTTTTTTTTTTTTATGTAAATATGGGGGACAAAATATACGATTTTTGATGTATGTTTAATCAAACTAGCAATATGTTGCTTATAATGACAAAATGTGTTGTTGCTTGCAAATAAAAAGTTTATACAATTAAAAATCATAAAAGTTCGTATTCAATTCTAGAAAGAATCAGACTTCTTGGACTTGCTTTGTTTTTGTCTTTTTAGTTAAAATTACATTGAAATTGATTATTGAGGGGTTAGCTGGATCTTATGCGCATTTCACTGTTGCTAATGCAGATCATCAGGGAACCTTTGTCCAAAAATTTTTTTTAGAACAACTAGAGTTATTCGGGTCTGTTCTGTAAACCGAATCGTTTATTTGGTGTTCTACAAATTACTCAATTTGGTGACATTCGAAATTAAGTTGAATAAAATATTTGAACGTCAAAGTCAGTTGTTAATTAAAGAAATCACATTTTAAATAAAAAATAATCAAAAAATAAACTCCAAGTCGTTGACAGAAAAAGTGTTTTTAATCGTACAAATAATTTTTCTTCATTCTTGGAGTAAAACTGGAAACAAACGTTAGGGTGTTTATAAAACCAAAATTTTATAAATGTCTATATGGTGTTCTAAAAATTACTCGATTTGGTGATATTCGAAATTAACTTCGAATAAAATATCTGAACGTCAAAGTCAGCTGTTAATGAAAAAAAAAACTTTTAAATATAAATAGGCCATTAAACATGCCCGGCCCTAAATTTTTGACCGTAAAAGTGTTTTTATTCATACAAACAACTTTTTCTTAAACCACTTTTTTACACTTAAATGTATCAAACTGCATGTAATTTGGTTATACAAGACCTCGAATTGTAAATGCTATTTGTTTTTCGATATTTCTTTAGTGATTTATTGGAATAATAGCATATGGGCATTTCCATAGCTTAATTTATAAACAAAACGTATGATTCAATTGAAAAGCAAAGAGCAACTATTAAAGTCTTTAACACTACATCCTGAATAAACTTCAGTGCAATATAATAAGTTCGATATCATTCGAATTTATATGCTAATAGCATGCTAACATGCAAATATCATTTTCTTTTCCTTTCAAATTACAGAGTATACCCCGGAGCATTGATTTTAATCCACTACCTACAATTTACCTAAAAAAATCCTTTCTTGACAAAAAAAAAATAAAAAATAGACAATAAAAATCCAGCGTTATAATTTTAATTTTTAAAATATTCCTTATATCAACTGCAACTTAATAATTAATGCATTAAAATTTCCGTTTGCACCAATCGTTTATTTGTATCGCCTGGCATGCGATATGGTACGGTAGCGGCCATATTTGTTAACGCTTTAGCTTTTTGGCGTAGGTGTTGCAGTTGCTGAGAAGGAAAATGCTAAATTACACTACAAAAAAAATTAAAGATAAAATTTACGGGTTTCAACTTACGCTATCTCTGCCAGTGTCCAACATTCCCGTATCCTTGCTTTTAATAGCTTTATATTGTGAATATAATATATCCATGGCCGCCAGTATAATATCTGGATAAACTTTGCAAATTTCACCGCCTAAACGTTTAAAGTTATTGAGGCATTCATCCAATTCATGCATTGACATGGGCACCAGTTTTGTATTTGCCAACACCTCAAGAGCAATTTGAAATTTACGCTCATGATAGTAATCAAAAAAGGCTAATAACTCAGTTAAGAGTTTAAAATTCGATAAAATTTGGGGTTCGCAATCAATACGGCTGCCTCTTAAGCGTTCAATGAAATCACCAGCCAAAATTGAGAGACGTTCACGTAGCGAGCCTTTTTTCGAACTTTGATGTACCACCTGTGAGAGCAGTAGGGAAAGGTAACGCAATGATTGACTTTGCATCTGAAAATATTGAATTTATATTAAAAGAAAAAGTGAAGTTAGGTACATTGCGCAAAAAACGTTTCTGTCAAGTGTTTTCGGACGTACATTGGCAATATCAAACAATTGAATGGCATCTTCAAACATGCCTTTTCTAACCAATTCCTCAGCAACCATGCCAGCTGCAGTCCTAGTATCAAAGTCTACACATTCAAATTGTTGGAATAGGCCCCTTAAATTATGAGAAGACAATCAAACATTTCATTAATAAGTGATATAGTTTAATAAACGGCATACGTACCCGCAAGCCATGCCAGTTGGCATCATTTTACCAAATATTAAATCATAATCTCTACACTCTACGGCCAAATCGCTAACGCACACCAAAAATAGATTACGACCTTCGGGATCTCTAAGATTTCGCAAAAAGAAGAAATATTGCAAAGCCTCAGCCGGATCAGTGATTTCGAACTTTTTCACATACAACATAACCAAACGGGCTACATTTAAACGACGCATCGGCACGGGATCCTCAATATCGACAGATACTGGCAAATCACAATTAGAAGTTAAAAATGCAATTTTGAACTTTTCTAAAATTATAACTTACTCAAAGGCTCTTGCACATTACGTGGCCCTGCTATCAAAAACATTTCGTTCAAAGCCAATGCTATGTGAACAGCATGCACACGATATTTTTCGGTGCGTGATAGGAATTCAATGGCCGCCTCAAATTGTCCAGTTAAGGCCAAGACTTGGAAGTACAAATGTTGCTGTTCGCCAGCATTGAAATGTTTTTCACCATATTTTTCCAAAATCATTGTCTGTAGATCGGAATACGTTAAGGCTTCTGAGCTATTAGTGACATCTGTGCGTAGAATAGACAATTGGATCCATAAGAAGTCATCGGTAGTTTTAGCTACTTCCAAATGTTGTTCATTGGGATCACAACCAGCAACAATACAATATACCTGCAACACAATTTTTATTTCGCACCTTTATTAGGCAAATCGTGTAAAATAAATTATTAAAAAACCTTACCGCCTTTTTATAAGGATCTGTCGAGTTTTTAATTTTATTGCAGTAGTGCAATTTAAGTTGCCCCTCCAACTTGGAATTGATTTTTTGTTCTGGTTTATTGACTTTATCTTCTAAGACTTGAATGAAATCCTCATGACCGGCTCTACAAAGTTTTACATATTTGCAATTTTATAATAATCTATTTTTGTTTAATTTCTTGTAAGTCACTTACCCGCCCATTTGCATACATCTTAGAGCAGATTGCAAATCTCCGCATCTTAGACAATAGTAAACCATAGGCCATAAAGGCTTACCTTCTATTGTAACATCTTGCAGACCAAAACTGTTACCTTGATTAAATGTTAAGCCTACAAATGAAGACACCAAATTGAAAATGCTGGGTACACCACCTCTCTGCGCTTCACGCAAATTTCCACTGATAATTGTTGTCATATACACTTTGTAACGATTCTCCAAATACTTCTTAGCCTGCTCTACAAACTGGGTGACTTGTTGACGACTCTGCATGGGGTCACGATTGCGGGCAACGGGCGTTACATCCACCATATACTTCATTATTTCCCATATTTCATTGACTTTTGGATCATCAAATGTTTTGGCTACTTTTGCAAATTTTTGTACCAAATTTGGGCGGAAAGCACCTTTGATAACAACGGCATTATAGTCATATACTTCACGGGCATAAGCCATTTCCTATAATGGAAAATATTTAAACAGTATGTATAAAAATACGCTTTTCAAAATACATACAATGCGATTCAAGCAGGAACGCGTGCCAAATCTCTCATTGATGACGGTTTGCTCCGGCACCTTTTGTATGTCAATCCAATTTTGTGAGGGGCCCACTAAAGCATTCATTAATTTCATTTTTTCCTGCCTCCATTCTGATTTTATATGTTCCCATTTACGTTTTTGGGCATTCATAAACGACTAAACCAGAAAATACATTAATAAAATAACTATCCTTCAAGTCTTCCTAACTTACATTCTTATGAACTTCTTCTATAACAGACAGTATAGCATTTTCCTTTTCATTTTTTAAAAAACTTTGTATATCTGTATCGGCAATAGGGTCTAAAGGCTCAAAAGTTTGGCGAGCACTTAACGATTCAAGCTTTTGTGATATTTTGGGCAAATCAATGCCCTTGGAACCCAGTAAAATATGGCTGAAAAACATACACATGTTATCACAATTCTTTTCGAGTAAAATATAAAAAAAAAACTTACGCTTGTATATCTTGAGCTCCAGTTTGCGTTACGCGGGAATGCAATTCCTTAGTTGCCTCCAAAACCTGCGATATTGTGCGCTCCACACGAGGTAGTTCTTCGGAGGTTTGTGTTTCATTTGTTAAGCGCTGTGCTTGCTGTAACAATGTATTAAAATCCATTGTTTTATAGTTTATATAGATTTATACTTAAATATTTAACAAAATTCTTATAAAATCGATGAATTTATACAAAATGCACAAGTTTTGTTAACATACACCGTTCAGTCGGTATTCTGTTTTGGCGGTTCGTTAGTGTTGTCAAAATATGAAGTAATCGGAGATGACAAATCGGTGTAACAACGGCTGTGTGTGGCCAGAAAATTGACAACACCTAAGGTGGCCACATAATTGGGTGTATTAGTTTATCCCAAAATTTTGTGCAAATTTGTGTTGGATTGGATTTTACTCAAATGCATTTCGTCGTTTGGTTATTCATTTGCTGCAGTCATAATGTATTTTGAATATACTGTGCCGCAAATCAATAACCAACCGACGATTTGTCTACATAATTTTGCAATAAAGAGAGTAGCAATTGAGAGAGTAAGCTGACAGTTGTTGACTGAGAGTAAGCCAATTTTTACTGGACAAAATTTTGCCAGTAAAATCCTGTAGACTACAATAAAACAAACAAACACAAGCAAACAAAAACTATAAAATTTTCATAAAAATGTTTGCCTCCTGTTTCCACAACACGGACGATCGACTTGAGTAGAAAATTTATATGAAAATCACTAATTTTTTGAGTGATTTTCATACAAATTATCTAGACAAGTTAATACCTGTTTCCAAAAGTCAGGCAGACAACGCGTCGCCTAGAAAATTTGTATGAAAATCACTCAAAAAATTAGTGTTTTTCATAAAAATATTTTACTCAAGTCAACCGCCTGGGTTGTAAAAACACGGGGTAAGTTCTGTTTTTGTATTGTATATTTCTTTCTCATAAAAAGCAAAACTTGAACAAGAAAACTTGTTATGAGTGAATCAGATCCTTTCGAATAAAACACCGAAATATGTTTTAAAATTTACTGCCAGTTCATAGAATCCTATGAACTGCCTATTTATATTGAAAACAAAACACTCGAAATTTGTTTTTTTTTTCAATGTAAATAGCCACCTGAGAATTTTTACATGGCTTCTATGAACTGACAGTTAATGTTTATTATTCATTTCAATTTTCCGCGACAAGCGTAACATTTTGTCTCGTTTGGTAAAATGCTTAAAAATGTATCGCTATTTGAAATCTATCTATGAAAAGCCACATTTATAAGTTAATTTCAAACATACACATAAACAAACTCCCACTTTGAAGAAGTCCTTAAGTAATACATAATTCAAATTGGCTTTATTACTCAATTAATTCTGGAATAAGTCTACATGGCTTTATTACCAATGCAGTGTGGTGCAATTATGTCCTTATATTTCAATTAGTTGAGAAATAAGTCAAATGTAGCTGTATTTCAGTGAGCCGACGAAAATCGGCACATTCTGCGGATAGTGTGATCCAGGCTTAATACAATAAGAAGTGTATTCTGAAGCAGATATCAAAAAACTATTACTGTTTTTCTATACCAATGTTATATATATCTTGTTTTTATTTTATTTTTTATAAGCTATTCTATTAATACATATTTAAGAGTAAATAAGATATTTTCCATATAACTTAATAGTTGATTATATTATACATACATATATATTCAAATTCAATTAATTAATTAATTAGTTACACTATCACATTTTTTCTGAATTTTGAACGAAATATTAAAGCTAAAGAGAGCTAACTTGAGCATAGTGTTCCATATTACAAATATAAAGATAGTGATTTATATATCTATAGATACATATATATTTAGATAGTGATAGTAAATTTTAAAATATACATACATGGTTTCAAAGATTATTGAAATTAACTAAATTTTCAGACAATTTATTCTTCTAAAATAACTCCATTAGACTAGATTGAAAGATTTTGTTAAATAAAAATAAATAAGCTACAACTAATACTTAAGTATGGCTAAAGGATATACATGTCAAATAACTTAATACATTTATATTTCAAATATGTATATTATCTATAACACTTGCGAATTCCTGCTGTTTTTGTTCACATTCTTGAGAGCAGTAAAACTTTCCTCCATCCGAACTAAGGTAAGTGGCCTCAGATTCACAATAACGACACCAATTTGTGCGTTTAATATTGATCAATTCACTCTGCATCTGATTGCAAACTTTGCTCAAATGAAGGATCTCCTCGTTATTTCGACGTTCTCTTTCCTGCTCTTCAAGGATACACGTATTGTAAAGCAGAGCTAGGCGCTTGTAATCTGCTTTAAGTGTTTTCATAAATAGGTAAACCTTTTTATGATAATATTGTATATTCTGCTGCTGATCCAATTGTTGTTGCAAGTGACCCGAGTCCGTGCTAGCCGTGTTAACAACAGAATTTTTATGGACTGCTTGTTTTATTTTGAACTTTTTGTTTATACTTTTCTTTTTTGTATTGTTCATATTGATAAATTTTAAGAATTTCAGAGGTTTATAAAAATGCTACTATTTAGAAATTAAACAAAATATTATCAGTGATCAGCGAAATGAAAAAACAAAAGGAATTTTTAATTACAAAAGTGGATGCCATACTAATTAGATTTTTTTTAAATATGGCGCTTAACTTTTTTCTACACAAGAGAATGCCAGATTATACATTCGGTTAATAAATTTACCCGGGAAATTTTTTACACAATATTTGAAAATTACATATTTATAAGCTCAAGTAAATTTTCTTAGATAATTTCTAACACTAAATTTAATGAAATTGAAATTATTGTACACAAAACACTATTTACTTTTCTTTATTGCTTAAACAAATCATGTCGAAATGCGCTTGACATTTTAATTGTGTGGCCAGATCAGTTTTTAATATCATACCTCATTCGTATAAGCACCTGTAGACATGGCAACTCTTCTCTTATTATCCTTATAAATATTCGGACGGTCACTTTGTTTACCGAAATGGTGGTTGCAAACTGCATCATTTCATTCATAAATTCATTTTATCGATTCGGGGTAGTTTTGTGGGTACATATAAATTTTCTTCTTATAGACAGTGCAAAAAATTTTTCAACTTAAAAATTAGAGAAAAATTTATATTATGATAGTGAAGAAAAAAGTATTAATAAAACTACTTATTAGAAAGTAAAGTAAAGTGTAGAAATAGAAATAAATGAAGAAAAGTTTTACATACATACATAGTACATACAGCATAAGTGAAAAATTGGGTGTTAACCACACGGTGGCTATTAGAAATTAAAAAGAACATGGTTGGATTACTAAATCCTGTAAAATATGGTGGAAATTTTTATGATTTATATACAATAAACACAAGAAGGTAAATAATTAAAGCAAATGTCCACCTTTTGCTAAAATTTTAATGAAAGTACATATTCTTAAAAGTGAAGAAAATTCCGTAGGTATAGAGATGCCTTAAAATACATACATATGTCTGACAGCATATGATATTGATTTTTCAAACAACGAATGGAGCTCCGCGGTATTGTTTGTGTAGTGAAAAGGATTCAAAGTTACATAACCTGATTTATGAATATTATACTTTCTAAATGAAAGTTTAATAAGTGTTAAACATTCATTTGAAAAAGTGTTAAGAAAAGTATTTGCACACATCTACCTATGTATATTATTTTGCACATATGTACAGATATTTTGTGCATATGCAAATATAAAGTACATATATATACATATGTATATGCTTGGAATGTGCCTATCAAGCAGAGTTGGGAAAACTGATACAATTGTACTTTTTTGGTACTATCAAAACTTGGAAAGTACAATAGTACACCAGTGACTAATTTAGTATATTTAAGGAATCTCCTCAGTTTCACTCCGCATTTATTTTCAAAAGATTGCAAATGTCAATTTTCACTTTTGAACAATTAATCTCATATTCTTCGAACTTGAAAACAGTCTTGTAAGAGCAAAACGCAGCGAGAAAATCAAAAAATGTCAACTCGTCCATTTCCAAATAATTTTTCTTCTAAAATCGGATGCTAAAACACTTAATTTGTATATTTTTTTTTAATTTCAACTTAAACAGGTGTAGTAGCCATGTGCTTTAACATCGCAACTTACAAGTAAATTTTTTTAAACGATTCGGTAGGCAAAAAAAAGTCTATTATTTTGATAAAAACAAATAAAAATATGTAATTTGAACTAACAAAAACTCTTAGTACAAATAAAATCAAAAAAGTAAAAGTAAAATTTTTGAATGTCATTGGTACAAGTTTAAAATTCACAATGCCATCTCTGCTATCAAATAACTGGAGAAAAAACAGCACGCACACACTCGCAGACACACACTCAGCAGCATTTCTATTTTGATGCTGTCAAATTATTCGGTAAGATTGTTATTGTTTACGGTTTCGGCGGCGTTTTACAGCTGATAAATCGCATGCTTGTGTTTGTTTATTGCTGTTTGTTTGCATATCTTCAAGGTCAGTGAACTTGTATTCATTCATAAAAATATGTCTGTTTTCAAAACTTGCCAGCAAGTACTCCGTGAATTAGACCATTAGAAGTAGGTCAAATACTTGTTGCTGTTAAAAAAAAAATAACCTGTGATAGAAAGTTGAAAAATAAGATTAAAAAAATTAAATAAAGAAGTTGGTGGCGAACGATATTTTCCGAGCTTTGGGCCTGTAAATTTTTCATACAAAACGGTTATTATACATATCGTTACCTTAATATAGAAAGGCCAATTTTTTGTATATTTCGATAGAAGAACATCTAATGGAATGAAAAATACAAAAATTCGATTAAAAAAAGAAAGAGTTTGGGCCATTTTACAGATACATACATATGTATGTATGTAAGCATATGAATTGAAAAGTTCGGATACCAAATAAAACATTACACATTATTTTATTAATATCCTTACTTTTGCATACATATATCGATTATTTTGCTTGCAGAAAGGTACAAACGGAGCGGAAAACAATAGGAAAACGTAAAAATAAAGATAAAAAGCCTCCCATCGCTATTATAGAAGGAAATGCTGATTTACGAGTTGCTAATCCATTGGATCCTCCTTTGGTAAAAGAACAATTGCTTTTGTGTCCAGCTTTTCCTTTGGCCCATATAGAACTACAATCGAATGCTTCACAGTTTGCTGTTTTCTCTGCCATACGCTCTACGGTATTGGAAGCAGAGACCAGACGTTTATTGCTTTATGAGCTTAGTGGCAATGTAAGAAATCTATCCCATATCAATTCAACATGTTGCTTACTCTGTGTGGGAGCGTGCATGACAGGCAATCAAATCGAATGTTCTTGTCATACCCTCAATGCTATACAACAGGCGAATATTGTAGCTGGAGTGTCTCAACAAGGCGCTAATGGCGAGAAAAGACCTAGACAGGATTCAGCCAACAGTGATGTGGAGTCTGAGTCGGAAGAATGTAGTGAAAAAGAATGCAAAGTTATTGCGGTGCCCTTAATTGTGGGCGCTGGCCTACGCAGCTTATTTGAACTGATATCAGAAGCTAGGTCCATACAGCCTATGCTTTGTACGAAAGCCTTAAAGGCTTTACTGGACGTTATACAGGGACAAGAGCCTGAATCATTTAAAAATGAACCGGAGGAATTGATTAATCCTTTGTACGACTTGTTGCTAGATTTGGCCGCTATGTCGACGGCTGAAGGTGTGGTAACTGCACCGGAGGGCGATTGGTCGTCTATAGCATGTTCGGCTCTAGTTGGTCTCTGTATTGCTAGAGGCGATACAGGGAAAATGCTTAAGGCAATAGCGGCCTTAATTATGTCACCACGCCATTTGTCCTCACAACGCATACAAATGCCTGCTGTTTTGTGTATGCTGCAGCGTACAGTGATAAGCGCTGCTTTGGCTAAGCCTACGTGCCCTGACTTCTATTCTAAGGGAGTACCGCTTAATTCTTTAGTGGATGAGGTACATACATACATATGTGCATACATATGAATGAAGATTTTATGACAAACTTGTTTTCTTTTACCAGTTTACTATTAAAGCTCCGCCGGGAGGTTTAAGCGAACCTGCCCTCGCTTCGGATGGTACTTATTTATATCTTTTATTGGGTGGAGCTTTGTTGAAAATTGGCACTGGTTATAACGGCTCCTATAAGGGCCACATTTACATGCAAAATGATAAGTTCACCAAGGAAAAGACTGGCTGGTTGGGATTTAGCAATGGCCAACTTTACTACAGACGTAATTCAAAACGTAACGCCGACCATTTACATTTGGTTCATACCGAATCTTTAACTATTAAAAGTATGAATCCTGTTAATATGCTGCCCATAAGAGAAGGTTTCAATTATACACTATTTACTGATGAAGATTCCTTGAATGCCATTTGCACCAACAGAGACGTAAGTTTTAATTTATTTTGTTAATATATTTCTTTACTAAACTAAAAACTAAATTAACTAAAAATCTCTTTAAGGACACCTTGGTGGTGCGTCGCTTGAATGTAAGCCATCAAAATAGATCTACTGATCGCGACAGTTCTATACCTGTTGAGCTCCCCTTGCAATTGTCACGTAAACGCTTTCGCACTTTAGGTTACGCTACCTTTGAGGAGGAAGTCTTAAATCAAAATCAAATCTTGAAAATACAGGCCTCGTATAACATCTTTGAACCTAAAATTCCTAACGATGTGGACTTGCAGGAAATTGTGTGTGGCAAAGAGTTTGGTTTGGTGAATGCTTCAAACGGCAAAGTTTTTTACTATGGCAAAGCAGCTGCTTTAGGCTTGAAATCCGTAGGACGAACACCCATAATGAAATTAACCGAGTTGATTATATCAAAAGTGTCACGCATCATCCACATTGCTGTGGGTCACGATGGCATACATGCCCTGTTGGTAAATGATGACGGGACAGTGTATTTTGCCGGTACAGCCCGAAGAGGTGAAGACGGTGATATTTCTAAGAATCGCAGGCAACCGAAAGCGGTGAAACCTAAAAAAATTACAAAAATTGAGGGGCATGTTATTGTGCAGGCTGCCTGCAATAATGGCACTTCAGCGTTTGTTACTAAAACGGGCAAACTAATTATGTTTGGCAAGGACACGATCCATTGTGATGCCCAAGGTTTTGTAAGCGATTTCTCTGACCAACATATACAAAAGGTGGCATTGGGTAAAGCTCATTGTGTAGCCCTAAATGCCAAGGGCCAAGTGTTTACTTTTGGCCTAAATAACAAGGGTCAATGTGGTCATGTTTATAATAAATCAAAAGATGGTAGTGTTTCTTCTTCCCTAGACAGTGCAACGGGAAAATCTTCTGCATCTTTGAAAAAGCTGAAATTTGATTTTTCTAACCTCTGCGATTATGACGACCATAATGTTGTACAGGGTCAGTGCCGGGTTTGTGTGGTGTGCCGGGAGTGTACGGGCTACAATGTATCCTGTGTCTCAGCATTAAATGTGCCCTTGGACGACAGAGTAGCTGGAGCGTGAGTTGTATTTTTAAAGAGCCAATAATATATTTCGCATATATTTTTATCTTTTCTTTTTGTCAATATATAAAGACCCTGTGCTTGTGGCCATGGTGACGCTGGATGCTCAAAATGTGGCCTATGTGCTTCATGCATTGCTGTACAGGAGGCAGAAAATGGTAATTACTTTTGCTTCTTCTTTCTTAATAATTTCAAGTCTTCCTAAAACCCATTTTAGATATTCTGTAATATTTATAGGCTTAAAAAGTATAATGGAAGCCGTGAATTTGAGCAAAATCTGTAAGAATGGTCGAAAATTTGCGAAAAAAATTGTATTTATTACTCCTTGATTTCTTCTCAAATCGACTTTCGATACTCATTAATTTTTTTTTTGAACACAAAAAATGGCGGGAAGCAGGTTTGTCAGATTTCTTCCGACCTACATATTTCGCCAAATAGATTTTTAAAATCGCCAAAAGTCGCCAAAATCAATTTTATGTAGTTTTTTTATACATATGTATTTGATAATCAATTTGTGCTTAAATAAAACCTTTTTTGACATAAATTTTTTTTAAATAAACGAATAAAAATTTAGCAGAAAATCGCCAAAAGTAGAAATAAAATCGCCAAAAATTATTTATTGTAAATTTTTCTCAATTCAAAACGCATTAATTAATATAAAAAGTCATCAAAATCAAATTATTTTAATTTCTTGCAGACGAGTTTTGGTAGGATTTATTTTTGAAACTACTCCTTCAACGTACTAATTTTCCTGAATAATATAAAAATTTTGAAGTACAATTTTGTTTAAAAGTAGCCAACAAATCAATATCCAAATCAAAAATTAAGACCCAAAGAAGTAGAAAATTCGCCACATTTGGAGAGAAATCGACATATCTGACAACGCTGGCGAAAAGCTACTGGGATGGCCTGGCGCTTTCACATTTTTGTATTAAACATAATTAACAAAAAAGTAAATTTTTTCCATTGAAGAATGCTTTTTCGGCTTAGTGTGTATACCACGCACAGTGGGTTTAATCTATAAAAATATTATAATTGTAAAAAATTGTATTTTATTATTAATAGAATTGTTTTATACGTTAAAAATTTAATAAAAATATATTATTTTTAATAAAAAGAAGAAAAAAATACTTTTCACTATTACTATTTTTTTTAGTTTCAGATACCAAAGACTCTAATAAGCAACTTAGTCGTCAACGTTCAAAAAGTCTTATTATGCGTCGCAAAGAAAAGAAAACTGCTGATGAGACTTCGAGCCATGCTGAAGAAAATCCTCCCAGAGTAGCACCCTTGGCACCTCAGCTCCTTAGTATGCCCTCAACATCGCCCGTAGTGCAGGTATCATGTGGCCTGCATCATACCGTGCTACTCACGCTATCCGGCGAAGTATATGCCTTTGGCAGCAATCAATTCGGTCAATTGGGCACCGGAGATATGCAGCCAGTAAGTGGACCTGTTCGTATAAATGTGGCGGGAAATGTATGCCAAGTAGCTGCTGGCAGTAATCATACGGTGCTGTTGACCTACAAAGGTTTGGTCTATACATTTGGTAGCTTCCAAAAGGGACAACTTGGCCGTTTGCCACATGATTTCCAACAGAAAAGCTCTAACAATGCTGAAAGAGAAAAAGTAAACCATTCTTCTAGTTTAAGAGAGTCTTTGGGTAATAATGAGCCAGCTCTGGAAAAGCCCACAGTAGCTCAATTAATATCACAAAGGCAGAAGATTCTGTGGCATTGTTCACCGGGAGCAGTATTGTAAGTTTTTTTTTTTTTATTAATAAAAAGATATTATAATGAAGGATATTTTGTTTTGTTTAGTGGCATTGGTCCAAGTTTCGGCAAAAAGGCTACCTGGATAGGAGCCAGCGGAGATCAGACATTCATCAAAATTGATGAGTCTTTGATAACGACACAAATGTTGCCAAAAATGAATGTGGCTGCTAATAAAAAAACTATATGTAAGTGTTTTTTTCTATATTAAATTTGTTTAATTGCCCTTTTGTTTCCAGTGATGATACCCACCATACCTTTGACATTCCACACGATTTCGATTAATCGTCGTGATGGAAATTGCACTGCTCACTATTACAATCAAGTTGATTTTGTTAAAATGGAATATGCCAACAAGCCAAAAGTTGTGCCCGAAGTCAATCAAAATATTGATCAGAATATGGTGCATGTGGGTCCATCCTCTTCCTCGAATGCAATTAATGAGCAAATGTCTCGCAGTATGCATGAGGCTAGAAATCAATTGTTTGACTTACAAGACAATCATATGCATAATGCTTCTTCGTCGCCACGCAAGGAAAGACAACGTAGTTCCTTAAATACCGCATCGGCTGGCTCATTAAACACAGGCCCAGCTGCGGTGACTTTAGGCGATAAAACCTATTCAAAACTTGCATTTGCCATGGATCCCATGTACAATGTTTTGTGGGTCTATGACAGCAATCGGAAGAAAGTTTTAAGCTATAATGTCTTGGCCAGTGAAATTTTATCAACAGGAGTGGTAAATTTAATTTATAAGTTTTTAAAATCAAGTTATTTGCATTTTTATTTTTGTAGAACACCTCCAATTATCACGCCTTATTGACTCCGGAATTGTCGTTGCCTAATAAATTAGATTCGCGTATATCTCGCTTACATTCGGCCTTAAATCTTTTGGCCAGCATGGATGTTCTCACTTCGGCCCAGGATGTTATGTAATATTGTTTACAACTTGTATTTTTATTTTAATAATGAGTTCAATTATTCTTTCAGACCTGGCTGCTTTGAGGATATTTCACCCAAAGAAAACAATCAAAGTAAAGATACCAAAGACAATCAGTATCAAGTTGTTAATCGTTTTGACAATTTTGGTGGCGGTTGGGGCTATTCTGGACATAGTGTGGAAGCTATAAGATTCTCAGCTGATACAGATATCATGTTGTGTACGTAAAACTATCCACTAAATAATTGATTCTTACCTTGTTTACTCTCTTAACCAGTTAATTAATTAATTTGTAATTTCACGCTACTGATTTTACCTCAATTTTCTACAATCGAGTTTTCATAATTCGATTCTAACTATTTTCGCGATGCTATCCGTTATTATTATTGGCGCAAGAAAGGCCCCTTTGCGGGTGCCCCTCTAGAATTATTAAAAATTTCATAAAATTCAATTCACAAGTCATAATGCCCCCTAGAAAAAATTTCTAGTTACGCCAATGAGTACGAATTAAATGTGTGTTCGATGCCAAATTTCTTTTAAACATTTTCAGCCTTGAGTAAACAACTTATAAGAAAAATATTAGTAAGATTTATTCTTAATTTTGTACATATGTATATATTTTTATACTCCTGCAGATGGCTTTGGCATGTTTGGTGGCCGTGGAGAATACTCATGTAAATTAAAACTTTACGACATGGGTCCCGATGGCGGTGGCTACGAAAAGGAAGGTACTCTTATAAGCGAAACTAAAGAAGTGCCCTTTGAATGTCCAGCTCGTAGCAAATTTCATATATTGCTGCCAAAGCCTATAAACACTACAGCTGGACGCTGGTACTTGGTATGGGCACGTATTGCAGGTCCATCATCAGATTGTGGTTCATGTGGCCAGGCCACTGTGACCACAGAAGATCAAGTTGTATTTACATTTAAATCATCAAAGAAAGCCAATAATGGCACCGATGTCAATTCCGGCCAAATACCAGCCATACTGTATCGCTTGATAACGCAAGAAACCAAACCTTCTACAGCGCCCGTAGACATAGATCCTGTGAAAAGAGTTACCAAAGAATTTGCCAATTCGGTAACCAAAGAATGCTTTGAGAGCTTAGTTTTAATGTTGAACTGGTCTTGGGAGGCTTTTAAATGTTATTTGCGCGAGCAGAAGGACAAGTCGCGCCAGTTGGAAGTCAAACAATCCTTGGAATATTTAATACATGTTAATAAGTCGTGCTTGAGATTATTAAGGAAATATACTAATGAAATTTATCCGCAATATGGTCAAAGCGATGGAATAGCTGAATATATTTCTGCTGGGCCACAAAAGTTGTTAAGTAACCGCTCTGATAAAGATAACAGTAAGCTAAGCAAGCCCAATAATTCTGTTATAACGAAATATTTTAATGACAATAACATTGGTGGCAGTCAAACGACGATGAGAAAATCCAACATGGAAAACATACAATTGGCCGAATGTATAGGCAATGTGAGGGCAATGTTGATAGGTATCTTTTGTGATGATTTATTCCAGGATATAAACAGTGAAGAAGCTTTGACAATGGCCTTGGAAATACTTGAGGAATGTCACATTAGCTTTGTGGCGTGCTTTGGCGTGTTTTATCCCACCTCAACTCTGAAATGGAATTGCTTGTGTGATTTGTTATCAGAAATGGATAAGGTGTGCATTTAAATCTTATAAATATTAAATAATTATTTGTATGATAATAAAATTTTGCTAATTTCCAGCAAGGTACTTTGCATTCACGTCTGCTGAGTGCCATTTTAGCAGGCTTGTGTTCACCCACAGTTAAATTACGTTCAACATTTGCGTTGTTAAGCCAGAACGGTGATCGCCAATCGATTATAAGTCCCAGTGATAATTCCGGTTTACCCATGCTGTCATCTACAGATTCCCACCAGTATCCTATTTTGGTGGAGCAAATGATTTATCGCACTCAGCAAGAGAAGCGCGATTTCCTTAGTAATTCATGGACCTTTAAGGATGTCTTAATGCGTTTGTTGGATATTATAGCTAATCCGATAAGAGATCGTTTGGAGAATATTTACAATCGTAGTGCTCATTACAATTATTCGAGCGGTAGCGTTTGTTCGAAGGATTTTAATCAGGGCCTCATTGACAATTGTTGCCACCTATTGGCCCGAGTCTTGGCAGAAATTGTGTATCAAACTTCTATAGGAGATGTAAGTCAATGTTTTAGTTTTATTGGAAATGTTTAAAATGTTTATAATTTATGTATGAGTATTCCTAATTCCTTGATTCGAAAGTGTTATATAAAAACTTTCAACCTGTTTCCACTAGTCAGGCAGGCGACTTCTCTAAAAAAATTATATGAAAATCACGCAAAAAAATTAGTGCTTTTCATATAAATTTTATACTCGTGATGTGGAAAAAGGGCGTTAGTAAGACAAACACCTTTAGCTAGTTTCTGTAACTCGAAAATCGAAAAATTTTTCACATAAAATGATGAAAATGAAGAAAAATCTATGTGAATTGAAATAAAAAATCGTTTCTCACATGCAAGAGGGCATTCGTATTTTTTAATTTTGGGATTTTATTTTTTTTATTTTTGGCGTTTTTTTCGTTTTTTGGCGATTTTTTTTGGTTTTGACGATTTTTTTTAATTCTTTGGCGATTTTTTTTTTGCATTTTAGCGATTTATTTTATGTTTGGTGATATTTTTCATTTGAACGCTATTTTAATTTTTGCGATTTTTCGTTTCGTTTTTTTTCGTTTTTAGTTTTGACAATTTTTCCGTATTGGCGTTTTTCTGATTTTTCGACCTTTTTACTTTTTGTGATTTCTTTGCATTTTAGCGATTTATTTTATTTAAGCGTTTTTTTCCATTTTGGCGATTTTTCGTTTCGGCACTTTTTTAACTTTAGGATTTTTAGTTTTTCAGTTGGCGTTTTTTTAGTATTTCGTGTTTTTTGGTGTTTAGCGTTTTGTTAGTCTTTTGCCGATCTTTTTACTTTTAGTGATTTTTTTTTGCATTGTAGCGATTTACTTCATTTGTGGCGATATTTTTCATCTAAGCGCTTTTTTCATTTCGGCTATTTTCCATTTCGAAATTTTTTTAAATTTGGAATTTTTAGTTTTGCCGATTTTTTTCGGTTTTTTGCGATTATTTTTATTTTGTTTTTAATATATATATTTCAAGTTTTAGCGATTTTTTAGTCTTGGCGCTTTTTTTCGTTTTGGTGATTTTTTTGCTTTTTGGCGATTTTTTATTTTTGCTGATATTTTTCATTTAAGCTCTTTTTCATTTTGGAGATTTTTTGTTACGGAATTTTTTTCAATTTGGAATTTTTTTATTTTTTTATTTCTTAGTTTTAGCCAGAGTTTTACATATTTGTGTAATTTTTGGTTTATTTTCATATACTTTTCTATAAAATTTAGATTAATTTAAATCTAAAAGCTTTTTTTGTTTCGTTTAGTACGATAAAATGTTCGTACCACCACGAACTCTGCATTCGTCAGGCTCACGATTTGCGCGTTGTGATCAAAGTCGTACTTGGAATACGGGCAGTTTTGGTCCAGATGCTATAGCATTTTCAGTAGATCGTTCTGGTATAGCTGTAGCAGGCTGTATGGTGTATTCGGGTTCCGGCAGCTATGAGTACCAACTAGAGCTTTTATATGATAATTCGGGGGATGTACAACAACAGCAACCTTTGCAGCAGCAACAGCATAAATGGGAAACACTGGAGTCGGCTTCGGGTACCTATGACCAGGCGGTGGTGCAAAATGATATGGCGGAAATAAAATTCGAAAGATCCATATTGATTAAAGTATTATTTAGTGTAAAAAATAGATTGAGTAAAATTTTAATTTAGTCTTGCAAACTTTTCTAGGAAAACGCTCGTTATGCTTTAAGGTTTTGCTCTCAAGGTCATCGCACCTGTTCGGGAGACGGCGGCATGCCATCTATACGTGGACCATGTGGTACAACATTTCATTTTTATGCTTGTGATCTCAGCTTTAATGGCACTAATGCTCATCGTGGCCAAATACCCTGCGTACTTTACTATAGTACACCCATCAAAAAGGATTCGAATACTATAGCTAATGGGGCTGGCTCAGCCTGTCCCATAAATGGCGGCACTGATAACAATTTGTTGAATGAAATTACAATGCGTGATACAGCCTTGCAAATAGCTTCCGATATAACGAAAAAGTGCACAGAGCTTTTAGTGTTGGCACGCAACACTCTGGCCGCTTCGTTGTCACCATCAGACAATTCTTCAAATCATTCGCAGACTATTGACTCCGAGCATAATATAACACCTATTGAAGAACATATGGATATTAATTGGGCCAATAACTCGAGAACAGCTAATCTGCCAGCAGAAGCCGGTGGCATTTCAACAGCTAGAGATTTGTCCAAACGCTTGGAATCATTTTCCAAAGGAATTATAGAAACTCTTAAGTTTGAGAAAAGATCTACGAATCCTTTTGAAATGGAAATTGAAATCGGTGCCACGGAGATACATCCCAAGGATATAATGATTGAGGAGAGTTCAGCCATTCATGATTTAAATTTTCGTAATGGTCAAATTACCAAGTTCAATGGGAATGAGCGAGTCGGTGCTGAGGCTGTGGAGGGATTACTGGGTTCTCAGTATAATCCAGTTGGGCTGGGTCGTGCAGATTCTGAAGATACACCGGTTCAAATGGCGGCCACACAAATATTGGAAGTTTTCAATGTGGGATCGTCAAATTTGTTTCACACTCTGTTGCCTTTGGTTTATGCCCACATTGCGAATTTGGCTTGTAATGATGCAAAGGTGAGTGAGTTGGTATTGAGAAATTACGTGTTTTCTCTTCGAGCTTAAAATATGGTTTTGATTATAATTTCGAAATTTTACGGAGGATAAATAAATGGCTTATTCATAAAAATATTTTTTGCTTATAAAAAAGGATTTATGAAACAAATTTTGTACAGAAAATCGTACTTTTTATACATCTTGGGGGCAAATTACTGCATTCGATACCGATCGAAATTTCCATACAAATACAATTAAAAAATGATCGAATTGTTTTATTTGAAATTTGTTGTATTTTGAGTTGAACAAAATATTTAATAAATGCAGCAATGTGCGACTTTGACACGCGCGCGAAGGGTTCCTCCGTACTGCGTAATAGTTTTTAGTTTTGGAACTTGTTCCTTTTTGGCGATTTTTTCGACTTTTGGCGACTTTTTACGGTTTATTTTACGGATATATTTTAGAATTGACGATTTTTTAGTCTTGCCGTTTTTTTCGTTTTTTTTGCGATTTTTTTCGGTTTTTGGCGATTTTTGGTTTTTTGGTTTTTTGGCGACTTTTTTGTTTTTTACAATATGTATTTTCAGTTTAAGCGATTTTTTTCGGTTTCATATTTTGGAATTTTTTACCCGACTGGACCGATTTTAATGATTCTTACTAGATATGACAATAGTAAAAATTCAATATGGCGGCCAACAGACGTCATTTTGTAAATACGAAAAAAATAAAAAGTCGGCGAACTATATCAAAATGTATATCATTCGACAGGCATTTTAAAATCATCTTTAGGTTTCTCTTATGATTTTTCATTTCGATTGACCGTTTAGGATATTGAACGGTCCAAAGTTGGTCGCAGTCGGGCTTTTTAATTTTTTTTTAATTACTACTTGTTATTTTTTAGCGTTTTGGAAAATTTAAAGAGTTTGCGTCTTACGGTTTCCAGGATACAGGAAGTTGTCAAAATTGTATAATTACTGATAGAATACCCTTTAATTAATTTTTTTTTTAATTTCAGTGTTAATTGGTGTAGTCTGCTTTAAAATACACTAACTTTGCAAAATTTCAAGTGTCTATATAATTCTATGTATATTACATTAGGATTTCAACATTTTTCGTTGCTCGCTTTAGAAAACCTTTTAATTTTTAATTGTCATATAGCGACAAAGTTTTACCTACTCTGGGAAAATTTCAGGTCCATAGCTCTTACGGTTCTCGAGAAAACAGCCTGTGATAGACAGACGGACAGCGAAGCGAAAACAATAGCGTTCCTTTTCACCTTTGGTGTACGGAACCGTAATAAAAACGACCGTTTCGTACTTGACTTATCTGAAGTGCAAAAAATATTTATACAAGATCATATAATAATTTTTAATAGTTTTGTAATTTATGAAAAAATCATTGAGTTTCAATACTACAGTCTATTGAATTTTTTTCGCCCCTATGCAGAGCTCTGTTCAGATACTGGGTCTCATCAAAGATATTCTGCCGCACGTTGCCGCTCTCAATCAGCTGAGTTTAACAAAAGATGTTGCCAATCAAGCCAATATAAGTGTATCGCGTTTGCGGCCCATATTTGAAACATTTAACAAAAAATTAGAACTAATCAATAATGCAGAATGCGGCAATGTTCTGATAGGTGCCACAGGCAACCAGCAACAAGCTCTAACTGATAATTCATCAAGTGAAGTGCCCACAACCAGCAATCATTATTGTATTGTAGAATGCGAACATCCCTATAAAAGTGCCTGCATCAATTGTTATCGCGTTGAGTTTCCGCCGTGTGTACAATGGCTGACTATTGAATTCGATACTCAGTGTGGTACTGCTCAACTGGAAGATTATTTATTGGTCTCACTGCCCGTCAGGCCCATGACAACTACGGAAGCAGCACCAGCCAATGAAGATTATTATGATATTTTGGATAATAATGTCAAAACAACTAGGGGGATGCAAAGTAAAAGTGCCAATCTAATGAGCGCTTGCTACAATTTGTCGCACCACAAAGAGGGCTACAATAAAAGCGAACCGGACTGGTTTGTGGTGAAAAAATTTAATACGTATGTTTTTACTTAAATTATTGTTTTGAAACTACCAATACGAGTATATAAATAACTGTTATTTATTACTATTTATTTATTTTAATAGACCCTCCAATTGGCTACAAAATGTTATGATTTTACCCGGCAATTGTGTAGAATTTTCTCTGGAAACTTCCTCTTTGTATGCCCAAGATCCGCATGTTAATCGTTATGGCTTTAAATGTTTGGTAGTGGGTTATGATAACCCCGTATTGGTGAGATTTTGTTTGTTAATTTTAATTTTTACTTAGTGTACTTTTAATAATTCCGCGCTAATTTTCAGTTAAATGGCAATAATTCTTGCTTGGTGCGCATAGAACAGGAACTATCCTACTTGGGTGGCATGTGTAGTGCTAATTTAATGAAGAAAAACTTAAGTTTACCGGGTAATATATCAAACAAGATTCGTTTATTTTATTAACTTAATTATGATATAAGATAAATTGGACTTAAACACCGATTGTATTGTTGCAGATGACAAAGACGTAGAGGACTTAATAAGTATTAGTGAGACCATTAGCACTCATTTTGCTTTGTTGTCAAAAGGTTTGGCTTTAGCAGAACCAGAATTAAGCATACATCAAGCTCTAGAATCATACTTACCGATTGGGTAAGTCAATACTATTAATTATTTACAATTTTAAATATCCCTGTTTATAATTTAATTGGAAATGTGTGTGAGAAAGTCCTTCTAATGCACAGAAAAAGAAATGTATAACAATATTGGTGAATTCGTGTACTAGGTCGCTTAAATTCAATTTGCAGTAACCTTAAATTTAACTAATAGAAGTATAAAGTCTTTTTTCATTTGGACTTAAAAAAAAATGATAGCAGATATTTCAGCTGCGAATATTTGCATTTTCTCAAATCTATTTTTCTAGCTAACTGCAACGAAATATTTATTGAAGAGACAACGAAAATCAAATTTGGTACACGCTTTTTAAAACAATAGTTTCTAAAAAGGAAGTGCTTAAAAATTGTTACGCATGAAAATTAGTGTGCGGGAGTGAAAAGGGAGTGAAAGAATAACAAACAAACAAAGTTAACCGTTTTTATAGCTATGCTATTTATTGCGCGATACAGGAGTTAGGACGTGATTTTCCTAACAAAAATAATCGACACTATTGTACGAAAATAAACGAAACAAATTATTTGATTTTGTTTC
Organism: Nowickia ferox; assembly: GCA_936439885.1. NCBI lineage: Eukaryota > Metazoa > Arthropoda > Insecta > Diptera > Tachinidae > Nowickia > Nowickia ferox. The sequence goes on from OW387025.1 coordinate 105,174,259, forward strand.
CTTCTTTGATGTGAGTGAAACAAAAATAAAAAAACAATGAGAACGATTGCTCAGTTTGTTTTTGCACATGAGCACAAACCAGAGAACACAGTCGATCGGCTGTAAGCCGGCTAACAGCCGCCACCGGGCACAAATAATACATTAGTTCAGTCGTATGCCGCTAGAAATGAAAATAATGGAAAATAAATGGAAACGTTTTGAAATATTTGCGGCGAATTTGACATTATCATATAATATAATTTTATTGCATTATTATTAAACACATGAAGTTTGTTTCATATAACTAAGCAGCATAGCTATAACCGGGTGTCCTAAGACACCTCTCTGTCACTGCCACATTATCAAGTGTTTTGTTTGTGCTTTTAAATAACGATTGAGTGTGTTAAGTTTCCATAATAAAAATGTACAATTTTTAAAAATTAAAAAAATAGAAAATAATGTTGAAGGTGAGTATGTTATTAATATTAGTCAATATTTGTCACGCGTGAGAAGACGTAAGCGTGAGTGATAAAATTTTTTTCTTCGTGTGATCAAGTGATAGAAATTTTAAGTGATTCATTCCAAAAATTATTGAGGGCAATCATGAATACAATACCGCGAGAAAATTTTGCCGGGAACAATTTAAAAAATAGCAAGTACATAATGGGCGGAAAAAATCTAATTGGAAAAGGGAGAAATTTCTCGCGAAATTTTTTTTCATGACTGCTCTGATTAAAATCCGTCGACCCGTTTGACTGTTTTTTTTTATAAAGAGAAGTAACACTCACATCCATCAGGTGTCACAGTGCCGGTCTTTGGTCCATTAAATTAGCGTGTCATTGGAGCGATGGGGTTTGTTTATGCAAACCCTTAAGCTAATACATATATTATATGGTTTTGTATTTAATTATCTCTATGCACCTTTTTGCCCCTATTCCTAATAAATTATTATATTCAATGTTCAATAAATATATGACCTAAAAGTATGCAATATTTTGTTGCAAAAAGCTTATGACAAATTTCCTGTTCCGGAAATTTCTGAGAACTATTATATATATTAGCACAGTGATGTCAAAAATAAAACTGTAGTTGCATGTAAGAGAAAAGTTGTCTCATTCGGATCTGAAGAACATAGAAAAAAATAATTATTTGGCACAAATGCAGTTTAGTAAAGCAGCTCAAAAAAAAAAAACAAAAAAAAAATAAAAGGAGCGTATGTGATAGAAAATTAAAAAATAAAGAAAAAAATTAGATAAAAAGTTGCCAGCGATCCATATATTCCGAGTTATTGTGCCCTGAACTTTTCATAATAATAATGCTAATAATAATCAGCACAGGATTTACCCATACGAGTACATATGTATGTGCTTCATTATATCGAATATTTTCGAAATTAAAATTTTCTCTCTGTCTCTCCCTCATAATACAATTTATAAAAATGGAATTTTTGTATGGGAGTGCCCTTAAAGTGGGGAGGTAGGGGTTTGGTGTATTCAGAATAAATTCTGGTGGAAAAGAATTAGCCGGGGTGGAGTTTACATTTTACTCTTCTAGGAGCGGCACAGGGGAAGTTGTGAGGCTTTTACTGAATTTCTAGCTTTTTATCGTGGTCAAACCACGAGGCGGCTCGTGTTAATATTAAAATATCGACTTGAAGTTTTTACAAAATAATATTTTTTTTTGCTAAAAGGAACAATTTAATAGCTTTCCGCTTTAAATGTTGTGAATTTTCGAAAAGAAGCACCAGCCTATTGTATTTGAAGCTTTAAAAGGTGTACTTTTTGACCTCAATTATAAATGATCTTAAAGTTTGAGCACATATTCGTATAAAAAAAATACTTCCTAAAAAAAATTTACTACACTACTGTTACGTCGCAGTTACGTTACATGTTATGCAGTGCCGATTATACAAGCTGGTCCAAACGGAGTCATCCGATGTTGTTTGGCTCTCATTTTTTTTCTATATAAATGAAAAACTTCGATTCTGTTTTTTGATTATGTTTATTTGAACCTTTATAATTTTATTGGTCAAGTGCAGAAGATATATCGGCCAAATGGCCGCCCTCACAATTGAACTTCGGGCGACATATTCTCGCACTTGTGTCGAATGTTGTCCTTGAGGGCTTCCAGGGTCTCGGGCTTGTTCACGTAAACACGGGACTTCAAAAAACCCCACAAAAAAAGTCTGAACCGATTAAATCGGGCGATCTTGCGGGCCAGTGTAAATCGCCAAAACGAGAGATGAGGCGACCCGGGAACGCCACGACACGATTATTCTGCGTTCTTGGGGAGTGTATCGCTCCATGGCTTGTTCACTTGTATTCTACATCTGTCTGGGACACAAATGTCAAAACAGATTTGACATTGGCCGCCATTTGCAAAACTAAGAGCATCTTCCTTCCAATAGGGTGATTTTTTTTGGCCCACCTTGTATTTATTTCAAATTTAATGCAAATACTTTTTATATTTATGTTATTATTTTTTATTTATGTATATTTACGTATTCATTTATTTCATAAGGTTAAAACTATTTTTTATTTACAATATAATTCAAAATTAATTTTTACAACATATTTTTTTATAATAAATACAAAATATACACACTTACACACTACATAGTTTAAAGCAAAATTCACAATTGATTAAATTAAAAAAAAAAACTAAAAACAAAATAATTTGGCTTAAATGTTTTAAAAATTTTTACAAAAATTTTAAAAACTTTTATAAAGTATTTTTATTTTTATTTGGTGGAATTTCGGTGTTCTATAGCATCTCTATTGAGGAAAACGGGGGAGAAATTAATTCCCATATTTGTGCGCTTTGTTGCTTGTGCTTCTTAAAAGTCAGTCTTTAAAAGTCCAGCATTTTCTATTTGATATACAATTTGTGTTTCCTTGTAAGTCCTGGGTTCCGGTTGTATTATATCCATTTTTCTTTGGGCCTTACGTTTCTTGGCCAAATATAAGCACACAACTGTGACAATAATGGCCACCAGAATTAAAAGGCATACTAAGCCGACTATTATATACAACCAGTATGAACGCTGTTGACAATCGGTATCAATAATTCTACTTAAAACTCTGTATTGTTCATTTTGATGGGTGGTGGCAGGGTTCTGCTTGAAGTAAATGAATTCCTTGAAGTGATTAAGGAATAGCTCTTTAGCTCTGGGTGGCTTTTGATTGTAGTCGATTTCATGGCAAGAGTATGAGTTGTCATAATAAAGCTGCTTTAAGTTTAGAGCGAATTTCTCGTTGAAATCCAGCGGTTGAACAGAGCGAGGAAAATGTATTGTGTTGTTGCTAAAACGCAACTCTAACTTTTCGCTGCCTATATAATCACGATGGACCCTAATGCCTGAAGGTGTTGTTATAAAAAAAGTCAAACAAACTTCATCTATTACTAATTTCAAATACTGACCCTTAAAAGCTATTTGACTTGTGTTGCCAAAATAATTATCTCTGATAACTGAGTTTTCTTTCAGATAAACCTCCAGCCATTCCGCATCAATACTTTCAAAATAGTTGTTTGCTAATATTAATTTCGAGATCACTGGAAATATAATTATTATATAAATATTAATTTATTTACATATATAAAATATATTTGCTTACTCACATTTAAAAGAAAATGCCCTCGAGTGGACTTCTTTAAATCTAAGATTATTTAATAATAATGTATGTGAAACTTCAACATCATAGAAGGCTTTCGATGGCACATTTGATAAAAAGACACAATTTTGTAACTCAATTTTTTCTACTACAAACTTCTTGAAAGCCTGCAAAGAAAAAAAAATTAAAAATTAAAAAACCGTATTGCATATTTCGAGTCGAATATTCAACTTAGAAAATTTTGTTCTAGATTAAAGAAAACTTTCAAGAAATTTATTATTCGAAATTTTGTCATAATTATACTATAAGTGAAATTTATTTTCTGGTGGTTAAGCGATGTCTATATTCATTTCATTGTTGCTTTAACAAATCGTCAGTAGACTTCAACCACATATTTTAATAGAGTACCTTTTAAAAAAATAAATTTTTAAAAAAGTACCTTTTAAAACAGTACTCTTTGAAAAAAGTACCTTTTAAAAAAGTACAGTTTTGAAAAAGTACCTTTTAAAGAAAGTACGTTTGAAAAAAGTACATTTAAAAAAAAGTAATTTTTAGAAAAATTACTTAAAAAAAGTACTTTAAATAAAAGTACCTTTTAAAAAAGTACTTTAAAAAGAAGTACCTTTAAAAAAAACCTTATAAAAAAGTACTTAAAAAATACTTTTAAAAAAGTACTTTTTTAAAAAAGTACCTTATAAGAAAAGTACCTTTTAAAAATAAGTACCTTTTTAAAAAGTGCCATTAAAAAATACCGTTTTAAAAAAAAGTACTTTTTAAAGAAAATACCTTTTAAAAAAAGTACCTTTTTAAAAGGTAAAAGGTAAAAAAGGTATCGTTGAAAAAATTACCTTTTAAAAAAAGGGCCTTTTGAAAAAAGTACCTTTTATAAAAGGTATCGTTGAAAAAAGTACCTTTTAAAAAAAGTGCCTTTTGAAAAAAGTACCTTTTAAAAAAAGTACCTTTAAAAAAAGTAACTTTAAAAAAAAGTACCTTTTCAAAAAAATACCTTTTAAAAAAAGTACCTTTTAAAAAAAGTACCTTTTAAAAAAAGTACCTTTTAAAAAAAGTACATTTAAAAAAAAAGTACCTTTTGAAAAAGGTACCTTTTAAAAAAAGTACCTTTAAAAAAAGTACCTTTTAAAAAAGTGCCTTGTGAAAAAAGTACCTTTTAAAAAAAGTACCTTTAAAAAAAGTACATTTAAAAAAAAGTACTTTTTACAAAAAAGTACCTTTTAAAAAAAGTACCTTTTAAAAAAGTACCTTTTAAAAAAAGTACCTTTTAAAAAGAGTACCTTTTAAAAAAAGTGCCTTTTGAAAAAAGTACCTTTTAAAAAAAATACCTTTAAAAAAAAGTACCTTTTAAAAAAAGTACCTTTTAAAAAAAGGCTCTTTTAAATCAATAACCTTTTAAAAAAGTACCTTCTAGAAAAGTATGCGATATGTACTAAAAATACTACCTTAAAAAAGTACCTTTTAAAGTCTGTTAGAAAAATTGTCTTGATTTATTACTGTTTCTCTACCACTAGCTGTATACACTTAAATACATATCGTTACCTTAATATAGAAAGGCCTTAACTCATAATTTTTTTTGAAATCGAGATTTTTGCATTTTTCACTACATTAGAAGTTCTTCTATCGAAATATACAAAAAACTCGTTATCAAACAAATAATGGGTTAAGGCCTTTCTATATTAAGGTAACGACAATATGTATGTGCACATGAGTATCAAATGTGTTGTATAAGAATATATGTAAATACACATGTAAATTGCATAATAATAATGGAATATATTAAAAAAAATCACAATAACTTTACCTGTGATTCAATTCTATTTATTTGCACGTTTTCCATTTTAAGCAAAAGTGCATTTGATTTCAATATAGTGAAACCAAATGGATTTATTGTCTCGATAGAGCTGTCGGTAAATGTGATTTCTTCAATCTGACCATCAATGGCATGCGAATCAATAAGTTTAATTTTAACCTGGAATAAATGGAACCAAAAAAGAAAAATAAAAATAAATTATAACAATATAATATGCATTAAGAAATTTTTGCAATTTACAATAAAATAACAAAGAAATCAAGTTATTCAATTAAAATTCTTTTATAAATTTGAAATTTAACCCACACGCTTGAAAATCGTGCAATTTATACGAGTGTGATGCCTCCCTCATTCAATTAATTTAAACAACAAATTTCTTTTTTTAATTTCTTTAAAACAGTTTCAGTTGCATTTAATTAATTAACATCAGCACGGATGTATGCTCAGTTGTATGTACATAAGAATATGTCGTCAGCTGAAATGCCAACCCACATAACTATTAATTGATTATTTGGTATAAACTCGAAGCACATGTTTCTAGAAAACCCTCTTGTTTTCGCTACCATGTCTTTCTGTCTGTCTGTCACAGGGTGTTTGCTCGAGAACCGTAAGAGCCACGAACCTGAAATTTTCACAGAATATGTAAAAATTTGGCAGCTACAACAACAAATACTTGTATATGGGAAAAAAAGCGAGCAAAGAAAAATGTTGAAATCCCAATGTAATATACAGACAATTATGTAGAGACACTTGAAACTTTCAAAGTTAGTGTATTTTTATTCAGACTACACCAATTAACACTGAAATTTAAAAAATCAAAATTAAAGGGTTTTCTATCAGTTAATGTAATTTTGACTATGTAACTTTAACAAGCTTGGAAACCGTAAGAGGCAAACTCTTAAAATAAAAAAACGCTAAAACTTAAAACTCCCAATATTAAAAAAATGTCGAAAGGAAAAATCGCCAAAATGAAAAATAGCACCAAAAATAAAATAAATCGCTAAAATGCAAAAAAAAAAATAGGAAAGGTAAAAAGGTCGATAAAAATCCGAAAAAAATCGTCGAAACAAAAAAAAGCGTCAAAACCAAAAAAAATCGTCGAATCTAAAAAACAGCCGGAAAAATCGCCAAAAACCGAACAAAATCGACAAAAAGCACAAAAGATAGAAACAAATCGCTAACACTAAGAAAAAATCGGCAAAAAACTACAAACATCGGCAAAACGAAAAAGCGCTGAAACGAAAAAAAGCAAAAGCATAAAACGCGTCTATACTAAAACAATCGCCAAAACACTGAAAAAATTCTCCAAAACGAAAAAATCGTAAAAAAGGCGCTAAATATAAAAAAACAACCGAAAAAATCCCCAAAAACCGAACAAAATCGCCAAAACGAAAAACAAATCACTAAAACTAAGAAAAATCGCGAAAAACCGACAAAAATCGGCAAAACGAAAAAATCGATAAAATGAAAAAATCCGCCAGAAGTATAAAAGGCGTCAATACTAAAAAAATCGTCACAGACTGAAAAAAATCGCAAAAACGAAAAAAGTCGAACAAACAAAAAAATCGCCAAACGACAAAAGCGCCAAAACGGCAAAATCGCCAAAACGACAAAATCGCCAAATCGAAAAAAAATTGCCAAAACGAAAAAAGGCTTCAATACTAAAAAAATTTCCAAAAACCGAAAAAATTGCCAAAAAGAAACAAGCATCATACGGAACCTTTCGTGTGCGAGTCAAAGTCGCACTTTACAGAATTTATTCTTTCTCCTTTAAAATTTAAGAAAGTGTAGTCACGTGTTTTCGCTTTTCAGCTAACGATATAAAAGTGTGGATGTTTGTATGTATGCAGTTGTTGTAGGATTGATATTTCAAAATGAAGTTAAATTTGTTAAGGGTTTGTGAGAGTCTGATTAAATTCCGGGCTTAAACTGCTGCTAATTGCAGGGTATTATTTATTCTTGCGTGAGTGTAAAATGATCCAAATATTGCACTACTTACCTTTTCAAATGATATTATCAGCGGTGTGTAGAAGGGAAATGATAATGCATATTTGCTTAAAACCAAATTTTCCACATTTTTGAAAGCGACTTTACGCAAACCCTGAGTTTCCTTCAAAGCATATGGATTTATGGTCAACGCCTTGCAGTTTCGTATTTCTATCTGAAAAGCTGCACCAATTAAAGGGGGTAAAAACAAGTGCTGCAAATAGATAAAAGCGAAAGCGTATTGTAGTGTAAAAATTAATTAATTATTTAATTAAATTAAAAATATCATGAGTGCTGATGAAGTAGTGCGTGGCTGCAGAGAAAAATTCGACTAAAAATCTAGTTTAATTTTTTTACTCTTAATATAAATATTTCATTCAATAGGAATTCAAAATACTGAACTTAAGCCCGATTAAGAAATTATTCCTCATTAAAATTCATTGTAGTGCAATTAAAATTTAATAAGTATGACTATTTATTTTATTATTAAATAATGTTAAAGATTTTTAACAAGAATTCCCTGTAACACCTTTTTGCATAGAGTATGAACTTCTTTAGTTCACATGCAATACATTTTGTAGCAGTGGCATTCTAAAGAATTTTTTCTAGTGCACCTAGAATACTTAAAACCACAACTTTTCGCTTAAAGACATTTTATTTTATTATTTCTTATTATTAAACTTAAATTTGTTTGGCTTTTAGTTCATTTTTAAGCTTTACAAATCTTCTTCCCGTTTTTAACATTCACTGAGAACTGACAGCGAAAAAACAGTTAACTGGGAGATTCTCGATATTATTTTTCCCTTCGAGGAGAATAAATATTTAAGTGGAAGGGGTGAATATCACAAAGGAATTATTACATAAAGATGTCCAAAAGGGGTGAACATGTATCAAAAAATTTTTTTTTTCAAATAAAAATATGTGTCAAAAGTTGTTGTTTACCTAATAATGTAATTGAGCAAATATGCACTACTATTTCTGCTCAAGTTGTTTTTTCGTGCAAACGTAGTAAAATGAAGCAAATTGTAAATAAATTAAATTTTATTGTTGTTTTGTGCAAATGTGTAAATTTTCGCACCCATTTGCAGCGTGTGCACACTTTGCACTACCCTATCGTGAACACCCTTAATATTCTTCAATTTTCACACTTACTCCAAAGAAAAAATATACATATTCATTAATTTATTTCACACTTACCCGATTAACATTCTGACAATCGCATGTAAATTGTGTATCAACTGGTATACATGTTACATTCACTTCATGTGGATCCTCTATGGCTGCTGCTGCTGCTGCCGCCGCTGCTTCTGCTGTTGCCTCTGTTACATGGTGACATCCTTGCATTAGTATGAGTAACAAAGCAAGTATAGAAAATGTATAGAAATGCCTTGACGTTGTAATCTTATCGCTGATGTAGTTTCGTTTAAACGTTGACATTTTGCATTATTACACAAAATTCATTCGATGTTGCCTTTTTACATTTTTCGAAATTTTAAAAACTTATTTATGCACAAATTAATTGTCGCTGTAAGTAAGTAAATTTAAAAAGGTGTTTTTGTTTTATTAAAGTAAATTGTGTCCGTTTTTAATTAAACGTTCATTAGAGATAAACAACGTTTGCTATTAATATAATTTAAATTTTATTTTAATAAAATAAGTTTCCTTATTATGCACACTTTGGGAGACGGAGTAGATACTTAGAGTGACAGTTTTATTAAATTGAATTAAGAAAGCGAGTATAGCGAGTTCGTGTTGTATGTAGGTTCGTTCGTTTACTCAAGCTACCTAGATTTGGTAACTTTGAGTTTTGAAACTATTAATTGCTCGCAATTTATTTGTGGTATGACCGAGCCGAGCCATTCGTCGCTTTTCTTTCACTGATTTTTATATGTATGTATGTATGAGGAAGAAATGTTGATTTATCTTATCAGTCTGGGGTTTTCTTTACGATGTGTGTGTGTGAGTTTTGAAATGCGCTAGTATAGAATTCTTTATCTAATTTCTAGATAAGAAAATTTAACGTATAAAATAAGAACATACATTAGTATTTTTATTTATTTTTCAATCAATTATTGCTCATGAAAAGTAAATATGTATTTACATACATACACACATACATACATATGTATGTGCATACATATGAATCATTTTAACTCGTTTTAATAACTTGTGACAAATAATAGAAATATTTTACGTACACACAATACATATTTTTTTAAAGAAAATAAATTGGTATCAAATTACCTATTTTTATAAATATTTATTATTTATATACTTATTTAAAAAAGAATGTATGTTTGGTGGTTGGCAAGGCACATTTGAAAGCGCCTTGGCAGTTGGTAACAATTACAAAAATATATAATAATAATTTTTTCTTTGAACTTGGTAATGCCTTTGAAGCAATGGAAGTGCCATTTCATTTCCAGCTGTTCAGTTTTAATTAAAAAAATTAATTTGCGAAAAATAGCCCAGTGATAAAATTTAAAAACAAAAATTTTTTTATTTTATTTTTATGCATTCATATGCAAAATAGCTAAAAAATCGTTCCGTATGTGCAACAACAAAATAGCAGAAATAAACGACAAATAGGCGACTTCTTACTACTTTAGGGCAGAGATGGGAAAGCTAATCTAGTCTGTGTCATTACAAGAGTCCAAGCTGTGTATGAAAATTCGTAGCAATCTGATAAAATTAATGGAAAAATTTAGTGGTCAATGGGACCAACTGGAAACTCTATCATAAAAAAAAAATAATTCATTTTGCGAAAAAGATTGTAGGACCAAACTGCAACCCCTTCAAAATAAAAGACAAAACTGCTGACAAGCCCTTTCCAAAAAAAAAAAAGGAATTTTGCAAAACGCTTTACAAATGACAGAATTATGCATGGGGGAGCTCATTTTCCCTCACCGGTTTCAGAAGCAAAATTTAAGGGACCGAACTGCACGCAACCCTTTTCTGAAAAAAAAAGAATTTTGAAAATCGGTTCACAAACGGCAGAATTATGCATAAGGGGAGCAAAATTTCCCCCTCCAATATTCGAAAAAAAAATATTATAAAACCAAACTGCAAGCAAACCCTTTCAAATAAAAATATTATTTGAAAAATCGATTGACAAATGACAGAGTTACGTATGGATGAAAAAATTCCCCCTCCCATTTCCGAAAAAAGTTATGAGAGCAAACTGCAGAGAAACCCTTTCAAACAAAAAAAATAATTTTGCAAATCGCTTTACAAATCACAGAGTTCTGCATAGGGGAGCTCATTTTCCCCCTTCAATTTTAAAAACAAAAATTAAGAGTCCAAGCTGCAGATAACCTTTTTCAGACAAAAAATAATTTTGAAAATTGGTTAACAAACGCTAGGGTTATGCATAAGAGAAGAAAATGTTTCCCTCCGATTTTGAAAAAAAATATATGAGACCAAACTGCGGATAACCCTTTCAAATAAAAAAGAAAATTTTGCAAATCGCTTTACAAATGAGAGAGTTCTGCATGGGGGAGCAAATTTCTCCATCCGATTTAACAAAAATTATGGAACGAAACTGCAGTCAAAACCTTTCAAACATAAAAATAATTTTGAAAATTGGTTGACAAATGACATAAAAAATAATACTAGCAATTTTAGTAAAAATTTTTCTTATAATTTTTAAGTATTTTCATTAAAATAAAAAAAAATGTTCTACAGGCTGATCGTGGCGGCTGCAAAAGCATGTGTATAGGCTTAAAGAAGACACTTTCATCTTTCTCTGCATGGTTTCGCTTTTTTGACCCCTTTTGATTTTCAAAAGTTATAGACACTAATAAACTTAAAATTTTACCATAATATGAGGGTTTAAAATTTATTGTATAGCACCCTTACTATAAATTGCACATGGTCTGCACAAACCATTTATTAAAAACAGCAGTTTACTGATCCTAACCGCAGCCCGTTATCATTTCTCGAAGAGTATTGAGAAATCATAATTTATTTCAGATCAAATATGACAAAATTTGATTTTTTTTAAATTAATATAAATTCTTTGTATAGCAGCATCCACACCCACTACAGTAAGAATTTGTTAAATAAAACATACACAATTAAAACAACTATTATTACACTTTCTTTTAATGCTCACATTGTTCATTATTATTTTTTTCAAAAAAATTGCTTTTCCATCCCTGGTTCAAAGTGCATACGTATGCAAATATGTATTTGGAAATATTTACTTTAATCTACATACATACATGCATACATACATACATACATATGTATATACATACACATATATCTGTATATTGAATTGACCGACTGTCTGTTTGTCACTCTTGCAATTGTTACTGTCATTTAAGGGGCGTAATACATACACTAAATGGTACGTGAGTTTTCCATAAAGTATTTCATTAATGTACACAGTGCTGGCATCCAGACTTCTCTGTGCTAGCTGCCCATTTACAAATATTTCACTTATGAGCGCCAAGTGAAAAGTAAATAAATCTGTTTTCTTTTTTTTTTTTAAATTTTGCTTACAAATATTTGTTTATTCTTTCATCATTTTCCATTATTATTTATTTTTATCTGACGTTTCACTAACAAACTTGACCTTACTGCCGGTTTGGAGAAGCGTTTCTTTCTGCTTCATACATTATGAGTTTAACAGCAAAAAACATTCGAGTGGCCCGTCCCGACTCGGCTCATGCATTTCCATGCATTAATTGATCAAATAAAAATGTCATTGAAGTTGATCTTGGTCGTTCGTGTTGGGTGTCTTTTCTTTTGTTGCTATTTGATGTTGTTTGTAGTTGTTATCAGTAAGATCTTATTCGGAATATATTAGTCCCTTATACGATAGAGAAATTAACAAAAAATAAAAAATTAAAGAATAAAAATCTGAATCGAACTGAGAATCAAAAAAAAAAAAGAAACATTTACAATGAAATAACAGAAATTCATAAAATACTGAAACAAATATGCGATAATTAATTTTGATTTAATATTATATGTCAGCAAAAAAAAAACTGTTACATCTCTATAAGTAGATATGTATGTATGTATATTTACGCGAGTATATGTATGCATACACACATGTATACACACATCCATATGTACATAATATTTTCTACCAAGTATAGCCGTTACAGATGAACTCAAAGCTGGAATAGTAATCAAATCATAAATATTTTAATAATGAAAAATATTTAAGAAAAAAAATGCTGAATATTTTTAAATGAAATTGATATCAAAGCGAAACGTTTTTCCAGTTGTTCTATTTAAATGCTGACAAAAGCAAAGTTTTATTTTCATTTTACTCTGCACTAAAGATTGTTTTTAAAATAAATTGCGTTTCAATGCTACTCTTGGAATACTCGTACATTATTATAACCAGAATGTAAGAAGGAAAATTTCCCTAGAAATGTCACCCTAACGTTTACAGAACGATATAAGATTAATTCGCAAGAAATCAGGGAATTGAAATAATGCACAGAATACTTATGGTGACAACCAGGGGGCCAATTATGGCATTCGATATCGATCATACCTATATACATACGCAATTAAAATTGTATGAAGATTTGTTCGACATCGAATGCCGCAATTTGCTCTCGGAAATGCGCAAATATCAAACTTGCACGAATCTACAGAAGATCCTGCGATTTTCTTCAATAACCGCTTATGTTGTAAAATAATTTTTTTTTTCAAGACAATCAAACTGTTAAACTGAAAAGTGTCAAACTATTAAAAAGTTGTTAGAATATGATCAGAAACAGAAACAGTACAAGTGCTTTGTGGTTGCAATATTTGGCAACAGGCAAATTTTTGGTTGCTACCCTAAAGATGTTCCGACAAAATTTACAGATTCTGAGTAGAGGCGAAAAAAGGTTTGTTTATTATACTCTTATGTATATCACAAAGAGAGGATAGATCGATATCGTATGTCGTTTTCTTGCAAAAAATAAAAATTGCAAAGTTTTGAGTTGACCCTCTTTAAGGGAACAACCGCCATATGTATACATATAAAGGGTGGGCAAGTTTAAGGTTAGGAAGTACTTTTGATACTTTTTTGTTTGTTGACCAATTCAGTTTTATTGATATCAATGTAAAGTAGAAATATGGGATTTAATAATGGAATATGATATCGGGCAAATGTCCACCTCTAGCACGTCGGTAGATGTCTGCTCCTTTCACAAAATGTTTAAACAGCGCTGAGCGTCATCTTTCAGAGCGGCAGTTGTTTGTGGTTTGTTCACATAAACCTGGTCTTTTAAATGGCATCAGCGAAAATAATCTAGCGACGTTAAATCACAAGAACAAGGCGGCCAATTGACATTGCCAAATCGAGAAATTACGCGACCGCATTTGGCACCGTCTTGCTGAAACTAGATGTCATCCAGTCCAGCTCTTCAATTTTGCGGGGGAAAAAAATTAACAGAGGCCCAATTACTGCGAATGGCGCCGAATCGGCAATTCACGGTCATCAACAACACTGGCGAATACAGCTGCGATATTTTCCTCTGTCCGCACTCTAAGTATGCGTGTTGGTAGTTTAATGTTCAATACTGTATGTAATTTTGATGCCAAATTTAGCCGCCTCAGAAGGTCGCCCCAACTGACCATAAAATGGAAGAAGTGCACGATGCACTTTCTTAACCGACCATGAATTTTGATAATAAAATTTAATAATGTGCAAGCGTTGTTAATTTTTAAGTCCATTCATGGTAGCATGATGCACGAAAACAGCTGAGATGCCAGAAACAGTGTTGCCAAAAAGAAAGTTGCTAAAAAATTACTCTTTAGTAATGTATCACTTTTTTTAATATAAATTTTTATAAAATAATCGTATAAAAATTAAGCAGAAAATTGCTAAGAGTAGAAATAAAATCTACAAAAATGATTTCTTGTAAATTTTTCTCGACAAAATTCGAAACGCATTAATTACTATAACTAATATGAGAAAAATCATTAAAATCAAATTATTTTAATTTCTTGCAGACGAGTTTTGTTAGGAATTATTTTTGAAACTACTCCTTCCACTAACTAATTTTTCTGAATTATAAAAATTTTCAAGTTCAATTTTGTTTAAAAATAGCCATGAAAATCGCCAAAAAGTTTATTTATCGCCAGAAAAATCGCTATGTCGCTAATTTGAAACTTTAGGCGCTAAACAAGTTGAAAAATCGCCACGTATGGCCATATCTGACAACCCTGGTTCGGACGCACGTTCGGTTGCCCAGTGGTGCCAACTAGGAGTATTTCATTTTAATTTAATATTTCATTAAATTTTGTGGGAACTTATTTCAGTTTTTTACGTTCTATTTTATTGGGAGTATTTTCTTTGGGCGTTACTTCATTCGTCCCAACAAAATGCACACTTTCACCCAAATCAAAATGTAATGGAAAATTGGCTAAACTAAAAAAACTTTGAAGTTTATTATTAAACTATTAAACTCACTTCTTTATGATGGTGACTAGTTGTTGTCCGTACCAGCTTTGGTCAGGACTATTTGCTAATTTATATTCTTTTATATGTTAAAATGATTGAAAGCAAATAATTTTTGTGGTATGTAAAGTATTCATGCTCATTAAAACAGTTTCAAAGCAAACTACATATCATAACAGCAAGGTATGACTCTAATCAACTGAAGAGGAGTGGAGTGTGTTAGTGCAAACTTAATAAATAAAATTTAAGCAATAAGCTGCAGCATTTTGCATCTTTCTTAGAAAACACGTTTAAGCAATCACTTCATTCATTTAACTTTTAAATACACTTCGAATGAGAGATTATGATGCTTATCTAATTCAAGCCGTTAGATTGCGATGTTTATAAAAAGAATATTTGGTGTTAGTAAAAATTATCTTATCACAATTAAAAAGAAGTTAATTGAAAAATAAAGTGAGTGAATGTGTTTATGTATGTAATTTTAATGAGCTACAATTTGTGTTTGCTACTTTAGCGACGTCTGGCTTTTGTATGGCATTTCTTCAAAGAACTTTCATTTTGTGCAAAATATTTTAAATCACAGCTGGGATGCCTTCTTTCATATCTACTTTATCTTCTTGTTGTTTTGGCCAAAGTCATGACTGTCTGCAAACATTGAAGCGCCGAACGCTGTGCTATGTATGGCATTCACTAAAGTGAAAGACTTTTTACGAAATTAAAGACACTCAATAGAACATTTCCTTTTTGTTAAAGTCGTTATAACGGTATAATAGTGTACTTATGTACAGTGACTTCCAATACTGTTCACAAAAAATGTTTTTTTTAATTAAATTTCGATTCGTTTAAGCATTTTTTCTTAACATGTGGGATAATGTAAATCTGGCAAAAATGTGTCCATAGTTGCCAGATGAAATAGGTGTGAATTTGTAAAATTCAAAGCATCCAAAATTCGTCAAAAATAAAACAAACACTTTTTTCAAACGATAACATAGCACAACAAATAAATTTGTAACTTTTGTATAAAATAAACTAAACTCTTATCAAAAAAGGAATCAATTGCTTAAAAAATATATTATATAAATAATTACATGTCTTACTTTGGTTTTGTTTAAATTAACTTGACTAAATACTCTTTCTACGTTTGCTGAAGATTACGGTAAAACTAAAATTTGTTTGATAAAATTAGTTATGGTGGGAAATAAAAGACTAGAGTCTCTTTTTTCAGTTCGTGAATTTTTTTTTCACAAATCTAAAAGTTTTATGTGTTAATCAGGGAAAACTTTTTTCAATTCAATGTCCTGTCTTTCACATTCTCTAACAATGTGAGAAAACTCTTTTAGAATATCGTAGAAAGAACTTTTATTTTCAATAATAATATTGTAGGGATCAATTAGGGATCAATTATCTTCGAAGTCGATTCTTATTAAAATTTTATCACAATTTTATCATTTCTGCATAATTCGTTTATATTGCTTTAAATTTCATTCAGTTCTTTTATTGTGTGAAAAGAATTAATTCAAAATTATCTAATTCGTAACGAATTAAAATAAAATAAAAATGATTCATTTACAGCTCTGCTGTGGATCTACTGATAATATAAATCTGGCAACACTTAGAAAATAACAACGTGACCCGTTTGTTATAGTTGTTAATACCGTAATATTTTGTAATTCATTCATGTGATTGCAATAAGAAAAAATCTTGTTCTTTTTTAATTTAACAAAAAATAAAAAGACATTACAAGGACATTGGAATACAATTTAAGTTAGTTTATAATTAAATTAATTTTTATACATACAAGCAACCATGCCTAAAGTTTTATTAACCACAATAAAAAGATAGTGATTCTGTAGGGTTAGTATACAAATTCTGTAAAAAAAAGTTAGTGCAAAGTGTCTAGTAAAACGTCTGGTTGTGTCAGGAGCTCTCATTAATCCTACACATACACTATACTACACAATCGTGCGATAGATACCTTTGGTTCCATTGAAAAAAGGGGGCGGGGATAGGGCCACATTTTGTTTATTTGATTTTATGATATTCTACTTATTTGATTGCTGCGAAATCTAGCGAACACGTTTGGTTCTTGTAATTACACAATTTTAAAGTAAAAAAAAAAAAATGGGCGGGGTTACGCCCATTAAAATTTATTATTATATTTCACGTGGTTCTAGTTAATAGATTTTTACGAAACTTACCACACATATTGAGCTCTAAAATAGACACAATCATCCATTTCAAAAATTTAATGAATTGAAGTCGATTTTTTTTTGCCAGAATTATTTAATAAAAAAACTTTTTGGCAAACATTTAAATTTTAAAGATGTTATGAACAGTTTTGGAAGTCACTGTATATCTTAGGTTTAAATATTTTTTTTTATTCGTTAAAAAAATTGTGCACTTGAAAGAAAACATTAAAAGATATTTTTATTTATTTGTTTATTTAAATTTTACAAATACTTGTGAACACAATACATATACTCCAATTTATATTGACTGGAATATTACAAAAAAAAAAAATTATTTGCAATTCATTTAAATACAGACATACACACATTTATACAATAATCACACTCACACTTATTTTATAAACACCAGAGTGCTGCTGTATTCATAAACAAATACAGCGAATAAATTAAACCAATGACAAATTGTTGTATAAAGTTGCTGTTTTTTTTTGTTTTAATTTAAATATTTCTAATAAAACGTAACGCTAATTATGCGACATATGTATGTATGTAAGTATGTAAGTGTGTATGTCTTTGTTTACAAAAAAAAAATTAAAGCGAATTAAATGAAAATAATTATTAATTAGAGACATTTGACATTTAAATGCGATTACGGTGGGACAAAGTGTTGACAACAACAACAACAAGCAAAACTGTGTTGTTATGAAAACAAATTTAGCGATTACGTATGCGCGTATTTTTTTAAATTAAAAATGCAAAATTTACTTTAACAAAACACACACACACACACACCCACTCTCATACTATGCATGCATTTATATGTATGTATTGTACATCTTTCTAATTAAGAAAAAATTAAGATTTTTTATTAAAATCACACAAAGTTATTAACAACAAAAATGGCAAACAAAATAAGCAATAATAATAAAAAAAATAAAACAACATTACACACTCGCACTCACATGGGATTTTCTTTGTTATTTTTTTGTTAGAAGCGTGGTGATTCTTGTTATAGTTTTTTTTTTAATATTTCACATTCGCATTGACTTGTTGCGAGATTAGAAAACACACTCCCGACATTTAATTTTTTATATTCAAACTCAAATTGCCACCGAGACGTTTTGTTTTTTTTAATTCGTTTGTTTGTTGGCTTTTTGATTAACCGCCGTTTTGTCCGACTGGTTGTCGAAAACCGTTCATTAATGGCAAATATACATAAATATGTATATAGTATAGAATTTTCACTTCTTTATGCTACTTTTGTTTTTTTTTAGTTCTACGATCGCAAAAGTCTAAATCTACACTGATCACTTGTTCAAAGGTTTCTGTTTGTTGTACTTGCCGTCGTAGTTACACAAAAGCAGATTTACCGGCTGCATGTGTGAGTGTGGTTCAAGAGGGGGTTTTTGGTTGACTACTACCACATTTACATATTAAGATTTTCGTGAAAGCTCTCTGTAATACAATGTTGCTCATTTGGCTGTTTAGAAAACTTTATTATATACATATTATTTTAAAGAGAAATCTTTTATATATAAAATGTAAAATTTTTTTTAGCATGAAATTTTTGCAAGAAAGTCTTTTAAAAATCATTAGCGGAAATCACTCTTCGTTGCACTATAGAACATGAGTGAACACAAATTTCAGTCCAAAAATCAGTTTTATGCAGTTTTTCTTAACATATATTTGATAATAAATTTGTTTTTATATAAAGGGTTCGCCATCTAACGTTTTTTTTTCAACTAGTGCTTATTTCGTGAATGGTAACACTTAGCTCATGTCTGATTTGACAGATAATTAGTTTTATCCTTCCGCTGAACGAATATGGTTGTGTATACGCTTGAACAACGCTGGGAAATATTGCCTGCGATCGACTTACAGAAGATGCCGATTTTGCCAAAAAAATCATCTTTTCAGATGAAGCTCATTTTGATCTTGGCGGGTAATTAAACAAGCAAAATTGTAGCATTCGGGGCACAGAAAACCCGCACGAATACATTGAAAAGCCGACGCACCCAAAACGAGTCACTGTTTGGTACGGATTTTGGTCCAGAGGCATAATTGCGCCAATGAGCAAGGAGTGGCAGTTACAGTCAATGGCGATCGTTATCGGGCCATGTTGAACGAATTTTTGTTCACAAAACTTGAAGAGGAGGATATTGGCAACATTTGGTTTCAACAGGACGGCGCTACGTGCCACACAGCCGAAGCTACACTCGATGTTTTGCGCCCTGTTTTCAAAAAAAAGTTATCTGGCGGACCCTTTACAACCTTTTTAATATAAATTTTTATAGAATTTAGCAAAAAATTGTTAAAAGTAGAAATAAAATCGCCAAAAATTATTTCTTGTAAATTTTTCTCATACAAATTCAAAACTCATGCATTACTAAAATTAATATAAGAAAAATCATCAAAATCAAATTGTTTAAATTTTTTGCAGACGAGTTTTATTAGGATTTATTTTTGAAACTAACAACAACAATACAACGAACTAATTTTGCAGAATTGCAAAAATTTTCAAGTTAAATTTTGTTAAAAAATCTAAAAAAAAATTTATTTATCGCCTGGAAAATCGCCATGTCGCCAAATCAAAAAATTAAACGCCAAACAAGCTGAAAATTGCCACGTTTGGCGAGGAGTGGCCACATGTGACAACCCTGATCCCAAATGTATTTCAAATACAAAACTTTTATTCAAAATTAAAAAAAAATATAGGTATATGTAAATTTATTTTTGTTTGGAAAAAGACTAAAGCTTTCAGCTAATCACTAACACATGCATTAAATTTTATGGCGATGATATTCTACAGACAATTTTCCCACTGGACCTAAGGATAATTAAAAATTAAATTTTACAATTAAAAACATTTCATTTGAAACTACAAATGTGTATTTCTTTATTATGAAACTTATACATATGTATGTATTTGTTTAATTTTCAATTAATCTTTACAAATCTTCTTCCCTTTTTATTTGCATTCACTGGGACTGATAGCGGGGAAAATTTGGGAGATTTATGATAGTGTTTTTGCCTTCGAGGGGAATAAAAATTCCACTTTTTATTTGCGATAAGGGCAAATATGTTGTTTAAGTGCAGTGTAAATAATTAAATTATATAAATAAGCGCTCTTTTAAATTTCCTTTAGTGACATCACTTTTTACTAATTACGTAAAGCTTTTAGCCGATATCTGTATCTCATGGATTTGTTTTTAAGAATTTATTTTAAAAACGCTCTTTCGTTGTGTTTGTTGTAGAGAGTCGTGTTTTGCATGTGCGATCGCCGATCTACCTAAAGATTTAAATATTTTTACCATATATTTTTTACATTTTTCTTCTTCTCTCTCTTTTCTTTGTCGCTGTTTGTTTTCCTTCCACTATTATTTTTTGTTTTCTGTTTTTAGCAGTCTTTTTGTTTATTTTTTTTTTTATTATTTTTTGTGGAAAGTTTTGTTTACATTTGGTGATTTTATTTGTTAATATGTACGAGTATTGTGGTTTCTGTTGTGGAGACTGTTCTTTGAAAAAAAAGTGCGTCCACAAGTGCCAGAACTCCAAAGTATGTTCGAACATTCAACTGCTATTATTGCGGTTTTACTCGTATCATATCTTAATGATTTGGGTGCTTTTGAAAAGGGCTTCCGTGTTTTTTGTGCATGTTTTGATCGCAGTTTATTGAATTAATAAAAATAATAATGAAAGAAAAAGCCTTTGAATGTAAATTATATGAATGAAGAAATGTGAAAAATGCTTAGAGTATGTAATTGTGTAAATGTGTAAGTTGTAAATTAAAGTTAATTTGATTATAATGCGCTCCAAAATTGTACTCGCATGTTGTTCATGTTGTCTGTCGGCCAGTCAGCCAGTGAATTAAGGTCAATAGGTTGTTATTGTTTGTTAATCTTTAACTCTGGATTGGATAATTTTATTATGTTCCGGGATAAAATAACTCAAATAAAGATACATATGTACTCGTATGTGTGTACATTTGTATGAATTTGTTTTTTATTAATGTACATATGCATTTTGAGAAAAAGTAAATTTGACAAAGAAAACAATTTTAAGGAAAGGTGCTCTTTTTAAATGATCGAGCCATTATTTCCACATCTTGCAACCTCTTTCTCGGGAACCCTGAATCTGACGTTCCCTACGCCAAAATTTTCAACTCCTTCCAACATTCGCAGTCTTCTAAGAAACTTCTGATTAATGGCAAACCGTATGTGCTTCCCCATATTCTTTTTAAATTCTAGTGTGGCAATTTGCCTACCTTGGCTTACAATATGAGAGAATTCTAATGGCCAGCACTGTCGGAATGGTCTCATGATGTCTACAAGAAATTTTCTTTCGCTTATTTATATTGAAAACAAAAACAAAATAAAAAAATTTGTTTTTGTTTCAAATATAAATAAGCGAAAGAAAATTTCTTGTAGACATCGTGAGCCAGGCCGTTAATCTGTTCCTTAAAATAAAAAGAAATTTATTATTTTTTCACAAAGAATTTTCATTTGTTGTTGTTTTTTTTAAAGACAACTACGACCAGCAGCATTTCGTTTCCACATAAGACTTCAACCAAAAAATTCTTAAAATGTTATTAAGAATTAGTTAATTAATTTTCAATACATCACGAATATATTTATTTGATTTTCAATCTGTTTTTATTTTTCCTAATACCTTTTCCCAATTAGTTGCCCATTGGATAGCAATAATAAGGGCCTATAAATCAGTGCAAGTTAATCTTTATTTTTGGTGTTTAAACCAGCTACGTCCAAACCATATGCACAATGTACAAACTTTTACAAAATAATTTTTGTGCTTTCAAGAGATTTATTATTCGACATATTGTCATAATTATATTATAAGTGAAATTTATTTGCTGGTGGTTAAGCGATGTCTATATGCATTTCATTGTTGCTTTAACAAATCGTCAGTAGACTTCAACCACACATTTTGAACAGTCACAAACCTCTTATCTTATGCACAGACTTTCATAAACTATTTGAGAATTCACAAATATTAATATTTTTGAAAATCACAAAAGAAAAATAAGCATAGTGTGGTTGAAGTCTACTGACTATTTGTTAAAGCAACAATGAAATGCATATAGACATCGATTAACCACCAGCAAATAAATTTCACTTATAATTTTTGTGCTTTTACACCGTCGAGAGCACATGAAAGCACAAGAGCTAATCAGATCTCAGCAAGAACAAATTCAAGAACTTTTAAAGCTGTTTACCTCAAATGCAAATGTCAGTGTATGTGTGTTTGGACGTAGTTGGTTTAAGCCAAAGTTAGGCAAATACATCCATATATAATATAAAAGAGAGTAAAGTGCATGCTTTGTACGAATGTACGTGAAAATAAGAGCATAACGAAGTGCCCACGGGCGGCCTTTTGCTTATCTCTGGTTTAAACTACGATATTTAAACCATACCTAAACGCATAAAATTGGGCATTTAAACTACCAACACAGACCAACTGATTTTGTTTCATACATATCATATACATAGCTCATTTACTCAAACAACGTAATAACTCAACTAAAGTTGTTTGCGCGCAACTTAATGGAAAAGGAAAATTTTATTTTGCTTTCAAGATTTGAGTAATCAAGATTTTTATTTATGTGAAATTTTTGCACAATATGAAGAACAATATGAGGATTAATTCTGCATTACTAACTCAAAAGTTTAATTTTTTGAGCTTTGACTTTCTTTGAGTAAAAGAGCACTCAATGTTTTTCCAAGCCTCTATTTTTCTTATAGTATGTTTCCACCGGCATGATTTAGACAAATCATGTTAATTTATACATGATTTACCATACATTTTGCATATGGATAAATCACCTCAAAGTAGTTGATTTATTTTAAATAATGTCGAAAATACTATTTTTCGAACTCAATTTATACTATATATGCAACCCTGCGTTGGGACAATATTTACTGTCGTCTTATGTGACGTCGACGACGCCATTCACAACAAGGGGATTGTGATATGTACTACATCAAACTGAAGACTCGTACTCGCACTCGCACTCGCACTCGTACGAAATATTCATTGCGATTCTAGATTAGTTACAGTAAACTAGTGATGAGCTATTTTTCGAAACCTGTTACTTTTTCACAGTGATTGAAAAATCACTAATCACAACTGTGACTGAATTTATCAAGTAACAGGTTTTGCAAATGTAGTTCTTTCATACAAACTGTGAATGCTCTTGCATGCTTACTTTACAGTAAATAAAGCTACCACATGAATTTATTTGTATACTTTCACCGTTTGTCGAGAAAAAATAGTCTAATCGTGTCAAATCGTCTTTTCTGGCAACTATGTATAGCTCTCACATTTTTGTAGTTGCAATTTTACTGTCTCTCTGACTCTCATACGACAATTATCAATATTTGGTTGGGGTCAGTGTTGTCAGATATGGCGATATCTCGCCAAACGCGGCGATGATAATTTGTTTTTGGCGATGAAAATTTTGAAATGGCGATTGTCGATTTACTTGGCGATATTTGAACTCCTTGGCGATATTTTTGGCTATATTTCTACGATTTCAATTAAATTGAATAATGTTAAAAATATGAAATTTTTTTGTAAGGAATTTTTTCTACAACATACTCGTAAATATTTCGTGCATGAAATTCTAAATGTTGTGATTCTTAACAAAATTTTCTGAAATTCAAGAAGTTTAAAAAAATATGGCCCACAAAATCTCATTTGGTGATTATGAAACAAGGTGGGGAGGAGTTTCTTTTATTAATTAGAACCAATATTTTGATGATGAAGCACCCTGCACGAGTTCTCGCCTAGAATGTATGAATACGACGATGTTGCTGGTACTTACCGCTTCAAGGATATGATATGTGTGCTTAAATACACATTTAAGTAACTGTTACTTCAGTTTTATCACAAGATTTAAATAATAACTTTTGTCTTGGTGTTCAAGCTGAGAGTATCATATTTAGATTGATATTTTGGAATAAGTTATTTTTAAGTATTTTTTGTACGCCATTATTTATATGTTAATGTGAGCACTTTTCTTAATTTTGCTTAAATAATATAATTTTTATATTTTACGATAGACGTTACCTACTGAATTTATCACTATTTTTAATGTAATTACAAAATAAAAATATTTTTTTAGCTAAAATTTAATGTTTTTATCATATTGGCGATATTTGGCGATATTCGTCAAGTCATTTGGCGAGGAGGCTGAAAATAAATCTGACAACACTGGTTGGGGTTGATGCTAATTGCTTGATCTTGTCGCTCTTTTTATTAGCATTTATCAAAATACCAGTACTAATACATACTTTTAAAGCAGAAGAGCTGAAATGTGTTAAACCGTGATCACAGTCACTGTTTCACATTCATTCATTTCACAACTGCTCTTCTTATTAGGTTTTGTCAAAATAACAGATCACAATCACAGTTTAAAAGAACAGCGATTTAGAAATCACGTTCACAAGGAGCAACATTATTAAAAACTCACAGTTTCGCTCAACACTACAGTAAACCCAGCAAACCAGCGCAATGAACAAATGAAACCTCCCAAGCAGCAAAGACGTGTGTGTATTTTTCATTTATAATTTCTTCGAAAAAACATTCGTTTTATTTAGGATTCCTTTTGTTTTATAGTATGTTTATTTTTACAATTCAGTTTTGTTTTTAACCACAAATCTTATATTACATTTCTTAACAAAAATAGAAAATAATAGTTATATATATGTAATTGTATGAATGACTATTAATGGGCACTAACATAGAAAAAAAGGCTTATGTCACTGCCACTCTTTTTCCACTTACACAAGTATTTATATAACTTAAACCATAAAGTTGGAGAAAAGAACGATAGTGAAAAAAAAGTAAGATTGATAATGCATGTACTCGTATCTGTTTGAATGAATTACATGGCGGAGATACACTTATTTTATATGAACTATACATAGTAACTGTATTATAGAGAGTATCTTGTATCTTGTAAAAGCTAAAGTACATTTTGTTTAGGGTTAAAATAATAGAAACAAACAAATCTGGAAAAAATGCTTTAACTTTGCATCGCATCATAAGCTATTTACACTTAATGGTAGTAAAGGAGTAAAAAAAATTTTTCATATAAATATATTTTAAAATACATAAGTGCTAAAAAATAGTTTTGATATTTCCTTTTTATATATAATAATAACAAGTTCGGGAAGTTTGTGTTAAACATTTTATAACACAACATTGTTTCGGTTTATTTTTTTTTAATAAACTAAAATGACTAAATTTTTTAAAGACTAATTTTAAATACAAATAAACTTATTAAACAAACCATTTACAAAAATTTTTTAAACAAATATATATTTTTAATGGTATAGTTTTCGTTTTATTACTTTTAATCACAAGCCTGTTTACATATTTTTTTCAATTGCTTTTTGAAAAAAATGAAATCGCAGTACCAATGACTGGCCAAAAAAGAAACACTGGAATATACATATTTAGGTGTCTTGCGCCAAATTTAAGAATCTACGTATTCTATGACATCATCGATTTGCACAGTTTCATTGCTGCCACCTGAATGATTTGAACCAGAATCGGCTGGCGTTCTAGGTGGCAAGGCTGTGGCTCCCCGCATGTCCATTTCCATGTTGTCTGCAGCAGCAGGCGCTGCATTAAAATTTAAATTTTTATTCAATAATTGCTTGTGGCGCTTATCGGGAGCTGTGTAAGTGGGTGGGGTTACTAAATGCATATTGCGTGGCTTTGCAATGGGATTAAAATTTGTTTTGCCCTGTAAGTCTTGGGCAATTTTTCGTACATTTGAGAGTGTTGCCGCCGCTGATGAGTATGAGGATGACGGTGATGTTGATGTTGATGGTGTAGTTGTGTTTGTTGGGTTATTATGGTGTTGTGCTAAAACATCTGGCAGTTGTCGCTGATAATTGTTTCTCATGGGTGTGGCATATTGCAAGGGCCGGTAGGGACTTTGGTAAGTGCGTGCTATGGAACTAGTTACGGCATAGGGTGTAGTAGAGCTTAGATTTATTTCTGGAAAAAGAGTTGGAATATTAGTTGCAATATTTTTTTAATAAAGGAATTTAAAACTATTTTGCTTGTCAAAAGCTGTACAATCAAGAATCAAGAACTACATTTTTAATTATGTATATTTTTTAACAACAATACTTTATCTTAACGGAAAAACATTTAAAAAAAGTGCTCCCCCAAGGAATATTTTTATATAAACGGCATATTTAAAGAAAGTGGCTTTTCAAGCACATACACATGTGCATATCAGAGAATGACTATAAGTACTAACAACTATAACTATATCCGATTCCAATACACAAGACTACCTCTACTTCATTCTACTTTAACTTTATACTCTAAAAATATAAATAGAAGGACACATGCACTGAGTATCTGTCATACTTATACTCGGAGTATGTTTATACACAGAGTATGGATATTTATTCGTACAAAGTAAATAAACGAAGGATACTCAGAGTATTTAGTCAATAAGGATATAAATTTAGAATTAATATAATTTTTAAATAACTGATATTATTTCTGAAATTTTTTTCTTAAAATTTGCTAACAAAAATCATTAACGAACTGATATTTTGTAATTTGTAAAGTGATAAATGTGCCAAGACTTTTTGAATAACGAAATCAAAGCCTATTTGACTAATTTTGTACTTGAAAAAGTTTTATTTTAATAATTTCTTTCTACATT
Source organism: Nowickia ferox (assembly GCA_936439885.1). NCBI lineage: Eukaryota > Metazoa > Arthropoda > Insecta > Diptera > Tachinidae > Nowickia > Nowickia ferox. Next base: position 105,200,975 of record OW387025.1, read on the forward strand.
TTAATCAAAAACACAAACTTAAATATAAAAGCTTTTCTAATAAGCTTAGAAATGATTTAAATTGTTTGCCAAAACTACAAAACAAAACTCTACTTTCTAGTCTACATACATCACTCAAGAAATTTTATAAAAATTTAACTTACTTGTGTTTGTTAAAATTTAATTTCAAATACGTTGCTGTATTTTGGGAATAATTGGACGGGAGTGGGAAAGTTGGGTTTTGAAACGTGTCGGAAATTGCCCTCTTAAATTTACAAAAGAATTACCTCTTTCATTAATGGGTTCAGTGTAGAGATCCATCGAAGTCAAATGGCCATCGGCCGGCGATGCATATTCGTTGGGCAGCAAAGGCTGTTGGGCACAGCTGGGTTCGGCATAAATATGCTCTGGACCCGAACCAGCCGCGTCCGTTGAACCCTCCATGTGTGATGAAAATGTCGTAGAGGTATAAAAGTCCTCCTCCATGCCCGTCAAACTGGGTTCAGAATAAATGGGCGTCTGATCGGCTGGTGGAGCCGTAGGCAGAGGCGATTGTAAATGTTCTGTGAGCACACGATTGAAGGCCATGAAATCGGTACCAGGATTTTTTATCTTATTCAAAAGATTTACAATTTGACTGGTTGTCTTAACACACTTTTCCTCCGTCAGATCTTGTATGAATAAAACTTGCACACGCTCATTGATTTTTTTATAAATCTCGGGATATTTCTTTTGTATTAATTGCAAAGTCTGATCAATAACACAACGTTCTTCGTGAGAAAACTCATGGGCATGATTGCGTCTGCCAGACGGTTCACCACGCTGCAGCTTTGGACTTTTGTGGCGAAAATGGCAAATTAAAAATATCACCATTGCTATGATGAGCATAAGCAAAAGTATGGTGGCGGCCAAAATCATAATCAACTGCGGCAAATGTTGATTTTTTCTCTCCAATTCCTCGGCCGTATAAAAGCGTCCTTCGATCTTCTTTAAATTTTGATTGGCCACACAATCCAACACCGTCTTAGACTCATCGCAAACCTCATTTAAATATTTCATAAAGTTGAACGTAGTGGCATTGAAGCAATTGCCCAATTTGTCATCGATGGTGCAATAGATTTCAGTGCGTAAGTCCTTGTCTGTTAACCTTTCCACCCATTTGAGATCACAACGACAGGGCAGATTCACCGATACTTCACGTATCTTACAATAGGGCTTGGTAAAGTTTAACGAACCTTCTTGCGGTTCGGTCAATGAATTGCCCTCGAAACTACACGATGTCGTATTCTGTTCATTGTCCAACAGCATGCGACCAAAGACACCGAACTGATTGTGTTCGACTACAAATTTAGACCATTTCTCAACGTGTAACCAATTGTTGCCCAGGTGTTTGACTTTGTTGCCGTTTATGGTGACGAAGGCGGAAATCACGTGTATGGCATTGTCGTAAATGGTATCGATTCTGCGTGCGAAATGTAAGAAAAACCAAACGTATATAAAATTATTATAATCGATAAGCTAAATGTTTGAACAAATTACATGCATATTTAGACATAATGACGGGGTAATTCAATATGAGGTACTTCTTTTAATTGGATTTCTTAACGGAAGAGTTATGACATTGCATTATGGGAACATTGAATAAGGCGCAATTTCGTCAAATCGTGAATGTTTCAGCAGAAATAGCTTTTTTGTATCAAAGACAAAATGCAAAGTTGCAAGTTGGATATAGAGAGCAGTACCCGGATTCTTTAACTTTTTGCGAACCGAAAATTGTAATATTGAAATGGCAACACTGCTAAGCTTGATAAATACTATGGGACTCTTCAGCATGAATTTCGATGGTAAAAAACTGGTTTACAGAATTTTGTTGTGGCCGTACAAGCCGAACGTTCTGGACGGCCAGTTGAGGTCTCTACATCCGAAACAATTGAAAAAAATTCACGATGTTGTCATTCATGATATGACCGATCGCATATTGAAAGTGGGAGAGATTTTGAAAGCCATAAGTAACTCATTTGGCTAGAGAGTTTAAATTTTGAAGGATTACTTGCGTATAAGAAAGCTTTCCGCAAGATGGGTGCCGCGTTTGCTCACAATCGATCACAAACACATGTACAGTTTCCGTTGAAAAAATCCATGAATTTGGCTACAAATTGCTCCCATATCCGCCCTATTATCCAGATGTAGCCCCAAGTTCCCAAACTTGAAGAAATGGCTTGGCGGAAAGAGATTTGATCCCAACGACGAATCATCTCACAAACAAATGCCTATTTTGATGACATCGACAAACCAAATTTTTCGGAAGGGATAACAAAATTTGAGAAACATTGGACTAAGTGTATAGAACTCAAAGGAGACTATGTTGAAAAATTAAATAACTTTTTAGATAAAAACCTGTGTTTCTTTAAAAAGACACTGAGTTAATGACCCACCCTCGTATTTATTCGTTTGATGTAACGATAATGTTATTCTGTAATTTCTTTTTTTACGATAGTGTAGAGTTGCGTTTTACTCACTATTTAATTCTATATCACGTGGCATCTCTGCATAGCAAGGCTTTATAAATTGTTTTTTTTTTTTTGGTGGACTTCTTAGGAATGTGCTGTGCAGAGATGTTAAACTTAGTTTGCACGATAACATAGAACATCCAATTGAACAGATTTTTTTTATTTCTATAAAAAGTACCTCCGCTTGAATCACCCACCATAGCAAATTTATTTGTTTTTGTATTTCCACAAAATACACTTGTGTTGTTGTTTTATATGATATCATTTAGTAATACACATAAGTATTTTTGTTTTAATTTTGCAAACAATAAAAAAATATTTAAATATTCAATAAATTTCAAGGCGGTTGAGGCGTGTGTAATTGATTGACATTGAAGAGAGTTAATTTTATTTTTTGTTTTAAGTTTAATCGCTAAATTCGGTATAGAGTATTTTAAAAATACAATGTGTGTGACTACTTTTAAATTTATAACTACTTATACAAATGTACACTCCCCTGGACGGAAAGATATTTTAACAAAGATTATGAAATTGCAAAAACTGTTTTTGTGCTGCAACGACTCAAAATACATCCCATTTAGTTTTAAATACCTTGCGTCATTGTTTTAAGTTCTAACGGAAAATTTTGGAAAACGTTGTTAATGCGTTGGTTTCAGATGTGCTTAAGATTATCTTGAGCCATACCAAGAAAGCACAATGTGACTTGCAAGGGACACTTAGGTTGCAATATTTGAACCATGAGCAAGCACTGAGATGTTTCACTTTATCTAGTCTCAAACTGCTTAAGAGGCAAAGCCCTAGGGTGTGAAATACATCAAAAAGTATCCCCCAATACTGGGGCCATCCGACACAATCAGAATCATTAACTGTTGAATAGCAACAGCACACATAATGGTATTTGGCTGACCACGTCTGACCATTCAATAGCATTGATCTGGCACATTTTTCTGTGGTTTTGGTAGCAACCACACCACGTGGTAATACTCGGCAGTGCTAGTATATATTTTTAGTGTATTGTGATTGAACTTTTTTTTTGGTTCAAAATTACAAAAGAATTGAGTTTTAAAAAATTATAAATTATAATCTAAAAAAGGTTTACTGAAAATATTTTTCATTAAATTTTTTATTTGAAACTAGCTTTTACCGGCGGCTCCGGTCGCGTTCTACTCTTTCAAAGTACGTAAAAATCGGCTTAAAACTGGTTAAACAATCAAACCTGAAACGAAAATAATCCTAACCAGCCCAAAAATGTGGGTTTTTTTTGGAAAAAATCTGTACCAAATATAAAAATCCGTTTCCGATCCGGTTAAAAAATATCCTATATTTGACGCTGATAATGTGGCTTTCAAAACCGGTTTAGCGGTTTGGGTGTGAACTCGTAGCAAACACTCAAGCAAACTCACTTTCACAGTTATAATTATTAGTAAGGATTTATTTTGGCGCTTTTTCAGCTGTAAAGAGGGGTACACACTATCGAACATGAGAGACAGTTTTGCTCAAATTTTACATTGATCGACAGTGTGAATACGAATTTCGTCAGTCAACAGTCAACCACAGAATTTTTTGTAGTTGAGTGACAGTCAGCGGCCATATTGGTTTTTGACTGATAGTGTGTACCAAAAAGCGTCAGTCAAGAGATATTTTTGTAGCATAAACAACACAAGTTGGACGCGGAAAATTATTTTTTTAAGAAATTCATATATTTTTATGAAATGCAAGGCTGTGTCCGATGTTAAAGACAAAATCATACGAAAAGTTGTTTGAGATAAGAAAACATTAAAATAATTCATTATAGAAAAATTTTGTTAGCAATAATGCGCATCCAATTTGTATTTTTTCTATGTTTATGCGTCCATTTTTTTTCTTTTATGAAGGTTTGAGTGTTGAACATGATCAATAGTCTGAACAGCCAACACTATCATTCAAAACTAATGAATTTTTGACTGTCACTCATGTTCTATAGTGTGTACCCCACTTAACTATAAAGAGTTAACAACCCTGAAAAGTTGTGCATGGTAAAAAGTTGCCAGATGGATTAATATTTAGAATAGCGGTAATAGCACCAAAAACCACGACAATGGCTGTGAGGAGAATAAATGACTGTGAGGTGAATAAATGACACTGTGTTAGTGACCTGTAAAAAGTCGTTTACTTGATTGTGTGCAACTTGTCTGAAATCAGTTTGAAATGCTCAAAACCTGCAGTAAGTTTTTAATACTGCAAATTTTTTTTTCGCGCCCAATAAACAAAAAAAAAAAAAATTCAATTGATTTTTCTTTAAAAAATCTCAAGGTAAAAATAATTAAAGTTAAATTTTTACAACACCCACTTTTGCTTAATAATTTTTATTATTAAACTTTTCTCACTCTCAAAAAAATATACTTTATATATATTTTAATTTGAAAGAAAAACTAAACAATAACTCACTTGTTATTTGCAATTTTGAGTTCATTTATGCCGCTACCAAAAATGGCATCGCTTTCGATTAAACCAATACTGGCGCCAGTTATGGATACATGCTGGCTAAAGAACTGTAAAAATAATACATTTAAATTAAATAAAAATAAAAATCATTTATTCATTTAACTGACCTTCTCCGTAATGGCTCTAGATTTAATGGCATCAATGCGACATGATTCGAATGTCAATAATTTAATATCATAGACATCGAAAGCTCCCGGATTAATGGTGCCTATAGTGCAATTAACAAATTTGATCTCCTGCATAGAAGCCTCAAATCTAAATATATTATCTATGTTAGAGGATTCAATATGAAGCTGCAAAGAGAAATAGTTTTAATAAATAATTTAAAAAAAACAGTTTGAAAAAATTTTGAAACCTTACCCGGGCTTGAGCCGATTTGAAGGCTTTCTCATTTATTCTTAAATCCTTAATGGCCACAAACTGGCCACGTATATTGGTTTTCTCAAAGGCATTTTCCAGTAATAAAACATCATTACTGTTGGTTATATTGAATTTATAACTGGCTGTGTATTACAAAAAAAAAAAAAAAAGGAATCTAAAGGACTCTCTTGTGTTACTGAGTTTATTGCCAAACACTGCTTACCTGGTCCCTTTTGTTGAAATGCTTTGTTTCGTATAACTATGGCAAATACATTAGAAAACCCTATTTCGGGATATGGTCCATAGTTTTCACTAAATGCATTACTATTGATTTCCACTTGCTCGCCCTCCTTCATATTACCCTCAACTATAAAACGATTTATGGTGTTGTTGTTTAAGAAGCCGTCTTGCAGCTGGAATTGTGTTCTAGGCGCCAATTTAATGATTATGACGCGGGCGTTTTGTGGCACTTTGTAGGATTTATCAAAAATCGGACTTAGCTGGAAGGGAAAGAAATTATTAGAAATTAAAAGTTGACTGCCTTAAATTGTTTTTAAATTTATATAAAGAGCAAAGGCCCGTTGATTTACATTTGTTTTTTTTATTTTTTTAAGAAACCCACAACCTCTGGGCCGAGAGGCTAGCATCGCTACCACTCAGTCACAGGGGCACCCTGTGAATAAAATCCATTAAAAAAACTACAAATATATTTTGTTCACATTTTAAAGCTTTTGCACCAGGTTCATATTTTGGAGTAGTCAATGCAAGAAAAAGTTTTTTAGATTTTGGAGTGTTCATATTATCGACAGTTCACTGTATGGCTGCACACACGATTCCCTTCCACATATCCAATGAAACCTTTAACTCTCTGACCCTTTAGATAACATTTGGTATGCGCAGTGAATGTTTTATTTATTCTTAGGAAAATTATCTCAAAAATTTAAGGAAACAAATCTTCAAATCGAAAAAAATATATTCATTATTTTTAAATTAAATTGAAACATTTAACCTGTCAAATTTGATGTATGAAGCTACTTTAAATACATATTTATCGAAATGAATGGGAAAAAGAAACATTAATTCGTATTAAGGAAATTTTATATTTAGAAATAATTTTGAATTTGTCACTTTAAATGAACCGGAAATACACGCATACACGGTCAAACAAACACACTCATGCATGTACATGCATGTACACATGTACGTACATGCATATGCACGCTTGCATTGAAATGGATCTAATAAGAATTAGAAGAATTTTGTACACTTATGATTTGTTTTCTTCTTTCTATTTTCTTTCTTAAAGTTGTTTTTGTAAGATTTTTGGCTCTTAATAAGTGATATAGAGCACATGATGCGATGCTATGCCTTCTTTCTTTTTTTTTATTTGATTTTATATTTTTTGGTTAAAAATGCACGTACCACGCATCAGACATTTTGATAATTAACTATAAATTATGGTTCCACTTTCAACATTTGAATGAGTGTGTGTTTGTGTGTGTGAGTAAGTGAGTGAGTGAGTGACTGAGTGGTGAATTCCATGTGCATAAGGAAGACATCATAATGACAATAAATTCTACTTTGCAACGCCGCGTGCCATTAAAAATTTCTTTTTTAAAATTTTCTTTTTATTCAGAGTTTTGAGCATCGTTCGCTGTTGTTGGCATGTTAAAATTTTCTATATATAAATACTTTTTAAAATATCCTGAACAAATATTTTCAGTTAAGTAGACTGTAAAATTAAAATTTTATTTTGTTAGAAATAAAAAAGAAAAAGTTTATAAAAATTTATTGCCTCTAATTTAGGGGTTTTTTTTTATAAAATTGACATTTTTAAAGTTATTGATTTTTATATATGTAGTCAAAATCTTAAAGCAATCTCTATAATTTGTGTTGTTGCTTTAATATTCTTTACATTCTGTATGTATTGTTTATACTTAAATATTTTAAGTAAAGAAGATTTTCATATTGTCAGTCATTTGTTGCCTTTGATCGCCTTAAAAAGGCAATTTTAATTTCCATAAATTTCAAATTAAACGAACATTTAAATTGAAATTCATTTTTTAGCGTCGCAGAGCAAATGTGTTTTGCTGGTAATTTAAAATATTATATGCAGTTGTATATATAATATCGTGGCATAACCGCCAAAAAAGCTTAAGCGACATTAATTTCAAACATAATTTTTTTTGGCTATAATCGATTATTTACTATCGCAAGTAATCGATTTTCGTCAAAAAACTACATTCGAAAATTATGTCGCTTAAGCTTTTTTCGCGGTTATGGCGCGATATTTCATGTTCGTTTGAGAGAACAATTTGAACTTTGGTTTGTAAATACGAATACAACTATTACTACAAATGAAAGTGAAGTTCTGTCGCTCTTAATGTTGTTGTATATTTTTTTAGCCTTTATTCCACTTAAAACAATTTTTTGTTGGCCTATTAAGTTCTAAATATAACAAAACTTGAAAGTTTTAATTTTCTTACACAAAAAATAAGATTTTTTGATGGAATTGCTATCTTTGAAAATTCGAAATTGTGTTCGAAATTTCGAACATTCTTCAAAAAATTTTACTCTCGAGTACGACAGTTAACTTTTTTGTGCCCAAGTAAATTCTTAACTAAATAACTCTAAAATATATGTTTTTGTTAAGCAATTTCTTAAATTCTCTATTTAATTTAAAATTATCTCAAACCTTAATAATTCTCTAGAATATTAACAATTTGACATTCCATGTCAAAAATATAATGTTTGAAAACGTGTCATGATGCGCAAACCGTAATTAATGCAAGCATCACCAATTTTTTTTTATATTTTAAATCGTTTCGTTTTTAAAACCGGTTTGCATCAGATATGTACCTGAGTTAAGGCTGAATTTCTGCTATAAATATTTTTTTTTTACTTTTTTTATAGCTTAAAACTAATAGTCACACTTTTGTACGAACATTTTAAGCTATGTTCGAAAATTCGAAATTATATTCGAAATTTCGAATATACTCCATAATTAATGTTTTAATATTTTCACATAGAAATTTTTGTTTTTTGATTACAACTGCACTTTCGTACTGCAAATATTCGAAATTGATATAATTTGAAAAAAAAAATATATATATATATAGAATGTATATATAATTTAAATGCTTAACCTGCTTCGCTTGAACTTTTGTACTTTACGATTTAACGTTAACGTTATTAACTAAATTTAAATTAAATTTGCTGGAATTCGTGAAAGCATATAGTCACATTCCCACCTCTGGCAGTAGCGAAAGCATAAAAGCCAAACTTTATACAAGTTATTCTTAGAGAATATTTGGAAAAAATGCATGAAATGAGAAAAAAATGAAAAAATGAAAATTATCAAGATAGCTTGTGAGTAAATTTTCTGGGAACTATGCAAGCACCCACCTCTGGCAGTAAGGAAATCATAAAAGCCAAACGTTAGTTAATTAAGTCTTTCTTAAAGGATATAAATTAGAAAAAGTCTTCTGCAAAGTCAAATTATAACTAATTCGAAAATTTGAAATTATGTTCGAAATTTCGAATATACTCTATATTTAATTTTTTTTTTGATTTTTTGATTACAACTGCACTCCCATACCGGAAATATTCAAACTTATTGCTTACGCTCCTTAGCTGAAACTGTTCAAATTTATGACTTAAGGTAGCGCTATTACATTAAAATCATCACGATCGGTTGTAAGTGAGTAAAATTTCTTGCAAGCTTGAAAGGGTATATATAGTCACATTCCCAACTCTGACATTAGCGAAAGCATAAAAGCCAGACTGTAGACAAGTCATTTATTCTTAAAGAATATAAATAAATAATTTGGAAAAAGGCTTTTTGAAAGTCAAATTATAACTACTTCATTAAGTTTTTGAATAGAAAATATTTTTCACATGATTTTGAAAGTAGTGTGAATGCATGTGTAAAGAAGTTTGTTCACATTTCAAACATGTTTGAGTTCTAAACATTCTAATTTTATGATCCCCCCATTACTTGCTACTTTGATTGTAATCGAAGAGTGATTAAAATATCTTTTAACACAAACTACCTGTAGGGCAACAAGCAATACTCATATCTATCTAAGTACATACATACATGATGTGTGTGCGACCTTTTCTAGTTACACAATTGCTGGCTTGTTGGTTCCTTGCCTGTGTTTGAGGCACGTCAAGAAACTTACAATAAAACAAAATGTGTGATTTTCTTTATTAGAATGTGTGTTTCATTTGTGATTTTTCCATGCATTTTCCCACAGTTTATCAACACGTGATAAACATAAGTACAAGCGAGTATTCATACCAAGAGTACATTGTACTTTTAGATATTTTTTGTTTTTTTTTCCTATTCTTGTTGTTGCTACAAAACGTTCCAAGCAAATGCATGCATGCTTGCGTACATGTGTTTTAATGTTTTATTTTGTATTTTGTGTATCTATTGGATAGTAGGATGTCTATAGATACACTGCTACACGTAATTACACACGTTCAAAAGACCGTGTTGTGGCCAAGCGAGACTGTTAAAAAGTCACGCGTGTTTTATTTGAAATCCTAAACAAACAGCACGTTTTCTCTATATCTTTTAAACAAACAATTCCATATGAATGTTGGTATGTATCTTTCTTTAGTATTTATGTATTTAAAAACTATTTTTACTTGCTGCTAATAAGTCCAATAAAAGGATTTGCATTTGCCTTTGATCTTTTCTCAATTTACTTCTTTTTTTTCTGTGTAGTCTAAATAATTGCTTTATATGTCTTAATTTTTTTTGGTTGAAATTTGTAAACAGTTAAAATTAGTGATTCATTTGAGTGAGTAATTAATCATAAAAGTAATTTGATTTCCTTTATGAAAATAAAATTAAAAAAAATGTGCCAAAGTCACGTCAACTCAGCAGTTGGCAGTATTTAATGTGGAATGAAAGGTCTGGTTATTTATACATTTATTACATTGATCTATTATTGATGGTTTATGAGATAAAAATTGTGTGGAAACAAATGTTTCATGTGTGGAATTGTCTATTTTAAAAGATTTTCTAATAATTCTTTTAATTTCAATGTCTCATGTCTGAAGAACTATTTTTATGTATTTTGTGTTTATTTAGATGGTTTGTAGATTTTACTCGTACTTTGTTTATTTTTTTGTTATTAATAAATTAATAATTTTTAATGTATTCTTGCATATTAGGGAGAGTCTAATTTATTAAGAAAAAAAAACTGAGAAAATTTTCTTGAGAAACCATGAAAACTTTCAGGCCACATTCAACCAAAGTGTACAAGATCTGTGCTGTGATACAGCTGACTTTTCTATAAAAAAGTGTGCTGTAAGACAGCTAAGTTTTCTATAAAATATTTATGCTGTGATACAGCTGACTTTTCTATAAGAAAAGTGTGCTGTGACGCAGCCAAATTTTCTATAAGAAAAGTGTGCTGTAATTTTCTTTAAGAAAAGTGTTCTGTGACACAGCCAAATTTTCTGTAACAAAAGTGTGCTGTGACACAGCAAAATTTGTTATAAGGAAAGTGTGCTGCAACATAGTTGACTTTTCTATTAGAAAAAAGTGCTGTAACACACCCGACTTTTCTATTAGAAAAGTGTGCTGTAACACAGCTGACTTTTCTATTAGAAAAAAGTGCTGTAACACAGCTGACTTTTCTATTAGAAAAGCGTGCTGTAACACAGTTGACTCTTCTAGAAGAAAAGTGTGCTGTAACACAGCTGACTTTTCTATTAGAAAAGTGTGCTGTAACACAGCTGACTTTTCTATTAGAAAAGTGTGCTGTAACACAGCTGACTTTTCTAGAAGAAAAGTGTGCTGTAACACAGCTGACTTTTCTAGAAGAAACGTGTTCTGTAACACAGCTGACTTTTCTAGAAGAAAAGTGTGCTGTAACACAGCTGACTTTTCTAGAAGAAAAGTGTGCTGTAACACAGCTGACTTTTCTAAAAGAAAAGTGTGCTGTAACACAGCTGACTTTTCTAGAAGAAAACTGTGCTGTAACACAGTTGACTTTTCTAGAAGAAAAGTGTGCTGTTACAAAGCCAAATTTTCTATAAGAAAAGTGTGATATGACACAGCTGACTTTTTTATAAGAAAAGTGTGCTGTGACAGAGCACAGTACTGTGTTTCATTCTTAAATTTTTTTTTTCTATTACTTTTAGAAGATTTAATTTTCGCTATACTAATTTTTCATCCCCCTAATGCACAAAAGCATGCTTCTGCTGAGCATGATAACATCAAGTAGGGCACGACATAGCATTTAATTGAATCAATTATTTAATTGGTTGATGAGATGTGATCAACAATACATATTCAATAAAGTTTTAAAGTGTTAATAAAACCAAAACAAACCCTACAATTTCATAGGAAATTGATACGACAGCTTGTTTATACGCTGTGCATCCAAAAACACACAGTTTGCCATCTTTTTTATTTCCTTCCAAAAATATCAATAAAATAAAAGTCTATCAGATAAACAATTTCGCCCAGATTTAATGTTTTGTTTGTTTAATGCATCGCCAACAAAACAATGTCGGATCATGATCATGATCATCCACAGCCATCCAGCCATCCATCCCCCTCTTGGGTTCAATTAAATTAAATTTAAAGTTTCTTTTCTTATGGCTTGTACTCACTTTTTTATATTTTGTATTTAAATATACATATATGTACATATGTACATATGCATGTATTTCTGTATACGTATATATACATATGTATGTATATCCAAGTAATGTAATAATGAATATAAATTGTTTGGTTCCTCTTTGCAATACGGAAAAAATACATGGTATTATAATTTGTCTTCTTAACTCCAATAAGGAAATCTCCTCATTGAACAAATTTATTTATTTGTCTTTTATTTCGGGGCTGTTGTTTGTGGTTGTTGTAATGTTTGTATTTGAATTTTTTTTCATGTTGTATTTTTTACTTGAAATGAAACCTAAAAAGCGGATGCTGAATTAAAAAAAAAGAAGTCAAATCCAATTATACATACTCGTATATGCGCGAGTTACAGCTATACTCATAACTTACTTAACGCTTACTTTCAATTCTAAATTTATGTACATACATACATACATACATATGTAAGTATATTGTATCTTGGAGAGCAAAAAAAACGCCCTACACCACCCTCTCTTCAGACCCCATATTCACTAAGACTCTTAAATATTGATCGAAAATCTTGGAGAAAAGAGCATGAATGCGTCAAGTCGTTTTTTTTACGAAAACAAGATCGAAAACAAGCGAAACGGGGCAAAATTTTTTGTTTTTGTTGAAATTTCAATTTGAAAAAACAAAGAGCAGTAATTATTTATCTGCACAAAAAAATCTATATTTACTCAAGATATTTATTGTTTTATCTATAAGTTGAGTAAAACAATTTGTGGGTATCGAAAAGTTTAAAATAATGCAATCATTGCCAAAATGAAAGGAAAAAGAAGGAAAATTGTTGTAATCACGCATAAATTACAAAACATTCTGATTAATTAAGAATTCTTTATGATAATAAATTTTATAAAATTAAATTGAAAATTTAATTCAGCTACTTTTTTCAATCCTACAGTAGATTTTTCGTGTATTACATGGACTAAAAAGTAGATTCAGCTAGCTGAATTTATAAAATTTAATTAAAATTTGATTCAGCTAATTTTTTCCAATTCTAAAGTAGAATTTTCGTATATTACATGGACTAAACAGTAAATTCAGCTAGCTGAATTTAATATATAAAATCAAATTCAGCCAGCTGAATTTAATATATATTTTATTCACACTAAAACAATTTAAGCATTCAGCTTTTTAAAATCTAATTATAGTAATTGCCAATGCAGCAATTTCATACGTGTTGTTTCCGAATAACAACTTCTCTGGAATAGTTGTATATAAATCGCTCAAAAATTTTATTGCTTTTCATATAAGTTTTCCAAATAGTTTAAATGTTTGTAATGTGGGAGTTTTTTCAAAAAGAGATAATCTAGATTTTACTTGAATGCCTGCGTGCAGGGAGCAATTACGCCTTAATTCAGCTGGTTTCAAATCGCAACTCATCTAATTAAGATACATACTCAATATTTTTGTATTTGGAATTCAGCTATATAAATATTTAGATACTCTGTTCAGCTAACTGATAATAACAACTATTTACTAAGACAAATCTGTATCAAATGTGATTTAATTCACACGAATTGTAAAAAGCAACTCTAATTATTTGCGTTGCTTAGCAATTCAGCATAGAAACTCATACATTTGTTTGACTCAATAAGGCTTGGCTTATGATAACGTTATTATTTTCTTAGCTCATTGCTTAATGTGAAATAAATTTTTATTATTAAGCAAGCAATTCAGCAAAGTTATACTGTAATTCAGCCAGCTGAATTCATCGAAATATGTTAAATAAAAATGCCAATGACTTATTTCTAATAAGAACTTGAAAAAATGTTCAATTCAGCTAAATATTTTACTGAATTAAGCAGCGATTTACACAATTTGAAAGTTTTTAAATAATAGCATTATGTAATATGTGAATAATGTAATTAAAATTATGCTGTTGAGAACTAACTCAGCTTATTATTATTATTATATTAAAATAATTCAGAACCTTGAAGTGTGATATCAGCGACAACAGCTGCCATTATGTTTTAAAATTTTTTCAATTCAGCTGAAAGAATTTTTTGTAAAAGCCTAAAAATATTTATTTAAAATCTTGAAATAGTTAAATTCAGCTGGGTTATTTTGCAATTCAGCTAGTATTCAAAAAGATGGCAATTACCTTAAAAGTGTTAACTGATCTTAGTAAAATTTTGCTTAATCCATTCTGAGGTAAATTTAAAATATTTTCCTTAAATTATAACACTCTAAACAATTTAATCCTTATCGCCTCTGATTTTTTTTGTATCTAAACGATTGAAAACACACACTATTAATAACTCTGTGCATAAAAATTATTTTGTATATTTTAATGCACTTGGGTTTGTCACCACACCAACATTGTTGTTGTTATCTTTTGGCATTGTTGTTGTCTAGATGACTGTCTGGCTGCCTATATTAATAACTGATGGTTTGTTGTGCTCTGGGGGGGTAAAAAAAAAAGAATTTAAGACAAGTATTTAAGTACTCATGTACTTAACACTCCTAGTAGTCATATTCATTTATATAACATAAATTGACACTTGATTTTTTGTAAGAAAAACAAGAAAGAATGAATGAAAGAGAAAATATTGGGCGCAAAAATTTTAATCAACTGCAAAGATAGCGCTTTTTCGATAGGAAATGCATCCCTAGATTTAATATATTTATGTACATATGTATGAATGTCTTTAAAGTAGAAAGATTAGTAATATGTAGTTGCTTAGTCCCGTTTGTGGTCCTTATTTTAGAACGATCAAAGAATGGAGAACATCGGATAAGAAAAGTTTAAGACGAATGAAGAAAATGGCAAAAAAAAAAGAATTTTAAATAAGAGAAATATGTCTCGTTTTTTGTTGCGAGTTTAAAAGAAAACGAAAGAAAAACATGCAATAAAATGTTGCTTAAAAAAGTTTTGTCGGTACATAGAGACAAGTGAGTATGAAATGGAATAAAATTGTTGGAAAAATTAAATGTAAAACATAAATTCCAAGTTTAATAGTCTTAAGCGAGAAAGAAAAGTATGTACGTGACTTGGTGTTTCAATACATGCCAGATATGGGCAAATTAGAAATCGAATCAGATCTTGGAACGGTCATAGTGGAGCAATCTGTGCCATTAGACACGCGCTCTTCGATCCAAGGGAATTCCACCTGAACTAATCCATCTTATTAAAGCTCTGTGCGGCAAATAAACACGCAGGTTACTGCATGTTAAGCAATCCGATCAAATTCGCAAAATTATCCGCTACAAAAAATAAATCTCAAAATATGCATTTAAAAAATTGCTGGGCAATTGTCAACTATAATTTGCTTACACCCCTTTTACACATGCAGAGTTGAAAGGTATTCCTCCTATTACGCCTTTTCCACACGCAAAGTTTATTTTGCAAAGTCTTAATTCAGCTGTGTGAAAGACAGAGGTAGTAGTACAGTCTCATTCTGTCTTTCTCTCAGCTAAATTAAGACTTTGCAAAGTAAACTTTCCGTGTCAAAAAGGGGTATTAGTTATTTTTAAAATCAATAAAACCTTCCAATAAGCAAAGAACATTTAATTACTGGAGAAAAGTACATTTGATTTCTACTTCGTTTTCCAGCTCTGCCATATATAATATGTCCTTCTATTTCTCTTGGAACGATGTAGATTTCCATTCTTTTCAACGCTTAATTTATTTCAAAAAAATTCAGGCATAATTTATTACCGCTTTTTTTGTTTAAAATGGGAATTTGTTTATAGAAGTGAAGGCTTATTTTTGCCAGTGATCTCTCTACACTCACTTACACAAAATTCAATTCAATTCGTTTGAGCAAAATTGATGAAATTGCTAAAGAATTTTTTTGGACTATTTCTGCTTGAAATAAAATTTTTTTTACTTTATTAACCAGTCAGTCGTTTGTATTGGTATGTTAATTTTTTATTTTTTTGTTATCTATTCGATTTGTTTATAGTGCAAACATTAATGGTGTACACACATGGTGATGGTGTACACACATGCATGAGAATCCGTTCGCAATTGTGAGGTGGGGTATTGTTTGACTTAAAAATTTATTTGTTGTGAAATATAAACAAAATTAACGAAAGACAACAAAATTTACTTTCGTTGTTAATAGAAAACTTAACAATAATTTGCATGACTAAGAATCAAAATTATTTTTTTGTCAGACTGGTTGTGAATTTAGGCATGAAAGTGATTTAATTTTTAAATTGAATTTTCAGCAACGAGTAGAAAAAGCAATAAATAAATTGTAAGCATTTCAGAGATGCAAATTATAAGGTTCCAATGGGATGATAAAACAGAAATACGTTGAACTTTATTTTGTTATTCATTTTGAATTTTTAATTTTTTATAAATTTATCTATACATTCAATAGTTTGTTCTTTGGAAAACATATATACTCGTATATCTTAGCAGATTCAGCTATATGAATATCTCAATGTTACAGTCTTAAAAAGACTCTCAATTAAAATTTTGTATTTCGATAACACTACAGATTTATTTGGTTTCAGAAATTGCAGAACTTTATTTTTTTTTTAAATATGTATTTATATTGTTTTAAAATGTTAACGGTCTAATTCATAAAAAATATTTCAGGTTTATTAAGCGCTTATTTGACGTATTTCTATGGGAAATTTGTTAAATCTGTAATAAATATAAAATATTTTTTATGAATAGGGCGGAAGTCATTAAATTATACTGCTTATCTAAGTTGGTTTTTCTAAAATTTATTTTTATGCCGAAGTACAATTTTGCATGTTTTTATTACCAACAGCCTTGTTATTTTGCTATTCAGCTGAACTATTTTGCTATTCAGCTGGCTTATTTGGCTATTCAGCTAAATTAGGTTGCAAAAAATTTAGTAAAATGAAATTTTGTCCTACATAGCTGCATTATTTTACAATTCAGCTGGCTTAATTTTTTGAGTTTAACACTATAATCCCAAATTATTATTTTACTTATTCCTTAAAATATTTTTTTTCATTAAAAATACTTTGATAATAATATTATATTATATAAATAAATTTCCATTGAATGGCATTCAAGGCAAGAAGGGACTGTACAGACGGTTGTCAAATATTCTGCCTTATCGTGGTTGGCGTATTTCAAATACGACTACGACTGTTTGGTAATAGATTAAAGAAGACCTCAACAGTTTTTCTTTAATCTATTACCAAAAAGTCGTAGTCGTATTTGAAATACGCCAACCACGATAAGGCAGATTATGTCTGACAACGTTGCCAAAATAAGAAACACTCTAAGTCCGTTGTAAGACTACCAGCTGAAAAATGACTAATCTACCTTGTGCTGGCAATTTTTTATTGTAAGTACATTGACGCATTGACAAATCTGACAATATTATAAGATCTGACAACCGTCAGCACAGAGCTTTAGATCAGCAAAGTTATTTTATAATTATACTTTAATTTATTAAACTTTTTTTATAGAAATAGCTCAATAAATTTTAAAATCCAGCTTAGCCCGAATAATTTATGTTTCGCTTAATTCAGCTATTCAGCAAATAAAATTTTTAGCCAAATATTTAGTAAATTAAGCTAATAATAATTTTATCTATATACAGGGTGTTTTTTAGAGGTATAGAACTTCGAATTGAAATAAAACACAAGAAAATCGTTTTAATGTCCATCAATTTGGCTTTATTGGAAGGATAATTTTATGCCATTAACGTTTAAATATGATTTCGGGCATGTGGCCGCCGCGGCTGGCTCGAATAAAGCCAATTCTACAGGTCCAATTTTCAACCACTTTTTCGAGCATATGGGGCCGTATGTTGGCAATAACGCCACGAATGTTGGCTTCCAAGTCCCCTAACGTTTCTGGTTTGTTGGCGTAGACGAGCGACTTCACATATCCCCAAAGAAAATAATCCAATGGTGTCAAATCACACGATCTTGGTGGCCAATTGACAGGTCCATTCCGCGAAATTATGCGCTCATCGAATGTTTCCTTCAATAAATCGATTGTGACGTGCGCTGTGTGGCATGTAGCGCCGTCTTGTTGGAACCACAACTCATCCACATTCATGCCATCCAATTCGGGAACAAAATAGTCGGTTATTGCTGTGCACGGTGGCGAATCGATTCATTCGGGTCCTCTTCAACACTTTGCTCTACAGCGGCAATTGTTTCTTCGGTGCGCACTGTTCGACGTCTCTGCGGATGCGTATTATCACATAGAGTAAACGTAGTGCGAAAACGATCCATGGTTAACCGAATTAATTGCTCTGATGGACGATTATGTCGACCATAAAATGGACGGAGCTTGCGGTAAACTTCGCGAACTGAACCATTATTTTCGAAATAAATTTGCACGATTTGCAAGCGTTGTTCTTTTGTCAACCTGTTCATGATGAAATGGCAAACCAAACTAAATATTAATCACTTGACAGCTGACAAAATGGCCGTCAGTTAAAAAAGTGATGCCAACTTAAAGTTCTATACCTCAATAAAAAACACCCATTATGTGTATAAAAATTGCTAAAATTTTTTTGGCACAGCATCACGCGTGCATGGCTGGACCAATACCACCCATTCTTTTTTTGTTTCATTTACTATTGTCTGGAGAAGTAGAATACGAAAGAAAAAATTAAGAAAGTTGTGCGGAAAAGGGTAAAACGGGAAAATTTGTGCTGTTGGTATTTTTTCTGTTTTTAATAAGATTTGTGTAAATTCAGTTTAAAGTCTACGCAGTTTCTTTCTGGATGCGAACGAAGTCTCATTAAAGTTCTAAATAAATAAATAAATAATTTTATATGAATAATAATTTTATATAAAAAATATATTCAGCCCAACTTTAAATATTTTCCGGGCAAAATACATTTTCTTAGGAGTAGTTTAGGTTAAGTAAATTTAGGGTGGAAGTTAGAATGCCCGAATCACGGAGAAGGGTTTACTCTTCCATTGTGATATCATGGAGACTCTGCTTAAGCGAAGTCTCACACCGTCGAATTAACCAGAGCTCAATATGAATGAATGTAAATCCTTTTATTATGAAAAAAAAGAATTTAGAATTTTGGAAAAAAATTTTATTGCTTTTTGATGCCTTAAAATTATCAATAAGAAAAATGCCTGTCTGTTCGCTTTTGATTTATTTTTACTAAATGGTTGTAGTATATGACTAATCGATTCATTAAAAACATTAGATACACAAAAAAGTGACACAGTTTATATAATTTTCTTGTTCTCTTACTTTTAGATTTTCCTTAATTAGCATATTAAATTGGATAAAGCCATGCATTATAAAGGAGAGAAACATTGTGTAAATTTTTAAAAGGGGTTGTCAATTAATTTTTTTTATTATATTCTTATAATAAGAGATTTTTTTTTTGAAATTCGTTCTCCAGTTGTTAAGTTTGAATAAAAATCAGTGAAGTAAAAAAAAATATGAGTGGGCCATAATTAAAAGAAACACATGTGAAGCACAAGACTTTCAAGTTTGAAAGATGTTTCATTTGTAACACGGGACAATAATTCTTTTTCTGCCGTGTAACTTTACGGTTGAGTTGGATACATATACGAGTACATTAAAATTTCCATAAAAAATTCGAACCATTTTCTTTAATTAAAACTTTGTATTCCACAACTATAGAAGTCTTGACTTCTTTTAATTTTGTGTGAGTTTTTAAAGTTCATTTAGTATATTTAAATATTTTTTGTTTCAAACCTTATTATTTGCCTCTTTAATATTTATCATTCCCTAAGCACAGATTTTTTTGTTGCAAAATAAACTGAGAATAAATTAATTAAATTATGAAAAGAAACTGTTACGAGCTTTAAATTAAAATGCAACTTTTACATGCGATATGATATTTTTATCTAAACCAAACGAAAAGAAATATAACACCAATAACTAAATTACTAATTAATTAATTTATACATTTTATTATTTGAGATAAAAAACGTTGCTTTAATTACCAACAGCTTTACACTAGTTTTCTCTTCGAAGAGGCTACAACTTTTAATTGGTTTAATTCTATTAAAAATTTTGCATAACAATAGACGGAAATGAAAATGTTACTTTTCCCACTCAGGCGAACTTTATAATGATTTATACTTCTATGGTTATGAGAAGATAAATAATATCGCATTTTCAAATTTAAGCAGAATATTGATTTAGATTAATTAAATTTTTTTCCTGTAAAATTTAATATCATGAACAATTTTAGCTTTCAAGGAATCAGAATTCAACTAATTCAGCTATATAAATATAAGTGGAAACACAATTCAGCTAATTCAGTTATATAAAATGCGTGTATTGTTTTGAAATTAAATTATGCTGCTCAGTTCAGATAATTTGTCTAAAATTTATTTTTATGCACACGATTTAAAAAATTGTGTGTTTTTATTACTAACAGCCTTGCTTTTTGCTATTCAGCTAAACTATTTTTCTATTCAGCTGGCTTATTTTGCTATTCAGCTACATAAGGTTGCAAAGTGTTTCGTAAAACAAAATTTTGTCCAACATAGCTGCATTATTTTACAATTCAGCTGGATTAATTTTATGAAAAACTGATACTGTTTTTTACTAACAGCCTTGTTATTTTGCTATTCAGCTGAACTATTTTTGTATTTCGTAAAATGAAATTTTTTTCAACATAGCTGCATTATTTCACAATTCAGCTGAATTAATTTTATGAAAAACTGATACGGGTTTTTTTTTACTAACAGCCTTGTTATTTTGCTATTCAGCTGAACTATTTTGCTATTCAGCTGGCTTATTTTGATATTCAGCTAAATCAGATTGCAAAGTATTTCGTAAAATAAAATTTTGTTTAACATAGCTACATTATTTACAATTCAGCTGAATTAATTTTATGAAAAACTGATACTGTTTTTTTTACTAACAGCCTTGTTATTTTGCTATTCAGCTGAACTATTTTGCTATTCAGCTGAACTATTTTACTATTCAAATGGCTTATTTGGCTATTCAGCTAAACCAGGCTGCAAAACGTTTCGTAAAATGAAATTTTGTTCGACACACTTATCTGTAGTGGTCATGCGAACTTTAAGGTGATTTCTATTTCTATAGTTATGAGAAAATAAATAATATCGCAGTTTCGAACTTAGCAGAATATCGATTTAAATTAATTAAATATTTTTTTTTATAAAATTCAGTTATCATGAAAAATTTCAGATTTCTTGTATTTATGAGGAAAATTAAAAAAAAATATAAGAAACTATTATTATAAAAAAACTTATCTTCTCGAAAATGTTTTTTATCGTTGCCGATAAAGAGAAGACAAGCGACAATATTTACTGTTGTCTTGATGTGACGTCGACGACGCCACTCACAATAAGGGAGAATATAAAAAGTTTTACATTAGTACCACGGCCTATTGCAGAAACCGATATTGTCACTTCATCTTCCAAAAGTTTAAGAATGTTGTCGAACTAACTATATAGAAATCGTAAATTGCACTCACCCTTGAATTCTTTTGATAGTCGCAGGTCACCGTTATGAAGGCATTTTTGCGCTCACAATTACAATAACCATTACAAATATCTTTTGGCGGCTCTGTGATTAGATCCAAACTAACCAAATTACTCTTGTGGCCATTTGCCGCCGAAGAACGCACCTTTTTCGAGTAGAATTTTTGAGGCTGGAAACGGGTACGCAAACCAAACGATGCCATATAATTGGCAGTATTTTGGAAACGATCTTGCTTGTCGCCACTGCTACCGGTGGTAGTGTTGAAAATGCTGTGGTCGAGGGCAGCGTACTGATCATGTGCGGTTAAGCGGGCAACACGATGCAAGACTTTGTCGCCACTGGGGGAACGTGAATAATGTGTGTTGGGTGCAGCAGCAGTCGACAATGATAATGTTGGTATTTGTTTATCACAGCTGGCGGGGCAAACTAAAGTCGCCAAGATTTGTATAACAAGGAAAAAAAGCTGGACAATGACCCATATCGCGGAGCTCGTCGCTTTACTTGCTTTTGTATTTGTAATACTGGATAAGTGTGTCGGTGCGGGTGATATTGTTGGGTTCTTAGGACGGAGCATGTTGTTATCAAACATTTTTTATTATTAAATTTTATTTTAATGAATAATATGATGAAATTATAACTGACTTGTGGGTGAATTATTTTCTTTGGTTTTATTATTATTATTATTATTATTTTTTTTTTGCAATTATTATTTAAAACTTAGACATTTTTTATTTTTCTTTTAATGTATTTATCAAGTGGCCATTTCGTAAACGTTTAAGCAAAATCGCTCTCCAAATAAAATCTATTTTAAATTAAAGCTTTCACCCAAAACTTTGCAATCTTTCTTTAAAGTCGTATTGATAAATTTCTTCTTCAACCATTTTTCAAAAGCGTTTTCACTTTTATTGTAATTAAATTGATCAACTTCACTGATTAAAAAATTTCAGCTCATTGCTGAAATGAGTGAAGCATATTTTCTTTTGTTATTTTTATTATTTTGCTATTTCATTTAAATTTACTATTTCCCGTACAACGCACTTAAATTATTACTCACGATTCTTTTTTGTTTGTTTTCAAATAATTTGTTTTTTATTTTTCGTTACTTTTTTTCTTCTATTTATTTATATATATATATCGATCGATCTATCAGCCCGACACGTCCACCACCAACGAATTGAATGCAAAACTAAATGATTTTTTTTATAAAATCTTTCACATTACGGGTTTTATCTTGGGCCAAAAGTATCTCTAGTTTTCTATTTAATATCACTCTCTTCATTATTTCTTATTATTCTCTTAGTCTTGCTCTTCTTTTTTTCAAACGTTTATGAATTGAAGTCGCAAGCAAATATCACGTACGTACGTGAGCAGCGTTGCCAGAACTAAGATTTTCTGATATTCATATATTTGGGTTTGTATATAAAATTGATAATTAAAGTACACTTTAAACTGGGAAAAATAAAGAAACTTTTTCACACCAGACAACTGAGAGCCGTAGAATCCCAGACTTTTTAACATTTATAGCGATCTTAGTTCTGACTTCGACATATAATAGCGTCCAAGGAAAAATGTGTACTGTACATTATTTACATTTTTGAAAAAAAAAAAATATTTGGTTTATTACATTCTTTTTGCAAAAAATTTATATGCAGGCATGTTCTGAAAATCTAATTTTTCAAATCACATGTAATTTTAAAAGTAATTAATAATGGTCCCGCAGATAAATTTCTTTCAGAAATTATTTTTGATCTGTAAACAATAGAAAAATTAAAAAGAAGAGTGAAAAAATATCCCCTTGACCATTATTACTTTTAAGATTTTGTGTATATAAAATAGTGGCTTTGTTGGGAAAAGGTAAAGGACGTTCTCCTTGGATTATCTTAGTAAAAAGAGACACACCAAAGAAGTCATGGAAATGTAGAGTAATGCGATCCAGAAGTAATGCAAAATTTTATCATTTCTAAAGGTTCTTACATACGCAGAAGTACTGCTTTTAGATGCCTAATCACCGAAGTGGAAGTGAATAAAATAAACTTCTACTTGATTCTCTGCTAATTATCGCCAAATTAAACTATCGATTTCTTGGAGGCAATTAAAATGTAGTTCATTCAGAATGACTTCCAATTTCTTTTACTGGAATATTAAATAGTGTCATCGGCGAGTAAAGATTTCAAACAATGCAAGCTTTTTAGAAAATGTTTACATATTCGTCATATTCAGTGAAAAATTGAGGGAAACCATGCAAAACATTTTAATTCAGCAAAGCCAATGTGCGACC
Organism: Nowickia ferox; assembly: GCA_936439885.1. NCBI lineage: Eukaryota > Metazoa > Arthropoda > Insecta > Diptera > Tachinidae > Nowickia > Nowickia ferox. Next base: position 105,224,659 of record OW387025.1, read on the forward strand.
TACAAACATATTTACAGTAGCCAGCATAACTAAAGAAACACCATCATATAAATAAAAGTTCATCCATTTTTCTTTTTATTTCCCAGATTAAATACAAAAAAAAAAAAAAAAATTTAACAAATGCAAATCATAGTTAATAAATTGACTAAAAAATTATGAGCTTACCCCATGTTTCCACAACACGGACGGTCGACTTGAGTAAAAAATTTATATGAAAAGCACTAATTTTTTAGACTGATTTTCATACTAATTTTCTAGACGAGTCGCCTGCCTGACTTGTGTAAAAGGGTATTAATTTTATAAATGCAGAATAATACAAAAAATCATCTTTATCGGGAATAAAAGTTCACGTGAAATGTATACCCTTCACAACGATGCAATAAAAAAAATAAAAACTCACAATAGTAGAGTTGTAAAAACAAAAAAATTAATCAAGCTCTTTTTCTCTCCTTCTGTCTGTTGTTTCACCATCTGTTCTATTATTTTGAACATAAAGAGCTTAAAACTTACTTTTTCTTCTCAGAAACCTGCCAAACCTGAGCTAACATTTAGTTGTACCTATTTTTTTTTTCGGCAAAACTCATAATATACAGAGTGATGTTATTTTAATCCAACGAGCTTGACTTTGATTTGGAACCTTTTTTCGTCATTCCACTTCAATTTTTGATTGATAAATATACAAGTTTTGTTTAATAAGCCATTTTCAGTGTTCTCTGCAATATTTATCAACCGAATATGGCGTGAGATGACGAAAAAACGTTCCAAATCATAAAAAAAACATGGTTGGTTGACTGGTTAACATGGCTGTCCGCTTCACGCACGCATTCACTCCTCGGTGTGAACCTATGTAGAACCATATTCTAGTACTCGGATACAGTGATTGGTCCTACATCCAACTTGTCACATTCAGATATCTGATAAGTTCACTCAAACCAATCTCTGATAACTCTGAAAGGTCGTCTAGTACATGGATGCCTAAAAACTTGTGTGTCGAGAGATACAAAGCTGGACATACGGAAAGAAAGTGGAAGACTGCATCTTCTTCGCTTTCTATGCATGTCTGCCGATCGTCCAGTGCCCCATACATACTCGTAAATTGGCATGAAATCAATTACTTATTTTTATTACAGCGCAATAGTTGGAAGTCGTCTACAAGGCTATCATTTCTGCAACAGGAACTACTAATAACTCATATTATTACTCATCTCCTATTTTTGCAATTTAGTAAAAGAGGAGGCTTATAAGAGGGTACTTTGAAAACCAAGTGCTTGAATACCAGAGTAGTTGAGCAAATATTTATAATCGACTACATATAATGTGTGGCACAGGAATTTTGATCTCCTAGTTCTGAATCACTGATGACTGCAGAGAAGAAGAAGATAAATACTAGAAGAATATATTGAGCACTTTCTCTGTCACTGCCCTGCACTTGCGGGGGTGCGCTCACTCTGTATGGGGGCTCCGATACTGCAAGGTTTGGAGAGCATGTCGGAATGTGACATTAGCGAGGTGAATTCATTCATACGCCTTTCGGGATGGTTTTAACAAAACATAAATAGTGAATAGAAGGAATGAGGATGGGTAGTCCACCTCAATCCGCCCTGGCAGCACAACGGGACCTCAATGGCCCCAAGTGGGCTGGTTTTACTATAAATCAATCGGCAGTCAAATAGCTCTTCGCGTTGTGGTCGCATATGAAATCAAGTTGTGAACTTTTTGTGGACTTTGTACTTCTCTTAATGAATTTGATGTCAATAGTATTTTAATTATATTGGTGGTCAAAGTTATATTAGAAAAGAACGGGCTAACTGTTTAGAACCTCCACAAGTTTTTATGAGATCGAACCTATTTGCATATCGTGAGATTCCTGTCCTGAGCCAGTGGAGCGAATACTCCAGCTCCAGACAAATGAAACAATTCATTAGGGTGTCTCTGAAAATCATCTAAAATAATCTCTGTAAAAATTAGATCAGAGTGCTAATTAGAATGACATCGGAATATAAATGGGTTTAAACCTCATAATGAACATTACGAGGCATTTTTATTTTAGATGTCAACAATATGTTTTTTGGAATGCTCAGACCAAATTAATATCAGTTTATTCAGTTTCCGTAATAATTAATGATGCCAATATTCTAAAATTTATTTCCTCAAATGATGATTTTTTGCCAAAAATTCTGGCAACTCTGTACGCGTTGCATACAGATACGGAAAGAGAGTTTCAAGTTTTGCAGGTTGTTTTCATTTTTATTTTTCGGTTTATGCATTTGTTTTGTTGGTTGATCTCGCAGTTTAAGCAACTGTGTGTGACTTTTTGTTGTATTTGTTAATCATTGTGTAGTTGTTGTTCTCCCTCTTGTTAAGTTTGCTTTTCATTTCATGTTGTTGTGGAAAAATTATAATTTGTATCTTATCGCCTTAACCAACCATTCATTACATGAATGCACTCAAACTTATGTACGAGAATGGATACATAAAAACTTGTATTGTAAATGAATTTCTAAAAAAATATATACATAATATGTGTGCGTGTGTAAGTATGTAACCCAGTTGGAAATGTATAATTATAACAAGCTAATAAATATATGTTCTTTGTATTAGGTGGGGGCAAAAATAGTTGTCTGGAATGACTAGGAAGAGGATGATAAAATGTACAAAGAAAAATTCATATCAAAGGTATTAAAACTCTCAGTAATTGACATTGTTTGATTTGAGTTTAAGATTTGATTTTGGATTCATAAGGCTTGGTAGCTTAAAAATTCTAAAAAAAAATATCTAAGTGGGGTCAATGTCTTTAGAATGCCTTCAATTTTCTTCCAATCGGTTAAGCCATTCTTAAGTTACGAGAGGTTGGCATACATACATACATACATCCATACACACGCACTCACACACACGCACTCACACACACGCACTCACACCCACATACGTACATACATCTGAGCTGCCCAAAGTAGCACCACAGTGCCGAACATCAATCGGCTTCTTATACAAATGAATACACAAACACGAATACATTTCTCTCGTGTTTCTCTCGGTGGCCAGCTCTGACATACATACATCACCATGAACATCATCACCATCGTAAAAATAATAAGAATATAAGAATACCTATTTAACTATGGAAAATCGTTGTAAAATCACTAACTTCCCACTTTTTGATTCGCGAGAAGTTAAAAAGCAAAACCTTAAGAAAAAACACAAAGTACAAAAACTTATGCAACCATCCAATTTCATTGTGGGGTACTTCGACAATATTACTTAAGGCGATTATACGGGTTGGTTAGTAAAATAGATTTTATGTGTATTTTCAGTTTCATTATGTATTAAATGTATATTTCTTGCTTATAAGTTTTAAAGTTGCAATCACACACTCTCATCTACTATAAATATACAATGATAATTTTTACTGTGCGCGTGTAAATTTTGTATACCCACTGAACAGTTTCTATGGAATTCGATCAAGATATAAGAGTCTGCACAATTTTTTGAAATGGATCGTACATCTGTGAAAAAGTGGAAGAATTCCGCCTGAACTCTGCGAACAAGTTACGGCTTTCTATATAAAAATTTTTTTTATAAAATTTTAATTGCTGAGGATGTTCTACATGAAGACGTTTTTGATTTGTCTGAACGTTGTTGGAAAAATCTGTGAAAAAGTGGAAGAATTCCGCCTGAACTCTGCGAGCAAGTTACGGCTTTCTATATAAAATTTTTTTTTATAAAATTTTAATTGCTGAGGATGTTCTACATGAAGACGTTTTTGGTTTGTCTGAACGTTGTTGGAAAAATGTTAATTTTTACGATATGTGATCAGCATGACCTTGAACATACATCATACTCATGATTCTGCTAACGTTATATGGAATTTCGGATAATGTTCGCTGGTCAGACACATACGATCGAATTTTTACGATATGTGATCAGCATGACCTTGAACAGACAACATACTCATGATTTTGCTAACGTTTTATGGAATTTCGGATAACTTGGTTGCTTAACGGACTGCATTCTGCATCAAAATGTTTGTTGGATATGTTCTCATAATATCAAAATAAAACTCTTTGTTTTCATTAGTCTACAAAAAAGAAAATAATTATTCTCTTTATTTTGCATTTTAATGCTCCCCTTCTCTTTTGGTTGGTTTCCTTTATATTTTTTTTTGTTTTGATTAACTGACTCCCCGTTTGGGACTATTGGTCTGTGTTTTTTGCTCTCCAACATAACCGCAATTGTTGTTGTTATACGAGTATGTATGTAAGTAGTTGTTGGGTTATTTTATTCCAGCTGATCTTGTTTATTTTTATATTGGCTGGTTATAATTGTTGTCGTTGTTGTTGTTTAAATTTTGTCTGGTTCGGGAGCAATGCATTTGCATGTTTTTTTGTATTTTGTTTTTGTAGACGTTGCCAGTGGTTGGTTTTGAGCTCCACATCCAGTTGGAATGAAAAACCCCAGTTCAAAAGATAACAACAATAGCAGTATTAAGAATAGCAAAACTTGTTTGTATTAAGATTTTTATAAATTTTGCTCCCATGTATGCACATAAATATGTACATACGAGTACATATGTATGTATGTATGTATGTATGATTGCGTATCTCGAACTGTATGTGTTAAGAATACGAATGCATGGATGTGTGCATGAATATATTTTTAAAATTCACCCTGCAGTCGGCGTAGCTAGCGATTGTCTAGCTATTTCGTTAACTATATACAAATCGTTACCATTAACTGCCAGCCTTACTACTAGCAATGCACACGACTGACGATTTTAACATGGGGATAACATTGACGGTAGTCAATTGCCACAATCTACATAACCCTTCGTCAGTGATTTCGCTAATCAATACAATTAATTTTTCTGTTGATAAAATAATTAATTATTCACCCTTATCGGGAATAAAAGGTGAACATTTTGTTCACGTGAAATATTTTCCGTGAACAAAATTTAAGAATAGTATACTGGCACAACAACAACGAAAACATTGGCGAACACAATTTTAGGGAAAGGGAACACACTTCACATGAATTTTTATTCCCGATAAGGGTGATTAATACATTTTTCAATTCCAGTCGCAAAAAAAAATTGAGGTTAAAGGCATTAACATATCCATGAGTGAGAGAGTCAAAGGGCGAACTCTTGCATTACTTGTGGCAACTGTAGTAGGTAGTCGATTTTTCGTTAGGAAAATATTTAACGATTTTGAGTAAATTTCTACTTTTAAAACTGGAGGGCATACAAAGCATGCATTCGAATATCATACATAAATACATACATTTAATAAACACTCTGATAAATTGGTTGAGGGCAGCAGGTTTTTCGTGTTGTGAAATACATTGTACTTAAGTACGTAGAGTATGTAGTAATTTTGCATGTAGTGTTATAAGCAATTATGATTTTTAAAATAAAAAATTAAATTCAAACTCAATAATTGAAATTGTTTCTGCTGTAATTAAACAGAACTTGAATTTCGATCGCATGCGTATACAAAGTAAACATTTCACTGCAAAATTACACGACTTGGGTTTGAAAAAAAATTAAAATTTTTTACCAGATAAATTACGTGCATACATATGTTCATACATACATATGTACGAGGTCTGTTCAAAAAGTATCCCCACATTTTGCATTTTCGCGGGTTACGTGTGATCGAATTTTGATTTTTTTTGTTGCGTTATGTTGCTACTCATGTCTCTTGCTTATTAAAGGCCATGACTCACTATCATATAAAGTGGTGCAATCTACGAAAAAGTACAACCCTGGTGTGATGAATTGTTATTGTCTTTTGAAAACTTTCATAAACTCCATCATACCAGGGTTGTATTTTTTCGTAGATCGCACGACTTTGTATGATAGTGTATCACGGCCTTAATTGTTGACAGCTGCTTTGCTTGCACGTGTTTTGGCTCGTCTTCGATTTTTACCTTGGTTCGTGCGGCAGCTTCCATTGAGATGATTGAGCTTTGGTTTCCACGTCATAACCATAAACCCACGATTCGTCATCAGTTATGACCCTCTGGAGCAAATTTGGGTCGTCGCGGACAGAGTCCAACATCTCATTAGCAATGTGCATGCGATGATGTTTGGTCGAAATTGAGCAATTTTGGTACGAATTTCGCGGTGACCCGCCAATGCTCAAATCATTGATAAAAATTTAATGGCACGAGCCAATCTACGTCCTCAGCAACTTCTCTAATGGTGATTCGACGATTGGCCAATACCATTTTCTTCACTTCATCAATTTCTTCGTCTGTTGAAAGGCGTCCGGCACGCTCTTCCTCGTTCCATCTTCTTGGCGTTCTGAGAACATTTTGTACCACCGATAAACGTTGCTTCGGTCCAAGGTAGCTTCTCCGTATGCCACAGTCAACATTCGGAATGTATCCGCGCACTTAGTTTCGTTTTTCACACAAAATTTGATACAGGTTCTTTGTCCCATTTTTATTAATTGGTGAAAATCGAAGACGAGCCAAAACGCGTGCAAGCAAAACAGCTGTAAACAATTAACTGAACATTCAAAATGGCCGAAATTGTCGGCATAAGTGAAAGACATGAGTACCAATATAACGGCACAAAAAAATCAAAATTCGAATATACGTAACCCGCGAAAATTCAAAATGTGGCGATACTTTTTGAACAGACCTCGTATGTAGCTTTCGCATAAATACTTATCTAAAAGAAAAAACAAAAAACACAAATAAACTTTTGCCCCACTCTAACGACGTCGTTATAAAAACAGCACTTGCTTCCACTTGGAGTGATGATTTTCCACTTGCCCTTTTCTTTTGATACTTCTAGTTTTTTGTTTCTTTTGTTCACACATTGTTGTTGCGTAAATGCACATGAACATATGTACATACTTACATACATACATGCATTTGTAAATACATATTTAGTTACGTACATACATATATTATTGTATATTTTGTTATTATTGTTGTTGCTTTGTTATTTTTGTATTCGATTTCACCGATAGTGGGGTGTTTAGAACTTTACAAATATGCATACGTACAGAAACTGCAATAAAATTGTCTGTCAGACTGTTTATCAAGATTAAAGTTGACTTTTTATCATTCGGTCATTTGTTGTGTTGTGTGTCTTGCAGTCGGGGGCTACCGATTTTTTTTTATTGGGAAAAATGCTTACCGTTAATACAAAACTTATTTGATTTACTGTGATTAGATCACAGCTGGCCACCGAGAGAAACACGAGAGTAATGTACGAGTATTCGCGTATGTGAATTCATTTGTATAAGAAGCCGGTTCATGTTCGGCACTCTGGTGCTACTGTGGGCAGCACAGTACCTGGATTCAGTAGCTTTTATTACGATAATCGTATCGCTATAATAAATATAGCTAAAATTTATCGACTTTGCTATTCAGTAGCATATTTTAACGATATTCGATGTCGGTTGAAGTAAAAAAGTAATATAACAAGCGCGAACCTGTTTAGTTTTTCTCTAAATCATCTTTGTGCTTTTCGCTTGTTTTGCAATTTTGTGTGCAGGGATGCCACATAAAATACAATTAAATAGCGAGTAGAACACAGATGTACACTATCGTAAAAAAGAAATTACAGAATCACATTATCGTTACAGCAAACGAATAAACATATCGATATATATATTACAAATTTCGGTTCGCAAAAAGTTACTGAATCCAGGTACAGGATTAGATAGACTAGAGAGAAGAAGTCGCAGGACATTCAGGCCATTTTCATGTTCAGAGTACCCTTGATTATAGCAAAGCACAGTGGGATTTTTGAGTCAAAAACTCTATTTTTCAACCTCTCAATTTGAAAATAGATTGATGCAGTTTTATATGTTAAAAAAAAATAAGTATCTACACGGCAAACTTTTTTCGGGTCTTAGCGATTTTTTTTAGTTTTGGCGCTTCTTTTTAATTTTGGCACTTTTTTTCGTTTTTGGGATCTTTTTCTATTGTTCAGCGATGAAGCTCATTTTCGGTCTGTGACTTTTGGAATGAAATTTTTTTTTATAAAAATATAAATATTTTTTTTCTTTTGAGCTCTCTACACTTGTTGGGCAAATTGTCTACAAATTTTGTTATCTCTTCCAAAAAAAAAAGAGGATTCTCGAGATTATCGAAAAAGTTACAACGTTGAAAACATCATCGTTGGAGTCAAATCTGTTTCCTTCAAGACATTTCTTTTGGTTTGGCAACTAAAAGTAGTCACTCGGTGCTAAATCCGAAGAAAAGGGTGCCTGAGGGAGCAATTAGTAGCATAATTCATGAGTTTTTGCCATGGAAACAGTACAATTTAATTGTCCTGGTAGAAATAGAACTTTTCTCTTTGCCAAAGGCAGCCGTTCCCCCCCCCCCCCCCAAATCATACCTAGAAATTATATTTCGTGTGCATCCAAATTCATTTATCTGTTTTTTATTTCAATTTAAAGCTCTATACCTCTAAATAAAATACTCTGTAGTAGACTGTATTCGCTTGCAAGTTAAAAAAAATTATTTTTATATTTTTATCATACCAACAAAATTCCAATAGGTTTCTTTTCCCTCTCACATACTTTATTTCCCTCTTCATGTGTGTGCTTAGCAATAATTAAAATTTATTTTGTTTTCTGATGCAACACATATCTTTTCAATAATTTAATTCAAAAATACGAGTATCCATCATCCAACATCATGACGAAAATTCCCAAAAAATAAAAGGGAGATAAATTATGTTATTGTTAAAATTTACGTTCGCTAGTGTCATTAAGATTGTTGCTAAGGGCGTTCGTTTGTTGCATTATGCTTAACATTTAATTTAATTGAATGTTTTGAAATCGTGGCTCTTATTTGCTCTCTGTCCTCTGAACGGAGGCTGGTTATAAATGTGCTGGCAGTGGATGAAGATAATTAAATAAATTGACAAAATAAAAAAATCACAATTTTGAGATTTTAAGCAGCAACAAAATAATTTAAATTCTAAATAGAATTGTAGAGGTTTTTCTTTTTGAACATTAAAAAAATAAAAAAATTAGGGTGGTCTAATTTTGTAAAACGCAATGCCAAGCGTTGAAAAATTTTTTATGGAAAATAATTAAATTACAAAAACAAAATACATATAAAATTTGTCAACGCTAGGCGTTGCGTTTTACAAAATTAGGCCCTTAATAAAGAGAAAAATGTTTGTATGACTTTTCTCTTAATAGGTTTGAGTATAAAATCTAAATTTATCACAAACCGACAAAAGTTTCTCATGACATTGAAACTTCAAAAGCAAGTTTGTTTCAATTTACAATTTTAAACAATACATTTTAATATAATACGTTTGTTGGTTCTATTCAATAGTTTCGGTTAAATTAAAAAGCAGGTATCTTAAAAATAGGCCACAGGGAAATTGCTTTTGATAATTTTACATATCGAGCCACAACCGTCAAAAAAGCTTGACCGCCACATATTTTAGACCTTGTGTCCTTAAGCCTAGTACTCTGTTCAAATTTGTGAAAAATGCTGAGCAACATTGATTATTTCATACGAAAAATTTGACATGTAAATAATATTAACTAGCCCTGAAACTATGCTACGATTTCTTATGTTTTTAAAAAGGCCCCGTGTGTTTGTTGTAAATTCCACACGAAATAAGTGCCACCTACCTTTTTTCGCATGAAAACTTAAAATGTTGAAGATACATTTCATACGTTTCTCCCAAGATAAACAGAGTACTATTTCTGCAACATTTTTCCATGAACAATTCGTGCCAATTTTTTTTATATGTATTTTCACAGCATTTCACGTGAAATGTTGAACAGAGTATCAGGCTTTATATATGAATATCAGCTGTCGGAACCTTTTAAAGCATCTCAATCTCTTCTCGCTGAAAGCGGAGTTCTGTTCAGGAATAATTTCATAATTGGGCTTAAGTTCAGGATTTTCTATTCATATTGTATGAAATATTTTTATTGATTAATGTGATTTTCTAAAGAAGAGAAGAAAAATTAAACTAGACTTTTTAGCTGGGGGAAATGCGCATTTTTCTGTGCAGCCACGCACTTCATCAGCACCCATGTAGATGGACATGGGCGGAGACTTTAAAATAAACTTTAAAATAAACATGGCACCAAAAAATTTCGTGGTGTAAATACAGTCCAATCATCGATCGAAAAAATTTTTCTGATAATTTCATCATCGAAATGTTTGCTTAAAACATTATGAAAATTTTTATGTTAAAGTATTTTTTCCTTGTAACTTTTATCTGTATTTAATTTCGACTACAAACTTAGATTTTGTTTGTTGATGACTACAGATAAAATTGATTGTATTTCAATTTTGTTTGTTTGTGAATGAAAGAAAATATTTGTTTATTTTCCACAAATGCTTCTATTTATCTAACACTTATTCTTCTCGCTCTATGCAGGGCCATACTTCAAAGTTATTATGCCGGTTATTAAATTAAATATTTAACTCTACTTGTAAATATGTATGTATGCATGTGTGTATGTATGTGTAGGTATGGTTGCATGTCTGTAGGTATATGTACGTAATTGATTGAATTTATTTTTATTATTTATTGCGATCATATCGCTTGTATTGTCGTTTTACTCCGGATGTGTTATAAATGTGATATTATGAACTTTGTTCATTAACCTTTTGAAGTAAAACTAGAGATAGATAGAAAAAGAACTGGAACGAACATAATGAATTTTTTTTTTTGCTATTGAAATATTTCACATCATTGCTTTATTTCGATCTTTGTAATAGAATTAAATCTAGTAAACTGAACTTTGAAAAAGTACAAGAGAAAATCTGCCTGAATTTACCACATACATGCATGCGTACGTATGTATTTATGTTTATAACGTGACATTAATATATTTACACATGGTTACCAAACACATGAGTAAGTGTATATACTTTATGTTGTTTAGGGTGCAACAATGCTTTTAGTCCCGGTTCACACACTTCAACTTTTGTTGATCAACTCGTAATTCAGCTGTAAGAAAAACAGAGATGTTTGTATTTTCTTCTCTGTCTTTTTTACAGCTGAATTACAAGTTGATCAACAAAAGTTGAAGTGTGTGAACAATGCATTGGTATGTTCTCAACAGATTAATATTAATGTAACTGAGAAGCAATTATCATTTAAGGCCATGATTCACTATCCTACACAATAGCGCGATCTACGAAAAAATACAACCCTGATCTGATGAATTGTTTTTGTTTTTTGAAAATGTTCATAGACTCCATCATACCAGGGCTGTATTTTCTCAAAAATCGCACGATCGTGTAGGCTAGTGTATCACGGCCTTTAGTTGATAAGTAAAACATAATAATATTTCAAGATTTGGAACAAGTCACATTAAATACAGGTACACGCATTAAATGCAACTCTTTGATATTCACAAAGTGTCACAAAGTTGAAGTGTGTGAAGCTGATCAACTCGTAATTCAGCTGTAAGAAAAACAGAGAAGGATATATAAATATCTCTTTTTTTCTTACAGCTGAATTACAAGTTGATCAACAAAAGTTGAAGTGTGTGAACCGGTTCAAAGTAATTTTTAACAAATTGTATGCAGCAAGCAAGGCAAATAAGTCCTGGTTCACACACTTCAACTTTTGTTGATCAACTCGTAATTCTGCTGTAAGAAAAAAAGAGATATCTGTATTTCCTTGCCCGTCTTTCTTACAGCTGAATTACGAGTTGATCAACAAAAGTTGAAGTGTGTGAACCGGGACTAAGTAATTGTCAAGTAGATAGATTCTTCGATATAAAGATGTAAACAAGAAATCAGCTGATGAGTTATCTCGCTAATGGCAGTACCTATTTAATATGCCTTTGTTTGGAATTTATCGGCGATCAGGTCATGACATCTTGCAAACGGTAGTTGCAAGTAGACCGTTTAAAGTTCCGTTCGCGAACTGTAGAGGTTCTTGTTCCTATATTTTTGCAGTAGAGTTTTTTAGAGTAGTTTTTGGAATACATATGGCACATTCAGTTCAATAGTGTCACAACTCAAAAAAACTAGTTTAGCAGAAAACACGTTTAAAGTTTTCAATTTACCTACAACTCAATGAAGGAGGCATGAAAAAATATTCTTCTCTCAGGAGGTGATCGTACAAGTTATTTATGTGAAATTTTTATCTTGCGTAAAAATGCGTAATGCATTATTATTCTGCATTATTAACTCAAAAAACGAATTTTTTGAGTTATGACACTATTGAACTGAATGTGCGATATGTATATAAAACTCCGAACTTTTTGGTTTTTGTTTGTTTTTGGAGATTTTTTCGGGTGTTTGGCGATTTAGTTTAGTTTTAGCGATTTTTTTTAGTTCTGGCGCTTTTTTTCGTTTTGGAGATTTTTTCTTTTGTGCGATTTGTTTTTATTTTACGACTTTTTTTTAGCGTTTTTTCAAATTTTAATGTTTTGCCTCATACGATTTCCAAGATGCAGTAGGTTGTCGAAATTGCATTAACTGATAGAATATCCCTTAAATTCAGTGTTAAATGGTCTAGTCTGCATAAATAATACACTAACTTTGCAAATTTCAAGTCTGTACGAGTATATATAATTGTCTGTATATTACATTAGGATTTAAAAATTTTTCATTGCTGGCTTTAGAACGTCCTTTAACTTTTAACTGTCATATAGTTTCTGTTGTAACGGCCAAAGTTTTACACATTCTGGGAAAATGTAAGGTTCGTATCTCTTACGGTTCTAGAGAAAAACAGCCTGTGACGGACAGACAGACAGACGGACAGCGTAGCAAAAACAATAGGGTTGCTTTTCACCGCTGGTGTATCGAACTCTAAAAAATTATGAAACTTTAATGTCTACACTAGGGCATTCAATGATATAAAACAAATACGTATGTGTGTGTGTATGTATGTACATGAATGTGTATGTTATTTAAGTATACATATGTATATGACTGTTTTCAAATATCAATTCTTCGACCTCATATTAGTATTATGTTATGCGAGTGTAATAAAATTATTAATAAATAAATGTCTTTATACTATTTAAAGAAATTCTATAACTCTTATCTAACTACGTACTCGTACATACGTACGTAAATACAGTGGCAATATGTAATTTTCTTTATAATTTTTACGATTAATTTACATTTTTAATTTGCGCTCCTCAAAGTTAATGACATTTTATTGTGGTCGGCCGGTATGCGGCGGCGTTTTGTGCTGCCTCCACAATTGACTCTCTTCGCAATCAGTGATTTTTTCGCTGCTGTTGTTGCTATTGTATGTAGAAATATGTATGTATGTATGTATGTGTGCATGCATGTATGTTTATTTGATAACTGTGTGTATGTGTAAAAACTATTTATTTATGAATATGAGTGTAGTAAGTGTGCATTAACTGGACACTAATAACTTGACAAAAGTATAAATTTAAACAACAATTTTTCGTTTTTTTTTTACTTTAGTAAGTAACGTTTGACGGAACGAAAGAACGAACCGCCCTCCGTTGTAACCGCAAGCAGAATTTTGCATTACAAATACTTTTTTTCATTTAAATGCGTTTACAATTGATGTGCGTGTGTGTGTGTGTGTGTGTGTGTTTGTTTGAGGTAGTGCATAGACATTTTTTGTAGAAAAATTTCGAGACTACTTCCACACTGTTATTAAGGGTATTCATATGGGTAAGAAGAGACAAATTTATAGACGATCTTTTTAGAGATTTATGGCTTTATTATGGATGGCAACTGAACTTAAATTGTTAATAAAATATTATGATTACGAACAGGTACTTCGTGCATTTAAAATAGGTATTTTTAACGGTCTGTCCCACGATGACACTAGAAATCCTACGATCGAATACTTATATTGAAAATAGCAACAAATTTTCTAATGTTATTGTTGTTTGCAATAAAAGTTGTCGATCGAACGTTTGCTGGTGATATCGTGGAACAGGCCTTAAGAAATTTGCACATACTACATGTGTATTTTCACAATTTTTTATTCAAATGAAAATTTAACATTATATGTACTTAAGTCTCAGGTATGTATTTTAAGCATAACCATCTAAAGACTTTATTTTGTAAAAAATAACGTTAAGCGTTGACAAACAAAATTTGTATGGAAAAAATATAAATGACAAAAACAAAATACATATAAAATTTATCAATGGTTAGCGATGCGTCTTACAAAATGAAGTCTTCAGGCTCAGTTAGCTGACTGTAATGTCATGCAAATGCAATAGGAGGAAACAGCTGATCGATATTGTTATATAAGAAGTTATCGATTTGTACATTACGTTTACGTTACATTGCATCTCTATAACCATTTTCATTACTTTTCACATAACAATATCGATCAGCAGTTTCTTACCGTTGCAAAAAAAAATATTTCATTCAATAAGAACTGAAAATACTGAACTTAAGGCCGATTAAGAAATTATTCTCGATTAAAATTTAAAAATTTTATCACGTATAATATTTTATAATACATAATATTTTATATAATATTTTTAACAAATATGGAAATGCCATACTGTACTTCTTTCATTTGCTTTTAAGTTTCAGTAAAAAAAAAAAATTAAAAAGTTAAATTATATAAAAATTTTTTATATTTGAATTTACAAAATTTATATCTAGGACTAAAATATAATAAATCAATATTATATATGTATGCTTCCGGTAATTTTATGTTTAAATTTGAAAATGATATTTTTTTCTATGTGAATACCCTTAATGTTTAATGAAAAATAAACAAATCAAGAAAGTAGTGAATTTTTATTGTGAAAGAATTATGTATGCGGATGCATTGTAATAATGTCTGTCATAACAAATAATTTGTTGTTATTTTAGTTATTTGTTTGCCACAAAATGGGCTTCTGTTAAAAAAGAAAAAAATAGACAGTTAAATATTTACGACTTATAATTGTTGCTATTGTCTAGTGATTCAGCCAATCATCATTGATAGTAGAAATAATAATTATGAGCTTCTGCTGTCTATAATTAGTCTCAGTTTAGACCGGGAAAGTTTTCATGCAGCAATTTTTTCAATACGCATTTTAAGCTTGCAGAACAAATTTTTTCTTGCAATGAACACGTTTAATTAAAAAAAAACAAAAATCAATTAAAAATGTAATTGATTCAATTAAATTTTTGTTTAAACATTTTATTGAAAATAAAGTTCAATTGGTTCAATAAAATTTTTAATTGATTTTTGTTCTTTTTTTTTAATTAAACGTGTTTATTGCAGGAAATTTTTTTCTGTGCTTGCACTGTAGTTCAGAGAAAAAAAAAATCAATTGCTGGGCGTTTCGGTAGGTTATGCCGGCTATTTGAGATTAGCTTAAAAATTATTATTAAAATCAATTGGATTACGTTTGAAATGCATAAACAATGAGATTTTTGCTGATACAATTTTTTTATCTAATATTTTTCTGCATTTCAAGCGGGGGATCTTCTTAAAACTCTATTCAGATACAAATATATTATTAACATTTAAATTATTTTTAAAGATCACAACGTTCTTTAAATTTTTTTTTGTGTGTTATTTAATGATAAGTTTTGCATTTTCCTAGGATTTAATGTCAATTTTCGTTAAAAGCTTTTTTTTATATTAACCTAAACATCAAAATTGTTCAGTTATCTGAACAGCTTTCGAAAGCTCATGAAATTTCTTTTCGAACAACAAGCTGAAACATAATCACTTACTTATCTATACAATTTTAGTATATATGTATTAAGGAAAAAAATATCAGCCATAACCGACAAAAAAGCTTAACCGACATATTTTTTGGAACTCGTTTTATTTGACGAAAATCAATTATTTACGATCGCGAATAATCGATTTTTGTCAAAAAATTAAGTTCGAAAATTATGTCGCTTTCGATTTTTTTGCGGTAATGGCACGAAATATAAAATACGAAAAGTTTCTCGTTAAAAATGAGATTTTGATTTAGTATATAAATAATATGTAATACATAAATATATAAATTTTATACCCATGGTCGCTTGGGCAAACCTTCTTAGAATTCTACGTTGATTACGCTTTTGATAACCGCTTGGTGGAGGGAAAAAATTGACCCAATCTAATGTACGTATATACATATATATGGGATTTTTTTAATTCTTAATATATGCGCTGTCGAAAATATGAGGTTTGCTGTCATAAACGCGGTCCTAATTTTTTAGCTCAATCCAACAGTGTCTTCAGGTGCCTAATGGGGCCTAAAGTACCCTGTTCACAGTGGGGGATTTTGTTAAAAAATGGAAATAATTCTGTAGTTTCTAAACAGGCCGTCCGATTATTATGAAATTTCATACATCATTTGAGGAGGTGCAACAAAGCTTAAGTCTGGAATTTGGACTATATATCTTTAAAGCGAACGGAGCCACAAAGCCCCAAAGTGGGCAACCATGGGTTAATGAACAATTGAAATCGATGCCAGGTTGATATTTTTGATCTGAAAAAAAGATTTTTGCTAGTGGATTTTATTTTTCTATCCAAGAGCAAAAAAAATCTGCTTCATTTATGGGTTTTTGCTTACATTTTAAGAAATATTGGAGAAAAAAATGTAAATTTAGGCTTTTTTTACCAACCTTGGTTCACTGTTCTTGTTAGATTTAAAAAAAGAAAACTTATTATTAATTAAAAAAAAAATTGTAACATCAAAAAAAAATTTGGTAACAAAAGCACAATTAAGTCAACAGTTATATGCAATTTAAATTGATTTTCGCCGTGTTTTTAAAAAAATTGGGCTAATTATTTCACAATTATAAAAATTTTTTATATATATTTTTACTAGTTCAAATGGCGCTACTATAAGAAATATTACAAAGAAATTTTTTGTTGAAAATTTTCGTTCTTGAAGAAACCAGATCGTTTCGAAATAGACCTATTTTTGTTTTAAATATCAAATTGAAGGCCTTTTTTTCCCAAATTCCAAAGCTGGAAGCAGAAAATTTATTATGCCACCTTAAGACAAAATATGTTTTTAAATCTATATTTCCAAAAATATTATCTGCGCCCGGCGAAAAATAAGAAGAGTACAGCAAAAATACTAAAAATTCCCATTTTTGGGATTTTGGGAATATTTTTTGGGAATTGCCGGGAACTATTCTTTCTTACTTTCTGTGTATTAATTGCAACATTTTCCATGTACGAGAGACTTTTCAGCCGAAAATATTGATAAAAGCGAATTTTATAAAATTCCTTTTTGTGTTAAATCTCTGTCTTCCCGGGAAACTATTCATATGCATATCGAGCCATAACTGCAAAAAAAAAAGCTTAAACGACACATTTTTACATATTATGTATGTATGTACATACATATGTATGTACGTAAACACAAAATTACTTATATATTAATTGCTACAAAGGCATGATTAAGCAAGCTTTGTATTAATTACTGTTGCTGCAACAGATAAAATGAATGAGAGTATGAGTTAAAAAAATATATAAATAAAAATATGCATACACATATGTACATACATACTCGTATGTGCATATATATATGTATGTACATATATAATGAATTGAAATCGAAATTAACAAATAAAGTTCAATAACTGATAACGAGAGGATTTATCTGCGTATCTATCCGTAGAGAGAGAGAGCGAGAGAGAGAGAGAGACGTGTCAGCACTTAAAATCTTAACGTGTGTTCGTGTTAAGTGTAAATGAAAATAAAAACATTACTTTCAAATAAGTAATCGGTTTATTTTTTCTTACAAAACATATTGTTCACAAATGTTGTTTGTTTTCTGTTTGTTTGTGTTTTCAACTTAAATTGAAAGTACATTTATACGACTGTGTTTTCTTTTTCTTTATCAGCAAAAATATAATTTATTGTGTGTTATCTAAATTTAGAAAATACACAATACCTACTTAAGATTAAGTATTTTAGCTCTTTTCTAATTTTAGTTCCCAGTCAAATGAGCGTCAATTTTTAAAGGATTTCATAAGTGGTGCTCCTGGTTCTTCTGGCGCCCGTTTGGCCGCTTGGTTGCAACCGGAACCTCGTTTGGATCCCAATAAGTAATTAATTTATTTATTTTTTAATTAATTGTCTTTTCCACTCAGTTGATAAAATTCAAATTGGTTTTCTCCCCCAATTTCAGATGTGAACTGAACACAATTACTGAGCCGTTACGTTACGGTTGGCCAACACAAATTACAGTTACTATACGTGATCAGTATGGGGATGCGATTGTTGTGCCTGAGTTAAAGGTAAGTGGATTATGTTAGAGTGCATACATACATACACATACATATGTATATGTATGTACATACATGTGTGTGTGTGTGTGTAATAGAAAAAGTAGGTCAACCAGCTGTTAACACTGTTGCCAAGTGGTTGAGTTCAATGAAAAACAATTTATTTTATTTTTAAAACAGTCTTAGTAATTGTAAATATTACAAGTACAAATTTTAAAATACTTATACAATTTGGAAGATTTGAAATTTGTTTCCGATTGTAATGTCATTGCTTCTCTTCTGCTTTTCACAAGTGAGACCAAAGCAGTGAGACCTTAGAATTTAGAATTTTACAATTGATAACTACAGCAACAATACAAACTGCATACATTACAAAAATTAATCAAATTAAATTCATATTCATCTTCTTCAATTTAATTTAATCTTTAGGTTGAAATAAAAGCCATACCCACCGGATCTTCTGGCAATGGAAACATAAAAATGCGCCGCTCTTCTCAAACTGAAACCTATTATGGCGGTATAGCTCCGCCACCTCGCCAAAACTATGAGCCAACAATCAAAGAGAAAATGTGCTTCAAGGCAATAACATTTATGAAGTCATACAATAATTATTCATTCGAAGAACTACGCTACAACAGTCCCATACAGACTAGGATCACTGAATGTCTGTATGCCCAAGACATGGAAGATGGCACATTTAGCGTGCACTGGACTCCAAATGCCGTTGGCAGTTATTGCTTAACCGTGACTATAGATGGTATTATATTGGAGGAAGTGTATCGCGTGGAGGTGAAAGAAGGCAGTATACCGCCACCGGCTCACAAAAGGGTAATGAAGAACCCCCACACCCCCAATAAGCTGAGAAAATTTTATACCAAAAATACTGCTGGCCTGCGTATACGTTCGCATCCGACTTTACAGTCCGAGCAAGTAGGAATAGTCAAGCTGAATGGCATTATCTCTTTTATAGATGAAATTGAAAATGATGATGGTGTATGGTTGCGCTTATCTACCGAATCCATTAGACAACATTGCACAATGGGTTGGTATCCTACGGAGGCCTGGTGTTTGCAATACAATCAGCACTTGGCCAAAGCATTGTTACATCCCGTGGTTGAAACCAACACAACTGAAGCAGCAGCAGCGACAAGTAATGAGAATAATTTGGGCGATTCTAATGCAGAATCTCAGCCTATGTCGCCTTTGTCCACTGATGTGGCAGAAAATCGACTCAAAGTGCGCGATATCTTGGACAATTTGGAGCCTGTAGCAGCTGCTTTGGAATCAGCTCCACCAACTGGCAACAAGACCGAATCACCAACAAAAAATGTCTTTGATTTCGCCATATCTTCGACATCCTCGAAGCAGGTCGGGATTTCCACGGTATCTACAAATCCATTCATATGTGCTGACACTGATTCAAAGCCAGAGCATGCTTTTGCCGATGGTGAAGGCGAAGACAAGTCCGAAGATGCTCTTAGTTCCAGTAATTCGCCTGGAGTCAACCAAATCGGCTCGGCTATAGCTGGCGTAGTTGGCGGTGGTGCCATTAAATTACAGGCCTTACAAAAGTGGTTTAAGGGTGACAATGAGCCCACTACACCCAGAGATTATTCTTTCAAACCTTCCGACATGAGCGAAATCGCTTCGGTGTCTGTAAGAGAACTGGTAAGAGTAATGGGTGGCCAGGACTCACGCGCTAGCAATGGCAACAGCTCCCAGCGTTCTGGCAGTCCCATCAAAATACCTTCAGAGGAGAAAGGAAACGAAACGCCTAGCAACAGTGTACGTTCTATGGAAACTTCAGATGTATCAATGACTCAAGACTCAAGTAACTCGGTACGCAGTGTCAAAGATGACACTTCCCATTCAGATGCCATGCCATTCGATATAAGTAATTTAAGAAAAACCCATTTCACTCCCAGTCAAACCGCAGCCTTGTTGTCAACACCTAAACATTCGCCACGTAAAGCAGCAGCTAATCGCAAGTCTACCAACGCTACTGGTATGGGGCCGCCCTCCTCGTCTTCCGACACCGTAGGTTTGAAGGAATCAGACATTTCCAATTTAGAAGAAGACATGAATTTGTTGCAAATAACCACCACTACTCCGGGAGGTGGCAGCACTACCCAGGATCAAATACTGTTTGGAGAAATAAAAACCACTTGCTCCACCAGCAGCACAGACAATTCCAGTCCTCCCGTGTGGCCTGAACCGATAGCATCAGCTGGTGTCAACACCTCACAAAATACTTTTTTCAAAACAGCTCCGGTCAAGAAAAATCCCATAGGACCCATTAAAAGAGCAATGCCACCCTCATTTGCCGAAAGCATAAGAGCAGTTTTTGCTGCCTTTCTCTGGCATGAAGGTGTGGTACATGATGCCATGGCCTGCGCCAGTTTCCTCAAGTTTCATCCCAACTTACCGAAAGAAGGAGCCACTGTCATCACCAGACGCGACCACAATGACGGCAAGCAACAATTATCCAAAGAACAAAAGGCCCAACAGAGGCACTCAGTGGAGGTGGCAAATGCTGGTCACTATTTAAATATCAGGCCTTCTACTTTAGAAACTCTTACTAAAAGTGGAAATTTCTCTGTGAACAATCGCAAGTATCGCAAGGGCCAGTCGACTGACAATCCCGATGATAGTGGAGCGGATAAACAGAAACTACATTCCCTACCCGAAGTAGTAGCAGTTCTGCCTCCTGCTCTACGCAGTTTGGTATATCTGTGGGAACATATTTGCTCCAACTGCGTGCACATTGTACAATCGAATTCCTTAAGCCAAGAAAGATTCCATTCGCGGGAGTCTACGGCGGACAGCAGCAAAGAAAAACCCACAGCCAAAGACAAGGAGAGTAAGAAGGCAAAAAAGAAAAAAGATGATGGCTCTTGGTGTGAAATATGCCAAGTCTTCTTACCCATACCAGTAACCTATCACATGCGTATTGCGCATCCGGGTTGTGGCAAATCGGCCAAGGGCAAAGGTTACAATAGTGTGGGTATTTTCTGTGAAGGTTGGGCCGGCAATTGCGGTGAAGGTGGCAAAGGAGCTTCCAGTTGGTTTCTAATGTGCGACATTTGCCGTGAAAAATACATATCGACCAACAAAAACACCAACAATCTTAATAACACCAATGCCGCCGGTCCCAGCACTGAGTTGAATCTGTTTGGCATTAAGAGCACCACTTTAATAGCGAATTCGGAGATTTATACAACAATGAGGGAAAATGCTACATTTCTCTTGGAGTTGTCTTCGAATGTTACGCATTTACCTACAGATGGCGCGCATGCAGGGTCAGATAATGCTGCAACGGCTACTAAGCGATCGCCTCAACAGATGCCAGTGGTAGTGGAACATCAACATTTTAATATGAGCGAAATGAACAAGCCCAGTACGAGCAGGGCAGATACGCAGAGGCATAGTCGTGTGGGTCTACGAATAACAAATAAATTTGGAGGTAATTGTAAGATGTTTTTTTTTTATTTTTCCAAAGTTGTGAAAGTTAATAAAGTTTGTAACAACTAATTCTGGTGGATTGAATTGCAAAAAAATTGTGAGCCGAATTCAGTTCAGATGATCTTAGTTCACCAGCACGAAATTTTAAACTATCAAATGTACAAGGCAAATATGCAGAGTTGGAAATCGAGACCAGCTAGTTTCAATTCGCCTTGAAAATTTGTATGCACCAAGCAAGTCAACGAACTATCTATTAAATTGATCGTTATAAAGGTGTAAGCAAAAGATCAGCTGATGAAACTGTTTGATATACCTTGGGTAGAACAGTTTATCTGATTATATACTTGTTTAAGAGTATTTTTTTATCTCTTTTTGAATAAGAAGAGTACAAGAAAGAGTTTTCAAATGTTCCACCAAAGTCTTCCTCGCAAGATTTTACATACAAGTGCTGAAGAAATCCTGTACCTAAAATGCAAAGCTTTCATAGTTTCCAATACCGATTCATCATAATACTCGTACGTTAGGTTAGCAGGTTCCTGGTAAGAAGGTAAAAATTAAAGGTCAAGCCTACTCGGATCCAATACAATGATCCCTTTGTGCTAATTATCATAATAGGTTAGGTTAGATTGAAAAGAGAGGCAACCATTGTTGACCTAATCCTTTGCGCATTACACTTATGCTATTGTAGGATGTTGAGCTTCCCCAAGAGATAGGAAAGGCGTGGAGTGGTTCTCAATAAATAAACTATAACCTTGTCATACTGGGTCAGGTAAAGAAGCTACTTTCCATTTCTAGTATATTTTTCAGATGGAAGATTTGTCTTCTGATTGGACAGTAAGTAAGTAGTGCTCGAGAGTTGAATTATATTTCTGGGAAACTCCACTTGTTATATCTTCTACAATACCCATGCGAGCCAGGCAGGAGATTCTGTAACTCTGTGTGTCCTGTTATTATGTTGATACAATTTCCATACTCTTTTCCTTTTTGAATTTACAATCTCTTTTGGAGAAGGTTCAACGAATGTGCTGCATCCACAAGGACATTGGAGACCATTCTTTATGTCCAACCTATGGACATTCGTATTAGATTACGAAGCAACTCTTGCTATAAAACTTCCAAAAAGTGATGGAGGTATGAATCAGACAAGACAACATACCACAGCATCAGAATACATGGACTTCGCTGGACGGATACAACCAGACTTTGGAAATATCCGACCGAGTACGTGATACTAGCGTTATAGCTGAATGCGAGACATTGATACAAGAAAGACACCCCTGGGTCAATCGAACCTTAGAACAAACAACAAACACCCGTGGGAGTTTGCTGCTACACAAATGGTTCGAAGCTAGGAGAAAAAACAGCCCTAGGTTTCTTCATCGAAAATGAACGTGCAAAAACGCACAGAACCTTGTGGACAGGAACTCTAATTAATGCAAAGTCTTTCAAGTCAGAGGAAGTTGAGTTACAAAATTGGACGAAGATGGCTCACAGAACACGATGGAATAGTCATACTGTAAGTAATCTTACTAGGGTTCTATGGGGCGATCAGCACGAAGACAACACAAGAAGGCTGTTGAAACTAAACAAGCCCGAGCTAGCAAAGTTGACCGGCTTCTTAACGGGGCACTCTTATTTAGAAAGACACTTGTAACGGATTAGAGTCACGAATGGGCTTTCGCCCAGCCGATATCAAGTTATTGTCTGGAAAAGCTTGATGGAGTACGTGAACGATACTAAGTTCCTATAAAGGTGGGGTTCGTTTTTAATTTCATATGAGAGCGCACAACAGGCCTATACTGGCGGCTTATGTGTATGTGCTCGGACTTGAGCGCACCTAACCTGCAATCTCTTTTGTCTTTTGACTCTCTGGATTTGTCTGGAGAATTTTGGTCACTCTTCCAACAGTAGAGTTTTGCCAGTTATAGTGTGATGTTTTTCAGTAATGATCCCATATTTGACAGCTTTTCCGCTTCTTCGTTTCCAGCGCTACCGGCATTTCTTGGAATCCAGGAGCACAACTCTGTAATTCGAAACAAAAGAAACTGCCTTGGAATTTGTATATTAATAGCATTTTATTTTATTTCAGACTACAGATATTGAGCCTAATTACGAGTCTCGTATTACGACTTCCACTACGACAGTTTTGTAATAGATTAAAAAAAACATGTTGATGTTCTTTAGTCCAGTACAAAATTGTCGTAGTCGAAGTTGAAATAATATATATAGATGTTCCTTTAACTCCCATTGGAGTATAGGGCTCCAAATTATACCGATTTATTAGCAAATTTGGAGTTTCGCGAGACGTGGGCTGCTAGCCCTCGTCCCCTAGATTGGTGATAGGGCTGCTATCTTCGTGTGCAATCCCACGATGCAACCACGCTTCAGCAGCTTATTACCTACTTTCTTGATACCTCTCGGACACCCACGATACGTGGTTGTGGCACCTTCTAGCACTAGCTAGCTTTAAAACGGTTGCCTTGAAGACATTGACCGGAGGATACTTGGTCAAAGACCAGAAGTAGTTATCTGCTTGGACAATTCAACAAAGAAATCGTTCTGGCCACTCCCAAGTGAATGGCAATCAGTAATTTTCCACTTCTTATAAGAGTACCATCCCCCAAAAGTCGAAATACTCGTAAGATAATTAAGTGTCTTATCCATTATCACGATGTCTCTACAATACCTGTATGAGTACATCTTTGCATTCATTCAACAATCAAATCAGGTTACAATTGAATAAAATTGAGTTTATCGGAAAAGTGTTTTGCATAAATAAAAGAACTCAGGGCATAAATCTGCATACAGAGCAAAACAAATTAATTCTCTAATCCTCCTTTCGCTATATTAACTTCATAACATAAACATTTTAAATTCCGACATCTGATTTTTATATCTCCTCTGCTAAAATCAGTTGTTACAGCCTAGTAATTTTTTTTGTGTTACGCAGTGTTATTAAAAATTGTATTTTTAAGGAAATGTTACATTCCGCAAAAGCCTGGGCGGCTCTTGTTCACCAGAACAGCCTTGGTTGGCTCCAGAAACTTTTGCCTGCTTAGAAACCTTTGGACCAGCCAACAAAGACGATTTGCCTTACGAAATATTTGGCATGGGTGTAAATGAAAACGGCTTTGATAGAGTGAGTTGTTAAAAATAAATATGTGCTTTTTTTCTTTATAAAATTAGCTTTTTAAACTTTTTTTCCAGCCTCTGTCGGAAATATCTTACGAATCTTCGGAACCCACCAACTATGATAATACCAATCAGCCTAACTGCATGTCTACAAGCGCAACTTTATCCCGATTCCATCGCAGTTACTCTATGGGCCAGGGTTGGGGTATAGCCCAACAACAAACCACCACTAATGTAAGAGAAGAATCTCATTACTCCAAGGTGGTGTTCCGCAAACGCAATAACTCGACATCGGAAAGTGAAGGTTCCCTTTTGATCTGTTATCCTTCGGAAAACTTGAGACGTTTAGTGCCGGAGCACATGTTAAGTGCCACATCTTCGGTGGTGCAAAAGTCTGCCAATACCGATTTCGATGCCAACGAGGCGGCCGCAAAGGAGCCGCAATTGGATTTCGAGGGTGGCAAACAACACAATCAAAGAAACAATTTAGATGCAGAGGCTGCCAGTCAAATCAATGTGTTGCTTCAAAGGCCTGCCATGGCATTCATAACACAAAAGCATGATTTAAAAAAGTTACGCAGTGCCATGAAGAGAAGTCTTCGCATAGCCACTTGCCGCAATTATTCCTTGCAGGCCTTAAACTGGCTGCTGCGCTCGGTGACACAAAGTGTTTGCCTGCACGATCTCATGTGGTGGTTTGTGTCCTCACTAAGCATTGCATCCTCTCCCACGTCAGACAATGTGGATGGCAAATATGATGAACTGGAGCCTGCTTTGGAACATCCCGTGTCCTATACGCAAATAAGTGGCCGCTTGTCCCACATGATAACAGACAGTTTGCATACATTTTTGCAATCTGTGGCCGATTTAACATTGTATTTGCCTTTGGGTTCACCTGTGCAACGCATTGCCATACAATGTTTCGGTATAAGATTCCGGCAAACGGACCATCAGTTTTTGCACAGTTCTCATGTGTTTGGAAATATTTCGAAAATACTTTCTAAATCTGATGAACAGAATGAAAATAACGTCATGTTCGGTGTAAACGGAGACATAGAGAACAAAGATGCCATGGGAGGCAAAGATGCAGGAGGTAAAATAATTTACTACAGCGATCTCAATGGCCATTTTGAGGTGACAGTTTCTTCCCGTCAAGCCATGGCCGAGTCGTTGACCGACAACTCCACCGAAACTTTTTGGGAAAGTGATGAAGAGGATCGCAATAAAAGTAAAATTATTGAAATATCGTTGAATAAATTGACTTATTGCTGCAGAATGCTGCTCATACACATCGACAACAGTCGCGATATACAAAATAAAGTGTCAACCGTAGCTTTTTATGGTGGCCAATCATTGGGCGACACTAGTCTCATCAAGTCCATTGAGGTGGATGCTAAAGCTTGCACTTGGTTGTCGGCCAAGATAAACGATGACAATTTTACCCACTTTCGTTTGGAACTGACGGGTCCTGAGAATACTTTGCGTGTACGTCAGATAAAAATCTTGGGCTTGCCTGCAGCCATGTGTGGTTCCGGGGATCAGTTGGTTAATCCTTATGAATTGGTGGCCCATAACTCTTCACACGTCCAGGCCTTTAACTTTAATTTGAAGCTGACCAATGCTATCAGGATTCAGCAGCAAATATGTGAAAGCGAAACCTTGCGAGTGTTTCGGTTAATAACGGGTGGGTATTTATGTAAAGATTTTTTGGGTAAAAGGAATTGTAGTAGTAAACTAAGTAGCATAACAGCAGGCTAAAAAGTATCTTGACTTTCAGACATTCATTGAAACAGTTTGGTTAACATAGTGTCCACACCTGATGATTTTATATCATAACTCGTAATACTTGTATAACGCCGGCAGAGAAACTGTATTTCTTTTTTTCATTAATATCAACACGAAGGGGTAGACGTTGATGATTTTATATCATGATGAGTCACTACAATATTAACTCCATCAAAGAAATATTTGCAAACTGCTTGCCAAAAATATCTAATTTGCCTGTTGTTTAATTTTTTAGTTACAAATAATTGTTGTGTCGTCTTTTTTAAACGAAAATTGTGTAATTATATCATAACGCTGCCATAATATTAATAAATTGATTCTATACGCGATGAATTTTCATCACGATATCAATTTGACATTCATCATGATATAAATTCTTCTGGTGTGGACACTATGTAACATTTATATGTTGAGATATTTACCTCTATTGTGAATAACATGTGGAATGTTTGTTCCCATGCAGTTTTTATTCCCCTCGGAGGGAAAAATGCTATTGAGAATCAACCATGAACATCTTTTTCCTGCTGTCAGTTCTCAGTGAATGTAAACAATGGGAAGCAGGTTTAGAAAATTTAAAAATTAATTAAAACTCAAACAAATTTAAGTTTAATAATAAGAAATATGAAATTTTTGGGTTTCAAATGAAATATTTTTCGTATAAAGTTGGGATATTAAATATTCTAGGTGCAGTGGAAAAAAATTATTTATTATACCACCACCATAAAATTTACTGCATGTGAACCAAAAATTCCATTCATACTCTATGCAAGAAGATATTACAGGTTATTATTGTTATTAATCGGGAACATTATTTATTGATATTGTGCTAAAAATAAATATTTATAACTTTTAATTTATTAATTCAGCTCACAAAACCAGAAAAAAAGTAAAAAAATCGCCACGATTAGGAGAACCAAAAAAGGATAAAATTATTTACGATTACAAGTATATTTATAGGGAAAAAATTTTCATGATAAGGTTAATTGACTCGTATTCCAGGTGCAGTGGAAAAAAATGTTTCTGTATACCGAAAAGTTAATTGTTCAGAGTTAGTGATTTTTTTATTACAGTGGAAAGAAGAAAATTAACAGAAATTAAAGCAAAGAAATTACGTGATGATTTAAATCCTTTGGAGTTGCCCAGTGTACAGTAGGAAACTACTTTGAATAAAAATTCCTGGTGTAATACTTTTTGATATCCAGATTTCATATAAGAACTCAATCATCAACATGTTTTTTGTTTCTTTTTTCTTAGTTTATCATTACTATATAGGCTGACTGTATTTCAGCTCGAATTGTAGTTGTAAAAAGTATGTGATTAAAAACGCACGATTTGAAAATATGCTATTGCCATATTCCAAAATATTGATTGTACGTATTTGTTTTAGACATCCAGGACACAATCTATATATTATTTATTATTATTATTATACATACAAAATCACAGTGTGTGTTTGTTCCTAACGCATGATCTCTGGAACTATAAGAGCTGTGGAGCTGAAATTGTCAACACAGATTCGGCTCAATACCGGGTAGGTTTTCGTTTTGTTTTTGACCCAACAAGTGACCACTATGTAGAGTGGTTTGTAGTTAAAAAAATAATTGAGGGTAAGACAACGCTTGCTGGGTTCATCTAGTAAAACCATACAAATTTAACAATTAAGAAGCTTTTTTTTTGTTTATTACAAAAAATCTGACGTTCTAAAATCTCTGATTGCACTCGGGTACTGCCAAGATAATAATTTGTGAATTTTTTGGGAATTTTACTTTTTCCCCCAAAACTAATTTTAAGAAAAATTCAATTTTCTTTATTACGAATATTTTTTCAACTCGAAATCGTGAATTTTTTTCAAAACTTATTGATGTTCACATGTGTGTCCCTGAGTAAAAACAATCTAAGAATGCTCACAGGCTTCCTCACAGGTCACAGTAGACTGAGAAAACACCTCCGCAGACTTGGCATTGAAAGTAACAGTCTGTGCAGATTCTGTGAGTACGATGATGAAACCCCAGAGCATATTCTGAAGGACTGTGAAGCGTTATGCCACAGAAGATATATCCAATTGGGCAAGCACCTATTCGAGGATTGGGGACTCCCAACACTAGACCCACTGGCAATCCTGAGATTCACCAGGAGAGTAGGTCTGGATGAGGTGCTCTAGCACCTGGCAAGGGATACAATAGATCTACTTTGGTCGCAGTATCCTGTGTTTCCCGTTTGGCTTAATAATTCACTCATTCACATGTTTGAAATTAGTTTATAATTACTGTAAAAGTTCAATTTAATATTTCAGTATTAAGCACACGTCCTCAATTTTTTGTCTCTTCGCAGTAGAGATTCTTTTTCTATCATCTCATTCAGTTGTATTTAAAGTACTCGTAATTTTTATAATTTCCTTCATATTTCTTTTCAGGTCAAGTCTTTGGCAAACTAATTACACTAGAGTCAGGCAATGATGAAACTGCTGGAGGTATATCGGTACTTGGAAAAAGTGGCTCTCAAAATGTTTTGGGCATGGATACCAGTGCCAATTCAATGCTGGCCGATTCGCTTGATCTGAGAGAGCATATGGTGGGCATACTCTTCTCGCGCAGCAAATTATCGCATCTGCAGAAACAGGTCATTGTGCACATAGTGCATGCCATTAAAAAAGAAGGTAGACGAGCCAAAGAAGATTGGGATGCCGTTAACTTAACCACAACTCTAAGGGATCCCAACGGTACCGGCTCCAATAATGATAAAGATACGAAAATTGATGCAACATCGGATCGGATACGTACTCCCGATACGTATTGCTTTGAAATGTTAAGTATGGTATTGGCTCTGTCTGGCAGTGTGGTGGGCAGATCCTACCTGTCTCATCAGCATGGCTTGATAAAGGATCTCTTGAGTCTTTTGCATACGGGCAGCGACAGGGTGCAAAGACAAGTTACCGCTTTGCTAAGACGAATTTTGCCCGAGATTTCGCCTGGGACATTTGCCGATATTCTGGGTGTACAACGTCTGCCACCTTTGGACTACAATATAGCTCATCAAATAGCTGTGGACTTTGACATGGACAGTTTGGGGTTATTGGATATATTTTTGGCTGTTATAGCCAAGTCCTTGCAGCTGCAAGTTAAAATTAAAAGTGCCGGTGGCAAATCAACAATGGAAAAAACGCCTTCATTTATAAGACTTTACAATGCTTTGGATTTGTCCGTGCATTTGCTTAAGCCGCCCAAGTTGGCCGTAAACGATGAGCCAGATCTAGCGGGCGAGGAAAATACTTTTACGCGTTCAGAGTATGCTTTTGAATATGAGCGTTTGAATAGGAAGCAAGCTGCCTCATTTAATAAGGGATGTGGCAAAAGAGAAACTCCGAAGAATCTTAACCATAGATGGTTTTTAAATGGCATTATACCCACAAAACAGGCAGAAAGTATTATTGCACTCATTAGAGATTTGGCAACAGTAAGAGAGAGAATAAATTTGGATTTAGAAATTTTAATTAGAAAACTTTATTTATCTTAGGGCAAATTGGGTGATAAATGGTCTCAAATGACCAAAGCGGCCATAGCAGAAGCTGTTTTAAATCTAACACGTTTGGATGAGGTATTTCGTTGTCCAGAAAACTGTGTTAAAACAGCCACGCTGTGGCTGGCTTTGGCCAGTCTGTGTGTTTTGGACACTGATCATGTGGAGAAATTATCTTCGGGCCAATGGGCCATATCCGATACCCGGCCCATGTGCAATAATCATGATGATGGCGAAACCTCAGCCATTATACAGTGTGAGAGTTGCGGCTCCTTGTGTGGAGACTGTGATCGCTTTTTGCATTTGAATCGTAAAACTAGGACTCACAAGCGAACTGTTAGTATTTGCAGTGCAAGTCAGAAAAATCTCTTTTAATTTTTATTTATATTTCTCTAGGTCTGCAAAGAGGAAGAGGAGGCCATACGTGTTGAACTGCATGAATCTTGTGGTCGCATTAAGTTGTTTTGGTTGTTGGCCTTGGCTGACTCGAAAACGTTAAAGGCCATGGTAGAGTTTCGTGATGGTAGTCATACTATCATTTCGGGATCTCAAGATTGTGTGGGACGCTGTCGTTTTTGTGGCATTACCGGTAATTCGGGCCTATTGGAGATTGGTAATGTTTGTGCCGATGCCCAGTGTCAGGACTATGCCGCCAATTCTTGCATGAAAACCCAACAATGTGGCCATATTTGTGGTGGAGTGGTGAATGAAAAAAAATGTCTGCCCTGCTTGCAGCATGTGTGTCATGCTCGTGAGAACAATGTGGTCGATGGAGTAAATGAACCCAAGTTGACTCAGGATGCTGATGATATGTGCATGATATGTTTTGTGGAAGCCTTAGCTTGTGCACCATCCATACAAGTTAGTTTGTTTTTAATGTTAAAACTTTTAGGGCCAATCCCACGATGTCGACAACGTTCAACTTGTCGCTCACTTACATTCAAAACAAACAAAAATTTTAATATTTTGTGGTAGTTTCAAATGCAAGTCGAACGTTGTCGACATCGTGAAATCGGCCGTTATATTCAGCCCCTATTGTGAATAACAAATTTAATTTTTGCTCCCATGTAATTTTTATTCCCCTCGAAGGAGAAACTGCTATCGTGAATGCCCCATCAAATTCGTTTCCCGGCATCCGTTTTCAGTGAATGCAAAAAAATGCAAGATTTTTAAAGCTTAAAAATTAATTGAAAATCAAACAAATTTTTTTAAGTGCAAAGTCGTGTTTTTAAATGTTTTAAGCGCCGCAGGGAGGGGGGGGGTTACAGTCTACCCCAATATTTTGGTGGAACATGCCGTTTGTTTTAAGAGCTATCCACATCAAACTTAGTGTGCATAACTATTGTAGGAAAAATAATGATTGCTTTGTATAGGGACTACCCGTATTCCCTCTCCTATATCGCCAAGATATTGTGTAAACATGCAATTTGGTCTAAGATGTATCTATATAAAATTTGGTGCTCCTCACTGTTGTAGTTGTGGAGATATGAATTGATCCGCGAAAAAGGGGCCTTTGGCCCCACTGTGCGCCATGAAAAAAAATTTAATTTAACAACGCCCTAAAATTTACAGCATGTGAACCAAAAAGGTTCGTACTCTATGGGAAAAGCTGTAGCACTGAATTATTGTGAACAATCGTGAAGAAGGTTGCCATATTTTTTCCAAACTATTTCGCCAAATTGATTTTAAAAATCTCCAAAAGTTGCCAAAAATCAATTTTATGTAATTTTTCTTAATTTATATTTGATAATATGTAATTGTGTTTTTATATAACAAAATATAGCTGCAAATCGTCAAAAGTAGAAATAAAGCAGCCAAAATTATTTCTTGTAAATTTTTCTCATCCAAATGCAAAACAAATTAATTACTATCGTGTATGTTCTGTATTCCACGTGAAATTAAAACGTGCGGAATTGCCATACACTTGTTGTAGGAAATGCGAATTTATAACAACAATGCTATGGCAATTCCGAACGATTTAATTTCGCGTCGAATACAGAACATACCCGTGCAATTAATATAAGAAAAGTCATCAAAGTTAAATTGTTTTAATTACTTGTAGGATATACTTTGGAAACTACTTCTTCAACAAAATAATTTTCTGGAATTATAATAAAGTTTGAAGTTCAATTTTGTTAAAAAATAGCCAGAAAATCGTCATGATGCCAAATTAAAAATGTTGACGCCAAACAAGTTGAAAAGGCGCCACGTTTGGCGAGAAATCGCTATATCTGACAACCCTGATCGTGAACATTATTAACTGATCTTGACCCTATAAATATTTATACCTTTTTAAATATAAAATTGGAAGGAAAGTATTAAAATTACGCGATTTATTAATTCAGTTCGCTTGCAAAAATAAAGTGGAGAAAACCGAATTAAAAGTGAAAAAATCCCCATGAAAAATATTTCGCCTTATTATGGTTGGCATATTTCCACTTCGACTATGACGTTTCTGCTATAGATTAAAAATTACTTTAACCATTTTTCTTTAATTCATAATCAAATTTTAGTAGTCGAAGTTGAAATACGCCAACCAACGCCAACGAGCGACTGACTGCGACCAATTTTGAACCGTTCAAAATTCTAAACGGTCATTCGAAATGAAAAATCATAAGAGCAACATAAATATGATTTTAAAATACCTGTCGAATGATACCGATTTTTATATCGTTCGCCAACTTTTTATTTTTTCGTATTTACAAAATAGCGTCTGTTGGCCGCCATATTGAATTTTTACTACTGACACTCCCGGGATTAAGACAAATCGATCGACGTCCACGCATTCGGTTTATATAAGGCCGCAAAGGAATGCACATACATACATACATACATACATAGGCTGATAAACACATTACCCTTCTTTGCGTCGCGCAGTTGGGTAAAAAAGGGAACATTTCTAGGGAAAAATTATTCACCATAAAAAGAAAGATTATTCACAATAGGAGTGATTATTTTTAAATTGAATTTTTAGCTGGAATGTGGCCATGTGTTCCACTTTCATTGCTGCAAAGCTGTTTTGGAGAAACGTTGGAGTGGTCCACGCATCACATTTGGTTTCTCCTTGTGTCCAATTTGCAAGGCAGACATTAAACATCCGATGCTGGCAGAAATATTGGAACCAATTAATAACCTCAAACAAGATGTTAAACGCAAAGCTCTTATACGGTAAGTGTGCCTTAAGCAAGTTATTAAAAAAAGTAGAATTTCCAATATGAAATACGTATTTAATTTTAGCATAAAATACGAAGGTTTGGTCAAGGATACTGAGAGTCGTGATCTTACCACCTTGGCTATGGATCGTTATGCCTATTATGTGTGCTTCAAATGTCAAAAATCTTATTACGGTGGCGAGGCGAGATGTGATGCCGAAATCGGTGATAACTACAATCCCGAGGAGCTTGTATGTGGCGGCTGCTCAGATGTGGCCAGAGCCAAAATGTGTCCCAAGCATGGCACTGACTTTTTAGAATACAAATGCCGCTACTGCTGCTCAGTGGCGGTATTCTTTTGCTTTGGCACCACCCATTTCTGTGACACCTGCCACGATGACTTTCAACGTTTGACCAATATACCCAAAAATAAATTGCCCCAATGCCCGGCGGGACCCAAAGCCAAACAGCTCATTTCTGAGGAATGTCCTCTGCATGTTGTACATCCTCCCACCGGCGAAGAGTTTGCCTTAGGGTGTGGTGTATGCCGCAATGCCCAAACATTTTAGCATCATATTGCCAATGCGCTGGATGTAGAGTTGGCGCGTCGTTGTAGTGTCAGTGATTTCAATGAAGTGCAATTGGAAGTATTAGACAACCGTCATTGTCTGGAATTGGAAGTTGGTTGTCTGGCGGTGGAAGATGAGGCCAGTGATGATGACGATTATAACTAGTCATTAATTATAACTATTTTTTATTTATTTTTAATTTAAGTTTCAAAATGATATTAATATACATAATTTTAATTAAATAGGCATGCATATACACATAAATAATACTCACTTGTCTAGTCGGCAAATGGTAAATTTTTCAAGATCTCAATGTTTTAGCAATTATTTTATTAATCAAATTATATTAAACGCAATAAACACATGCATACGTATGTATGTATAAAAAAGATCAATGATCATGGCAAAGGAAGTGCGGTATTTATTTTTTTTTAAGTAATTTTGTTCATTGAACCGAATGGACCATTGGAAACCCCTGAAGCTTATTTAAGATCGCAAAAATGCTGCTTGAGACTAAAGGCCAATTTTTGACTTGGTAATCAAATTGTAATTATTTTCAAATTGTATTTAAATACGAAATTGTGTTTTTCAGTGCATATTTAAATAATACTTAAATGACCAACTTTGTGTATTTAAATTCTATTTAAGTTTTATTAGCATACCATACGAGGTGTGTTCAAAAAGTATAGCGAATTTTGAATTTTCGCGGGTTACGTATATTCGAATGTTGATTTTTTAGTGGCGTTATGTTGGTACTCATTGTTGGTCTCTCACTAATGCCGACAATTTCGGCCATTTTGAATGTTCAGTTAATTGTTGACAGCTGCTCTGCTTGCACGTGTTTTGTCTCGTCTTTGTATGTTATTGTGCTTGTGTGTATTCGTTTAATTTTCATAAATACATATATAACATACATACATATACAATGTATGGTTTCATATAATGGAAAAATAAATAGAAATTTGCATTCCGAGACTCTTTTTGTTTCATAAAATGTGTTTTTATAAAATTTAATTTTCTACATGTTGATAACCTAACTTGTTTGGTTATGTGAAACAGCTGCTGCCGTACTTTCAACGTAATTTAATAAGAACTTTAATTAACCATTGAAAACATTAAATTACATTTAAGCGCAACTTAAGTGTAAGTGGCAATTAGCTAAATGACATTTAATTGAGAAGTCAATTATTGGGCCGTTGAAAAAAATATAATTTTAATGATTTCCGAGTTATTGTAAAACAGATACATATATTTATGCATTTATTTATTTAAAAATTATACAGAAGGACTCAATCATACCAGTTGGCGTGAGAGATGTTATAAAAAAGGTAATTAGAATTGGAAAAGTTCAATAATTAAAAAAAAACAAGTTCAGTGAAGTGCGAATTTGCCTCGCACACGTAGGATTCCATACCCCGCTGGTTTCGTTTTGGTATTTTTTAGAATTGACGCTTTTTTCGTTTTGGCGTTCTTTTTTCGTTTTCGTTTTTTACGTTTAATTAAACTATATTTTCAAGCTTTACGTCTGTTATTTCGTTAACTTTCAGTTAACTTGAGCATATATTTAAATTTGTTTTTTTATATGTATTTTTTTTCCTTTCAATTACAAACAAATATTTTTACAATACATATTTTATTAATATACGAGTAGTAAGGGTTTCCATGAGAATGTTCAAAAGTCTCGCAAACTGTGCAATTGTGCATTTTTACACTCTCGTAAATAAAATATCAAAAAGTGTATAGAAATTTATTTACACAAACCTGTTACTAGCGGTCTCCACTAGCCATGAACTTGGTTTTGTCCATGCTCTGTCATGGATGCCCGAACATATGTCTGAGCAACGATGTTCGCCATGAGATTCGCAGTCCGCAAACATTTACAATAGAAAAAAAGAAAAGAGATAGAACAAAATTGGTAAATATTCTATCTCTATTGCGCTACCACAAAATACTTTGATATGCCTGAACATGGACATCGCCCGTGTTCACCACAACAAAAAAGTTGATGAAATTTTTACAGTTGCTCTGCCGGCGTCATGTTCATGTCATGTCCAGGTTGATGGCTCGTGGAGACGTAGGGTTAAGTTTGCCCAATAACTTTGACTTGTAAACTTAAACTGTGCAATTGTGCATTTTGTAAACAACAACTTCTTGCTTTTTTAAATTTCTTTAGGCAGTTTTAGACACACACACACTTTTTTATTTTTAGAGAAATATATATGTAAATATGTTTTTAAATAACAAATTTCTTGAAATGTTCTTTTATTTTTATTAAATGAACTTTTTGACGTTTGTTTCAAATTTACATAAACTGTTTGCGCAACAGTTCAAAAGGGGCATCATGAAACAAATCTCGCAAGCTTGCCCGATCGCACAAATGGCAATTTTAAGAGTTCTCATGAAAACCCTTACTGCCTTATGCATAAAAAATATTTCAGGTTTATTAAGCTCTTATTTGACATATTTCTATGGGCAACTTGTCATATAAACCTGTAATAAACCTAAAATATTTTTTATGAATTAGACCGTTAGTGTGTAGCACGATGTTTGCTTAAAAAATAAAGGTTAACAGAGAATTTCCCAATTTAACTGTAAAAGTAATAAATTTTTGAAAATCGACTTCAACGCTTAAAAGTGCTCTCCTGCAAAACAGTAAAATATGACTTAAGCACATTTTCCTTATTTCCACAGATATAACTGTCTGTCCTAATGTACTCGTATTAGGATTTCAAATGTGTCGTTGCTTGCTTTAGAACGCTGTAATTTTTAACTGTCACATGTTTGTTGCTGTAACGGCCAACGTTTTACATATTCTGTGAAAATTTCAGGTCATTTCTTACGGCTCTCGAGAAAACAAACTGTGACAGACAGACAGATAAACGAGGTCCATACACCTGTTGCACATTGTTATGCTGCAGCGGCATAGAAAGCTATAAAACTCTTGTAGATCTAGGTTGATAGTTTTTCACATTTAAGACAACATTTATATTTAAATTCTTACCTTAATACCTTTTCTTAATATTAATTTGATTAAAATCAAACATATCGATGGCTTAATATAAAAAAGGCGTAACTCGATTTTTTTTCATAATTACGTTTTTCACGTTTTCTGGTAGCCAACGTATAATTACATCCTCCTTGAAGAAATAAGTGCGTTACAGTTGAAAATCAAGGATTTATGGCCATTTAAAAACTTAGTTTTGAATGTAAATGCTTCAGTTTTTTCCTTCTCCTATAAAATATCGAAAATTTGAGTTACGCCTTTCTTATGTTAAGCCATCGATATGTAGATAAATATTATTTTAAAAATTTCTTTATTATAAATAAATAATTAAGTGCGTATGTAAAATACAAAATGAAAAGTTGAAAAGAATAGATAAAAAAAAATAAAAGTTTTGTTCGTAAATTAACAGCAGAGCCAACAGCTTTGTTTTTATAAATAAATTTAAATGAAAATCGAAATAACTGCAAATTAGGCTGGTGTTTCCGGAGCGTGTTCCTAAAAAAATATAAAGGCAAACAGAAAAAGAGAAAACATTAAACAGAAATTGTCAATTTTAAAAGCCTGTGGGACACATTCAATTACTTCGGTAAATATTTACAAGGGAGAAGGGTGTCTGTTCTTAAGAAGCAGTAATTATTTCAGCCATTTCATATGCCAGTCATTTGAAAAAGGAATAATAAGCAAAACGCGTATGTAACTAAATTTGGAATATTCACCATTATTACCAATTACATGGAGTTAAAAATTGTTTTAAATAATGTTTTTTTGTATGTGTTTTTTTTTCTGTCATATAATTTAGATGTACATATTATTATTATTATTATTATTTTTTGTTTGAAAACAAGTAATAAATATAAATGATTTATTTAAAATTAGGGCGGGATACGGTCATAAAAATAAATGAAATCGGAACACTTAGGCTTCAACTTCAGCTTCCTCCTTTACCTTATCGGCAGGCTTGCCCTTGGACCAGTCGGGTTTTTTCTGCAAAAGGGCGAAGAAGATGGAAGAAAGAGAAAAGCATTAATAAATCGCAATAAAATTACAAAAACAAAGAAATAAAAATACAAAACAAAAAACTAAAGGGGCAAGGAAGTTTTTATTTCCTAATTAACTACTAGTACTACTATAAGTTGCTGGTTTTTTTTATATGAGGATGCTCTAAACATAAAATGTGGGGGAAGATTCTACAGTGCTGGGTATTTGATAAAACTTGTGTGCAATTTAAAAAAATTTTTGCTTGGACTACATGTGTACGTAATTGTATATCAAGAACATAAATTTTTTGTTTTTTGGTGACACGATTCTCATAAAACAGACATTTATACATTTATTTTACACTTAGATATCTTACACTTTTTGGATTTTAGTATAGAATCTTTAATCTTTTTCTATAAGTTGTTGTAATATGGAATAAGAAAGAAAGCATTAGTATTATTGAAGAGTTACATACATAATTTTTGTCTTTTTGAGTTATAGAAATGTGGGCATGTTTAGTAAAATGGTGGTTGTGGTATTTGTGTGTGTTTTTTTTTTTAATTTAAATATGTAAGTTGGACGGACTTTATTTATTAACCTGTGCGATAGTTGCCGTTAACTGGGCATACATAAAAGAACATTTGTCATGAACCTAATGTCATCAATCACTATCTTACATCTTTTCTACTGTCTGTACCTCGTTGCAAGTTTGAGTGATCCAGAAAAGAAAACTTTGTACGTTTTTCAGTTAAAAATCAAGCATAATATAGAGTTTCTTGCATATCTGAACTTTTTTTCAGCAGATTTTACAAAACTAACTTCTAATTGAAATTTATTTGCTGGTGGTTAAGCATTGTGTATATATTTCATTGGTGCTTATCCATCATCATCAGAAGACTTCAACCACATTTTGAACAGTCACAAAATTAACTTATGACAATATGTCGAATAATAAATTTCTTAAAAATAACTTATTTTTGAAATTTTGCAAAATTTTGTTTAATGATAAAAAAATTTGGTACTAAAAACTTTTTGAATAACGTTAGCTTGTTTAACATTAGCTGAAACATTTTCAGGTGTACTAAATAAAGCCATTTCAATAGCTTTAAATCTAGCAAAATTGATTTATATTTGTTTTGTTAAGTCTTTTTAAATTGAGTTTTAACTTAAAGTTCGTTGCTTAAGTTTTTTTTATCATAAACTAAAACCATGTCTTTCATCGTGTTCGTTTCTTGAGTCTTTTGATTATGTTTTTCTCTCACTCGCTCTAAGTCAGTTAGTTGACTATCATAAATTCAAGTTCGTTGCTTAAGTCCTACATATGTAAGTACAATTAAATAAACTGTGTTCGTTGCTTAAGTCTTTTGTTTATTTCTCGCATTATAAATAAATTAAAGCTTGTTTCTTGAGTCTTTTGATTTTTATCTACCCAATAGATTTTCTTTACTAAAGTTTTTTGCTTAAGTCTTTGGTCGCTCTATTCTCTCACAGTTTATCTGATTTTTTAGTTCAAGTGAGCTGAGCGTAAATTAAAGAAATTGATCAGAAAGTTAATAAAAAATTTAATTAATATATATTTTCAAAATAAAAGTGTTGTTTTGCAAATTTGTTTGGAGGTGTTAAATTGTGAGATGTGTAAATCTTAATGTGAACTTCAGTGTTTTTTTATTTATAATTTCAAATAGAATTTAAATAAAGTAAAATTAAAAAATATGTATAATAATCTTAAGCAATTATCTCGATTTTAAAATGTTAAAACTAAATTTCTATTTTTTTTTTTGCAAATCAAAATCTTTCTCATTGCTTAAGTTTATCTTTTTTCCTTTGGCTTTGTAATAATGTGAATAATTTTGCTACAACTGACCTCTTTTTCTTCTTCTTCCAATGTGAATTCCTTCTTCTTGACAACTTTAAGTTGATTGCGGAAGTTGAATTCGGCAGCCTTCTTTTGGAGCTTGGCAAATTTGTTTTCGTATTTGGAAACCTTCTTCAAAGCAGGCTTAACGCTGAAAATTTAAAGAATAAAAATAATTAATAATTTTTTTTTAGTATTTATTATTGTTAATAATTTATTATCTACTAATACTTACAACTTGCCACGAAGATCGTTAACTTGGGCATTGAGATCGTTGATCTGTTGAAAATTTGGAAATGGGAAAAAGGGAAAAATAGCTTGTGAATATCACAGTTTACAGTTCAAATATATAATGCAACAATTATTTTCAATACATTAAACTATAAAATCAGCTCAAGTTCAACTAAATAAAGTTAAATACATATTAGAGGTGTTCATGAGTTGATTCGCATTTGCTTCATATTCATATATTTGCTGTTTTTCTTTTATTTCAAAGATATAAATCACTCACAGAGACAGTTTTTTTAGGATTGTTCTGAAATGGATTAATGCAATTTTTAGCAATAAGAGAACCGGTTTCAGCCGAAAAAAATTACCAGGTTATCGATTTACAAGCTTAAGACCAATCATAGCCTACGGTATGAATTTGGAAGTAATAAAAATGTTGAAAATGATTTCATCAAAGACTTTTGTATTTCCGAGATAATGAAAATTTTGCCGTCATCGGAAAGTGAAGTCGTTTTTTCAGTAATACTTGAAAGTCCACAAGTTTTATAACAATTTTTTTTTTGAGTTTGCAATTACAGGTAAGAATTTTACCTTTTACTAAATTTTTTATGAAAACTAAAAAATCTACAAGAGCTTTATCTTTTGACTAAATCCAATAATAATATTCTAATAAGTTCAATATAATAATGAAATTATTGCTTTGAACTTGAGCTTTTTTTATAGTAACATAATCGGAAAAAATAACAAAATTACTTTTGAATCACATATAATACATTTAAAATTAAAGCTTTAGAAAAACTAAATAAGCTTTTTAAGATTTTAAGCCTTTTCTACTGCATTCTAAGCAAATTGAAATATGCTTGCATGAGATTAGAAGCGCATTTAATTATGTAAAAAGCTTTCGTTTATTTTTTATACAACATAACACATAGAGCTAAGGGAAGAAATTTATTTATATTAGTTAAGATAGACATAAAGAGAAAGAGAGATAAATAGCGATTGATTGATAGCATGAGCTGGCTTAAGTGCTCGAGATATTAATTGTTGTTAAATAAAACACGGAGTGATTCTGTATACATAAATAGAAAGTTACAGATATAAGGAGTGGTATTTGCTAATAAATTGGTATTTAGCAACAAAACTTAAACATAAAGATTTTAAATTGAAATTAGAAAATGAAAATTTTGCTCATATATGTATGTGAATATATAAATGCAAAAAAAAAGAATATAGACAATAAGAAAATTAATAAGAAAACTCAAAAGCAGTTTGTTCACAAGAGAACTGAAATTACAATCGAGATCGAATTAGAAAAATTTTATAAAAAAATTGCTGAGTTATTTTTTCACAAATCAATTGAACAAAGTGCCCTTGTGGTAGAGTGGTAACGATGCTATCCTCTCAGTCCAGAGGTCGAGGGCTCGATTCCCGCCATAGACCATGGGTGTTTTCTGCAGACAAGCTAATCGCTTCGCAGGTTGTGTTTGCTTAAGAAAAAAATATATATGTATACGAGTATACTCGTATATACAATGAGTAAAATACGGTTTTTATTTTGTTAAAAATAATGTTTAATTTCTCCTACCATATAAAAGTAAATAAATATTCGATTGCTCAATTTTATTATTCTCCTATTGTTGTACTCAACTCAACTCAGTTTGGTCTTCTGAACAGGAATTCAAATTTCACATTAGTTTTGTCATTCACAACTTAAATAACGGTTGAGTTTTTAATTGTGAATTAAAAAATTGCAAGTAAAAATTTGTTGTAATTCAAAATAACAATAAATATTTTGAGTTGTTCTAAGAAATTTTTGGGTAAAGGTTCCTTGATGATCTGCATTAGCAACAGTGAAATGCGCATAGGATCCAGGATCCAGGATTTAGGATCCAGCTAAACCCCTCAATAATCAATTTCAATGTATTTTTATTAAAAAATATTTTACTTAATAAGTAAAATAATAATTTGGGATTACTAGTGCGTTAAAAAATTTTAAACATAAATATTTTGATTGTGTGAGTGTTGGTTTAACTCTCAGACGACTAAACTGAGTTGAGTTCAGAACGTTGTAATAGGGGCATTAGTATAAAGTAGATGTTTATAAGTAAACGGCAACTTGTGTAGACTGCGCTACACTATGACAGATGATAATGATAAAGACCAAAATTTGAACCGATTTTTAGCCGTTTATATGAAAAATTGTATTTCGACTTGAAAGATTTTTATGAGTCAAAGAACTGGTTTAAGCCTAATTAATAACCCAGCTTTTGGCAATTATAAGGGCGCTTAAATCGACTTGCAGTTCTTAAATCAATTACAGAACAAGACTTAGCAACCCAGCATACGTCGATTATACGTCCATTTTTAGTTGCACTTACAAGCTTTTTTTTGTTATCAAACCAATGAATTGGTTTAGCCTTATGTAACAACCGGGTTTTTGTTCATTAGTCGATGACTTTTACATCGATTTACAGGAGTTAAGCCAATCATGGCTTAAAAGATTTTAATGCATCGAGGAACCGGTTTAATACGCTTTCAGAATGGAATTTTAATCGATTTTTCCTGCGCTTACAGTCAATCGATTTCCAAATTTTCATGAATTCAGGAACCGGTTTTAGCCTGACTGGGTCACCACATTTGTCTTAATTAATTCATATCAATGAGATAACCAATTTGAACCGAGAAGAAACCCGGTTTTAGCCGATTTAATAACCGAGTTCTTTCAATAAAAGAAACGGTTTGAACCGAATAAATAACCGGGTACTTACAATTATGCAGAACACTTACAAGATTAAGCCCAATCACGGTGAAAAGACTTTAATTAATCAAGAAACCGGTTTAATAGTCTTTCAAAACCGAGTTTTAAACTAATCTTTGGTCACTTGTGGCCGATTTATAAAAACTTTGTGAACTAAGGAGCCGGTTTAGTGTTAATTTAACTGTATTTGAATTGATTAACTAACTCAGTTTTTCTTAGTGAAATAACCGGTTAATGTAAAATATTAAAATCATTCACGGAACCAGTTTATAGGCATTCTCTCAAATTGATTAACGCAATATAAAGAACCGGTTTGAGCAGATTAAAAACCCGAGTTTTTTAAATTATGCGGTGACTTTTTAATTGATTTGCAGTATTAAGCCCAATCACGCTCAAAAAAATTTTTACTTGTCAAAAAACCGGTTTTAAACGGTTCTTCGTGCACCTACGACTGATATACAAAAGCTTTGTGAGTTAAGGAACCGGTTTCCGGATCGTATTTGAACTGATTAACTGATTTTTTCTTCGTGAAATAACCGGTTTTCACTTAAGTAACCAGTTCGCGCCAATAATTTAATAGATTTAAATGCATCACGGAACCAGTTTATAGGGTCTCTTTTAAATGCATTAACGCAATTTTAATAAAATTACCTGTTTCAGCCGATTAATTAAACGGTATTTAAAATTATGTGGTGAC
This sequence comes from Nowickia ferox, assembly GCA_936439885.1. Lineage (NCBI taxonomy): Eukaryota > Metazoa > Arthropoda > Insecta > Diptera > Tachinidae > Nowickia > Nowickia ferox. The sequence continues at coordinate 105,267,942 of OW387025.1, forward strand.
TTTTATATTGCTTTGCAATATTAAGCCCAATTACGGTCGAAAAGATTTTAGCCAATCTAAAAAACCGGTTTAATTCGATTTGAAAACCGAATTTTAATAGATTTTGCGGACACTTATAACCGGTGTACTATATTTATGTGAACTAAATACCGGGTTTTGTTTGATTTGGTAATAAAGTTTTATTTGGTTAATTAACCGGGTTTCCATTGGTAAAATAACCGGTTTTCAGTAACCGGTTTTCAGTAACCGGTTTGCTCCATTTTTTTCTTACTTTTAATTTAAAATTTTTGATGCTTTTCTTTTACAAAATATCCTTAACAATTTAATCTTTATATTTAAGTTTTATTAGAAATTTGGTATTTTTTTATATTTTGTAGTTGTTGTGTTTTTTTTTACTTAGAACAGCATAACATTTTTATAATTTATTTTGAAATTTATTTATGGTGAGAATACATTGAATTGTTTGTGACAGACACTACGTGAAACATGAACACAAATTTCGCCCAGCGAAAGGTAAAAGAACAAACATAAAACAAAAAACTATTGGCAGAACTAATGATGAAACGAGGTACTGCACACAGTATGGCACATACAAAAAAAAATTTCATATATTGAATTTTTTTGCAAAAATTTTCTATGTAAACTCAATTTTCCTAGAGAAAAAAAAATAAACAAATGGAGAAAAACTTATTTATGGCTAAAGATGATGTAAAACATTTTAATAATGATTTGTGTTTTTATTTGTTTGTGTTAGAACTTGAAAAAAAAATAATAAAAAATTTTTGGTGTAGAAAGGAAGAGATTAGAAACTTTAGCTAAGGACACAACTTTAAAAGGAATACAAAGGATTAGTTTACCATTAAAAATGTTGTTTAAAGAATTTAATTTTATTTTATAAAACAGGATAGACTGCAAGGATTAACGCACAAACAAAATACATTTTTCTTCACACATAGATTTCAAATTGAGTTTATTTGCTCTTTTCTTTTCAATAATTAATTTTTTGTAAAAATAGTTTTTTTTACAAAAAGTGCCATACTGTTGCTGGTTTTTTTTATCCGTTTTTTATGCTTTAAAAATAATAAATGAATATGCCACAAATTAAAAACTAAATGATTTTTGAACTTTTTTTTAATATTTCTATGTATGCATGTTCTAAATGAAAAAAAATATTTAAAATAAATTTTTGTTTTTTTTATTAAAACAAACAACTTTTGTTATAATTCTGTTTGTGCAGTAAAAAAATGCAATGGCAAAAATTTTTTTGTGGTGGGTGGTGGGTTTTAGAAAGTTTTAGTTGTAAAACTAAAAAATAAGCTTTTTGAAAACTTTTAGTGTGCTTGGCTTGTGCTTTTTGGGTGCTTAATTTATTAATATTTTTTTGAGATATTTTTTGGCAATATGAAAATGATTTTTTTTTGTAATAATAATAATCCATGTTTATTTTTCTTTAAATATGTTGTTAAGCCATAGTTTTAACAAATAAAAACACAAAACATTATTTATCATCAAAAAAAAAAATTAAATAAATAAAAGGAAATGTCATCACATCATACAGTGTCTAAACAAATACTAAAATAAAATGAATATAAAATTTACATTGCACTTAAAACTTAACAAAGAGTCATATGGATATACTCGCATGTATGTAGATCGTATTTTTTATTTTTTGTATGTTTTTTTTTTTGTAAAGAAAGTATCCGGGTTCTTGTAATGTGTTGGCTGGCTTTATGTGTAAACATGGTGTTGGAAAAGGGGGAAAAGGTTTAAAAGGAGCTGAGATATATTTGCTACAATTTTTAGATTTTCTTAGAACAAAAGTTGACAAAGAGAAAAAGTTCATAGGTCAGAGTTATTATTATTAATTTCTTTGAAAACTATCCTTGTCACTGAATATGTAGTTCAGAAATTAATAAACACTGACCATCTTTAAATAAAATAATAAAATATAAGCTGACATTTGAGACCGATTTTATGGCAAAAACACTTGCAATATTTACTAAGATTTCTTCATCTCCCATAACTTTAATTTTTTTTTGGAAAATTCGTCATTAGAGGCAAATACATATAAGCTAATGAATCGATTAATAATGTGTAAATAGATTAAAAGTTTCAAGAAGACGATTAAATTACCATATTTCAGTCGTTTAAACGAAGAATTCTGTTCAGAATTTTTCATCATCTAAGAAAAAGGGTTTTCAATAAGATTTAATTGTGTGGAGTTTAGTCGATTAAGAAGCCAATTTTTTTAGGCTAATGAAAGTTACATCTTAAAAGAAACTGGGTTGAAGCCGGCTACAAAGCCATGTTGAAATCGGTAAAAAAAAATTAGGTTAAAACCGTTTAAAAACCCGGTTGTAAATTGATTAGAAAACCGGGTTGGAACCGGTTTCATACCGGGATTTTTTTTAAATAGGAAACCTGTCTGAAAGCAATTTAAAATAGAAATCTTAAGCCAAGTTTAAGTGAATTAAGGGTTAAGAGTTTAATCGATTAAAGAACCGGTTTCACTCTGACTATAGAACTGGATTTCAATCGATTAAACGTTAAGTTTCAACGTGCTTTAATAATTAAATTTCATTTAACTGCTATAAAACCAATTTTTTACTGAATCGATAGCTTTTATCCGTTCAAGGAATCGGATTTCAGAGTTTATACATTTGCTTTGGCCAATTCGTGCAATAGATCGGTATGTGAGACTGCATGTGTTCCTTACATCTGAGGAGTAGGGCATATTCAGCAATAAATTTATAAAAAAAACCGGATTGAAACCCGTTTTTAAAACCGGGTTGGAACCGGTTTCTTACCAGGATTTGATTGAAATAGATAACCTGGCTTTATGCGATTTAAAATAAGGGTTTTAAGCCAATTTTAGGTGAATTGATGGGGTTTAATCGATTAAAGAACCGGATTCAAGCCGATTGTAGAATCAAATTTCAATCGATTAAACGACTTGTTTTAACACGTTTTAATATTTAAATTTATTCAGCTATAAAATCAATTTTTTACGGATTTCAAAGTTTAACACTTTGCTTTGGCCAGTTCACGCAACATATCGGTATGTGAAACTATGCAATCTTTACATCTGGGGTGTAGGGTATGTTCAGCAAATTTTTAGAAATATCAAGTTGAATATATTTGTGGAACATATTAACCCTCTAACTACCCCACATAACGTTTATTTTTGGTTCTATTCCAAGAAATCGCAAAAAACACTCCCGAAAAGGGGGAGGGCGGGATGAAATGTTCCAGAAAAATGTTGGCCATAAAATTGTGCAACAAAACCTAAAACTACACTTAATTAGTAAAAAGAAAAACACAAATGCAATTTGAAATTCAAATCACTTCATCACTTTACGGGATGGATTTCTTTTTGGAATTTTTAAGGGGAAAATGTGTGGGAAATTTTGGTGCAGTTGGGACATAGGCAAGTATGTATGTGTGTGAAGCTGTCTGTGTGTGTGTGTGTGTATTCAAAAATCAAAAAGAAAAAACTTTCCCATATTTAATATGGTTTAATTTCTTTTTTTCCTATGGAAAAATTAAGAAAGTTAAAAGCATTTCTAAATGGAAAGTAGTAGCAACAATTTCCCAAAAAATGATTAAAGAAAAGAAAAAAATTAACCAACAATTTTACAATAATGAGAATTGTATGCTTGCTTATTAAGTTCGCTAGGAAGAAGTAGCTTTATACCTCCCAGTCTTTTTTCCTGACTTCATATTCAAGGTCCCATTTCTGGCCTTCACAGGTATACATACGGTCGAAGTACTCTTGGCAAATCTTTTGTAATTGAGCTGAAACATTGGACACATGGTATATTTGGATGCACAGTGTAACGAATATAAACAAATTTAAATAAAATTAATACTAAAATTGTTTATCTTATTTTTTTTTGTATGTGTTTGGGTGTTTAACGAAAATAATGAACAAATAAACTTGAGATCGCTGCGGACATAAAACAAAAAATTCCTTCTTCCTCAATTTCTAAGACAGACGTTAAACATTTAACAAGAAAATACTCGTATTATACGTATCATTGTGGCAGTACCTCCCAATCTTTTTTTCTGACATCATATTCCAAATCAAATTTGGAACTTTCACAATAATATATACGTTCATGGTATTCTTCACAGATTTCTTGCAATTCACCTGTAAATTAATTTTCAAAAGTTTTCATTAGACAAGGTGGGAAATTTATTATTAACCTTTCAGTGTTTTTGGCTTCGAAAGCAGCAAATAATTTTATTGAGTTAACATGTTATGTGTTCCAGTGTAATTTTCGTTTAAATAAAATAATTTTCTTTGGTTTTTAACCTTATTTTTTGCTTGAAAAAATATTTGTTCTTCTTCAAGTTAAGGTACCTTTTGCAAGCTTTTTTTTGTTTGTTTTTTGTATTATTTTGCAAAGAAGTTTTTATGGGGTTTTGTTTTTAACACAGTTTAATTTGATTATTGTAATAATATAAAAGAGTTTAAAAAAAAAGAAAGAAAGAAAACAACACATAATATACTCTTTCTTTATATGGTTTGAAATATGCAAAAAAAAAAATTAAATAATCATAATTGCAATTTTAATTATACAATATTTTTTAAGTTAAAGGAATATTTTTAAGTAAGAATTTCATAGCGATTTACCTCACATTGTTTACATTTTTCAATATGCTCTAAATCAAATTTATCACCCTCCAAACTGAAAAGACGTTGCCAATATTCTTTGCATATAGTTTGTAGTGCGGCTATATTTCATTTAATTATTAAATTATTAAACAATGCTTTTGCCAAAATATGTTTGTATGTACATATATTTAAAACAAAAAGGTAAAAATTAAAATAAAAAGTGTGATTGATGTGTGGCCTCAAATAGGAAACGCGCTCCAACATATTCGTGAAATTACTTTTAACTCAATGGGTAATTTAATTTTGTTGTAGAGTGTAAGATTCATTCTTGTACATCATTTTGTTACATTTGCTTTGTATTGTGTTTGCTTTAATATTTTTTTTTAAATGTACTTTTCATAGAATAAAATACTTTTGATAAAAGGTACTTTTTATAAAAGATACTTTTTATAAAAGGTACTTTTTATAAAAGGTACTTTTTATAAAAGGTACTTTTTATAAAAGGTACTTTTTATAAAAGGTACTTTTTATAAAAGGTACTTTTTATAAAAGGTACTTTTTATAAAAGGTACTTTTTATAAAAGATACTTTTTATAAAAGATGATTTTTATAAAAAGTACTTTTTATAAAAAGTACTTGAAGTAAGTGAAATTTTTTACTAAAAAAAATAATAGTTTGTATTTACAAAGAAATACAGAAAATAAAGAGAGATTTCAAATTAAATTTATCATATCAAATGAAAATAATAATAAAAGCAAACCTTTACGCTTAATTATTATTTATGAAAAACATGATAAGTTTATTTTGAAATCTTTATTTTAGGAAAAAAATATTTTTCATAATTTTTTTGCCAAAAAACAAAAGCATTTTAGTTAAAGCTTGTCAAAAATTAATTTAAGCTTTTATATTTAGAGCTAAAAAAGGCAAATTACAAAAAGCAAAGTTATTTCTTATTTATTTTTTTTTTTCTAAAAAAGATACGTAAAAATAAAGCTTAAAAGAAAAAGTTGTTGTTAATTGTTTTTTTTAATAAAACTGAAGGTAGGAAGAAAACAAATTAAGTCCTTTTAAAGCTCTACTAAAAACTAAAATTAAGGAAATAAAATAATTGAGAGCTTTTTTTTTGAGGAATTTCAAAAAGTTCGGAAAACAAAAGCTACTTTTAGAAACATTTATCAAGTAAAATAATAATAAAATCGCTTCTCTTGAGGCAAAATTAATAAAAAAAACAAAATCATATTCAAACAGGGTTGCTTCTTTCGCTATTTTAAGCGATTTTAAAGGTCTGCCTTTCAAGTTAATGAAATATTAAGAAAAAAATATAAGAGAGAGGATTAAATTACAAAAAGTAAATGTATTATTGCTACAATTGCTTTAATGATTAATTAAAATATATAATATACTACATTTAAAACTAAAAGGCTTTTGAAAACTGTTTTGTGAGAAAAAAAATGAAATCACAAAAGTTTTCAGTAAAAATCTACAATTATTAAAACAAAAAAGTCTTTTAACAACAAAAATGAAACAAGGAGTTACAAAAATGCTTGCCTCCATATCCTTGCGGGCAACTTGATATTCAACATCATATTTTTGATCTTCCAATGTGAGTATTTTATTGTAATAAGTTTTACAAATTTGACGTAATGAATCTAAACACAGACAATATGGTCAATAATGCCAATTGTACTCGTATGTATGTAAGCAGGTGTGTTAAGAATTAACGAGAAAACTCTTTTTTATTACAAAGTAAAAGAGTAGATATTTATTTGTGTTTGTGTGTGTGTCTGTGTACATATGTTGGTATGTTTATGTGTTCGTATAAGCTTTAATATTTCAAAATATGAGTGAGTGTTCCCTACTTGTTTTGTTTCTAAGGACTTTCATGTGTTTTACTTTGTTTATTTCCTTCAACCTTTAAATTTAATGCATTAATTGTTCTATCTGCAAGTTGTTTATTGTTAAGTAAATTAGATAAATTAAAAAGAAAACGCGTGTGCTCCCTTGCAGTCAAGCGTTAGAGCTAGAAAATAAACTTTATACACTTGCAAGGAGCAACGAAGTTCTAGATAATGTAACAAAAAGGAAGGAGAGAAAAAAATACGAGTATAATGAAACAGTTTCAAATATTTACAAACATTAAAAATCTTGTGATAAATTTGCACGATAGAGATTTTTCGAATATTGCTTAATTATTTGTTTTAGTTTGTTTATCGTAAATATTGTAAGAAATTCTTGCAGCAAAATTTCACTGTCATTTAAAAACGGTTTTCGTAAAAGCAAATGATACGAAATTATTTTTACAATATCGTAAATTTTTTTTTGAAATTCATTATTCAGTGAATATTTTACTACACAGTTTCACGTTTTGGCGAAAATCTATTGATTTTGCTTGCATATTTTTTTCTTATCTTGGTATCGTAAAAGTTTAAAAGAAGTCTTCAAGACTATTTGGCATACGATTTCGACAAAGTATTGTACATACTGTTTAGTAATTTCATATTTTTTTAAAATCAAACAATATTCATTGTTTTGGATTTTGTTATATCAATATCGTAAGTATTTTAAGAAATTCCTTAACAAAAATTTTAATTAGATCATAAAAAATTTAAAAAAAAAATTTCACGTAATTTCAAATTTCGTTGCACTGCATGATTTTATAAATTTTAGGATTTAACAAAGAAAAAAAAATTGATATCGTAAAAATTTTAAAAAATTATTTTAGTCAATTTGCATACAATTTTTATAAATTATTGTACATACTGTTTACTAATTTAAAATTTTTTTTAAATCAAACAATATTAATTGTTTTGAATTTTATTATTGTCAATATCGTAAATTTTGTAAGAAATTCCTTAAGAAAAATTTTAATGAGATCATAAAAAATTGACGTTAATATTGTCAGTGAATTTCAGTTTTTGTTGCTCTGCATGATTTCATTAATTTCCGGTATTAACAAGAAAAAAAATTTATATCGTAAAAATTGTAAAGAAGTCTTCAAGCCAATTTGGCATAAAATTTTTACAAATTATTATCAAATTTTTTAATATCAAACAATATTAATTGTTTTAGTTTTTATATGATCAATATCGTAGATTTTTTAAGAAATTCCTTAAGAAAAATTTTAATGAGATCATAATAAATTTACAAAAAAAAAATTTCACGTAATTTCAAATTTCGTTGCACTGCATGATTTTACAAATTTTAGGATTTAACAAAAAAAAAAATTGATATCGTAAAAATTTAAAAAAATTCTTTTAGTCAATTTGCATACACTTTTGACAAATTATTGTACATACTGTTTACTAATTTCAAATTATTTTTAAATCAAACAATATTAATTGTTTTGGATTTTATTATTGTCAATATCGTAAATTTTTTAAGAAATTCCTTAAGAAAAATTTTAATGAGATCATAAAAAATTGACGTAAATGTTGTCAGTTAATTTCAGTTTTAACAAACAAATATTGATCAAACAATATTAATTATTTTAGTTTTTATTATATCAATATCGTAAACATTTCAAGAAGTTCCTTAAGCAAAATTTTAATGAGATAACAAAAAATTACACAACATTTACGTCAGTTTGTTTTTATTATTTCTATAAGTGTCAAAGTTACATATAAAAAATTTATATCGTAAATTTTTATTTTTTCTAGAAATAATTTTTTTCACAACTATTGAAATATTAAAAACAAACTTCAGCATCTTTTACTGCAAAAAAAAAAGGAATTATACAATTTTCGAAGCACGCAATATGTTCCTTCTAGTATCGTAAACTTTCAAATCATTTCTGGAACAGTTTAGAAGTTGAAATTTTGGTAACTTATAGGAAACGGTGGCTTTTAATTTCGGTTTTTTTTTTGCATGAATATTTTTAAGTATCTGATATTTAATTTTTACCGTGAATATTTTCAAGTAACTCAAATTTAATGTGACATATTTTTATTGAATTCCCATCAAATTTTATATGCATTCAAATCGAGAAATTTAAGACAATTGTTTTTAATATGTTGATTTCAATAAATATTGATAAGACATTTAATAAAAATAGAATTTTCATCTTAGTTTGAAGAAGAAAATTTTATCGTTGCCATATCGTAAGTTTGTGTGAAACCTTAAGAATTTTGCAATATCGTAAATCTCAATATCGTAAATCTCAACAAGTCAATATTGTAAATCTCAATTTGATCAGTTTTTCAATATCGGGTAAAGTCAACTGAAATTGTTTCTTAATTTTGTAATAAGTGAATGTATTTTGTCTCTCCTTCTTATTTTCATTTCCAAGTTTGTAGTATTTCAAACTAAAATAACTTAAATATAGTTTTTATTTGAGAAGAAATAGTTTTAGTGTAAAAATGTGAGTGCAAATTGTTGTAGAATAGAAGTTGTAAACAAGAGAGAGAGAGAGAGAGAGAAATAGAGCGAGTTTTGTTTTTTTTTTGTGAAGAGTAATTTTGTAACAAAGATATAAAAAAAATATTGTTAAGTGGCGTTGATTGAAAGAATATGTGTACCTCAACATCCTTGCGCTTAACAACGTATTCAAGATCGTACTTTTGATCCTCCAATTTGCAAATTCTATCGTAGTGTTGCTTGATAATGGATTTAAGTTGTTCTGTGATAATTTAATCAAGACAGGGAAAATGTATGTTTATTGCATGGTAAAATAATAATAAGGAAATAATTTTTTTTTAACGAATAAAATGAATGTACACTAAACCCCATATAGTTCTCAAATCCTTTTTTAATAATAAATCTGTTGTACAAATGCAAAAGAAAACAAGATTTTCTTAATTTTCTTTAAAAAAAACAATAAAAAAAGGTGTTTGTGCAAATGTGTATGGGTGTAGATTTGAAATGATTTATATTTTGATATCTTTTCAAAGGTGATTAAATTGATTTGTTGGGGAGAGTATAAGGGATGAGGAAGACAAAAATTGGATCTGAGTAAACATACCTTCGCTGGCGTCACTAAGATTTCTGGGACTACCGCAACGTTCCTCAATGATACGTCTACGTTCAGCGGCTTTGCGTTCTTGCTCTTTCTTCAATTCTTCAGCGGCTTTCTTGCGGAGCAACAACCTGAGTTTCTTCTTTCTTTCGGGGGTCATGAAACCTTTCTTGGCCTTCTTAGCCTTGGAGGCTTCTTCCATACGCTTGCGTACTTCAGCACGTTTGCGCTCAATTTCGGCTTGTTTAGCCTTCTTTGCCTTTAGGAAAATAATTTTAGTTTGTAATGATTTTTGTTTCGTTTAAAAAACAAATAGTGTTCACACAAGGAAACATTGTGACGAAAAGAGAAATGGGTAGACGACAGACACACAGCTTGCAGAATATCTAAAACACATTCAAAGACACGCGTATGCGCTCAAACAATCTGTACCTCATCTGCTGGCGTTAAGGGTTTGGCAGCTTTGCCATTGGCAGCTGGTGCAGCAGCTGGAGCTTTGCCTGGTGCTGCGGCGGGTGCTCCTGCAGCAGGCGCTGCTGCTGCTGGAGCTGCCGCGGCTGGTGCTGCTGCGGGAGCTGGAGCTGCCGCAGGCGCTGGTGCTGGTGCTGGTGCCGGTGCCGGTGCTGGAGCCGCTTCCTTTTTCTAAAAGTTAACAAGAAAAGTAACCATTAAAAACTATCATTTCATTATTTTCTAGATTTGTTTATATGGTAAATTCTTTATTTTTTGTTCTTAAGCTTTAAAAGTCTCATGCATTTTAAAAGTTTGTTTTTCTTTCGTCAGTTGTTAGCAGAAAGCGTTGTAGCCAAAATCTTTATTTTTTTCTTTTGTTTTGCAAAAGCAGTCTAGGAAAAAAAGCGAAGAGAGTAAACTTTAGAAAATTTTTTAAAAAAAATTGATTGAGCGAATTGTTTCCCAATTTTTTTTTATATATTTACCTTCACAATGTTTCCTTGCAGTTGGACAATACTTTAAACACAAACTGCTGACTGTATTTAACTGGAATTAAGGGGAGAGGCATTGGTTAGAAAAATTCCTTTTATTATAAATTTAGTTTTCTTTTTTGTTCAAGTTGCAAAAAAGAAACAATACTTACCTCACCTCTTCATCAGCCATGTTTTATTTGTGGTTTTAAGGACTCTGAAAGTAAACATTTAAATTATATAAAATAAAAAATTATTGTAGTATTTCATATAAAGATCTATGTATATTTATTATATATTATCTTGTGTATATATCAAATCGTAGTGTGTGTTTGTTCGTAACGCATAATCTCTGAGACTATAAGAGCAACAACACCCGGTAGGCTTTCGTTTTGTTTTTGACGCATTAAGTGACCACTGTGTGTAGTAATTTGTAATTAAAAAAAAAGAAATAACTGAAGGTAAGACTACGTTTGCCGGGCTCAGCTAGTATAAATATAAAAATATAATAGTAAACAAATTCTCATTAAAAAAGTGCCTTTTGAAAATGAGCCTTTCAGAAATTAGTTTTTGAATAAGTATATTTTAGCTTTTTAAAAAAGTACTTTTTAAAAGAGTTGCTCTTAAACAATTAACATTTAAAAAATTATCTTTAAAAATTGCTGGATAAAGCAGCAGGGCTTGCTTTTAAAAACGAGTTCTTTAAAAGAGGAGCTTTAAAAAAAACTCCTTTAAAAGTACTAAATAAAAAGTACCATTTGAAAAATGTACCATAATGAAAAAATGCGATAAGAAAATACCTTTTAAAAAGTAAGACTCAAAAAATGATTTTTAAAAGCACTTAATAAAAAGTACCTTTTGAAAAAGTAGTTAATAAAAAATGCTTTTAAGAAAGTACCTTTTACAGAAGTACATTTTGAAAAGTACCTTCTAAAAAAGAATTTTTTGCAAGAAAAACTTCTTAAAAAAGTACCTTTGAAATAAGTACTTTTGAAGAAAGTAAAGTAATTTTATAAAAGTATATCTTAAAAAAGCCCTCCTTAAAATAGTAAAAAAGTACTTTCTAAAAAAAGTCACTTCGAAAAATCATATGATAACCCTCAAAAAAGTTCTTTTTAAAGAAGCACGCGTCTTTTAAAAAAAGTAGTCTTTACTTTTTAAAAATTTACCTTATATAGGGAGATGTAATGTAAATCGAAACGATTTTAAATCGTACGATTTCCAAAATTAATAATGGTCCTGCAGACATGTTTGAAATCATATACGATAATTTTGAGAATCTATGTAATAGAAAAATTAAAAAAAGTCTGAAAAAATGTTTCTATTATTAGAGTTAGATTTCTAAAATCGTGCGATTTCAAATCGATTGGGTTTGCAAAATGGGGCCTAAGCTTTTTTTATACTACAGTCAACTCTTGATAATTTGAAACTCGTGTGGTTGAATACACATTTCAATAATTTAAACTGTTTCCCTGGTGTCTTGAAAAACATTTAATAAAATGACAAATAAAAAACCATCATCTTGATTACCGTCGCGCTATAGTGTGAATTTTAAAGAAATGCTTTAAATAAAAAAATGTTGTAGTTTATAGGCATTTTGCTTTACATTAGAGTGTCATCACAAAGTACACAGAGTTGAAGAAAATGAGTGATGAAAAAAGCTAAAATCAGCTGTGACACAACAGGTTCGGCAAGAAAGGGACAACTGTAGTATGTTTGATATTGAGTTAATTACAAATTTAGTCAAACAAAAGAAAATGTGAACTTTGTGAAATGAACAAGAAAACCTTTTTACAAAATTAAATGAAATAATTTCTTGTATTGAATTAAAAAACAGAATGTGAAAATGATTATTAGTATTAAAACAGTGATGAAGATTTGTTTTAAAATGATTGCTGATTTAACTTTAAGCTTTTTCATTCATAAGTATTAATTTTAATATTTTAAGTACAAAAATCGCATAGCGAATGATAACACAAAGTATAAAATGAAAATACATTAAATAAATGCCACTACGAAAGAAGCATTAAAGAGAACAATTAATTACCATCCGTTGTGTGGCATCTCTGTGTACTTTATAATTTCATCTTGCTCGCCGACATTCTATAATTTGAAGCTTGGCTTTTCTATACTCTATAAGTTAAACTGATAATGTGATTGTGTTCGTGTTGTCTTTAGTGCAATTTGTTCTTTAAAAATTACTCGTATCACATGTAATTTGACTTACAGAGCCATATGAACTTTAGCCTAATAAAATCATAAACAGGGAAAATATTAAATCGCTTGTTTAATTTTCATGCAATGCCTTTAGCCTTCAAAAGTGACACAAGTGATTGTGTCATTCGAGGTTCATTGAAGTCAGAATTTTTTTATGATAATTATCTATGCACATAACGTGCCTTAACCTCCAAAAAAAGCTTAAAGCTACATAATTTTCGAAATGATTTTTCTTTTAACCAAAAACGTGTACATTTGTATATGAAGGTTCTAAATAAGCAATTAGATATATTAATCCAACTCTTGTTAATTTCATTAATATCTCTTAACTTTTTGTCTGCTGCCCTGAATTTTAAATTAACGAGAGTCTACTGTATGTATTTATGTGTGTGTCTAGTATATTATTGGGCTTCTGATTTAATTGTTAGTTGAACCTCAGCCGATCTTTTTTCAGGCCCAACCCATATAAAAAAATGTTGGTTTCATTAACAAAAAATATATAAAATTTTATTACTAGAACTTTGCGAATATTTTCTGTGTAAACAAAACTATATATATATATATATATATATATATATATATATGTATATACACATATGTATGTATGTACAAACAACGAATGCAAATACACTTTGCCTAATGTCCAAGTAACAAAATATTTTAATGAAAATCGTATCGTAGCATTCCAATTTTGCATCTGGATGTTCCAAAAAACCAAAAGCATTTGTGGCTTTTCTTTTCTAAGTTTCATAAATTCTAGCACAGTTTTCCAAATTTTTAAGGAAAATTTAACCGTATAAGGGCGATCACAAAGAGAGCGAGGGAGAATGAAAGAGAGAGAGATAGTTTGTGATACGAATGCGCATGACCAAATACAAAACAGATGCTGCCGATCAACACCTACATACCACATACATACACACCTTTGCATAAGTATTCGCATGGTTGTATTGGCATATTATACGGTATATATGTCTGTATATGTATTAAACAAACGATTTCTATTAAATACATAAAATGCGTGGGTATAAATAACGTATCATATCTGAAATATTTTCTATATAAAAATATTATACATTTTGTGTAGGTGTTAGAATTCAGGGAAATTTTTATGCTTGTATGGGTAAGTAGGTATAAGATGAATACATATAAAATGTATAAGACGTATAAGTTTAAATTATATACATTGAGGCACACACGAGAGGTGAAAAACTCTTACAAGTAGCTGCTGGTAACAGTATACCCACACTTGTTTTATTGGAATATGATTTTTTGTTGCAATACTTATGTTGCAATTTAGGCCATTTTGCGGAATATTAATTTTATTGAACTACATAAATTCATATCAAACAATTTTTTTTATTTTTTTTATTTTTTGTTAAATAAATCCACGCCTTTCTACTCATCTAAAAATAGTTAGTGTCGAGAGATTTTTTTTGTTTTTTTTCATAAACAAGCTGTACGCCATTTTTAAAATTGTTTAAATATATTTTTAGTTTGTTTAGAAATAAGAGACTTTAGAGAAGACCTTGAAGAAAGTAAGAAAACAATTTGAAAAAATTAATTTTAAAAAAAGATTATAGGAAAAAAGAAGAAGAAGAAATAACAATAAATAAATTAAGGCATTGGTTTTATTAAGCTTTATTGTTTTAAGAACCTGCCAAGTTTAATTGTCAATTAAAATGAAAAATATTCCATGCGTAGCTTTAAGCTATATAATATTTATATATGTTTATATATGTACATATATACCTATTAATAAAATGTGTATATCGCTCATTTACGCAAAGAGTGTCATAACTCAAAAAAATATAATTTTTGAGTCAATGATGCAGAATTTATTTTCATATGGTTCTTCATATTGTGCAAAAATTTCATACAAATATCTTGTTTGCTCAACTCTTGAAAGCAAAATAAAATTTTCCCTTTCCATTAAACTCGTTGTCTGGCAATCTGTTTGAGTAAATGAGCGATATATTTTTATGTATGTATGTATGTACATATCGCTAATTTACTTGTACAACGTATTAACTCAAAAAACTAGTTTTGCAGAAGATGAGTTTAAAGTTTTTCAATTTACATAAAACTTAAAGGCAAAAGAAAATTTTATTTTTTTTTCTCAAGAAATTTTTAAATTTAAAATTTTTTGAGTTATGCCGTTGTGCAAGAAAATAAACACAATATATTTGAGTAAAATTTTCATACAATATGAATAACGATTAGAGAAATCATTCTGCATTATTAACACAAAATTCGCATTTTTAGAGTTATGATGTTGTTCAAGAAAATAAGCACTAGATATTTGTTAAGGCCGTGATGCACTATCATACAAAGTCGTGCGATATACGAAAAAATACAACCCTGGTATGATGGAGTTTATGAAAATTTTCAAAAGGCAATAACAATTCATCACACCAGTGTTGTACTTTTTCGTAGATCGCACGACTTTGTATGATAGTGAGTCATGGCCTTTAGAAATTTTTCCATAACTTAAATATTGATATGAGAATTATATCTGCATTATTAACAAGAAAATGTTATATTTTGAGTTATGATGTTGTTCAAGTAAACGGTCGATAGGTATAATTTTATATTTATAAATTTTGTTTTTAAAGCACAAGATTTTGCATATAATTTCAATCGTGTGAGAAAATCATTTCTGCATATCAAAAGAAATCAACATAATTTTTATAATACTTTTCAATTTATTCTTAAAATTTGTTGCCGTTTCGCTTTATTTTTTTTTTCTTCTCAAAATCCTTTTTGGCAGCAGCTAATTTTTGTTAATGCTTTTATTATAAATTGTATTCGGCTGACATCCAATATTTTGTCGGTTTTTATTTTTAATTTAATTTAAATTCCGTATACACACAGTGTTTGAAAAAATTTTGAAAAAATATATATATACATACATATACATACATATACATACATATATATTCAAGTGTGTATACTATAATGAAAAGTATACAACAACAACAAATGGCTGGTATAACAGTTTCATATTGAAAAAAAAAGAAAACTCTTATATGCAGACACTTAAAAATTATGCAATCACTTTAATTATCATTTTATATTTAACATTAAAATAAACTCCAGTTTTTTAAAAACATTTTTTTTAATTTTTTTTAACACCTTAAAAAATATTATTATTTAAGTGAGTAAATTTTTTTATTAATTTTTTGTTAATTTTCTTTTTGTTAATTTTTTTTTTTTAGATTTTTTTCCATAAAAATTATTTTTAACGTTGTTCAAACACTTTTTCTTAAAAAAAAATATATATGGCTTTCTTTACCAGCTCCTTTTTTTCATAGTTTTAGCATTGGATTGGAGCATTATTATCATCATCAGCATCATCATTTTCACTCACTCACCTTTAAAGGAAATTTAAAAAAAAGGTGTGCGATCTAACACACAACTTGTTAAGCACTGTTTCGAACGGTAAAGACTGAACGGTCCGACGACTAACGGCAGACTATATTTCTAAACGAAACTCACTACAGATCAGTTTTCCCGATTATCATTATTCCTACTCTTGCACCCTGTCTGCGTTTCCCCCCCTTTGCAACAATATAAACAAATCAGAGAGTTTGGTAACTTACTGCGCTTGCTCTCCTCAAACACACAAAAGGTGGCCATATTAATACTCGTACACTTGCAGCTACATGCTGCCAACTTTTCTTAAGCCCACTGTACTTTACTTCTATCCCATTTGTCTGCTTAAAAAATTTTAATTTTTAACTTTTTTAATGTAATTAATTTTTTTTTCCTTAAAATTTATTCTGCACACTCTCGTTCTTCACATTCAAACGTGTAAAATAATAGAGCAAAAACTTTATGTACTGAGAGCATAAAATTTAAAACACAAAAAATCAAATTTTCATCGTACGAGTATGTATCTGGGCACATATTCTAAAAATAGTTTTTCAATCAGAAATAGATACAATGGGAAAATTGTGTGTGTGGAAATTTCTGTTTTGTCCTCTCCGAGAAAAGTTATTCTCTAATAAAAATTTTAATAATAAAAATTAATTTTTCATCTGATAAAAAATGTTGGGTAGGAGTTGAATCAAAACATTAAATATTTCAGGAAAAAAAATATTGTTTTGCATGTACGAGTATTATGTGGGTTGGCTTGCGTTCTGTTCTATATACAACATGATTTTATTGATAATCATTCTTTGTGTATTGAGTGTATAAACTGCAATATGTTCTATATAAATATTTTTTTTATTTTGCTGAATTTGTATTGAATATCAAAACAAAAAAACTTTTGGAAAAAAACACAAAAGCAATTTTGTGGAAGAAATTTAAATTTCCCCCCAATATAATTTGCACTCATTTTGAATGATGTACTTATGTACGAGCACGAGTACTTAGCTTTAGCCTAAAGTGTAATATTTTCTTTAAAAAGTATAATTGTAGGAAGTATACATATTTGAGGGAACACATAAGCGTATTGAAATTTGAAAAGTTGGCAATTTGAAATTCTATTACTCATTGAAACATTTAAAAAATATTTAAATGCTCGTTGTTGCAGAACAATATTTTGCAAATTTCTTTTACATATCGCTCATTTAATTCAATAACGTCATAACTTAAAAAATTTAATTTTCATATCAATAACGTCATAACTCAAAAAATTATTAATATAAATTTTTGAGTTAATAATGTTTACTCAACTCTTGACAGATAAAAAAAGTTTTATTTTCTTTTCACTTCCCTCGTTTTCCGTCAAATTATTATTTAAACGGGAGATATGAGTTCGGTATTTATGGCACTTTTTCAATTTTTAATAAATTTGCAAAATGATTTATTCGTATTCGATTATTCCAATAAATGGAATATTCGATTAATTGAATACGAATAAATAAGAATAAGCAAGTTTGCGTATACAAAATTATTCGAATATTCGAATACACATCAATTTGAATACTATGAGGATTGCAGTACTGGATAATGTGTTACTCGATTAATCGATTACTCAAAAGTCCAGTTATTCGAACAGTCCATTTTATATTGCTTGATTACTGGAATATTAAATTTTTGTTTCGTACCAATATGCGCTTATTCGAATATTATATTGGATTATGTATTACCCGGTCATTCGATTATTCGAAAATTCATTCATTCGTATACTCGACTCTGTTGTTCCCTAATTCCAATATTCTATATTTCAAGTTCACGATTGTTGGACTAACTACACATCAATTTGTTTCATTTTTTGTGACTTTTCCATATTCGATTATTCGAATATTCCATATTGCGATTATGTGAATATGCTAATACGTGTTTATTTGAATCCTCGATTGCACATTAATTTGTGTAATTTTTTTATGCTTTACTTGATTATATCCAGCTTAGAAGCACTACAAGCTGCTAGAAGCAATGCATTGCTTCCTGGAAGTACTAACATAAGCGAGACCATTAAAATATATTCTACCATCGTACACTAACAGTAACACAACAAACGTACACGTTTGGTGAATGATTTATTGCTATTGCCTCTAAATGGCTCATCGTGAACAAAAATCATGCATTATAAAAGAACAATTGCAAGTGATTCCGTTTCGTTGTCTACCTTACAAAAATGCATCCAGCAAGCAAAAATGTTTGCTGGGTATGCTTATGTTAAAAGTCTAACTATTCGAATATATATTTCTATCGCACTATTATTCGAATATTCCACTATCCGATTAGACGAAGGCGTGATTATTCGAATATTATATTGCACATCAATTTGTATAATTGCGTATTTTATTACTACATTATGCTTTACCCAGATAATCGATTATTCGAAAATCCAGTAATACGGATATTCTATTGTGTTGCTCGTACATTCCATTTGTTTTCGATTATGCGAATGTGTGATTATTTGATTATAAACTGCACATCAATTTGTTAATATTTTTGTGACTATTTCATATTCGATTATTCGAATATGCCGTTTTTCCAATATGTGAATAAGCGAGTATTCGATTATTAAAATTCTCAACAAATTATTATATTTCACTATTGAGTTATTTGGTTAATCGATTGTTCGAAAATTCATTAATTCGAATACATATTCGATTCTCTCACTAAAGTGCCCTGAAGACGTTCAAATAAGCTCATCAATCACGTTGTTGTGAGTGTGCAGTTGTGTTTTTTGGGCTACACGTACGCTCTATCGGCAATGGTTGATGAAAGTCAAGAGATTTTGATTATTTTTTTATCGCTGATTGATGATTGATTGTCTTCAACTTTGATTGACAGAAAAAACGTCAGTAGCTTTGTGATCTTGTTAATGATGAAGAAAAGCGCACATGAACAAAAGCTTATATAGAGCTACGAATTAAAAAAAAAAGAAATTGTAGTTGGTGTGTTTATTTGTACATCTTACAACACTCACACATATGCACTGATGGACGGGTTTATTTGATCGTCTCCAGGGCACACAAACACATCAAGTTTGATGAGCGTTAACCGAATTGGTTGACGGTTGCAATTGTCGGTTTGGCTGATTAAGACTTACCGCCATTTTGCAACAAATGGTGATGACATTTTCTAACTGCTCATTGTTAAGCATATCGTTACCTAAAATCCAAAAGACTGTAACTACACTTTTTACTTTTTTACAGCAGAAGCAAAAAACCTTACAAATTTAAAACTATTTATTTGTTAGGTGCCAAATGGAATAATGAATAAAATTGGTATTTTGGAATATATGTATGCGAGTAAAATTTTAAGAAGAGATGTATTTTGGTTAATCACATCATAATCAATCAAAATGACTATTTTGAATGTTTTGGTTGTTGTGATGGTCTTTTGGATTTTAGGTGATGATCTATTATTATTTTTTTGTTTTTTTTTTGTTTTATTAAAGAAAAATAATAACAAAATAGTAGCATTTAATGTTGAAATGTCCCAAAACAAAATAATTAAATGGTTCTTTTAAAATTTTGTTTCCTTATTACGTTTAAATAAAACATGAAACATGAAATTAAAGGTGCTAAAATTTACCCCAAATAAATGTTTGAAAAAAATCTTTGATAATGAAATGTGCGACTTAAGGTCTAATTTATATACATACATACTTTTATATAGATACATAAATACATACATAATTGTACATACGAGTACACGTGTACATACAAACGTTTTTACAACTTTTAATACAGGAAAAATTACAATGAAAATTTCAAAAATTAAAATGTTTGCCAAAATACATTTTTTTTATTTAAATTGGAAATACACACACACACTGGCGCAATGGCACATTGGCGCGTTTCAATAAAAATACATATAACTTTTTTTTTTTGTATAATTTAAAAAATTTATTTGATGTGCGTCTTAGGCACTTAGCATGCATTTCGTTGCTGCTTAAACAACTCATCAGTATACTTTGACCTATTGTATACTTCCAGCTAACAAAATCTCATTGCTTATAGATAAACTCTCAATAAATTATTACTATTACAAAACAATTAATATTATTCAAGATGTGTTGGTGTTTTTACCAACTTTTTACATCAAGGCAACGTTTGATTATCATTGAATGTACTTAAATGCCAAAATGAAACACAAAATTTACGAAATATTTATTTCAATATTTTATTTAATTTAATTGTATAATTTTAACAGTGCATTTCTTATAAATAAATAGCTTTTAATTATTCTAATTTTTTTTAATTATTTCTAAATGCTACAAAAAATAAATCAAGCCGGTACGGTACCATGGCGTTAATGTTCACACAGATGAGGTGCCCCATGTTTAGGATTTTTGAAATCCAAATTAACTATACTTGCACTTGAGCCTTGAGAAGTTTTAATTTAAAGATTTGGTTTGTTTTTATGTTTCAGCAATTGTCTATATGCATTTCGTTCCCGCTTTTGGAATTTAGTTAACAAACTTCGTATGTTTATAGTAAGACTCTTAATACTATAGGGTGTTTTTTTAGAGGTATATAACTTCGAATTGAAATAAAACACAAGAAAATCGTTTTAATGTCCATCAATTTGGCTTTATTGGAAGGATAATTTTATGCCATTAACGTTTAAATATGATTTTGGGCATGTGGCCGCCGCGGCTGGCTCGAATAAAGCCAATTCTACAGGTCCAATTTTCAACCACTTTTTCGAGCATATGGGGCCGTATGTTGGCAATAACGCCACGAATGTTGGCTTCCAAGTCCCCTAACGTTTCTGGTTTGTTGGCGTAGACGAGCGACTTCAGCGGATGCGTATTATCACATAGAGTAAACGTAGTGCGAAAACGATCCATGGTTAACCGAATTAATTGCTCTGATGGACGATTATGTCGACCATAAAATGGACAGAGCTTGCGGTAAACTTCGCGAACTGAACCATTATTTTCGAAATAAATTTGCACGATTTGCAAGCGTTGTTCTTTTGTCAACCTGTTCATGATGAAATGGCAAACCAAACTAAATATTAATCACTTGACAGCTGACAAAATGGCCGCCAGTTAAAAAAGTGATGCCAACTTAAAGTTCTATACCTCAATAAAAAACACCCAGTATATTGTGAATCACAGTATACAAACATAATAAGTTTGAAAGCTTCAAACAAAAATCTGTACAAAACAAGCATCTTTATTCGATTGTGCATCTATTTTATTTTCCAAATCATCAAATTAAATAAATAAAGACTTTATGTCAAATAAATATACTTCGGTATTTTATACTTGAGAAGTTTTATCAAAATTTATTTCAAATTCATAACACCTAGTTATATCCCAATGTGCATTATGCATTGCAGCACACAGCACAACACATCACAGCACGATCATTTATTTTTAAAAATCATATTTTAATATCAACTTGGGAACAACAGTTTCAAAAATATAAAAATTCAAAATTGTTGAACATTGAAGCATAAATGTTTTCATATCATTTGTAAATTAAACAGAGATACATTTTTGACAAAATTATTGAGCAAAAAAAAAAGAAAGAAAAATCAAATGAAATTTTTAAATAAAAAGATTGTGTGTGTGTAAACTAAAATTTGGCATACTGATCATAAATATGTACATATGTACATAAATAGTATATGCCAGTATCTATATGGGCGTTCTTATATACCAAAAGGTGCACACATTGATCAAAAGACACAGAAGATTATTTTTTTATACCGAATATATGAAATCTTTCAGTAAATTTTACAAAATATATTAAAAGATACTTAATATAGAAAACTTGTTTGTATTTGATCTTTCAATATGGTTTGTTTCTCTTTTAATTAAGCTTAAGATCTGTTAGTTTTATTTTTTATAAAAAAATTTTAAATATTTTATTTTTATCCATAATTTCGCTGCAGCATGAGTAGCTTCTTTAGGACATATATTGGATAAAATAAAATAATTAAAAAAAATAAATAAAAATAACAGATCTTAGGCTTAATTAAACGAGAAATGAAACTTATTATATTTTGGTGTCAATTTATGTCGAGCTTTGTCAGGAAATGGCACTATAAGAGTTGTTGTAGATTGGATTTCATGGAACAAGTAGAAGATGATTTCAGACCTTCATGTTTTTACTAAAGCCCTAATCTGGTTCTTTGGCAATCAATAGTTTCCAAGGCAACGCTTTTTTCGCTGCCTGCTGCTTAGAGCCTATTTCTTATCTCAAATTTGAATACCTACACATAGAAAAATTTCAACTTAAAATCTACGTAAACAAGGTTAATATAATCCTTTTCGGTTATGATTTTGCTTCATATATGTTTCACGTTAATCTAATAGTAATTTTCAAAGAGAATTTTTCCTTTTGAAATAACTTTATTTCACGTTGATTTAACATTTACGTACTGTTAAAATCAAAATGAAAAATCATGTTGAATCAAAGTTATTTCAAGTTGAAACAACATGAATTTAATTTAATGTAGTAATTGCATTTTTATTATGCCCTAATTCAGTAAGAAGTTTTAGCACGTTGTTGTTCGAAAATACTTTTGAGTTCTTCTTTTTGAATTCTCGAAATTATTTTCTTCAAAAATTTTTGTTATCTTTGATAATGAAAAATAAAAATATGATTAACACGTTTTTAAAACATAAAAATAAAATTAAAGTATTATACAATAGTTTGAAAAATATTTGAAAAAATATGTGCTGTATATAATGTTTAGAACAAAATCATAAAGCAAATACACGAACCTTCTAGCATGGACAATAAATAATAATTATTTTAAAGAATCACAACTGCGGCTTTTTTTCGTCCATAGACAAGACGATACAATCGTCGAACAGATATAGAGCATAAATATGTATGTAGCATCATGAATAAAATTTTAATTCAACATTATTTCATTGATCATTTAACATACAATTTATTTGAAAAGTGTTAGTAAAACAAAAATATTAAATACTTGACTTGACCCCACGATAAGAAACTGCGATCCTCCGACTGCAAGACTAGTACACTGCCTACGAACCAGCAGCAGTTTGTCAGCTGTTTACAAACATAAAAAGAAACAACAACAATAGAAAAACAACTCACACAACTAATAAACACCAACACACTTAAACAACATATTATTTCTTGTAAATTTAATATTATTTGAATGATTTTGAATCAAACTTTTTGCATGGTGATTTTACATTGCTATTTTTTTCTGTGTGTATGTAGACAGTTTTGATTATAAATGTCAGCGTATTGACATTTTCTCGCATTGATTACATACAGAATGAATTTTAAATGTAGGCGGGTATAAAAATTTAGAAGTAGGGACAACGAAAAAAAAAGTGAAAAAGCACAGGAGGCATGACATGACGACCTAACTTATTCAACTTGTGGAGGCTAGTGAAGTTGTATGGAATCATCTTTGTAGCATTTATAAAGATAGAAATGCAAAGGAAACTGCATGGGCAGAAATTTCGGTGGAACTTGGCTTTATGTAAACGAAATTTTTAAACCAACTTGAATCCTGCTTCCGTAAACTGGAATGCAGAGTACAACAGAATTCTTTGGTGGAACGCATATTAAGCCCTGATCTTTTCCACTGCTTTGCCGTTTTTTTAGATTTTCTTAAAAAGAAGAAAATAACCAAAAAAAAATACCAAAAATTTATATTTACCAAAATTATATTTATATGTACAATAAGAGCTTAAATTATTTCATACATATAGTCAAAGGAAAAAAAAATTACATGGAATAAATGGGCTGAGGGCCAACTTTTTTGGGGCGGGGGCACCCCCTAAAACACGATTTATCGCTATGAAATTTTTTTGTATTTTTTTACACAAAACTGAACCGAAAAAAAAATGTCCATACAACTAAGGGCCACTCTAATGTATATATCCACTTGTATAAATATTAATTAACAAACAGTACGAAAAACCAAGTCTCACAATTACTAAAACCACAAATATAAAGCTAAAACAAATGACACTAACGGCCTGTCCCACGATGTCACTCGAAATCGTTCGATCGAAAACTTGTATTGCAAACAACAACAACATTAGAAAATTTGTTGTTGTTTTCAATATAAGTATTCGATCGAACGATTTCTAGTGACATCGTGGGACAGGCCGTAAATGTGATTATATCAAAATTAGATCTTGATGTTGGCAATGATGCCGTATTGCCATTATTTAGGGATGGGAAACTTTCCTGTTACAATGACACAACCAAATTGTGTGTTATCGAAGAACTTGATGGAAACGGCATTGCATACATATGAAAATGACACCATAAAATGACAACAGATGTAAACTCAGCCTTATGTTTGTTAAGCTCGAGGTAGTTTTTATAAAATTGTTATTGCTTTTTCATTTATTTTCATTGTTTTAAGATTTTTGTTTGCAAGAAAAAACATAAACAATAATATTAAAATAATTTGAAACATTTTGAAAATATGACACTTAAGACTACTACACTTTGAATCCCCCAAATATTTGATTAACATCGTCAGGAAATAAGCAATTTACAATGTTAACAAATTGTTAATGAATTATTGAAAATAAATAAAAAATCAATTACAATTTTACAAAAATTACCTGGAGCTGAATTAACACAAAAATGTAATTAAAAAAAACTAAAAAAAAGTAGAATTATAATATTAGCTAACTCATTTTTCTTCCAGTGTATTTAGTCCCATACAAGAATACAATGACGTAGAAACACAAAAATTAGATATTCAAGCATTTAAAGTAAATGGAATTAAATTTTGTTAAAAAAAAGATAAAGAGAAAAACCAAAAAATTATAAATAAAAAGTACGAATATATGTATGAAATGAGAATGAGGTGGTGAAAAAAATCTCATAAAAATAAATAAATTAATGAAAAAAAAAAACAAAATATTGTGTGTGGGGCCGTAAACTTTTTAGATTTTTATTAATTTTCTTTCTAATAAAATAATATTAAAATCTAAAATTATTTTTCACATTTAGCACTGGCAGGATAACAATATAAAAATCATATAAAAGTGTAGATGTAGATAAAAAAAACATACCTGTTACAAAAAGAGAGAGCAAGAGAAGACACTTGAGGGGAAAAAACGCAATAGGAAATGAAACAAATTTGTGCGTCACTTGACCTAATTTTGCGACAGCCAAAGAACGTAAGAAAAAAAAGAGTGGAATAGTCGTCCTGAACGTTGCACGAAATTCCCTGCTAAGACCAAAACACAGTTACTAACACATACTCGTACATACATACATACACAAAAGGATAGCTGTACATGTTTGTGCACATACATACATACATACATACATATGTATTTATGTATGTATATGGGTATGTAAGTGGTTCAACTTCTATACTAGGTAAAAACTTTATGTTTATGTCTGTACATACATGGATGCATATTTGCGTCTAGTACGTCACAAATGAAATGATGACGTCATTGGCCATGTACCAAATTTCATTAAATTTCTCTGGTTTAATTTTTTTTGTTCCTTTTAGATTTTCATTACAAAAAAAAGTTCGTTGCTGAAAAGCAAACATTTCGCTTGTATGTATATATGTATGTATGTATTCACTTGAATGTGTACGTGTGCATGTGCATGTGTGTTTTCTTGTTCTGTAAATTGATTTTGTTTCATAAAACAAATTTCAAACATTATGATTTAAGAGAAGAAAAAAAATTAAGATAACAATTAAGATTTATGAGTTTTGGCAAGATTTTTCTGTATTATCCTAAAAACAATTTATGATATGTTATATTTAATATTTAATAATTTTAATTTGAAATATAATTAAGCAAATTTTGCCAAAAACCAAAAATATTAAAATCAACTAATTCAACAGTTTTCTTTAAAAGAATGAACGCCAACTGTCCTGGCAATGGCAACTGGGACCAATTAAAATAAAAAAAAATAAAAATAAATTTAATAAAGGGATTTCGAATTTGCCCTTGATTTTCAATTACGGCTTTGAATAGCAAAAAATCAATGCATGCGAAATGCGAAAATAAATAAATTCAGTAAAGTGCGACTTTGACTCGCACACGAAGGTTTCCCCACGGTTTCAAGTAGAAACGCCCTAACTCAAATAATTGTAACTTTACAGGAGAAGGTAAAAACATAGTACAAGCTATTACCTTCACAATGTAACTTTTTTTGTAAAACTAAGTGTAAAAGCTTTATTTTTTTCACTATTGCAAAAAAAATTTGTGACAAGGTGTGTTTGTGCGAATCACTGAAAAACTCAATTAGTTAAAACATTCCAGTTAAGGCCTTTCTACTTGAGACCATCGATATGTAATACTATACGAACTTTATAATCGAAAATCTTACCTTGGGGGCAAATTATGGCACTCGTTATCGAGCGAAATTATGAAATATTTCAATAGAGTTTATATGAAAATATTTTTAAATTTCGAATCGTATCGAATGCCGTAATTCGGCCCCTGATGTAGAAATTTGTTAAAAATTTTTAAATATCCGGTAAATTTTTTTTCAGTTTTTGGCAATTTTATTTTTAGTTTTGGCGCTTTTTCTTAGTTTGAGCGTTTTGGGAATTTTTCGGTTCCTTGCGTTTTTTCGTTTTTGGTGATTTTTTTCGGTTTTTAGCGATTTATTTTAGCTTTTTCTTAATTTTGGCGTATTTGAAATTTTTTCGGTTTTTGGCGTTTTTGAAGATTCAGTATTTTTCCGTTTTTTGGTGATTTTTTCGCTTTCTAGCGATTTATTTTAGTTTTAGCGTTTTTTTAGTTTTTGCACTGTTTTAGGTTTTTGGCGTGTTTTAAAATTTGTCATTTCTTCGTTTTTTCGTTTTTGGTAATTTTGTCGGTTTTTAGCGATTTATTTTAATTTTAGTGATTTTTTAATTTGGTGCATTTTTTCGTTTTGGCGATTTTGTTCGGTTTTCTATATTTTTCTTTTGTGTTTCTGCAACATATATTTTTAGTTTTTTTTTTAATTTTGGCACTACTTTTCCTCTTGACGATTTTTTCGGTTAATGGCGATTTTGTAATTTTTTGCGACCTTTTTACTTTTTGTGATTTTATTGCAATTTTGCAATTTATTTTATTTTTGGTGATATATTTCTTTTAAGCTCTTTTTTAATTCTTAGTGTTTTTTTGGATTTTTTTTTTGGTTTTTAGCATTTTTGAGCTTTTGAGTTATTTTTGTTTTAGGCAATTTTTTGGTTTTATGGAACTATAAGTTTAATTTCAAATAAATTTTATGTTAAATTATCATGGTTATTCGTGTTATTTGAGTATCGAATTAACGTTGTTGCAATTTGAAATAACTTTGATTCAAAGTGATTCTCAATTTTGAATGTTAAATCAACATGAAATAAAATTATTTTAATAGGAAAAATTTTCTTTAAGGAATACTGTAAATCATGTTGAATTGACATGAAATATATGTATATGAAGTAAAATCGTTGCCGAAAAAGGTTAAATTAAATTTTTCTGTGTGGTATTGCTTTTCTTTGCAGCCTTTTCTCATTGGCACTTTAGATAGAAAGTTGTGAAGAAAATAGGCTGATAGCATTTTAAATAAATCAAATTTTTATACACTCTTCAGAAATACACTTTCATATTAAACACAAAAATACTTTTTTTAGTTAAATTTTAAAGCTTAAATAATATTTAAGTTAAAGTAACCAACTCTATTTACATTATCACACACACACTCGCAAAGTTAAACAAATGAAAAAAACAATTTCGCCATTCCTATAAATCAGTGTGCTAAAAATAGAAAAATGTTACTAAACCTTGTTCGAAAATAGCACAAAAGCAATAACAAAAAAAAAATAAATAAAAACAAGTTTACTTTATTTTAAGCATTTCATTCAGAGCTCAAGGAAAAGTGGAAAGTTAAAGTGAAAAAAATCAACAAGGAGAGCAAAGAAAAATATTATTTCCTTTGACCCTTGACTGTTGCTGACGTATTAATACCGCCATAACAACAACAATAACAATGTGCAACAGCAACAACATTCATATTCGCATATGAACATGAAAAATTTTGCATTTTGCTGTCGTTATGCGAACTAGTAAACAGGGGTGTGTGTGTGTGTTTGTGTGTGTGTGTGCATTAATTGCCGCTTTTTGGTTTTGTTGTTGTTTTGACGTGCTCTTTACGCGACGGTACATGATGCATATTTGCCAAATATGCATGTACTTCTATAGAAATTGTCAGAAAAAAGCTCTGGCTAAGGATTATGTGCTCCTCATGCATATTCTAACACATGTACAAACATTAGTGTGCAAGAAGTATTAATTGTTGTAAAAATTTACTTAAAATCTACTATACACCAACTCCAGGTATTCCACTATTTAAACTTTTAAATGGTCTTCCAACAGGGACTTCCGAACTTTGACAGCTGATATCGCTTACCAATATTTTAGAAACTTTTAAGTTTCTACGCCTACTGCGCTTATTTTGTACTTTTGTGATTTTCAAAATTATTATTATTTGTGAATTCTCAAGTGGTGTTTGAAAGTCTGTGCATAAGGTAAGAGATTTGTGACTGATGATTAGGCTAAGTAAGCACCAATGAAATGCCTACAGACATGCTTAATCACCAGCAAATAAATTTCAATTAAAATAAACTTATGACAATTACCTAATTTACATTAAAATTTAAATTTCATGCGCTATAGAAGAGAGTGATGCAGTCAGCGTTTAAAAACGTCTCATTAGTGTATTTTCTTTTACTTCGGCTCATACTTCTGCTTCTGAAAATTCAAGAGTCGCAGTAGAAGTTAACACAATAAACGAATATCTATACACAACGACATGGACAAAATGGACGATGTAGTCCATGGAAATTTACATGACGAAGAGCTTCCTTCAGCTGCCAACATGTTCGAAAGGTTTTCTTACTTGTCTGACTGCTGCTTTAAATAAATTTGGAAGTTAACGTAGTAGAGATGTCTTGAGTTTTCTTTTCTTTTGAAGAATGTTGTCGTTTGTTTTACTATTATATTTGTACATACAGGAAAAAACATACACATACACACATACAAACACATACGAGTACACACGAACATTTCCGCTTCGTTAACTTTGTATTTATTTAAAGCAGCAGTCAGTCCAAACGAAAACTGTACGAACATATCGTCCAAGAAATGGCACAATTTTACGACTTTTGCTATTTCGACTGCTGTAGTTAGAAAAAATGACGTAGCATGAATCTCTGAAGAGCTTTTTGTAACTTGTTTGATCTGTACCTGGATTCTGTAACTTTTTGCGAGCCGAAAATCGTAATATTTAACGACATATTTATTAGTTTGCGGTAACGATAATGTGATTCAGTAATTTATTTTTTACGAAAGCCTCCAACTTTATCTTAGTCACCATTTAATTCAATATTATGTGGTATATCTGTAGAAAATGTGAAAATAAGCAAATAGCACAAAGAATAATAAAGAAAAACTCAATAAATTTGAACTTGTGATCTTAGTTTTTTCGTCCAACCGACAGCGAATATCGTTAAAATATGCTACTGAATAGCAAAGTCGATAAATTTTCGTTATATTTATTATAGCGATACGATTATCGTAATAAAAGTTACTGAAACCAGGTACTCAGTTGCTTCTCCAGGCCTCCCGTTGACAAATAAAAAATTTTTCTGCAACTTATTTCATGAAAAAAAAATGCTTAATGTAATAGAGGTAAATAAGCATGTCAAATAATAAATTTTTTATAAATAATTTAATGTTATATTCAAATAGAAGTTGAATTCTAAGTATATACAATTTCATATAATTTTTCTTTAAATTTGTAAATTTTTACAAATTTTAATTAAAAATGCCGGATAGTTTTTTATAACTTTACAACTTTTAAACAACATTTTATGTTTGCAAACATACTTTTGTTACTCAGTGTTCTTTTTTATGTATTTTTTTTCCAACCAAACAACCAGCCAACAGGTATCCTTGAACTCTTGCTTGTGTAACAACTACAAGTATTTCTATGGCGAAGTTTCAGCATTAAAGTGTGCTGTGATGTGTTTTTTGTGCTTAACTTGCAGTATACAGAATTTAAAGAGAGCTTTTTATTTTAAATACAATTTGATGCTGTTGTATAGAAAATGTATACACAAACATACATACTAATGTATATATATATGCATACATACATACACATGTACATACATACAGATGTTTGTATGTGTGTTTGTGTATGTATTAATAAGGTTTGTTTGTTTGTATTCATTATTTCTAAAAATAGATTTCTATAAATAAATGACACTAAAGTTTCAGGTTATTTATAAATGTTGTTGTTGCTCACATTTTTAAAGCGCAATGCGTTTAAGTTGGAAGACATTTTTTTTGTTTCATTAAAAATTATAAAGAAATGCTAAGATCACAAATATAAGTTTGATATATCATTGTAATTAAAAATTAATTAATTAAATTATTGGAAGAAAATAAAAGAGATTAAACAAGGAGTTATATAATTAAAATATACAGTGGCGAGCGAAAAAGAATAAATGTTTGAAAACTTAGTTGAAAGACCTGGGAAACTATAAAAATACGCTACGAAATAAAATAATAAATAAATAATAAATAATTCATCAATTCAAATGTCTATATTTATGACTATCAAAAGTCATAAATATGGACATTTGAAAGAGACTGGACACAATATAAAAAAATCCGTGTTTGCACATTGTTTAACGTTTCACACATAAAAAGAGCCGCTTATAAACTTTATTGGCTTAACAGTTGGCTTTCCATAATTCCTTTGTATTTTTTTTTGTAGTCGAAGCCAGCATTAGCTTATTTCATCCGAATGAAAACGTTTAATATTTACCAAGTCGGACATTAAAACTCGTTTCCAAACCTCAACTCCCATTTCTTTACTTTTTACCAAACGCTTTCTTTTACCATTTATCACTGCATTAATGTTTTTGGCAGATAACGCTAGCCTTATCTTTTTTATAGCGGCTTTATATCTAATTATATTTAGAGCTCTGCGCGCAATCCACTTATTGACGTCGTCATTTAATAGTTCTGTAGCATTCTGGTACTAAGGAGCTGTTTTTTGTGAATCTCGTATCATCAGGCACGCATTTGAGCCCGCTAGCGGGTGCAGTAGATCTCCAACATTCAGCGCTCGAGCTACATTTCATCGTCGCTGTACATTGACTGCAGCACTACGACGCTATTTTCTAACTGCACACTTATTTTCTTTATATTAATGAGTGATATTTTAACTTTAATTACTTGCCTGTATAAACAAAAACAGTAATAGGTAAATTTGCTAGTTATTTCTGTCTTCTGTCTTAATGCAAGCAAAACGTGCCAAATTCAGCAAATACGAATTTTTGTATAGTCATGCCTTTGACTTAAGCTGAAGATCCATACCATCCATTAGATGCGTTTTTGCGTTTTATACATAAAAGTAGAATCAGTGTAATTGTATGTGGAAAGTTACAGAGCAATGCGCATAGAACGGATAAAGTAGGTTTTCATGAAAAAAGGTCAGTTGTTTTTAACAGCCAAAGATGGCAAATTATATTATATTTTCAATGATATCGATAAAAATATTCGTGTGGTGGATATAAATTTTAATTTTTTTTTTGCATAAAAAAAGTTTTTAATAAGCAAAAGCTTTTGTAATAAAGCTTACAACTATTTTCGAGAATAAAATACCTTGAAATCAATTTTTAATACATATAATTATTTTACGAACAAAATTTACATTTTAGTTATCGATTGCTTTTATGTACTGAGTGTCACCTCTGTTGTGTTTATTATTTTTTAAACAACAAAAACACTTGGCGCATGAGACTTATTGCATGTAATTTGAATTTAGAATCGGAGAGAACGTAAAAAATGCATACAAAGCATATGCATAGCACGGATGGTATGGACCTTCAGCTTTATTCCCATCTTTGTATTTAATACTTTATCTCTTTAAAACTTAGTAGTGAATTATGAAGAGCCAGTGTGGTTTTATTCGACTGCGTATATATATGTATAGGTATATATATGCTGGGCCTTTTCAATTAAACTTCTAAGCATGTCTCCACTTTTTTTCTCTATTGTAAATATAATTGAAGTGCATTTTTCCAGTTATCCAAAATTGCTTAAACAAACACACAAACATACATGCAAACGCATGTAAGTACATTCATACATACATACATACATCCATACATGAATGATAGGTCTATTTACAATAATTACTTCTACTCTTGCGTATGAGTAATATTTTTTAATTAATGCAAAATATAGAGATAAAGCATACGCCCATGTGCTCGCTCAAGTCTTAATTTTATAATGAAATAAAACTAAAAAAAAGAATTAAACCGACTTCAAAAATGAACACTAAATAGTTAAAAATAATTTAGATTCAGTTTAATAAAACATTTTTATATGTTTATTTCTGTAAAACCTGAGTTGTTTTAGGCCGGATTTACATCTGTGTATTATGTGCCAAAGAAAGCGTAACCACTAATTACTAATGAAAAACTGTTGGATTCAGACATGTATTTATTGATTTAAACAGTTTCCACTCATGTTGGATTCAATAAAATTGTTTATTAGTTATGTATGAAACTGTTTAACTTAATAAATACGAGTACGTGTCTGAATCAAACATTTTTTCATTAGTAATTAGTGGTTATGCTTTTTAGGCACATAGCACACATGAAATTCCAGATGTAAACTCAGCCTTACACTTTTCAATATTTCTTTCTTCAGTTCGGAGTTTATAGGAAAGAGAGGAAAAAAGAAAGAAGAAAAATGATACAGACTTAGAATTACCGCCTCTGATGTGAGTAGATCAAATTGCTTTTAATATTTGTTCACTAACATATTTTCGCCTTTTAAAAGAAGGATTAGTTTATATAACTAAGTTTTTAATTTGACCACTTTTTGCCTCAAAAACTATGTAGCAGCTGAACTGAAGTTAACATTTGTCAGTTGTCATCTGTAATTTACCATCCAGTAACGAGAGTCATAAGAAAATTATTGTAAAAAAAATAGTTTGAGTCACTTGAAAGTTTGAAATCATTGTTCCATAGATCCTGTATGCCACTGTTAAGATAAGTCGTCGCAGCATCTATTA
The DNA here is from genome assembly GCA_936439885.1 of Nowickia ferox. Classification (NCBI taxonomy): domain Eukaryota; kingdom Metazoa; phylum Arthropoda; class Insecta; order Diptera; family Tachinidae; genus Nowickia; species Nowickia ferox. The sequence continues at coordinate 105,301,128 of OW387025.1, forward strand.
CCACTACTTAAGAGTAAAAATGCAATATTAACAATGAAGGAAAGATGACGAAAGTAAAGACATAAAGCTCGAAAAGAAACGTCACAAAGCTTAGATAAATATTCCTATCGAAAATATATGAAAAACCTTTGTTTCCACAACCTGAACTAGGTAGAAAATTTATTTAAAAAGCACTAATTTTTTTTGAATGGTTCTCATAAACGTATATTTATATCTTCCAAAGTCTAAAGACAACTTAATTGTAGTTTCCATAATGCATACAAGCGTCTTGCGTAGAAAAAATATATGAAAAACACTCAAATTTTTTAGTGATTCCTATACAAATTTTCTAGACAAGTCGTTTGCTTGCATTGTGGAAACTACACATTAATATTTTAGAATTTCAAGAAAAATGTTTCCTGTGACATATTTTTAATATTTTAACGTTTTTACTTCATAAGAGATTTGAAACAGAGGGAACAAAAAAGGAAATTTACTTTGCAATTGACCCATTAACGCACATATACACAAATTTGTATATGCATATATCGATGGTCACAAGTAGAAAGGCCTTAACTATTATTTTCACGAAATTCAGTTTTTCAGTGATTAAAATACATTTCACACAAATACACCTCGTCACAAAAATTTATTGCGATAGTGTAAAATATAAAGCTTTTACAAGCAGTTGTACAAAACAGTTGTAATCGCACTTGTACTGTTTATTATTATGTTTTTACCTTCTCCTGTAAAGTTACAGTTATTTGAGTTAGGGCCTTCCTAATTGTGACCAACAATATGCATTGCGAAGTATCCATGTATTTCGCCATTCAACGTTACAATCAATAAATTTTTTATTTGTATCAAGAGTAACTCTAGTGTGAGTGTATGTACATATGTTTGTATGTATGTATATGTACAGGAAACATGTACATACATATATAACTTGACGACATGAAGTGATGTCCACGCAGGCCTTACTTTTTCAAAAGGATTTTTTCAATTGTTTTTTTAAATTTCATTAAAAAATTTCTAAGGACTGAAATAAAGGAGAAAGTCGGATTTATTGCTTATCTCAACTTGAATTAGCAATTACATGAATATTTACCAATAATAATTAATTTACATTTAAAACCGTAAAGGATGTACGGAAAAAAAGTGCAATTATTAAGACACATTTCCAACCCTGGCGCATAAGTGCACAAGCATATATCAGCAAATATTAAAATAAATATGTATGCATGTGAGTATATAGAGAAGCTTTTCATAAAAAGCAGAAAAAACTCTTAATGAAAGTGCATTGAACTTGCAACGAAAGCAAAGGAAGAAGTTTCAATTGTGCCAACAAATATTAAATGCACAAATGTTAAAGCTGTAATTGATGACGTGGATGCTCACACACACACTCAAACACACATGCACACAAAAACACACAAGCACCCAACCAAACTAAAAGCAAAGTTCAAGCAATAAATAATACAAAAACAAAAGTTCTATTTTTAGACTTGCTCTAAATAACAACAGTCGTGGTCTTGTCGCAGCCTTCGTTGTTGTTACGAACTTAAAACAAGTTTATCGAGTATTTTTTGTTGTCGTTGTTGTTATTTTGTTCTTGTTAGTTTTGTGAAAGGATGCTGTTGTTTATATAAAAAAAGTAACGGAAGCGTATAAACACACACATGGAAAACTTTAAAATGAATGAATGAAGAAGAAATAGGTATGAATCACCAGCCAGAATAACAATGAATTAAAAGAAAATTGTAAACAAATTTCTACACACACACACACAAGTGTGTATGAATGGATTTATGTATGCATCACATGCATCATGTGTGTGTGTGTGTGTGATATTAAAAGAGCACAAGGCATGTATTTACGTGTGTGTGAAAAATGTCTGGGTTTAGTTCAATGTTTGTGCGTAAGATGAGAGTTAATTTTTTTTATTAAAGTGTTTAGGGAAACTAAATTTGCGTTTCATTATTTTTATGAAATAAAATCTGTTTTTTTTCATAGTTTCTTACAAAAAATAGGTCATTTAGTAGTATATTTTTAAATATTTTTTTAAGAATAAATTACTAAAAATTATAAAAAAAATAATAAAAAATGGCACAATACATACAAAACTAAAATAAATAAAAGATGTGCTTGTAAAGATGGGAACGAAATTTGTTTATGTAGCTATAATTTTGAAATAATTACATATTATTTCTCTGAATTCTTGTCATAATTTTTACTAAAATCTAATTTTTAAAAGTAATTTTATGGGAGAAGTTAGCACATCGTTTTACAGATTAAAATTAGAATTTCCATGAAGTTAATCCGTGTACTTTTAGAATTACATACATATCTACAAATTTTTGGTAGCATATCGATCATAATTATAAAATTTATTATATTCCCTCGCCGATTTCATTGTAATTTACCAAACCGCTTGACCTTATAATTCAACAAATATTAACAAGTGTTCATTACCTTGAGGCAATAATTTTAGCTGGAATTCTATTTTCAATATTAAGGGTATATGAGAGACAGTTGTATCTTCACTCTGATTAACTCACTCTGATGTTTTTTTTTGCTATAAATTTATTTATTGTATCTTCAACAAAAAATGAACTAACAATAAGTAATAAAATCTTAAGTCTATATATAATTAATAGGCCCGACCAATGCCGAACACAAATTTAGTGAGAGTAATTATTAAAACAAGAATGATGTACCAGTACAAAAATATTAGAGCCTAGTGTCCCTCTTTTTTAAGCGGATGTGTTCAGTAAAGTTCGAAATATTACGAGCCAGGGGATTAGGATGAGACTCGAGTTTTATTAAATATTTGCCTGCTTATTTAAATCACGATATTTTCCACAAAAAAAATTCCTATTTAGTTCTACAAACAGTTAGAAATGTTCACTGTATTCTAATCATACTACAGCTAAAAGTAAAATTTTAACATTAAGAATATAAAGAAGGAAGAAAGGAATTTCTTTAACAAAAACATTGCTACTTCCTATGTGAAGGCATAGGTCATGTATAGTCAGTCACAAGAACTTTTTTAAAATACTGTTAATATAATCTTGGGCATATGCTCTAGTTACCCTGCCCATATTTGTGCAACAATACTTTGCAAATTTACTTCGTAAAGTATTTATAAAATAGATAAATAAATAAAAATAATATTTTTTCTTTTTTAATTAGCCCATAACTCTCATTCGCTTGCGGGCATTAGTTGTATAATTTTTATTAAAAATAAGTGAATTATTTTTTTCTGTGTAGGCAGGCTCGTTTTGCGTGGAGTTTACCATATATAAAAATTTATTTCGAGTGTCGAAAATATTTTTATATGTAAATTATTTCAATTGGAAAATAAAGAAAATTTTTTTGTATTATAAAAAATTTTATTATTTCAAAGAAAATGTAATTGTATAAAATTTGTTAACAAAGAAACATCTTTTAATTTTTTGCCTACAAATAAATAAAAATAGAAGCTACATACATTGGCATTTAATGTATAATAACAATTTTATTGCTCATTGTATGACAAAAATAAAGTATTTCATACACAGCTACGTACAGCAACCACACACTCACACACATTTATGTGTGTACTCGTATGTAGTTGTAGTCGTCATAGATGTCATTGATATACAGAAGCTTAAATTTTCATTTATGTATTAAGGCAAAAACTTCGTAAAGTTCAGGCTTTTCGGTTGTTGTTTTTGTTGTTGTCTATGGCTTTGTGGGTACGAAAGGGGCCACTTTACTACTAACACACTGACCTACTGACGATGTTACCGATTAAGAACGAACGGCAAACGAAACGAACGATGGATGTACGAGTATTGCGATGGCATACAGCATACAGAGTTTAAGTGACGTCATGGATGGCATTCATTCACAGTTTTGCAAAATTGGCAGGCAACATACAATACAAGCACACACACACACACACGCACATGCATATATGTACGACTGCTGTAATAAAACATACATACATACATATGTACATATATAAAAATGCATAAAGAATGTTAAAAGGAAAAAAGTCCGTTTGGCGCAAAATGAAATTAAAATAAGAACAAAAAAGTACAAGACGGTGGAAATATAAAAAGGATTTCGAGGACAAATAAGTAGTTTTCTACTTGTACATACAAAAATATAAATACATACATACGAATATGTATGTATGTACATACCTGCTCATAATATGTATGTTTTTGGGTATGTGTATCCAAGTACATCTGTATTCTATTATATATCGATTGTTATATGTATCTACATAAAAATTTATGTATATTATGTATGTACATATGTATGCCTGCTTATGTATGTATGTGAGCACTTGCAGCAGCAGGCAGGCAGGCAGGCAGCTAGCTTTCATTGAGCAAAATTTTCTTCAACGCCAGCGGTAGCAAAAACTGATGACGACAACAACAACGACTGAGCGAAAGCATTGATGATGATGATGATGATGATGACTGTACGGGGAGTGGCGCAAATGTATTGGTACGATACGCAAACGATGCCAGGACGATGTTTAAAAAGGTTTTTCAAGACTCTGGTTCGTTCTATACTGTATATCAAAATATGAACAGCGAATATATGTATGAATATATTTGAAGCTACATTTGTATATTTGAGTGTGTGTGCTTGCTATTTCAGTCTACGTGAGTCTATTGTAATTGTCGGTTGAGGCAGGCAGAGGAGGACATTCCTTTCGCAAGCGGTAACCTTTACATGGTCGTTGTATTTGTGAATGATTTTGGTTTGGTTTAGTTTAGTTTGGGTTTTGGTTATTATCGTCAGTCACTTAGCCAATGTTGTTGGTCTTACACTTCTTTCTCTTCAGTACCGTCATCACTCTTCCTCTTTTTTTTTCAACTGCAGCAACAACAATAACAAAATATTTATGTAGTTCATATTTTAAAGCTTACATATGAAGCATCCAACGTTTCTGAAATTAGTTGAAAGTCTTATTTCAAACTATCAGGTCGGTAGAGAAGCTTCATTTTAAACGCTTATACATATAAACTTTTATATTAAGCCAAAAATTCTTAAAAAAAATGAAGTTTAAATATGTTTGAAATGTGAAAAAGTTTAATAATAAAAAAAAAATAATTGTTAATAATTTTTTTTTAAACTATAAACAAAAAATCAAAAAATGTGCGGTGTTGTGCTGATAAATAAAATAAAATAAAATTTATAAAAGCCATTAGCAAAATATTTACAAAAAAATTAATTAGCCTTTAAATTTGTTTTCTAAAATAAATAATTTAAAAAATGTAAAATAATAATATGTCTTTGTGTTTAATATATTAAAAAATTAAAATCGTATTTTTTTTTAAATAAAAACTTTTAAATGATTGTGTTTAAGAAATTAAAAATATTGTAAATAAACCTGGGGCTGTTTCTAAAAACTTACAAGTGTTGTAATACGAGTTAAAAAATAATTGTGAAAATATATTATATAAGCATATGAAAATAATAGGGACACTCAAACGGTAGTCATAAAGTTCATATTGTCATAGTGTCTTGATTTATATATGTAGGAGTATATATTTGTATTTAATATTTGTTTTTGTTTGCAAAAAAAACAAATATATTTAAATAATTTTAAACATTACGACAGTATGACGTTTGCACTTGCGTTTGAATGTCCCCAATATATTTTCACAATTTTTTTTCTTGTAGCTCGAGACTTTTAAGTTTTAAGAAGCAGGCTCCTGATTTGTGGCTTGAAGGTGTAAATAATACAATTATTAACAAAATCTTTTAAATTTATATAAAAATAAAATTCAATTTTATCTCAAGAAAAACAAAAAAAAACTCCTTCCATCAGGCAATCAAAAACAAAAAAAATTTCAAGTTATATCTTGCCTAAAAGAAGGCTAAAATAAGAAAAAAATGTGAACCTTATTAAATAATTAAAATAAAAGAATTACAAATTAAAAAGAAGAGCACATCAAATATAAACAATGGACTATAGGAGTTTCAAGAAAAATTTTCAAACAAGAAGATATATTAATTAGGGATGTAACGATATGCCATTTTGCCGATCCGATACCGATATTCAAAAATAAATATCGCCGATACCGATTCCGATACCGATACGCATATTGAGCTCAAGTAAAAAATTAACAAAACTCAAGTAGAGTAATTCTTCTATTATACAAAATAAGTGTTTATTAATGAGCCATTCAAATCATCAAAATTTTCAATACATTTCAGTTTCTAAGATTCAAACTGCAAAACGTCTGCAATATTTATGATTTTACAAAATAAACGATGGCATTCAGTTTAGATTGGCTCAAGATTTAAAATTGATATTAATAAGACTTAAAAAAACTCTAAAGAAAAATATAAGAAGTATCGGCGTATCGACAGTAAAATATCGCCGATATCGATATATCGGAAAACCAGCAGTATCGCCGATATGTCGGTATCGGTATCGGTTGCTTCCCTAATATTAATCATCTAAAATCAAATAAATAGAAATAAAATTGTACAAGCAATGTCAGCAATAACATGTAGGAATACAGGAATAATTCCAAATTTCATAAACAATTCGACAAAGAATTTCGAGATTACTACTATAGTTTTTTCATTTAAAAGTAAATTTTCGAAAAATTGTATGACAACAAACTGTTAACGAAATATCGAAAAAATTAATTACAATTAAATAAAAACGACCCCGAGCTTAATAAACATAATTAAATAAACTAAAAAGGTCAAATAAATATAGTTAAAATTAAGTTTAACATTTGCTAACGCACTAATAATCCCCACTTATTATTTTTCACACATTAAATAATAAATAACCATAAACAAATACTGTATGTAAAACGCAATTTAACAGCTGGATTTGTATGTAAAAAGTCTTGTTTTTTCTTCAAATTTGTTGTTCAGCTTTGGACTCTAAATGACGTTTAAAAAGAGAAATAAGCAAAATAACATACAATCAAATGTGCGAGTATCATTATCTGATGTGTGTGGAAATAAATTCATCGAGTTAAATACGTTTTTCAAAAATATCACATGCGATATTGTTTTCCTTCTTGTATATTGTACGCATTTTATGCTGAATTAAGGTGTGTTTGTTTTCAACCAAATCCTTCATGCTCAGCTAAGTAAATCTAAAGAAAAAATAAAGACAACAAATCATACTAAAACTGCATTATAAAACTGCATTTATTGTAGCACGAGATAGTATTTTTGAACTGTAGAAAATATGACTTATTGAAAAAAGTCTTACTTCTAGTACTGTCAGGGAAATGCCCACTGCGAGCAAAGCCACTGTGGCCAAATCTTTCGAAAAATTAGATCGTTAATTTTTCACATAGAAAAATTAAGTGGGCTATACATCGTTCATATATCATTAAAAAAAAATAAAAGGACTACAGATCGTTCCTTTTTCATATAGAAAAATTTAATGGGCTATACAACGTTAATTTTTCGCACAGAAATATTAAATGGGCTATACATAGTATTTTTATCATACGAAAAATTAAATGGGCTATACATATACTCGTACATAGTATTGTAACGCAGCTTCTTTCCCAGACAAAGATCTGTTTTTTTTTTAATAGTATGATGGTGTTTTCATGATGACACAATACATTTTTATATGCGAACTCACGATTCCTAACGTCTGCACTATTAAAGGTAGAGGTCCATAGCTCGCTTTTTGCGCGTTATGCTTTACACGCGTTTCATCCTCTTGTTTCATTCTGTACTTTGTTCGCGTTTTATTTTTGTTTTGATCAGCTGTGTACGTATGAACAATTTAAAAAAAAGAAAAGGTTTTGGGTACGGCCGTTGTATGTATTTAGAACGGAACTTAAGTGGGTTTTTTGAAACCACATTTAACAAATTAAAACTTCTGACCCTGAGCAATTTCGAACCGCGACAAGAATGTCTGCAGATGTCGTTGACTATTTATTCAGCATTTTAAAAGATAGTCTTGAGAAGAACTCGGCCAGGGCTATTCCAGCAGATTTTCGGCTGTTGTTGACTTTAATGTAAGTAAATTGAAAATTACATACATGCACATTATTGGCTTAAGCAATAACTTTTCTAAGCAGCTATTTAATACAGATTTAGCGGAGGTGACACTCAGAACGTAAAAGTAATCGATAACTAATATGCAAAATTTGTTACTGAGAAAAGTGTGGTGAAAAGTTAATTAAAATACATCGCATTAATGAAAATATTCACATATTTTATTAAACAAGTTTTTTTTTACTAAGAAATTTTTTTTATTGAAAAAAATAAAAAAATTATCCACGGCAAAATAATATTTATCGATAACGTAAGAAATAAAGTATTATTTAACATCTTTAGCATTCAAGAACAGCGTTACCCTTGTAACGCGTACAAAAGTAGAAAGTAGATCTACTTTTTGCTTTGAACGCGCCTACGCGTTCTGCGCTTTTTGCAATGTAACTTGTCACATACTATTACATTGATTCTACTTTTTTGACAGATGCATAGAAAGCGTAACGCGCAAAAAGCGAGCTATGGACCTCTACCTTAAAAAGTGAAGAGTACGAAGTAAATCCGAGGGGATATTTTATGTCCGGTTAATTCATGTAATACAATTACTACGAATAAAAGGTAAATTTGGGTGACTTTATCTTCGGCTGCCGTGCAGCTAACTGCAACGAGCAAAAAGTGAATTCGGAAGACTTCGTATTTGGCTAATCTACAAATAATTTTAATTTAATTTAATTTTATTATTAATACGGGAAACAATGTCAGGTGAATTCGGTAGACCTTACGTTCGCTAAAACAGTATTTATCTACGGGCTAACAAGAATCGGTAAAATTGTTCGGATAAATATCGTCCGTACGCTATTGTAACGTAATCTCCGATCGTGGGCAAACGTTGATTACTTATAGCAGGTATGACATGATCTGAGTGAGAATCCAACGTTGTGTTGGCATGTTGTGATTTGTAAAAGGTAAGCGGATTGACATTCTTTTATGAATAAAAGTAAAAGTATTTGCGAAGTCACGTTACAGTATATTTTTCAAATAGAAAAATTAAATAGCCTTTATAGCGTTATTTTTTCGTGAAGAAAAATTATTTTTTCGTGAAGAAAAATAAAAAAAATATTCGATACCACAAATGTAGAAGACTGTAGATCGTCCATTTTTGATGCAAAAAATAAAATGGACTATACGAGTACATCCTTCATTTTTCATGCAAAAAATTAAATATGGACTATAAATCGTTAATTTTTATGCAAAAAAATTAAGTGGACTATACATCGTCTACTTTTCATGCAAAAAATTAAATGAACTTATACATCATTACTTTTTCATGCAAAAATTTATTTAATGCAAAAAACTAAATGAACTATTATACATCGTCCATTTTTCATTCAAAGAATTATTTTATGCAAAACATTAAATTAAATTAAATATATGGTCCATTTTTCATGAAAAAAATATAAAAAAAACAAACAAAAAAATAAATGGACTATACATCTTGCTTTTTTTTATACAAAAAATTAATTAATTTTTTGTTTAAATGTTGTTTAAAAATATTATTGCCATTTCATATTTCTTTTTCGTCAAAAAATGTGTTTCACTTATTAGAGGAAAATGAAGCGATTTTTAGATTACATACTTGTAACTTCTTAAAGTTTTATAACACTAAATTTTGTAAAAGTCATTATGCATAGCGAAAAATTATTTATTAAAAAAAACTAGTGATCTCGTAGAGGACAAAGCACCCACCATCGAAAGCACCCACTTTATTGTTAACAAAATTTACTTTATAACCTCAAATTTACCCAATATTTGTATGTATGCATGTATGTATGTATATATATTATGCAGCTGGAGTTTGTAAGTTTGCGTGCACCAAGAATTACTTATTGTTTTCGTATTGTCGAATCTGTTGTCAGCGCGATATCAACTTGTGAAATAAATTCAAATAAACATTCATAAAAATAATAAACGATTTATATTTTTAAATTTTGCTGGAAGTGTGGATAGGCATCAATTTAGAATATGAAACAATAATTTTTGGTATTTTTATTCATCCAAAATAAACACCACGCAAAAACTACTGTTTTGTAATGGAAAAACGAAGGTACGCAATTTTTCCAATTTAAAAATTTATTATTTTCTAAGTCGTGTTCTTAAGCTTGGTAGAGTTTTTTTTATTAATATTTTCCAAACCAAATTTTCAATAAAATCTTGGAAAACCAGCCAAATTTGATGGAGCTGTTTGATGTTGTGTTTGTTTTTTTTTTCACAAAAACTTAAAACATCTTAAGCATCAATTTATAATGAATGAAATGGAAGTGCGTCATGGTTTTTATGTATACGAGGAGCATAAACAGCACATGATACAGGGCACAAATACAGGGCTCACATAAGTGTGAATGTGTGTGTGTGCGCGCGCGTATGTGTATGGATATGTGTGTGTCTATGAAAATGTTCTATTGCGGAATTGTTTTAACCTTCTTAACACACACACACACAAAAGTATATTTTTTGTTTATGTAGCTAGAAGGATAAACATGTAACTTTACATTCGTCATTCGCCTGTTGCACCTGACTTTGAAATGTTGCAAAAAGTAAGCAAGTAATCCAGCAACTGCTTGGTTTTTTAATGCTTATTTTAATATCTTGCCCAAAATCGGTATGGCAAGAAAGTATTGAAGATAAATTAAGTAAACTTGGAGAGTTTTTTGCACACGCTGTATTATGTTATAACGTTTTTTTTATTTAACAATATGTATCAACAAAAGTTGACACTTATTACAATTACTTAACTCGCAAAGCCTTTTGCAGATTTGTATCCAGTGTATTTTCGTATTATATAGAATAGTGTAAAATTTATTTTTCACAATCTACGCGTATACGAGGTTTGTTCAAAACGTATCGCGAATTTTGAATTTTCGCTGGTTACGTATATCCGAATTTTAATTTTTTTTGTGGCGTTATGTTGGTACTCATTTCTCTCACTTATGCCGACAATTTCGGCCATTTTGAATGTTCAGTTAATTGTTGACAGCTGCTTTGGATCGTCTTAAATTTTTACCTATTTAAAAAAATGGAACAAAGAACCTGTATCAAATTTTGTGTGAAAAACGAAATTAAGTAAGCGGATGCATTCCAAATAATGACTGTGGCATACGGAGAAGCTACCTTGGACCGAAGCAACGTTTATCGGTGGTTCAAAATGTTCTCAGAAGGCCGAGAAGTTGTGAACGACGAAGAGCGTGCCGGACGCCCGAGCACTTCAACAACAGACGAAAAAATTGATGAAGTGAAGAAAATGGTATTGGCCAATCGTCGAATCACCATTAGCGAAGTTGCTGAGGACCTACACATATCGACTGTCTCGTGCCATTTGAGTTTTATTAATGATTTGGGCATGAGACGGGTCACCGCGAAATTCGTACCAAAATTGCTCAATTTCGACCAAAAAGCATCGCATGAACATTCTTAATAAGCTGTTGGACTGTGTCCGCGACGACCCAAATTTGCTGCAGAGGGTCATAACTGGTGACGAATCGTGGGTTTATTGTTATGACGTGGAAACCAAATCTCAATCATCGCAATGGAAGCTGCCGCACGAACCAAGGTAAAAATCGAAGACGAGCCAAAACACGTGCAAGCAAAGCAGCTGTCAACAATTAACTGAACATTCAAAATGGCCGAAATGGTCGGCATAAGTGAGAGACATGAGTACCAACATAACGCCACAAAAAAATCAAAATTTGCGATACATATCGCACCTAATCAACAAAAGGGTATTAACTCAAAATTTTTAAATTTTCAGTAGAGACGAAAAACTGTTTGTGGTTACATTTTTAGAGAATTTGAACATCCGAATACATCATGGCAAGCAAATACCATTTGGAATTTTATTTACAATGTTTTTATTTTAAAATCTTGCAATAATTAGGAAAGAATATCTATGTTTTGAAAAGAGTCACAACTCAAAATAAGTTTAGCAAATTTATCATAAAAACACAATTTTATCAACAAAAGAGTAATCGGAATACCTTGAAATTTTTACAGTAGATATTGTTAATTGATTTCTTGCAAAAAGTGAAATTTTAAAATATTAACGAGTTAATACTATCTTGTTGATTAGGTGCGATTCACGCACTGCATCACGCGTGAATGGCTGGACCAATACACTACAATCCTTTTTTGTTTTATTTGTTATTGTCTGCAGAAGAAGAATATGAAAGAAAAATCAAGAAACTTACGCGGAACAAGGTAAAACGTGCTGTTGGTATTTTTCTGTTTTTAATAATATTATTATAAATACAGTTTAAGATCTACTCAGTTCCTTGCTGGATGCCAACGAAGTCACGGGTTGTTATAAGTTTGTAGTGTGTGTCTATCCGTCCATGTACAGACCAAACGGCTGCACGGATTTTGATCGATAGAGGTCTTAGATCTTATGTTTTTTTTTTAATTTTTGCTATTTTCATATAAAAATTAAATGCACTTTTATTTTATATGTTCTTAGAAAATTGTATTGGCATCCCTGCTATCAATATAATGTGAATGGAAGTTATTGAGAAGAAGAAGAAAAATGATACAGACAGTTTGGTCTTTTTGGCAGGAGAGAAATTATACATTTCGCATAAAAAATAAATAAATTAATTTTTTTCAGTTCTACTTTTAATTGTATGTTCAGACAACCTGCTATCGAACACTTTTTTCGTCTTCTCATTAAGTTGTCGTTGCTTAAAATGCAAAATACGTTAATACATCACTCACTGGAGGTCTTATTCATAAAAAATAATTTTGTAATTTTATAACAAACAAGTTTCCATACGAAATTCGTTTCGTTAACCGTAAGTACAAATTAAGAGAACGTGTATTTGATACAACTCTGACTTCCAAAAAGTTTGTATAAATTTGCGATGCGGTAGTGATAGTATGTACAGATACAAAGTTGCGAAAGATTGTAAACATGTAAGCATTGTCAATGTTTTGTACTGCGGCTTTATGAAACAATACACTTTGTTCGAAGATAAAGCAATTGATGCCAAATTGTTGTGAACTAAGCACATTGTACACTTGATACAACATTACAAGGGGCTTGTGAGTTTCACAATTATTTTTTTTCTAATAACAATTTATAACTAAATAGAAATGTATACAAAACAACAAGAATAGGATAGAATAGAATAAAACAGTAGAGAAGGCAAAAGAATATGCGGACATTGGCGTTATAAAAGTTTACGTCCGAGTCCTATTTAAAGACGGCTCGAAGTTCCTTCCACATCAAGGGAACTAAAAGTAACCTTAAACTTGAATATAATGGTGTGAAATTTTCTATACAAATATTTGCCATAAAATTCTACCATAAGTTCCTGAGTACATCAAAGCATTAAAATTAAACTTAAGCTTGCACTTATGCGTCTGTCTCAATAAAGGAGCGATATGTATTCTAACATTTATTTACATATATTGTAAACATTTATATATTTTATTTCTTTTAATTATTAAAATGTCGAATAGGAAGTGGGCTGCATTGCTATTCTAACCATGAATATTTTAAATAAAGAAGATCAAGGAAGAAAACAAGAATATTTCTGCCGTCTACTGTTGATTGAAATCATGCTGATCAGCAATAATAATATTATTTAAAATTACAATAATATTTTCACTAAAATAATAATAATATACACGAAACAAACTGGACCAAAAATCCTTCTGTTTATAAGCAGCAGTGATGCCACTGAAAAATATTTCGATAAAAAGTTTTTATGGTTATGGCGAAGCCCCAAAAATTCAATTGGTTTCTATCAGGGACCGTAATTGTTATGCATTTTATAATAAGGGCCAATTTCGCGATGTCGACAACGTTCGACTTGTAGCACACTTACATTTGAAACAACAACAAAATATGAAAATTTGTTTTTGTTTTGAATGTAAGTGTGAACTTGGCCCTAAAAGTTAAAACATGACAGTTATTTATTTTGAGCAGAAATAACTGTTATTTTATGATTTCTATTTTTTTCGAGCAGAAATAATTATTATTTTTTGGAGTTTAACAGTTTAAGGGTCATTTTCACAACGAATAAAAGTATAGTTTAAGAGTTTTAGAACTAGTATTTCAATACAAAATACTGGTTTTAAATTCTTAAAGTTTACTTTTGTATCGTTGTGAAAATGGCCCTAAGTTGAATTTCGAGCTGGGTGTTTATTATACAGGTATAGAACTTTAAAATGGAAAAAATTCTAGCATTATAAGTTAAAATATGACCGCCACAGCTGGCTCGGACGTAGTCTAATCTGAAGGTCCAATTTTCGATGAATTTTTCCAAAATTTCTTGTGCTCAATCGTTTCGGGCTTATCGGCGTAGACTAGCCACTTCACATATCTCCACAGAAAATAGTATAGCGGCATTAAATCGCACAATCTTGGAGGCCGAAAAGTGAAACTATGCAGTTACCAATCGTTTTCTTCAATGAATCAATTGGGGCACGTGCTGTGTGACAAATTGGTACGTCTTGTTGAAACCACAGCTCCTGCACATCAGAAAGTGGACGGACACATATCCAATTCCTGTGCACAATGTCAGATAGACTGATTCGGGTGATACGCACTGTACGACGTTTCGGTGGATACATATGGTCATTTAGAGTAAACGTGGTGCGAAAATGTTCCATAGTTAATCGAATTAATTGCTATGATGCACGATTGACCGTAAAATGTACATAGTGCGCGATACGTATTTCGAACAGAACCATGATTTTCAAAATAAATTTGCACAATTTGGAAGCGTTGTTCAGGCGTCAGTCTATGCATGTTGCAATGCCAAACTAAACTAGAGTTGTGCAGCTCATGAACGAACTAGTTCAATTGAACAGTTCACTTCACTGAGCGCTGTGAGCCGTTCAATCCACTGAGCGCTTTTAGTTCAGTACTGAGTAGTTTCTAGATTTGTAATGAACTCTTTCAGTAGCACGTTTTAGACACAAACCTGTAATCAAACCCATTTAAATTACATGCAGACTTCTATCACATTCTTTCAGCAGCTCGTTTTAGATACAAATTTTTAATAAAACGCATGTAATTTAAATTGGTTATAGGTTTGTGTCTAAAAGTCTTATGCTTTTATTTTTAGCAAATTTTTTGTGTCGCACAAGTACATCAAAAAAATAATTGATATACATATTGTGATAATATTAAAATATCCGAAATAACAGGGTGCCCCTGTGGGTGAGTGGTAGCGATGCTAACCTCTCAGTCCAGAGGTCGTGGGTTCGATTCCCGCCATAGACCCTGGGTGTTTTCTGCAGACAAGCTAATCGCTTTGAGAGTTGTGTTTGTTAAAAACAAAAAAATAATTTAATTTTTTTATTAAAAAATTCCGCTCACTAAAATATTTTAGTTTTATTTATTTTTCTATACTTCATCTGCCTTGTTTTGTAATGTATGACCACTCACACATACACTGTCACTTTCTTAATTCTTGAAAAAATGTTTCACTACAAATGAACTGAGCTACTGAGCCAACTGAATGAAATACTTCAGTAAAGTGAGCTGAACTGAAAAGAGCGGCCACTCAAAAGAGCTGATAAGCACAACTCCAAACTAAACTAAACATAAATCACTTGACAGCTGACAAAATGGGCGTCAGTTAAAAAAGGTTTGCCAACTTAAAATTTTATACATCTATAAAAAAACATCTTTTACTATTATGGCGAATATTGAATGTACTAAATTTAACAAATTGACAAATCATCGTTCCTAAATCACAAGCAGTTATGAAATATTTCCAGAAATAAACACATTTTACAAACTCGTGAAAAAATAACATTTCAAAATCGAACATCAGAATTTTATCTGATTTTCCTCAAACTGCAAATTCCTTATTTATATATTTTATGCAATATATTATCCTTCTTTTGATTTAAATAACTTAATTTTATAATAATATTAACAAACATTTCATTGTCTCAAATGAACAACTTTGTTTGTACGTGCCATGACTGACGTCCGTCCCTGCATGGGCACGATTTTGATGCCATACAAGTGATATTTATTTTTTATTGCTTCTATTGTCTTAAAGACTTCTGTTATTTAATTTGTACAAACGCCTTTAAATAGGCTTCACTAAAAATAATAAAAGTGCATTCAAAACAAAAGTATATATGTATGTATGTATGTATGTATGTATGTAGTATGTTGTTGGGTTACATACAAAAAACGTATTATTATACGCAAGTTGTTGGGGTAGTAGTTGGTTTACAAACATTATTTTGTTGTTGTTGTGTTTTTGCACAACTAAAAATATTTGCATGCACATACACACACATACACATATGCATGTGCATACACACATCTATGTGGCACTACATAGTGCATACATGCATATATTTGAAGAAACGTTAATGATTTCAAATGTGCCAAAGGGGCTACAAAAATGTTGTAGGTATGTTGTTACAAGTGATAGATAAACGACTGTTGTTTTGCATTATTGAAGCGTGATTGTACAAAAAAAAAAAGCAAACGATTATATTACAAAATTTAAACAGAATGACATTAAAAAATGATCAGAAATAATAGGGCATAGTGAGAAAAACACTATTTTTAAGGTAACAGAGAAAACGATAAGGCCCTCACGCATGCCCTCCACACTGATATGAGTTACCAGTTAAAATCTTTCAAAAAAAAAGTGTTGCTCGTAAGATTCTACTTAAAAGCATTGAACAGATTTTATACAGTGGAATTCGGTTATAACGAACACGGATCTTAACGCTATATCGTTGCTCAACGTGGCACAAGGAAATTTTACACATTTTTGTGACCTTAATTACTTACAAACAAAAGGCTGCATGGACTTAAAAGATGTTTTGGAATTAAACTTCGGAAGCCTCCCAATTAACGTCCTTAAAATTGTTCCACTTAATCTCACGAAAAAAATTTTATCACTCACGCTCACGTTTTCTCACTCGTGACACTTTTTGACTAATATTAATAATATACTTACCTACGATATGACTTTACGTTTTCTTAATTTTCAAAAACTATAAATTTTTATTATCAAAACTTTTATTACTGCACTTAATCGTTATCACACACACACAAAATGACCGTGAATCAAATTAGTTGAACAAATAAAGAAAAAGTGGTTTCCTTTGTTCCTGAAATACTGAAAATTTTGTAAAAAGCGTTACGTAATATGTGACTAACGTCCTAGAAGCTTGTTATTTTTTTATTTATTTACTTTTGCGGTATTATTAACAATTTAATTTTAAAAATTCAAGGGCCGTATCCCTAATTTTTTTTACTTCATTAACGCAGCTGCACTGGTAAGCGTGTTGGAGTTGGCTGGAGACAAACACATATAACACAATTTTTTTTTTATTCCACTTGTATTGTAGGTGATGCCATAAAACCTTCACGCCCCCTCTCAAAATTAAGCCGCATAATGCGTTACAAATACAAAGATTTAACAATGTGAGAGTGTCTGCTATTGAATAAGGAAAATACAGGTAACCCTCGAATCGAACCCGCGACCTGGTAAATGTGTCTTGATTTCATATGAATTCGAATTGTTAGAATTTTGTTTTCGTATTTTGGATGATAAGAACCAATTGACTCATTTAAATCGAGAGATTTTGCTAAAGTTGTAGACTTCTCTCAATTTTTCTGGCGATCCAAAATCTTAATTTGTGTCATATAATGCAAAGATAAGCAAAAGGCCGCCCGTGGGCACTTCGTTATGCTCTTTTTTACACGTACATTCCTACAAGCATGCATTTTACTCTCTTTTATATTATATACATACATATATATGCGTTGGCTTGACTTTGGTATAATGAAATTGCATTACGTTTGGTTATTCAAATTTTTCTGGTGCCATTTTCATAACAAAACTAAAAATATTTTAAGTTGTATTAATTATACTTATGCTTCATCATAAATCACAGTGCTGCGTTTCGCGTAAAACAAGGGTTGCCATCACTTTTTAAGCGTGTAAAGGCGTAAAAAAAATCGCGTACTTAATAAAACGGTTTCTATTATTAGTCCGTGTTATATACCGCGTAAATCGAGGGTTACCTGTAAGTGCAATTTATATTTTGGGTCATATTTCATTCAATTGGCTGACTGACTTGGCTTTTTACATTGTATGGGGTATTTTCGCAAAATCAAGTCCCCCAACGCTTGAACTGAAAATTTACAAAAAATATAATCTAAAGAGAGATACAACTGGATTTAATTTTTTTTTTTGCAATAGTGTAAAAGTTATGACCACTGTTTCCCCTTTTCTGGCAAAAAGTGAAAATTGCATAATTTTGAGTTCAGCTCCTTTAGAGGAACAAGTGCGATATGTACATAAAATAATTCAGTATTTATACCCATTATCAATTTATTAGAATTAATTTCTTAAGGTTATTGACTTTGATTGTTATAAAATAATATTCTAGGAAATGTTTCTATTTCAATTTTCCTTTGTGTTAGTTTTATTAAAAAAAATCTTTAAAGGTTTCACGACCTTTGTTCAATTATTTTTTTAGTTTTTAACATAATTTTCATGTCGCAGTTTAAGAACTATTTGCAAATAGAAGAAGACCTTTAAAAATATGCACTTAAATCAAGCAAATCATAAAATTTTCAACAGAACAACTTCTCTAGACTTATTTATTTAATTTTTAAGCAAACGGGTGGTCGTCGCCTATTTAAAAAAAAAAGAAACACGATAATATACAATATATACATACATACATATTTTATAATCGCTGTTTTTTTTAATATGGTTGTCATTGTCGCCGTTATTGATATGTATGTATGTATGTACATTGTACTCGTGTATGTATAAATGGATGTCAAACCAATACCAAAAAAAAATCATAAAGCATGTGTGAGAATTCACCGTTTTCAAATAGTAGAGAACTAGCAGTCCACAGCAGTGATGGGAAATGAGATTTGCATTTCGGTACCAAAAAAAAATTTGTTTTTTGAGTACTTTTTTGATCTCAAGAGTAATAAAAATTATTATAATTTTTTATTTAAATTTTAAAGAAATAAAAAAAGGAACACAAAGCATATATTGATATATACGAGTACATAGGTAAAAAATGTTAAAGTTATAACAAGAAGAATTTTAGACTTCAATAAATCTTTGACGTGCATAAGACTTGATACTGTTGGAACATAAAGTCTGTTCCTTTGTTTTGTTTTCCTGAGATTTTGTTAAGAGAAAATTCTTTCGACATTTGCAGAGGAGTGAGGTATGGGCAAAATTCCGTAAGCTGCTCTCGATATATCAGGAGACATGTACTCGTGTTCATCTAATGCGTTTTTAGTTTAAAAAAATAATTGCTAATAAATCTGGAACTTCTAAGCTACTGATTGAATTTACCTGAAGCTTCGGACATCTTTAGAGGAGGACTTAGGCTTTATAACGCATGTCTTCTGGCTTAAGCTGGAGTTGCAGTGGGCCGAAATTGACCAACTGGGACTCAAAAAAAAAAAGTTCTTAAAAAAAAAAGTTTTTAAAAATAATGGAATATAAATAGAAGTTAAAGATTGATTATCATTTATTTTGCAAAAGACCTCACTGTGCACTGTAGACCAGAAACAGTATATATTTTCTGTTGTTAATGGTTTCAGTACTTCCATGTCAGCCAATGCTCAATATTTTCAAAATTTTGCTTTTCGCTGGGAAACATTTTAATTAAAAATGCTGTTAGTTTTACCAGATAAAACATTTGTGGGGAAAACTTACGAAACCAAACTAACATTTCGTTGCCAAAGTACACTTTTGATCTTAGAACCTGACTGAATTTGAAATCAAACTTTTTACAATTTTTATTTTTAAACTGATTTAAAACACAGTTGTTTCAACATGAGAGAAAAAACAGCTTAAAATCAATAAAAACCGTATTAAATTAATAAGAAACATTAACGAAAGTTTAGTCATGCTGAAATTTCTTATTTCAATGTGTGAAAAATATCAATTTACAGTATTTATTTATTAATTTTATTTATTTTTAAGTATTTTAATATACATTTTCTGTTAAATTGAAAATTATGGAATTAATGTGACGTATTCTTATTTTTGAGTTGCAGCTTTTCCCTGAGTGCATATATCAACTTCTATGCCACAGAAAATATCACGTGCCATTTGTCGAACAAGAAATTTAATTATTGGCAAAAATATATGCATTCGTGCGTCTTCTGGCTGCCTTTCTAAGTTGATTTTGAGAGTATCAAATGTGTTGGGGGAATACTACGTTACTTTTTCTTGTCAAATAGTATCAAAAAAAGTGCGATCGTAGCAACTTTCCCATCACTGGTCCACAGTATTAGCATTAGTAGTAGTAGTAGTACTAGTATTGAATGTGTATTAGTAACATTATCCGTTACAATTAACGTCTACAAGCGCTAGTCCTCGCACGTTACAATTATGAGGCAGGTGCGTCCACTAGTTTTTATGTTGCTAAAAAACTTAAAAAATTAAGCAAAATTTTCTAAAGAAAAAAAAAACACAAATTCTTATATAAAAAAATTTTACCTAATGAGCCCTATTTTGGATTTAAACGTAAGCGTATATCGCAAGCAAAAAAATAGGGCTCGATATTCCAGCGCAGAATTGAAAAAATACTATATTATAGTTTTTGATAAAAAAAATTATTTAAAAAATACATATATACATACATACATATCTGTGGCAATATGAAATAGTAGCTTAAGTAGACTTAAGGTAATTTAGCTTTATTATTTTCCAGTTGGAGTTTACAATGATTAAAGTGCTACATAAAAAAAGGGATCATAAGAAAGAGAGAATCAGGCGTAATCTCTTAGAGTTATTGCCATAGATACATTTGCGTTAATGGGGAAACTCTTTAGTGCCTTGCATGTTCGATTTTATTAAAAAAACGCCACTGGACAAGGCTTTTTTCGTTAATAGAGCTTCTTTAAAATATAATATAAAAAAAATAACTATAATGCAAGTATGCAGTAGGGTGGAGCTTATTATTATTCTGGAAAGAAATATCGAAAAATCTTTATTTGATTTGGAATTTTTGCTTGTAAATGGTAAAGGGTATAAGTATGTATAAAAGTTTGTCATTGCGTGTATAATTTCCACAATATTCATATGCGACCCATAAAGTATATATGTACATATATTCTGGGTCCTTATGAATAGGGAAGACAAATAAGCGATGTCCGTCCGTCCGTCTGTCTGTATGTGAAATCAGTCTTCCAAAGCTCGCAGAAAAGCGTCAGAAATGGTCCGAAATAGAAGAGTATTAAAAGAAGACAGTTTCAGAGCTGGAAAGCTTAAACTTTTTTTTGCCATATAAAAGTAACCAGCTAAAACAATTTCTTTTTTGTTTTTTTAAACCCACTGACATTAACAGTACGAAAAAAATTTGCGTTTAATGCTAGGAACACAGATGGGACGAACGACGAATTTCGTCCACGTCGACGAATTCGTCGATAAGAGTTCGCTGCGTAAGTTCGACGTGTGAAGCACAACAACGACGAATTTACTCAGCGAACTCATCTCTTATAACTGATAAAGTTGGTTGTTGTGTGTGCAAAGAGAGAGAGAGAGAGGGAGAAAATTGTTTTTAGGTCGTTCGTCGGCGTACAAAATAGAAATAAATTTATCTCACTGCTCGTCACGCGCAACGAATTTCGTTCGACGGCGGTGTTGTATTCATTTTTATTTTTTATAACGAAAATTCGCACCGAAAAATTCGTCGTTCGTCCCAGTTGTGTTCCTAGCATATATCAAAAAACACAATTCCAGGGTTGGAAAATTTTAGTTTTTTTTTTGGCATATTTAGGGTCCGCCAGATAACTTTTTTTTTTTAAAACATCGAGTGTAGCTTCG
Organism: Nowickia ferox; assembly: GCA_936439885.1. NCBI lineage: Eukaryota > Metazoa > Arthropoda > Insecta > Diptera > Tachinidae > Nowickia > Nowickia ferox. The sequence continues at coordinate 105,322,946 of OW387025.1, forward strand.
GCTGTGTGGCACGTAGCACCATCCAAATGTTGCCAATATCCTCCTCTTCAATTATTGTGAACAAAAATTCGTTCAACATGACCCGATAACGATCGCCATTGACTGTAACGGCCACTCCTTGCTCATTGGCCCAATTATGCCTCTGGACCAAAATCCGCACCAAACAGTGACTCGTTTTGGATGCGTCGGCTTTTCAATGTATGCGTGCGGGTTTTCTGTGCCCGCGTTGTTCAAGCGTATACACAACCAGCGGAAGGATAAAACTAATTATCTGTCAAATCAGACATGAGCTAAGTGTTACCATTCACGAAATAAGCACTAGTTGAAAAAAAACGTTAGATGGCGGACCCTATACATATGTACGTATGTATGTATATAAGTAATCTACAAAAACTAATTTTTTCTTTTTTTCTATAAAATAAATATATTTTGTATTTTAGAAAGAAAAAGATTGGCATAAGAAATCAGAAAATTATAAAAGGATGGTTCCAGGGTTGGGAAATTTAAACATTTTTTTGGTATATAAAAGTAGCTAAGTCAAATTAATCTGTTTCGTTTCCTCTATAAATCAAATATATTTTATAAAGAAAAAGATTAGTAGCAAATATAAGGAAAAGAAAAACACAGATCCAAAGCTGTTATATATAATTTTTTTTTTTTTTTGATACACATATAAAAAAAATAGTTTAATCTATTTTTTTCTTAATTAATTAAATACATTCTATATATTAGAAAGAAATAAATTAGTATTAAAAATCAGAAAAATCAATCATGTAGTTTCAGGGCTAGGAAAATTAAACTTTTTTGATATATAAGAGAATATAAATAAAACTAATTTTATTTTTCTTTTTAATTAAACATATTTTATATATTAGCAAGAGTTTTTTATATTTCTTTAATTTTTATAAGAAAATCTACTTTAACCATAAACATGGGCATTAATTAGTTTTACGAATTTTATACTCCACACGTACGTTGATGAAGGGTATAGAATATTAGGCACAGCTCGGTCGTGTCCCTTGGCTAACAATAAGACTAAAATATTTTGTTCGTTAAATCGCAATTACTGAATATATTGAGGTCGTCATATGCCATTTGAAAATATTTTAAAAATTTCAATATTTTTTAAACTTTAAAAAAATGGCAGCCGCCCTAATATCGAAAGTTCGATTTACAAAAATACAAACTAGATGTATGTACATAGTATGTATGTCTGTTTGGCTTGTGTTTAATACTTTGGAAGGGATGGATGGTTAAACTTGTCATACATACAAGCGTTCTTCATTTCATTTTGAACAAATTCTTAAAGACTTAAAAAAAAGCAATTGAAACTATCGACTAATAAGGTACATTAGTTGGCTATAAAAGTCAGGTAACTGGGTGGATAAAGCCTCAGTCAATTATTGCCAACACTGCGTGGGCAAACGTGACCATCACACTTGTGCGGCAGTTAAAACTAAAATCGTCAAAAACAATAGGAATATTTGTGTCTGTGAAACAGAAAAACATATTAAGGATAATAAAATTTACACTTTTTTTTTAACAGAATTTTAAAAAAATGTGCATACAATGCATTGCAAATAGTATAAAATCATCGACGCATAATTAATTACAAAATACCAATTTTCATAAACAATTTATGTATTTAAAATTATAAAAAAACGGTTATTTTTACCAAGACAAAATGTGATTTAAAAATTTAATGAGATTGTGTCTTGTGTGAAGAATAAAGTAAAATATACCAAAACTGTTATACAAATAAATTTTTATGCAGCCGAGAGAGAGAGGGAGAAAGAGAGAGAGAGACAGCGAGAGATGATTTATTTTATAACGGTCATTACTAAACGGTTTGGAATTTTTAACATGTGTTACGTTTATTATTAATTCAAAGATAATTTTAATTCAATGCAACTACAACAAAAAAAAAAATATAGAAACAACTTGAACTAATACCCCTTTTAGACACGCAAACTTTACTTTGCAAAGTCTTAATTCAGCTGGGAGAGAGACAAAATGAGATAGTATTCTTCCCTCTGTCTTTCACAAGCTGAATTAAGACTTTGCAAAGTGAACTTTGCGTGTCTAAAAAGGGTATGTATAATTACCACTGCAACATTAACAGTAGCTGTCAAATGTTAATGACAAAGTTGCATATTGTATTTTTTTAATAAAACCAATTTTATATACGAAGCTTAGAAATCATTTTTGAGTAAGAAGTGATTTTAAATATGTTTCAAATTAATACGAACTTGTATGTAGTTCTTATTGCAGCTGCTGGCCACTGCACAAGATTAGATTAGATGACTCTTGTGCGTGTGACAGCGGCTATTGTGAGATACTAAAATCAACACAGACGACTGTTTTTTTCGAAATAGTGAACCACTCGTTTAAAAGATAAACAAGTATTAAACCATTCCATGTCAGGTCTGTAATTGTCTCCTTATTTCTTCCCCGAAATTTGAAATTGATTCAAGTTGTACGCATAAATCATAACTTATTTTCAGTAATGCATGTTTTGCAGGTATTTAGTAATTTTTAAAAAAATAATATGTAAAATAAAAATATGCATTAAGCCAATATATGTATGTTACTTTTTCTATTTAATACTAAAACTATGTTAATCATTAATCTTAGAAAACCAACGAAAAACTCTTCTTTAAAAAATTAAAAATTTTTATCTGAAGTTTTCTTCACTACTGTGTATCCCCTAAAGCAGGGGTTCCCACCAAATTCTTGAAATCTAGGATGTATAATGTTTTTTAGGTTGAATAAAAAATGCAAAAAAGTGAAAGACAAAAACATATTTTTATCGCCGTGAAAAAAGTTGGAAGTAATTATTGAGGAACAAAATCTTTTCTTTGAATTTTTTTTCTTTTCCTAAAATTTCTTTTAAATCAATATATTTTTTTATAAATAAAAAAACTAATACTTCGTGGCATAGAGCTATCAATGTCAGATGACAAAATTTCAATTTTTTCAATTCTATTTTGAGCTGAAAAGGCCTCTAAAATCAGCTGTTTTGGTATGATATCAGTGTGTGTATGTGCGGTGAATACACTGTGGGACAAAAATGAATGAAATCGAAATACCTGGGATGTGTTGTTATTTTTACCCCACTGCGCAAAGCAAAGAAGGGTATTGTGCTTATCAGCGGCACTATATAAACCAAACGCCTGGACCGATTTTGATGATTCTTACATCAATCGATTTGTCTTAACCCTGGGGGCGTCACTAAAGATATGACAGTAGTCAAAACCCGATATGGCATCCAACAGATGAATGAATAATCATTTAGGATATTTAATGGTTCAAAGCTGATCGTAGTCGGTTTTTTTTATTTTTTTATTACTACTTTTTCTGGTAGGCGTTGTCGAGTAAAACAACAATCCGTTTTGGAAATTTTACAAACACCTCCAAAGACTTGGGTTGAGTTACGGGTAAAAAAAACCGGTTTTTGGTACCCGTATGCACTTATCAATCTGTAACTAAGTTGAATATCAAGCGATTTTAAATTACTAAATGAACTTAGAAAGAAGAGACTTATGTGTAGTTTCCACAATACAAGCAAGCGACTTGTTTAGAAAAAATATATGAAAAGCACTCAAATTTTTGAGTGATTCCTATAAAATTTTTTTAGACAAGTCGCTTGCTTGCATTGTGGAGACAACACATTACTATCTGTTTCCACAATTTAAAAAAATTTATATGAAAATCATTCAGAAAAATGAGACGAGTCAACTGCGTGACCTTTTGAACGATATATATTTTATTTCAGTTAATTTCAGATATATGCACATACTCGTATGTATGTATTTTTTCATCAAACATATTTTTTCGATTTTTTTTTTTGTAATTTTTCTACTTTGGATTTGTTCTTACACAGTATTTTTGTATAGGAACCATACTATTTATGACCTTTTAAAAAGTAAAACGCTAGCTAATGCCTGACTGAGTTATTAAATATTTAAATAGAAGAATTTAAAGAAAAGCTTCCAGGATGATGAAAGGACAATTTAACAAACCTAGATCAACAAATAGTACAAAAACTGTACAACAGTACCAGTATGGTTCCCATACCAAAATACTGTGTAAAGCCTGGGTTCGAATCGTCACGTCAGAAAACATACAACTCATCACGTGAACACACCATTTTCGATTTATTACATACGTGAACGTACTGAAATCTAAAAGCTGTGTTACCCGACCGTAATGTAATTTAACTGCAACAGTAGGAAACAGCTGATCGATATTGTTATGTGAAAAGTAATGGAAATGGTTATAGAGATGTAATGTAACGTAACCTACTTTTCATATAAAAATATCGATCAGCTGTTTCCTACATTAAAGTTACATTACATTACAGTCGGCTAACTGAGTCTTAATTCAGCTTATACGATTGACGTATCATTTAGTTTGTTTTCACACGATTGTCGATACGATCACGGATGTGACGATGTGAGCCCTGGTCACAATCTTGTGACTTTTGAGAAAATACAACCCTGGTATGATGGAGTTTATGAAAATTTTCAAAAGATCAGGGTTGCAGTTTTTCGTAAGTATTGCGATTGTATAGAATAGTGAGGAGTACCAGCCTTAAGCCTTAAGACCAAGGTAGAAAAATTACAAAAAATATATGTAAAAATATATTATATAAAGACTTTATGTCAAATAAATATACTTCGGCGTTTCTTTTATGCTTTTTAATAGTTTTATTATTGCCCAATGCTTCAATTAATTGTAAAAAGCTGTGGAAAATAAAATAGTTGCAAATATGAAATGTCGAATAAAGATGCTTGTTTTGTAAAGATTTTTGTTCAAGGCTTTTAAACTTGTATGTTTGTATGTTTTAATTCTCAATAACGTATTAAGAGTCTTACGAAGTTTTTTTAAAGCTGATTTCTAACTCTTTTGAGTTGAAGTCTACTGACGAGTTCCATTAGCAGCAACGAAATGCATATAGAAGTTGCTGAACCGAAACAAAAAACAAGCAAAAATTCCAAATAAAGCAAGGACATTATTTCAAATTGATATACATATTTCGGTATTTCTTATATTTAAAAATTTTCACCTCATTTTTTCGCTAAAGCGACCACAAACAGATTTAATTAAATTTTTTTTAAATATGGCGATCGATATGTCAAAAGTTGTTTACCTACAGTATTTGCAACTGAGCAAATATGCACTACTACTAACTGAAATGAAGCACATCGCTGAGTTGTGCAATTGCGTGCCTTTTCTACGCCTTGCACTGCTCATCTTGAAAACCCTTACTGTTTTGGTAACGAAAGCACAAGAAAACAGCTGATTTCTTTATTTTGACTGTATTACTTTAAAAAGAAATCATAAAACCTGATAATATTTTTAACAACAGAAAAGGCGAATCTAAATTTTTAAAATGTTAAGTGTTTGTTTTAACATATAATTATTATTATTATTCCAGCAAGTTAGTAAAGAACATATTGAGTAATTTATTTAAACGTTAAAAACTTAGCTGAACGCTTGGAAATCGCAAAATTATATGTTTTTTCAAATCACTTTGGTGAAATGTGACTTTCAGAACATGCCTGATACATACAGTGATCCCGCGAAAACGTGAACACTCGATCACATGAACGAATCGAAAGCGTGAACACTTCAAGTTTTAAAATTTTATTTTTCCATTAAGTTGTGTGTAAATTGAAAACTTTAAACTCGTTTTCGGGCAAACTAGTTTTTTTTTCAGTTATAACGTTGTTTGAGTAAATGACCTGCCATCATTAAGGCCGGGGCACAATGAATCCGTCATACGTTAAACTTCGCCTTTTTCAACTGACAGCTAAGTTGAAATACATGGTTTCTTATGAGGTCGGTTACATTCAGTACGTGTCCGTCAACGCAAAGTACCAAACTTGGTAAACTTTTAACTTTCTGCGTACGTTGAGTAGTTTGACAGATATTGTTTGGTTTTTTTGGTATGTTTTGAATTAAATTTTAGTGTTTTGTGGCAGCAAAAATAAAATAAAACAAAAGAAATAAACGAAATAAATAAGCAAAAGTTGAGTTTAATAAACAAAATGGAGAACCAACCTATTAAAGCTGCTCAAATGCTTCCGTCAATAAAGTACTCATTGTGACAACATTCCGCGTCATTGCGTTAATTTCAGTTGAAAAAGGCGAAGTCTAACGTATGACGGATTCATTGTGCCCCGGCCTTTATAATTATGTAAAGCTAATTTACAGTTTAACACTTAAAGGCATTTAAAACGCAAAAATTACGTGCTTAATATACACAAATCTAATGTCTAATATTAAATTTAATATTTTGTGTGTGTGTGTTTTTTTTTCAAACAAATCAAAATCTAACAGAGTGTTGGTCACTTTGAAAGGAAAATACTTATAAAAAAATGAAGACATAGATATTACCTCGTTACCCTGTTTTTAAGCCGATTTAAAATAAAATAAAAAAACACAAACAAAAATCAAATAGTGAAATAACAAATAATGAGAACTGCAGCTACTTAAAATTATTTTGTTTTAAATTACAATTTACACCCTCGAACGAAGACCACTTTAAGGGCTTCCACAGAACAAGAGCCCAAGAAGGAAATACATATGTACGATATGTGCTGGTATGTATATCTGTTTTCTCTTTTTCGTGTTGTTTGTAAGTGGAAATAATGTAATACTTGCAAGTGTCACTCAATTTCCATACACAAAAGCTACAAAAACAAAACGAACACACAAAATAAACATGCACAATACAAAATTATAAATTTTAAACAATTAAAGGACATAAAGGATATGCGCGCTACATATTCACAACATATACATTGCAACAAATACCCATTTCCGGTTGCGAAAGTGCGTTGTGAGGCAGCAATAAAGAGTGTTAAGAAAACCATAGATTGTGTAGGGATTCTTGGTAACAACATAAGAATTTTGTAAAGGGTGCTGGTGTACAAAATTTACGCAAAAATACACTTCTAGTCCTTTTCAGTTAGTTTAATGAATATTTGCTGAAACTCAAGTTTAAAACTTTCTGTTAACTTAAGGCTAGAATACACGATATGTAAAAAACCACTTTTGAGCATGTGGCTGTGGCGTCACTAACCGACTTCAAAAAAAGCAGGAGGTAATCGATTCGTCTGTATTTTATTTTTTATTTTTTGATTGTGTTACTTTATCACTCGGTACATTTTAAAGCGATTGTAAAAACTCTTTTTTTTCTGAGCGGCTATAGCTTCTATTTGGTCCTGTTGTAAAAAAGTGGGCAGGGGATACGCCCAATAGTTTTTTTTTATTTGATTTTATAATATTTTACTTACTTGATTGCTACGCTTCTTAGCCAACACATTGGGGCATTATAACGACACAGTCTCGAAGTTGAAAAAAGGGGCGAAACCACGCCCAATAAGACTTGATATTATATTCCACATGCTTTATTTATTTGACCGATTTTTACGACACTTGGCGCACAGCCTGATCCCAAAAATATACACAATCTTGCATTGAAAAAAGTGGGCGGGGCTGCGCCTATTAAATTTTAATATTATATTCACGTGCTTTTACTTTATGGATTTTTACGAAACTTGGCACACATCTTGCGATCTTAAACGGACACAATCTTACATTCAATAAAGTGGGCGGGGCCTCGCCTACTAAAATTTAATATTATATTTCACGTGCTTTGACTTTATGGATTTTTACGAAACCTGTCACACACCCTGACCTCAAACAAAAAGACACAATCTGAAATTAACAAAATGGGCGCGGCCACGCCCATTAAACCTTAGTATTGTATTTCACGTGCTTATACTTAACCTATTTTTACGAAACTTGGCACACGTCTTTAGCTTTTAAAAGAACACAATATTGCATTAAAAAAATGGGCGGGGCTACGCCTATTAAAATTTAATATTATTTCACGTGCTTTTACTGTATGGACTTTTACGAAACTTGGCATACATCTTGAGCTCTTAAAAGGACACCACCTTGTAGTGAAAAAAGAGGGCGGTGCTACGCCTTTTAAAATTTAATATTATATTTCACGTGCTTTTACTTTACGGATTTTTACGAAGCTTAGCATACATATTGAGCTCTTAAAAAAACATAATCTTGCCATTCCTATTCAATTTTAGTATATTTCAAGTGCTTCTACTTTACTTACGCCCATGAAAGGTTAGTATTTTAATATTAAATAATATGTACTTCTATTTATCCGATTCCCACGAAATATCTGGCTCTTAGAATGGCATAATTTAGTGCTTAAAGAAGTGGGCGGCGCCTTGCCCATCAAAGATTAATAAATACTACATTTCACGTGCTTCTACCTGAGCTCTCAAAGTGATGCAATGTTGAATTTAAAAGAGTAGGCGGACTGTAATATTGGCCAAATTGGGCGTGAACAAGCTTCTAAAAATATAAAATTGGCAGTAAACATTTAAAAATAAAACTTTTTTTAATTAACCCAGGAATCAGTTTGACCTCAAAGGGGCACGTATTAGAGTTATCCGATTCACCTCAAACTTTCATCTTATAAGTTTTACATCAAGTGCCACTAAAGACCGCCCCGAGCTTTAGGAAAATCCGAAGTTGAATTTCTATCATACATTCCAATGCTACTCTATTCTACATAATCCAAATTTGGACAAAGGCATTTGAAGTAACATGTAAGTGCAATCTTATATCTCTATCAAGCAAAAAAAAAAAATATTAGACATGCATTTTGCTATCTCAATACATATATTAATTTTTTTCGATTACAGAAAATAATATATGGCGCTGGCATCAAGATATTCTAGGGATACCGCAAAATCCTGACCAAGTGGAACCACCATCAAATGCACTAATCCAAAAGTCCGTGAGGGCAGTGAGAGGCAGTGGCATCTCGATCAGCATAACAGCTAAAGGAAATGCTCATCGTTTTGGAATAGTTCGGCTACCAAGAGGCAAGTGCGTCTACACTTTTTATTTCATTATTTCAAAATAATAAGAATAATAAATAATTTTTAATAAAAAAAACTGTCTGTTTTTACAAAAGGAATGAAAATTTTCTAATTTTATAGTTGTTTGCAATATAAATTTTGCGAACGAAAAATCTAATTCTGATTTAATTTTTTCGAACATTTATTTCAATGTAATAATAACCTCAAAACAGTTGGACCGATTTTCTTCAAATATAAGTAAGAAGATTTTAGAAATACAGACGAAAATCATTGTATCCGTTTGGAAGCTACCAACTCAACATATTTAAAGAGATACGACTAGAAAGAATGTGATAACTTGTGAACAGACGGACCGATGTTCTTCAAACATAGATAATAATACTCTCCAGCCGATTTGGCTGGACCTAAACTAAAGGAACAATCAGACAGACACACCCATTTTTTGGTCGGGTGTTGAAAAAATTAATAAATCAAAATGAAAACCCAGGCAAATTCATATCAGGTGATCGCGATTCGGCAGCTGATGTTCAGCTGTTAAGTTGTCTTGTGTTAAATCAAAGCAAAATGTTCGGAAAGCACGAAGTTTTACACTAACAAAATTTAATAGCCGGATATGCAGAGTTGCAAATCGAGACCACCTGATATCAATTCGTCTTGATGAAAACGACAAAAGGTGTGATGTTTTTGCTATAGTTATTTTATCAATCATTTTCAAATTTGATTTTAATATTTTTTTTTCAATATTTTCTAATAAATTTGGTTTCACAGCTTTGTATATTATATTGTTTATATTTTATCTTCTATTGTGCTCTTTAAAAGTAAGTAATAATTCTCAAAATCGATTGGAATTCATCACAACTTTTCAAAACGATTGTTGTGAAATAATTGTCAAAACCATAGTTTTCCATCAGATACCTGAATATATGTATGAACATTAGACTGGTCGCAGCTTGTATGAGATTTTTTTAATTCTTAATATGTGCGCTGTCTAAAATATGAGGTTTTTTGTCATAAATGCGGTCTTAATTTTTTAACTCGATCCGACGGTGCCTTCTGGTGCCTAGTGAGCCCAAAAGTAACCGATACACAGTGGGGATTTTGTAAAAAAAAAATTTAAATAATTCTGCAGTTTCTAAGCGTGCCGTGATAAATAAAATAAATACATAAATAAATGTTTTTAATAATATAATATAATATAATAACTATAAACTGATAAATGTGAATATATAAATTACGAAACAAAGTTTTGTAATTCTTGACTTAGTACTTATTGCAGCTGCTGACCACTGCACATGATTAGATTTAATGACTCTTGTGCGTGTGACAATGGCTATCGTAAGATGCTTTAATCAACAGAAAATTGTTAAATACCAAACAGTGATAAAAATTCAAATAAATAGAGTGTGAAAATCGGCGATTGAAATAATTCCTAAAGGAGAAAAAAGTAATAATGGTGTGAAAAAAGAAATGTTGAAACTCATATGCTTTTGTGGCGTTTAACTACATACGAGTATGCACATTTGATGTAATTCTCATGTTCTATTTGCCCTACCACTTCGACAAAAAAAGTGAAACTGTAAAGCTGAATTCACCCATTGTTTCGGAACAAAATTTTTGTCTGGAGAAAATATTTTTTACTGAGAGCTTTTTGCACGACGAGTCATCCATTTCGAACATTTTGTATGGAAAATCAAAGCTACCATATGAAATACGTGAGTAAACTGCGTATTAATTTTACAAGTGGCAGCACAGCGGCAAATGATTACAACTTGCCATGTCACACACATCTTTTTAATTGTTTAATGCAATTGTTTCGTTCAACTCTATATTTTATTTATTTATTTATTTATACATATTATACAAAGTAAATTTGCATAATATGGTTGCACAAATATGGGCGGAGTAACTAGACCATATGCCCAAGATGTTATTAACAGTATTTTAAAAAGGTTTTGTGACTGACTGTACACGACCTATGCCTTCACATAGGAAGTAGCAACGTGGTTGTTAAAGAAATTCCACAGAAGAACAGCAAGAATATACGGTTATCCGTGGCAGATCAGTCAACCAGTGCGAGCGAGACGCAAAACTCTCGAAGGCCAATAAACAACAGTGGACTGGTTGCACTTAAGAGATAATTGCCAACGACGCTTGATGTTGACTCGCCCAGAGCTGCTTTACGACTATTTGTATATGTGTGTATATGTTTTTTTTTAATTTTCCTTTATTTCTATTCTAATAAATACAAGTATACTCTGTGCTTTTATTATTCATATAACATGATGTGGCATCTCAGCACAACTTTGGCTGAAAAATTAAAATAGTTGGCAGCTTAGTTCGAGTTTGTCCGGACTAAAATTAAAATTAAACCAATTCAAGCAGAAAATGTTCCGAACCAAATTGGTTCTCTTCTTCTCTCTCTCTCTCAAAGAGAAACGTAAAACTCCATATAAAAAACATTCTCCGCACCAAAATTTTGTTCCAAAACAATGGGTGAATCCACCTTAACTCATTATTTTTTTTAATTGAATTTTTTGTATATTTCGATAGAAGAACATATAATGTCACACCCCATGACCTCTCGTAATGACAAATATCGAACTTAATAAAATGGGTGGAGGTACGCTCCTTGAAATTTGTTATTATATTTGACCTTTTTTATTTTTGACCGATTCTTACGAAACCTGGCACACACACTGAGCCATGAAGGAGACGCGATCTTGAATTTAGAAAAGTGGGCGGGCCTCTAATATTTTAAAAAGTGGGCGTGACCAAGACCCTGAATATTTAAAATCGGCAATAAAAATTTAAAAATAAAACTTGAAGAAACAACTAACCTGAACAGCGAAAGTGGTACAACATTTTTTTTTTGTTGAAAGCATTTTTTTGGGGTAATTTTTTACTTGAATCTTTCGATATTGAAAGCGACAGAAAAGACCTTTGCTAAAAAAAAGAATTCTCTGACGATTCCACTGACCAGTCGACCACAAATAGAGTTGAATACCCTACTGTCACCGATGAGCTTCTTCGCTCTCCTATACGCGATCCAGGAGCCCTAAAATATACTTTGAAGGGATTTATCATTTTGTATTTAAAACCAATTTTCAACACATACCTCTTCATTTTTTTCTGTTTTGTTTGCGAAACGTAATCCTTTGACTGTTAATATTTTTTATATTTTTATTTAGTTTGCAGTGGCCCGAACTCAACATTTACAGACATTTCTATGCTTCATGTAAATTTCAAATACAACTTATTCCAACTAGTATACATCGTGGGACAAAAGAAATCACCCTATTGGAAGTTGCTTTTATTTTTGCAAATGGCGGCCAATGTCAAATCTGTTTTGACAATTGCGAAGAAGACAGATGTAGAATACAAGTGAACAAGCCATGGAGCGATTCACTCCACAAGAACGCGGAATAATCGTGTCGTGGCGTTCCGGGGTCGCCTCATCTCTCGTTTTGGCGATTTACACTGGCCCGCAAGATCGCCTGATTTAACCTTCCAGACTTTTTTTGTGGGGTTTTTTGAAGTCCCGTTTTACGTGAACAAACCCGAGTCCCTGGAAGCCCTCAAGGACAACATTCGACGCGAGTGCGAGAATCTGTCGCAATCAATTGTGACGGCGCCCATTTGGCCGATATCATCTTCTCGACTTGACCAATAAAATTCTAAAGGTTCAAATAAACATACACGGGTGACTTCTTTTTAGAGGTATAGAACTTCGAATTGAAATAAAACACAAGAAAATCGTTTTAATGTCCATCAATTTGGCTTTATTGGAAGGATAATTTTATGCCATTAACGTTTAAATATGATTTCGGGCATGTGGCCGCCGCGGCTGGCTCGAATAAAGCCAATTCTACAGGTCCAATTTTCAACCACTTTTTCGAGCATATGGGGCCGTATGTTGGCAATAACGCCACGAATGTTGGCTTCCAAGTCCCCTAACGTTTCTGGTTTGTTGGCGTAGACGAGTGACTTCACATATCCCCAAAGAAAATAATCCAATGGTGTCAAATCACACGATCTTGGTGGCCAATTGACAGGTCCATTCCGCGAAATTATGCGCTCATCGAATGTTTCCTTCAATAAATCGATTGTGACGTGCGCTGTGTGGCATGTAGCGCCGTCTTGTTGGAACCACAACTCATCCACATTCATGCCATCCAATTCGGGATCAAAATAGTCGGTTATTGCTGTGCACGGTGGCGAATCGATTCATTCGGGTCCTCTTCAACACTTTGCTCTACAGCGGCAATTGTTTCTTCGGTGCGCACTGTTCGACGTCTCTACGGATGCGTATTATCACATAGAGTAAACGTAGTGCGAAAACGATCCATGGTTAACCGAATTAATTGCTCTGATGGACGATTATTTGGACCATAAAATGGACGGAGCTTGCGGTAAACTTCGCGAACTGAACCATTATTTTCGAAATAAATTTGCACGATTTGCAAGCGTTGTTCTTTTGTCAACCTGTTCATGATGAAATGGCAAACCAAACTAAATATTAATCACTTGACAGCTGACAAAATGGCCGCCAGTTAAAAAAGTGATGCCAACTTAAAGTTCTATACCTCAATAAAAAACACCCAATATATGTATGTATATAAATTTTTTAAGTTTTGATCATTTGTAATATAATTACATTCTGTAAATATGGTTTTATTTTAATAATATTATTATACGTAGTACTCGTACGTTTACACTCATTATTGTAAAAATACTTAAAATTAAGCGTTGAAAACAAAGAAAAGTATACTTATTTAATAAAGAGAAAATAAACTCAAAGTAAATGTTGTATTGACAACTTCTTCTTTTTTTGTGGAATGAAAATATTTTTACGAAGCTTGCACACAAAGTTTTTGAGATGAACTAATCTTGTCGCCCAAACTGAGAGCCATGCCCTGGAAGAAAAAGAAAATATGATAGAAGTTTTTTTATATCAAGAATGAAAGAATGCAATATTACGCAGTGCGCTTGATTTCCTGATTAAAATATTAACTAAACACCTACAATATAGAATCTATGAGTAAATGATACAACCCTGACAAGATAGTTTATGGAAATTTTCAAAACACAACTAACAATTCATCAGATCAGGGATATATTTTTTCGTAAGTCGTGCGATAGTGTAGGATAGTCAGTCCCAGCATTAACGGATATTCAAATTACAAGCGGCGAAAATAATTAGCTGAGCAGTTGAGACCACCTTATATAGAGTCGCCTTGGTATATATTTTTGATTTTTAATGGCCCCTTAGCCGTTAAAAATTAAAGTGGAAATGTTTTCTTTGGATTAAAAAAATAGTCTTTGCAAATTTCCGCAAGTATAGGTTAATACGAGGGTGGGTCTCACTCACTAACTCAGTGACTTTTTGAAGAAACACAGGTTTTTATATAAAAACTTATTTTATTTATTAACATGGGCTCCTTTAAGTTCTATACACTCAGTCCAACGTTTCTTAAATTTTATTTATTTTTTCGTCGTTGGAGTCAAATCTCTTTCCGCTGAGCCATTTCTTCAAATTTGGGAACAAGAAATAGTCACTCGAGGCTAAGTCTGGCGAATAGGGCGGATGAGAGAGCAACTCGTAGCACCATTCGCGGATTTTTTTCATGTTTTTTCCATCGATTGTAAGCAAACGCGGCACCCATCTTGCAGAAGCTGTCCCATACCCAAGTGGTCATTCAAAATGACCACTTGGGTATGTGACTCTCTCACTTTCAATCACCGATCGGCTAAAACCATATCGTGATTTTTTTTTTTAATTGTTTCGGATGTAGAGCCCTCAACTGGGCTGCAGAACAAAATTCAGTAAACCACTTTTTTACCATTGAAGTTGGTGGTGAAGAGTTTCCATAGTATTTATCCAGCTTAGCCTTGGTTTGAGTGATGGTTTTTCCCCGCAAAAAATAATACTTAATGAGCACACGCAAATAGCTTGTTGAAATTTAGACAAGAGTGAACTTACAGTTGCCTGTTGACAGGAGCAGTGTTGGTTACCATTTCAATTAAGAGGTGGGAAATTAAAAGACACTGAGCTATTGACTGACCCTGCTATTTTCCAGGAAATTTAATAGAGTTTCGATAAATGCTGATATTTTTCGGCACTTACTGGTTCCATAAGACCCTTTTATAGCCAGCTTAAGGCATGAGCTATCCGAAAAGGGTTTGGAATGTGATGACATAGCCAAAGAAATGATATATGAAGAATAAATAAAGTTTCTTGTCGAATGATAAGCAAAATATTAAAAAAATATCCCTATTTTGTTTGGTTGTCATGGGCGGTAGGCGTGGTCGATTTTGATAAATCTCGGAATGCGTCTTTGGATTATTCCAGAAAGTGTGTGTACCAAATTTGAACACTTCGGCCTGGATAGAACAAATTTTAGGCGGAAAATCGTTTTGGATTGAATGAGCAGTGTGCGGTGGGCTTAGATGAAATTCGGCATGCGTCTTTTTTTTTTTTTTTGTTCTAGAAAGTAGGTGTACAAAATTTAAAGACCTGCTTGGATAAAAAAATAAAAAAAAATTATTTTAGATTGCATGGGTGGGGACGAAATTAATATTTTTCATGATTAATAGTTTCTTAATCGGCCTTAAGTTCGGTATTCTTATAGAATGAAATATTTTTATTAATTATCATTAAATTTCATAAAATTAGTTGCACGAAACTTTTTCTATTTGCTAATTACAGCGCTATAGCTGGAATCTCTGTAGCATTTTTGGCAATTTCTATGATCTGATTTGCTTTCTCCTGACATCCTTTTCACATATGAAAAAAATTGCTTGCAACTAATTTCATGAAAAAATACTTAATGTATGAATGAATGAATGAATTAAGTCCAACGGGAAACACAGGACACTGCGACCAAAGTAGATCTACGAGTATTGTATCCCTTGCCAGGTGCTAGAGCACCTCATTCAGAGCTACTCTCCTGATGAATCTCAGGATTGCCAGTGGGTTTAGAGTTGGCAGTTCCCAATCCTCTAATAGGTGCTTGCCCAATTGGATATATCTTCTGGGGCATAACGCTTCAGTCTTTCAGAATATGCGCTGGGGTTTCATCGTCGGGCTCACAGAATCTCAACAGACTGTTACTCTCAATGCCAAGTCTGCTGAGGTGTTTTCTCAGTCTACAATGACCTGTGAGGAATTGTTTTTACTCAGGGACATGAGAGCTATGAAACGATTTTGGTTATACGTTCCAATCATTAGCTTTGCATGCCTTAACCCAGGGAGATTGAACCAGAGGTGTTTCCTATTACTCTTGATCTCTGTCGATATATCTTCCCAGATTTTGTCCAATCCGAGTCCGCAAAACGGTTCTGGTCCGACCATGGGTGTACTAGCCCCCTTTCTGGCCATTTTGTCTGCATTTTAATTTTCTACCAGCCCGGCGTGTTCAGGAACCCAGCAGAGTGTGACCTTATTCATGCTGCTTAGCTGATTTAGCTTAATGCGGCATTCCCAAGCTAACTTAGAGGTAAACTCATATGAGCTTAGCGCTTGGATGGCAGCCTGACTATCCGAGCAAATGGATTAATATAAATTAGGTATTACTCAATATAATGTTCGGTGGAAACTGTCAATAATCTAGGAACACACATCATAGTTTTTGCAGAAAAATGTACGAACCCATCCCACCGTGCTGCGCCCCATTCAATTACAATTATTCAGAAACTGTACAACTTCTTACCTGACTTTTGGCTCGTATTCTAATATGGCCAGTGACTTTGGAATCTGGATCATCTACTGGTTTTTCAATACTCAAATTGGCCAAAGCATTCTCACCGAAAATCGATCTAAAAATATATAAAATTGAATATGAAAATTTTCGAAATAAAAATAATGTATAAACGAACTTACTTTGCATACATATTAGCGGCCATAAAACCACATTGACCAGACAAGGCTTTTTCCGGCGTTAAACATTTCATATTTGTGCTCTTAAGCAAATGTTTGAGATAATCATGTAAATCAGTAAAGGTGGTATTAACTGTTACCTTTAATAAGACAAAATTGCAATTACAGTTTTCAATTCCAAAAATATCTAAGGCCGCTCTCTATTGCCGTTCTCCACTCAACTCAGTTTGATTGTCTGATAGGTCCAAACCAATTTTTAAATTGGCAGTGCCATTCACATTTTTCAGTCAAAATTAGTTGGGTTGACTCTGAGACGACCAAACTGGCTTGAGTTGAGAACGTCACTAGGGACGGGATGCAAACAAGCTAACCTTATTTTCCCATTCAAAATCTTGCCACATTTGTCTAAATTCAGTGTCGGTGCAAGTGGCTGGTATGATATAGTCCATGATGTCAATGTGAATGGTGTTTAATACCACCACATTTGTGTTAATAGAAGTATCGTAAACTAAATACACAATTTTGAAAATTAATTAGGCTTGCTTAATTTTAAATAAACTAATAAATGCGATGGGAATCGATTTTAAAAAAGAATCAATTTGAAAAAATTTCTGATGTGCTCTTTTCCGATTTTAATATTTTTTATATTTGTGTTTAACACATTTTTCAATCATTTTAGATGGTCTTATTTGAAAATTGTTCTATGCGACTTGCGCAAAATTGTTTCCAGAAGTCTTACGAAACTCAACGAGCCAAACCCAAACGAATCGTTTTAAAATCTTTGAATTTCCATCACATACCTAAATGTTACTGCATTACTCACCAATATTTCCAAATATAATACCATTTTCGGTAGAGGAAACCTTAACGTTAGCCTTAATATTGCAGAAATCGTGGGGAGCCAAAACCACAGGATGAGGGCGTTCCACCAACTTCAAATCACCCAAAGTAGCCAATTCCAAAGTACAATTTTGCAAAGTATCATCTTAAAAACAAAAACACACAATTTTCGCATAAAAATAATAATTAAAAAAACCATATTAACCTACTTGTTTGATTGACAATCAAAACATCCAAAACAATATCATATTGATTTACATTGACGTAAGCCTCAGCGTAAACGGGATCGGAGAAACCAGTCAATTGTGTAACCTTATTCAATTTATTGTTTGGTGAAGTAATGTCACTTAGATTGGTAGACTTGGTACCAGCCAAAGCTTGATTCAAGCTGGACTCAAAAACATTTTCGCCCAATTGATTTTCACGTCCATTCGAAAGTTGTGAGAACAAAACGGGATCGTCGGGTTGGACTTTAGCAGCAGCTCTTTGTTTCTCTTTAAGCATACGTTGATCTTCTTCATGTTGTGCATCCAACATTTTACCTAAAGCTTCACGGCAGTAACGCTTGAAGACTTCAACGGCTTCTTCGGTGCGTTCGCTCAGCGTACGCAAGCAAATAAAAATACGATCGGTATCGTCATTAGTAATGGGCTTAGCAGGGAAACCAGATTTACCCAAATGCAGAATGGAGCTCATAATTAACATAACTCTGGTTGTTAAGCGATTTTGGGTACACTAAATTATAAATGAAAAAATATGGGAAAATTTCAAATTGCTGTCACATTATCACAGTTTCTAATTAAATTAAACAGGGCAATCATGAATGAAATTTCGCGTGAAATTTTTCCCTGGGATCAATTCCAACTAATAGCAAGTAATAGGGAAAACAAAAAATTTTAATTGGAAAAGGTAGAAATTTCACGCGGAATTTTATTCATGATTGCCCTGAAAATGTTTTACAGTAAGCACAAACATCTGATGATTTCGTGGGTCTGCATAAATTTATATATTGGTATTTTCACAGAAAAGTCTACCTTTTATCGCGTGACGTTGCTTGCTAACCCAAACTGTTTTTTTTTTTTAAGAAAAACTTATATTTTAAATACTTTTTTCCATGTTGATGTGGAACTTAATCAGCTCTATATTTAGTAAAAGTTAGGAAATAATTAAACAGCATTGTTCCGAAATACAAGCTTAATTTCTTGGTGACGTAACGTGACAATTGGTGGACTTTTCTGTGCCCATATATGGACAGCTAAGAAGTCGAAAATGTTTAACGCTTTAAAAACTTTTAAAATTTTTGACGTTTTAAAAAAGTTAATTGTTTTCGACTTCGCAACTCTCCGCATATATAAACTTATGCCGACCCATAAAATCGCCAGATGTTTGTGCTTACTATAAAATATTTTTTTACAAGAAAATTTATGTATGGAACAAATATTTTTTTACGTTTATATTTAACTAAATAGGAGAAGAATGTGTGACTTACGATAATGATATAAAAGATTATGATTTATCAATATTTTTTTATTGGAATTTTTAAGTTACTCCACTTCATTGAGCGACATATATTGAGAACAAAAATCCATAGCTTCTTACAGTATATAAATATTTTCATAATGGTGATTACTTACCACATCCTGTTCCAAATCAGCATAACGTAATACCAATTTAGTCAAAGTGGCCGACAAAGCGGCACCAATAAAGAAATCTCCATCCATTAGATATTGACGCAATGGTGGACGTTTCTCCTTTTTGGTAATTCTAAAATAAAACAAACTGTAACAGCAACTACAAAAAGAATTGAATATTTAATATAACTTACGGAGCCAAACTGAAAGCACTCTGAGTAGCATATGTACCATCAGAAGTAACTTTGTTATTAGATGCTTGTGTAGCTGCTGATGCACTGTTGACTTTGTTAATTTCTTCTTCGGTATGATCTCCAGTTAAACGCCTTTGTTCGGCTTCAACCATGGGAATTTCACCCAAAGTTTGACAGATGGCATCAATCACTTCTAATATTTGATTTTTGTTATCAACATATTCACCTAAAATCCAAACAGCGGCACGATGTATTTTTGATGATTTAATTTGAGGGAAAGCTTCTATTAAATGGCCAATAATTAGACTTCTCAAAGACGGGAACTTCTGTATGGCTTCCCTTATGAAAATTAATACATCAGCAGCAGCCAATTCATTTGTATCGGAAAGAAATTCAACTAATACAGGTATAACACTGGCAGCAACATCTGGGAATTTGATGGAGCAGGAATGTAAAGTACGCACTAATAATTGACGATATTTGCCAGTGTCTTCATGTTCAACATTATGTGTTTTTGATACTTCTTTCTTCAGAACCAACACCATTTCGTTAATATTTCTAGACGATACCAAATCCATGGCCAAAGCTAAAGTTTTGCGGCGCACTTCAATATCAGGTGCTGCCAAGACACGTAAAATATCCATTACCAAATCCTGCATCACTTTATCCATATTTTCATTTTCTTTCATGGCCACCAAGCGATCCAAAACGATCAATTTAACATTGTTATCACTCTCTTTCACAATCAATTCAATGTAACAACCGGCAGCGGCTTTAATGGCTGTTGGAGCCGATGAAAGTGTAATCAAAGTGCCAGCGGCTTCATAACGTACCGCATTCGAAGATGAATTTAGAAGATTATAAATGCAACGTATAAAGCGTGACCGTTCAGTTGGATTTGCGTGGCACACTTTATAAATCAACTCAACTATGACCAATTGTAGGATATCGCTAAAACTATTAACTTGATCAATACAAGATGCCAAATAATTTAGAGCTCTTTCCTGGTCAGCATGCAATAGCATAAGAAATGCATTGCGTTTGCAAGACATGTCCGGTTGGGTATCCAAAAAATTGGCAATCAATTCTGGACCATCGGGTACCAACCAGTCAAAGTTTTTGTAAATAGTAAAAATGGCAAGAACTGCATTGCGGCGCACATATGAGTGGCGATGCTCTAAGCAAGCACGTATGGAAGGCATTAGGGGTTCCAAAAGCTCTGGTTCTTTGAGCTTGCATAAGAAACGGAGAGTGGATCCACGAAGAAATTCGTTGGGATGTTGGAGATCCTGGTAAAAAAATAGAAATGATTCGTTACTAATTGATGAATTTTTCATTAACAACATTAAAGGGAGGAACAAAATCACAACTTTCGAATCAAGGCGAATCCATATCAGGTGGTCTCAACTACGCAAGTGATTATTTCCGTCGTTGTAATTTGAAAATCCTTGAGAATTCAATTCACACTTTTCAGTACATTTTGTTGACACACCATGCCTTGATTGATGCCTTGATTCGAAAGTTACATAAATAGCAAAGCAATAAATGAAAAGTTGAATACATATTAAAATTATAGAACTCTCGAAAAAATACAATTTTACTCTCTCATTCTCTTTTACCTTATCTCCTACAATCTGAAGACTTTGGAAATTAAACTTTGCGGATGTTAATAACAATCTCTGCCCAAGTAGATAGACATGGGTGCATTTCCCCCAGCTAAAAAGTCTATTTTATTTTTTCATCTCTTCCTTTGAAAATCACATTAGTTAATAAAAATATTTCATTCAATAAGAATTGAAAAATACTGAACTTAAGCCCAATTAAGAAATTATTCCTCATTAAAAAAATTAATTATAGTTTGATTAAATTTAATATGTGTTATTTCTTGATTTTTATTTTTTGATTAGAAAAGTTATTTTTTGAGTGTTATTTTTTAAACAATAAAAGTGTTTTTCTGAGCTTCGTTTTTTTTTTTTTTTTTTAATAACAGTTACTTTTTAAATTTTCTTTTTTGTTGCCTGCTCATCAGAAACAAATAAATATTAAGCTGCAGAAAAATCATTTTCTGCGTTAAAATTAATATTAACCGATTTAAGATCGAATTTATCACCAGAGCCTATGCAAAAGCTCTTATTTGTTAAATTAAATTAATTTTTTTTGTATTTTATTTTTTAAGCAAAAAAAAAATGAATAAATAAAATTCAAAAAGTGACTTTTATTTTCTAAGCAAAAAATAAAACTAAAAAAATAACTTTTATTTTCTAAGGAATAAATAAAACTCAGAAAAAAACTTTGAATTTTTTTAATTCAAGAAATAATGAACAGAAAACGAACTTTTAACACTTTATGGGGCAAAATCGAGAAAATAATTTTTTCCTACAGATTCTAGTAACGCGTAGCACAAGTTAAAAAATTTTATGTACTATGATTTTTTTAGTTTTATTTATTGCCGTGAAAAAGAGTAAAGAGTTAAGAGAAAGGATATCATGCCAATAAAAATTCCAAATTAGAAATAATTTTACTGATAATTCCACTTATTGTGAATGGCGTCGTCGACGTCACGTCAAGATGACAGTGAAAATTGTCACTTGTCTACTCTTCGTCGACAATTGACTACTATTACCATGCTACATGAGTTTACAGTCTTAGAGATTAGTAAGAGATTGTAAATAACAGCCAATTGTTGCCCATAAAGAGTAGAGGTGGCAATATTTATTGTCGTCTTGATGTGACATCGAAGACGCCATACACAATAAGGGGGAATATTCTAACAATAAAAACAATAATTGACTTTAGACATTCACAAAATTTATTGAATTATAACACGGGCAAAAAAGTTTTTAAAAAATTCCACTACGGTAACATTGATTTAATAAAATCGTAGGGTTACTTTAACAATTACAATTTTATGTTAAAAAAATAATTCTACAGTTTGAAACGAGATATTATTTCAAATTTATTACATTTATTTTAATAAAATTAACAATTGAATGTACTAAATGTTTTTTGTGAGGATTAATTTTTTTGTTGCATATGCTCAACATTGCGCCGTAAAGGGTTAAAATAAAACTTATAACTGCGGTACCTGCTTTAAGCGCGTTAAGATTTTATATATATAATAAATACATTTTAAGAAAGTCACTTTGGAATTATTGCAATTATTTTTGACATTATTTCTATCCTATGAAAATTAATAGATTCTCCCCCCACATAGTAATTTTCATTAATAGCGATAAAATACCTTTAATATAGAAAGGCACTAACTCATTATTTTTCTATAGAAATAATGCATCGTAAAATGCAAAAATTTCGATTTAAAAAAATAGTTAGGGCTTTTCTATAATAAGGTAACGATATGTAATTGATGTTTATTACTAATCTCTGCCTCAATTAGATAGAAATAATACCTCCCCACCCATATAATTCAACTTTTCCACGTTTCTTTAAAAAAGGTTTTTCTTTACCAATGCGGCACTCGAATAAAAAAATTTCATTGAATTATCATGAACAAGATATAATAAAATTGAATAATGTAATTTTATTCAAAAAACTTATATTACCTTTCTGTAAGCATCACACACTAAAATCATTTCCTGCAACAATTTGCCATCCGGCGATGTTTTGGGTACAATTTCCCAAAAGATAAGCAGCAGCTTTTTAATGGTATGATTTTGTACGGGCAATACAAAACGTATGATGGTCATTATTAAGCTTGACAAGCGTTCGCCATTCAGCAACAACTGTATAACCTTCTTTAGAGTATCAATTTTTACGTTGGTATCGCCCTTCTCCAAGTCCTGTTTCAATTGCATTTCATTGGGAACCTCCAAGTCGGGAGAATTGATTATGGTGTAACAGGGCACAGTTGTAGTCGCAGCCATTTTTACTTAACTATAGCAAAGATTTATTAATTAGTAATCGAACAACAATTAAGCAACAAATTTTATTTAGTATTTTTGCAATTATTTGTAATAAATTGTTAAATTTATTATAAAATAAGCAGCGTTTGATATTTTCACAAGATTTTTAGTTTATAGAAAATTGACGTGTCAAATATTTTAGCGTAACAGTTGCTAAAAATAGCAGTATTATTAGTTATGTGTTAGTACGTAATCGATAACAGTACTATTAATATCATTATTGGTAGTATAATCTATCGATGATATGCCTTCTCTTACTGACAAATAAAAACAATAAAATGCCTGCTCTAGAAATGATTGGTAGCAAAAATTTGTGATGTCTGGGAAATGTTTACATATGATAAAATTAAAAAATATAAGTGATAACGAAGTTATAACACATCAAATACTGTTAATTAAAGGTACAGTAGAGAGTCCCAGTTGTTTTGAGGCACGGGACATTGTATTGTTTGTGGAAAACTTAGAGATTTTAAAAGCTGGTTTGTCAAAGGATACTGGAAGATTTAAGTTTTTAATAGACTTGGGCACAAAAAATAATAATTATGAATTAAAATTCTTCTACTGCTTAGCAAAACTAACAATAAACATTAAATATAAAAAGAAAGAATCCATATATAAGATCCAACCATTACTTATACTGGCCAATGATGAACTGGAGCAGTGTGAAAAAGTAACCTTAAACCAAAAAATAATTGACCTAAATCTTTTATTAATTCAATCAGTTTATGCAGAAAAGCTTAAGGAAGCTATTGGAGAACGCTTAACTTTTGTGTTTAACGCCAAATGCAGAATATTTATTAGTAAACTTAATAAAGAGGAAATTTTTAATCTAAACGAACAAGACTTGTGGCTGGAATTTGCCAAAGAACTGCTAGCATCGAATTGGGGTAAGCAGGATGAATTGAAATTTATAGCTTTCATAAATTGCAGCAAATATCAGGGAGAAGAGGTACACAAATCTCAAGACTTTTCATATCAAAATATAAGAAGACATATTAAAGGTCATGCTGCCTTGGGAGCTGGAGGTTTGGCTTTATTTAGTACCACTTACTTTTATAGTTGGCCCAGTGAGTTTAAAAATATACTGAAGTGTTTCCAGAATCAACAAGAACTAAATTTAAGCATAGAACCTGATGAAAGCAACTATCGCAAAACCAAAGCCGGCGTGTATGCCTCAAGTTTGGGTGCTGTTTGTCATGAAATAGGTCATATTTTCGATTTGGGCCATGATTTACAGGGTGTCATGGGCTCAAATTTCGATTATATTAACAAAGTTTTTGTGCTGCAGACAAAAACTGAACATTTGCCTGAACGAATTGTTGAATTGAACTCCCAATTCACGCAGTTGGAGACAAAACCACGTTTTACCCGACTTAAAAAACCAGCAAATGGGTTTCTACAGCGTTATCGCGAGCAACAAGAGAATGATTCATTTTATTTTTCGGCAAATTCTGCTATAATTTTGTCTACTCATGCCTGGCTGAGGAACAATTTCGAAGATTTTCATAGTAATCCATTCAATGTGCAACTAGACAAGTGTGCAAATATTATTAAAAGCTTAAATGTGCCACTCAAGATTGTGGAAGTACGTGAATGTGGTAATAGTTTAGTTAAGGAATGGTATGATTTGCCGACATCATTACAGAAGCCAGCTGTATATGAATTTAATTTAAATAATGTAAAAATTGCTCTTAATGCAGACTATTATCTTTTTGTTATGAGCGTGTATGGTCATACAAAGAAAATAGCATTTTGAAAGGAGCTAAGCATTTCCACCACGATACAAATGAATGAAGGAGCTCTAAAGCAAACGTTAGGAAAATTGGAAAAAAAAATTATTGGCATTTAGCGGGCTGGAAAAGCTTTGATGCCATGCTACAAAAATAAAATCAATGGCAAGCCTAAAAGTATGCAGCGCTACATAAAATTAGTTTTGATATAAAATCATTTATTTTATCCAAGCAATATTTAAAACTGTATAATTATCAAGCCACACAACTAAGGAACTCTTAAAAATTGGAATAATGCAGCAAATTCAAATTGAAATCTTTTTTTTCATTAATTGTTATCACCAACATCAATACTCTGACTCATCTGAAAATCAAAACAAAGTAAAATACTAGAGATTTACTCTGTAATACAAAAACAAAATCTATAATCAAAAGTCCATTCACTTCAAAGAAGCCAAAGAAATGTTTTTATCTTCATTTTCCACTTTCTATGTTCTGCTTACATGCTTGTGATTAACATACAATATTAGACACAAACGACTTATCTAAGAGATTCAACAACCACAACTACAACAAATATATACAACTCATCATAAATATTTAATACTCGTATTAACATTTGCCAGTTTATACGTCAATTCTTCATTGTTGTCTATTTTGTAAGTGCCAACAAAACAAATAATTTTATTTAAACAACACAAACATATCGATTCAATACTTCCAACCAACCGGAATGTAGTAAAAACACAGTGTGAAATATTGTTTAATATGTATAAAATGATAAGATAGCAAAATATCGAGCGTTTATCACTTAACTTTATTATAATTGAACCAAAATTAATGGAAGTACCCAAATCAAATACAAATTTTTCGCCAGTCAGTTAGTAAAACATTTTACTTAATACACTCGCTAACATAAATTAAAGAAGTAGAAAAGTATCTGCCTATTGCTGCAAAGGAACAATGACGGAAGCACGTATCCTATTTGTGAAACTAAAGGGGTTTCCAGCTGGCGATCACGATAAAATAGAAACGGAAGAGTTTTTAACCGCCTCAAATGAAATTGTGGATGTTATACGTAAGTTAGTTTTTTTTCATTTCAAACTTTAAACCTTATTGCTCATTTGTTATTGTTTAAGTAAATAAAAATGTTTTTTTATAAAAAGCTTAACAAATACACCATTTCCATTGCGTTTAAGAACGCTTTCACATAAACGAACCAGTAATTATTTTTATTAAAATTAGATATCAGGGCCACATTAAAGGCCTTATTTTGTAAAACACAACGCTATGTATAGACAAATTTTGTGTAAAAAATTTAAATTACAAAAACAAAATATATACAGGGGGCAAATTACGAGTCGAATCGAATGGCGTAATTTGCCCCCAGGATTTGTCAACGCTAAGCGTTGCTTTTTACAAAATAAAGCCCTAATGTCGAGTACACACTATGGCATTTTGTGACATTGCAATAGTGTTACTAGTGGCAACGTTTGCTATATTTTTCGTTGTGTGTCATTGCTTTCCGTATGAAAAACATAATGAGCACGGCGTTGCAAACATTTCGAAAATGATACCACAAAATGACAGCACAAGAAATGCCAGATGTGTACTCGGCATAAGGCATTCGATCTTCACATCTGTATGTAATATTTTTTTTATAAAAGCACAATATTTCTACACCATTTCCATTTCGCTTAAATATGCTTTCACATAAACAGCACGGTCAGTAATTAACGAGCAATCGATTGATTAATTTCGAATTTTATGCAAAAAAAAAACACGAACTTAAAAAATTTATTTGTTCTGGGCTTAGCTCATCTAGATGCATTTTGTTATTGTTAAGCAACACATCAATCAGTTGACTAAAAAAACACTATTCAAAAAAGCTTACAAATGCATCTGGACGTGCAAAAAAACAACCAATAAATTTGTTAAAATTGTTTAAATAAAAATAAAATATTGAAAATTGTTTCCCTTTTTAAATTCGCCTTAAGGATAATCTACAGTTTTTCCCTCGAAATATTTTCCCTTTTCCCCAAATTGCAATCTTGAATAAATTTTCCCCAGAAATCTCTTGTTCCTGTTCTTTATTTCCCTTATTGTGAATAATCCCCTTATCGTGAATGATCACCCTTTCCTGATTCCCCTTATCTTGAATCTGGCATGAAATTTTTTCCCGTTATCAGTCCCAGTGAATGTAATAAAAAAGGGAAGCAGACTTGTAAAGCTTAAAAATTTATTGAAAATCAAACACATTTAAGTTTAATAATGGGACATACACAAATTTTATGTACAAAATTAATTTTTTTTAACATTGAAGTTGCGTTTTTAAATATTCTAGGTGCAGCGGAAAAAAATTCTTTAGTATACCACCGCGGTGCAGCACCGTGAATTTTACTGCGTGTGAACCAAAGAGATTCATACTTCATGAAAAAAGCTGTCGCAGGGAGTTATTGTTACCAATCATGAAGTTTGCTTACTAATGTTGTCCTAAAAATACCTTTTTTTAATTATTAAATCGATGGAAAATATCGAAATTATTCGATGTAATAATTCATTTTGCCTGCAAAAATAAAATGAAAAAAAGTGAAGAAACTCACGTGAAAAATATTATTCATGATAAGGGGAATCAAAAAAAGGGAAAATATTTCTGGGGAAAAACTATTCGCGATTACAATTTTGTGAAAAGGAGAACATTTTGAGGGTGAAAATATTCACGACGGGGGTAAATACTTTTCACATGGATTTTTTTTCACTTTTCCTTTGGTTTTGACCACTTTATTTTTGCAGGCGAACTGAATTAATAGATCGCGTAGTTCCAATTATATATTAAAAGTTATAAATATTTATTTTTAGGGCATGATTAGTAAATAAAGTTAACGACTGCTAACAATAATTCTCTACAACACATTTTTTCATGGACTATAAATCTCTTTGGTTCACTGTACTAAAGAATTTTTTTTCACTACACCTAGAATATTTAAAACACAAATATAAAGTTAAAAAAAATTTAAATTGGAACCTAAACTTTGTGTATTTCTTATTATTAAACTTAAATGTGTTTGATTTTCAATTAATTTTTAAGCTTTACAAATCTTCCCTTTTTTACATTCACTGGGACTGATAACGGGAAGAAATTTTATGGGAGATTTACGATAGCATATTCCCGAGAACAAAAATTGCACTTGTTATTCACGGTAGGGGTTATTAAAAATAATTTTTGTGCGAAAATTTTAATTTTTGTGCATGCCCCCAGACACAAACTTTTAAATACATATTATTGAATGTTAAAAAATTTTAATTTTGAACTGACTTAAAGCAGCTGAAATAGATCAGCAGCATAGCTTAATACACAAGAAAAAAAACATAAACGGCCTGGCCCACGATGTCTACAAGAAAGTTTCTTTCGCTTAGTTACATTGAAAACAAAAACACATTCTCTCGTTTTGTTTTTGTTTTCAATATAAGTAAGCGAAAGAAACTTTCTTGTCGACATCGTGGGCCAGGCCGAAAAAAGTCAGCTTCCGTTTTAAATTGAAATGGTGTAGAATTTAATAAATTGTATAATAAACATGATTCAATAAAACAATTACTAACGAACACTTCAGTAAATTAATATTGTCATTATTGCGCTTATAAATTACATTTTTATTTCTGCTGAAATGTGTAACAATTCATGCCATAACCGCCAAAAAGCTTAAGCGACAGAATTTTCGAATTTAACTTTTTGACCAAAATCGATCATTTGCGATCGTAAATCAACGATTTTTGTAAAAAAAAAATGCTGTCCAAAAAATGTGTCGGTTAAGCTTTTTTGGCGGTTATGGCTCGATTTATTAGTTTATGAATCAATGTGAAGGTTATGGTTATCATACGATTTTCAAAAATCTTCTATTTTCTTTCAAAATAAAAATTATGTTGGAGTAGTAAGAATGAATTCAAAAAGTATGAGGCAATTCTGTAATTTGCTAAAGCTAAATTCGATCGCTAAAATTATGCTAAGCAACTAAAAAGTTAAAAATGTTGACTATGGCATAAAACATTAAAATTTCGGCGGATTAAATTTTTAAGCCGAAAATCGATAAATCGACTTTATAGATTTTTAGCGATAGAGATGTAGTTTTAGCGAGTTACAGTATAAGATGGCAGTACTAAGTTTTTCGTGGTCAAAATTGATTTTCCTCACAATTCTTAATGCACACAGGATTTTATTGTATTTTTTTAAATTAAATTTTTAGGTTCCCTTGGCACCCTATTCACTCCTGTTATCAGTGACATGAGCGGCAATATAAACGTAAGATCTACATACATACATATATTAACGAAATAAATATTATTTTTATTACATGTAACTTCTTTTTTTTTGTTACAGAAAATCCGCAAAACTTATGAGCAGGATACAATTAAATATAAATATCTGGAAGATTTAATTATACTCAATATAAATGTTGATAATTTTGCTGCCAATGCCTTGCTGTGGTTGAAGCGAGGCTTACAATTAATTTACGCTTTCTTTGAGAACATTTTGAATGATAAAGAGAACACGGAGGTGGTCAAGAAACACTTACAAGCTGCATACGAAAAGACACTTAAACCATATCATGGTTTTATTGTTCAAAGTACAATAAAGGTGGGTATAACAAATTTATGCAACATGAAACTAATTGCATATTCAGAGGGTAAATTGCCGCATTCGATGTTAACGAAATTTAAAAATACATACGTGCATGAAAAATTTTTAAATTTCGTTCGACATTGAATGCCCTAATTTGTCTAAAGGTCTTCCTTACAGAGCTTGCACTAAAGTCTATTTTTATGATAGGTTCCAACGATCGCGAAAAATTAGTTTTTTTAATAAGAAAAATTTTGTTTGGAAATCTGTTTTATAAACATTTTATCAAGCCGTTATTCACTATCCTACACAATCGTGCGACTTTTGAGAAAATACAACCCTGGTATGATGGAGTTTATGAAAATTTTCAAAAGACAATAAAAATTCATCAGATCAGGGTTGTATTTCTTCGTAAGTCGTGGCAATTGTGTAGGATAGTGAGTCAAGGCCTTAAGTAAACTTTAATTATTTTTGAAAAGTCTTTATGAATTTATTTAATAACTGTCAATTGTTGTTGGTGTGAGTTTAAAAATTACTGAAACGATGAGGACTAAGGAAACTTAATATTTAGTTCATATTTTGTTACTAATATTAATTTTCATTACATAAAAATATGTTATCAAATCGAAAAAATTCCGTAAAGTGCGACACGAGGTCGTACGGGCACTACATACATATATAATACTATACGAACTTTAGCCTGAGACCGGATTTCGCACCAATGAATTTTGAAGTGTCCACCAATTTCAGTGTTCACTGTGCATTTTTGCATTAGCATTATAGTGAACACTAATGTCAAAAATTTTCATTGGAAAAAGTGCTGTGAATTATGAACACTTCAAAATTCATCGTTGCGGAATCCGGCCCCTGCCTGATGTACAGATTAAAAAAAGATTATGTTTTGGGCATTTTTTAATTTTAACGCATTTTTAGTTTTGCCAATTTTTTCGGTTTTTGGCGATCGCTAAAGCTAATTTTTTGTTTGTTTTTTTTTACGAAAAAATTTTAACGCCTTTTTCGTTTTGCCGATTTTTTTGGTTTTAGCAATTTGTTTCGTTTTTGGTGATTTTTTTTTTGTTTTTTACAACACATATTTCTTGTTTTAGCGATTTTTTAGTCCAGTTTTTCAGTTTAAGCGATTTTTTGTTTGTTTTTTTTACGAAAAAAATTTAACGCTTTTTTCGTTTTTTACAATCCATATTTCTTGTTTTAGCGATTTTTTAGTTTTGGTGCTTTTTTCGTTCTGGCGATTTTTTCGTTGTGGCGATTTTTTAGTTTCACCGTTTTTTCACGTTATTCCGATTTGGCGATTTTCTTAATTTTTTTTAATTTCTTGGCGTTTTTTTCTATTTCTTACAAGACATATTTTTTAGCGATTTCTTTATGGGATTTATGGGATTGTAGCGGGGATAATATTAGTGGGGTCGGTCTTAAGTTTTACCACTCTAGGAGCAACTGGAGGCACTGTTGTGAAGCTTTTTGTGGATTTTGCCTCGTTTTTTTCATACTTTGCTGTATATACGCGTAAAGTAAAATTCCTATATTTTATTTTAGAAATCTATCGTTTTACTGACTTTGTTATTATCTATAACAATTTCTTTTAATCTTTTAATCTTTTGACTTTTTTGCAGATAATTTATGCCTGGGTCCCAACCAGATCCCAATTAATCGGCCAGGGCGCTCAACATGATGAAAATATTAAAGTACTCGAAAGATTTCTGCCTGCAATGAAAATCCATCTCGACCGCGTAGATAATTTACTTAAGAAATATAGCTTAGATGACGATAAAAAGGTATAGTTACTTAATTACATTAAGATTTCTGAAAAGCTCATACAATTTATAAGATTTGTGTTTAAATTATTTAACTATTATTTCATGTTCTTCGAAGTTTAATATTATTTTTAAGGTTATTAATAAATTTTAAAGATTATTATAAAATATTTCATTTATTTACACTTATTGGTTTGTCCGACTTGGGCCATATAAGAGCTAAAGCGAAGACAAATTCTAAAGCCATAATAGCAAATGTGCAAATAGTTATGCTAGTTATTAGATTAGAGAAATTTTGAGCCGATAGTAACAGGAAGCCTAAAACAGGCATTTGCACAAAAGGTGACAGTATAAGGAAAGTACACAAATCACCGGGCTGTAGATATGGAAAGTAAAAAACAAAACATTAATATGTAAAGATTTAATAATGCAATCCAAACTTACTCGGGAATGTAAGTTTCCTTTATAGCCCATACGCAAACGATAGAATTCCGCTATAGAACCGATTAAATAGGCCACTATCACACAAATGCCATGTAAATCATATAAATTTGAAAGCTGTTTGTTTCAAAAAAAAAATAATCTTCGATTAGAAATACTTTTTGCTGTTTATCACATGTAGCTCTTACTCACATTATAGAGTATATAAAAACCATAGACCATATTCCAAGCTATGGACAAATACACATTACAAAACATAAGTATCTGTAACACCAGACTTGGCTTGTAAGGCACATCTAAAAAAATAAATTTTTTTATTAAAAAAAATGTTTGAAGATTTTAAATAGTTTTTTTTTATTTACCTTTGATAACATTATTCATTGTTTTAAAAGCTTTGCCAATATGGCAATAAAAAATGGTTGCTTATGGCAACTGAACTCGCAACAAATGATACAATGAACAAGGTAAAACTGGCCGCCCAGGTGTCTTCGTTGCTTTTCCTTGTTACGTGTGAAAATATTTTTATGTTTTCTATTTTTATTAAATTTGTTCAGTTTCAATTTTAATATTTTATTACTCAAAATGAATACGAATTTAAAAATTTCTATTTGAAGTCCATTGACCACAACAAATAAATTGTTTAAATTTTTTTAGAATTCTTAAAATTGTCAATGACGCCAAAACTAAAAAATCCCAAAAGTAAAAAAGCGCCAAAAATAAGAAAAACCGCCAAAAACTAGAAAAATCGCCAAAATGAAAAAAAAAACGTAAAAAAACCGAAAATAAATCCCAAAAGCGAAAAAAGCGCCAAAAATAAGCAAAATCGAAAGTTTACCAGGTACTTAATTTTTTTTAATGTCTACATCAGGTAAGATATTTGATTATATAGGCTAAAGTGCGTTTAGTATTGCATATGTAGTGTAAGTACGGAAACCTTCGCGTGCGAGTCACAGTCGTACTTTACTGAATTTATTTTGAAATGTTTTAATATATAATTTAAGATAATTTAATTATTATCAAGTAATTTTATTTCTGTGTTAGAATTTTTTAATACTTTTTTTATACATAGATATCAGTACAAATGTAAAATTTCTTCAAACTCACAAGAAGGTAAAGTACACATACATACATGCATAAAGAATGGAATCCTTAATGAGGCATACTGGTATTGAAAGCAGCTCTTAAGCCAGATACTGGAAATAACAAGAAAGAAAAGATAGTTTTAGAATTATACAAAAGTCTTGAACATGATGCATTTGTAGAACTCTTACAAAATGTCCTCTTTTGCAAATAAACCTGATCATTGAGTACATTGGCCAAATATTGATGACAGCATATATAAGTATATTCCATGGCATCTATTTGTGAATTGGTCACAAAATCAGTATCTGCATAATTGTCTGAACTGTCATCCAAACTAATAGCCAAAGGACCACTGCTTTCAATGTATTTCACACAAGCAAGCCATTCGTCTCGCAGTATCGAAACCAAACTTAAAAGTTGTTCCACGCCCGTCTTTATGGTGCCCACACTATCGACCAAGAAGCAGTGTTCACACACTGTACTCAAATAAGACTTATGAACCATTTCCATTTCTTTGAGATTCACACAATTTTCGATTTTTATATTTAACTGTTCAGCCATCGATTGTAAGACGTGGGTCATTAGATGAAAATGAACACTTTGTAATGCATAGACCATCCAAAATCTTAATTGTTCCAAACGTCGCATTATTAAATCAATCATTTCGAATTTGGCATAAGGTATGCGGCGCTTGTGACTGCGTGCGAATTGCAATTTCTCCAGCGTAGTAATACCCCATTTTACTTTGAGCAGGAAACAGAAAACTTTATTGTACGATTGTATATCTTGGATGCTGATTATATGGGCCAATTCGCGACTTAAATTATAAGTAACTATTATCTCTTCGACTGCTTCGATTACTTTGGTAGTTTGGCATCGGTATGCTGAATTGATTTCCAAACGAAAGAGTGACGACATTTCGGGAAATTTGGCACAAATTATACCATCCAGTTGCATGGTTAACAGAGACGGATTAGCCCAAGTTTCGCCGGATTCAATCTTTGGAAAATAAAAAAAAAATTAAAATTAATGAGTTATCGAAAAGGAAAAAACAATGTTATCGATGACACGATTTACATTAAAGACTTGTTAAACCACAACTGGACTTTTTTTTATTGGAAAACTGGATTCTCAGTTCAGTTGTTGAAACCATTATTTTCTGAGTAACAATGATTTAATTTATTGGAACCAATAGGACTTATTACTCGATAGTAGAACTTAGCTCACTTTTCGAACATGGAACGTCGAGCATCGAATTTTCCATTGAACTGAATTTTGCTTTCGACATTCGATATTATCGAAAGTGCGAACAATTAAAAAAAAAGTTATGTTTAGCGGTTAATTTTTAACCGACTTCAAAACAGGAGGAGCTTATAAACTCGTCCGTTTATTTTTTGATATTGTTACTTCATAACTGGGTATATTTTAGACCGATTATAAAAATTATTTTTTTGTCTGAGAGATTGGTCCCATCGTAAAAAATTTGGAGTGTCCCCACCCCCAAATTTTTCATTTGATTTCATGATATTTTACTTATTTGATTGCTGCGAAACCTAGCAAACACCTTTGGTTGTTGTAATTACACAATTTTAAAGTTGAAAACATGGGAGGTGCTGCGCCCATCAAAATTTATTATAGTATATCACGTGGTTCTGCTTAACCGATTTTTACGAATTTTAACACACACTCTAAAATAGACACAATCTTCCATTTCAAAAATGGGCGGAGTCACGCCCATTAAAATTTAATATTTTATTTTACTAATTTACTTATCACACACCCTGAGCTCTGAAAAACACATAATCTTGCATTTAAAAAATGGGCATTTAACAACTTGTTGTATCTTAGAAACCGTAAGATGCAAACTCTTGAAATGTTCAAAAACGCTAAAACTAAAAAATTGTCAAAACGAAAAAATCGTGAAAACGAAAAAAATATTAAATCTAAAATGAATCGGGTAAAACCGAAAAGTCACCAAAAACAAAAAACGCCAAAACTAAAAAACTCCACAACCCAGAAAAATCCCAAAAAAATTAAAAAAAAAACAAAAACGAAAAAAGCGCCAAAACTAAAAAATCAATAAACTAAAATAAATCGCAAAAAAACCAAAAAATCGCCATAAACAAAATAAAACGCCAAAAATAAAAAATCGTCAAAACGAAGCTGTAGGACTATAAAAAATACTAAAGCTAAAATAAATCGAGAAAATCCGAAAAAATCGACAAAAACGAAAAAACAAGAAACTAAGAAACGCCAAAAACCAGAAAAAGATCTTTAAAACGAAATAAAGTGCCAAAACTAAAAAATCTCTACAACTAAAATAAATCGTCAAACAGTAAAAAAAATCACCCAAAACAAAAAAAAAACCGAAAAAATCCCAAAAACGAAAAAACGCCAAGCCTAAACAATCACTAAAATCAAAATAAAACGCCAAAAACCGAAAATAGCCAAAATGAAAAAAAAACGCAACAAACCGAGCCAAAAGCCGGAAAAATCCCAAAAACAAAAAAGCACCAAAACAAAAAAAATCAGTAAAACTAAAATAAAAAGCCAAAAAATTCAAAAAACCCCGAAATTAAAAAAAACCTAAAACAAAAAGAGCGTCAAAACTAAGAAAAAGCGCCAAAACTAAAAAAATCGCGAAATTGAAACAAAAACGCCAAAACTAAAAAAAAACAAAATCCAAAAAAATTCTAAAAACGAAAAAATTCAAAACTAACAAAAAGCGCCAAAACTAAAAAATTGCCAAAGTACCGTGTACTTAAAAGTTTTTAAAAAATTTCTTCATCGGGTAAGATATGCGATTATATAAGCTAAAGTTCGATTATTATATTACATTTGTAGTGTTTATTGATTTGCTCTTAAGAAGTTTTACCTGCTGAAATAACTTGTTATAAAACTGATGCATCAAATCACTGGCTTCCATCAAGAAAACTCTGCGAATATTTTGCAAATGCTTCAAAATCGTAAACTCCTCGCGATACAAACCCATAACGAAGCAATTTGCAGAGGCAATGCGCATTTTTAATATGTTGGTTAAGGAATTTATTACAATTTCTTCCAAAGGCAAATGGTAGTGTGATTTTTGCAGTAAATCATAAATCGTACGAGCATTTATTACTTGACTTTCTTCAAGATTTTCCGGCGAGTCAACTACCTCAGCTGCGGCATTAGCAGGAGCTGCCAAATCTTCTTGGCTGGTATTTAAAGCAAAAGCCATTATAAGGAATTCATCTTGCGTAGTTAAATTATTTAATATGCTATTTTTATATGGCTCGGGAGTATTTGTAGCTGTCTCATTGTAAAAGCCGCTATCTACACAATTTTCCCCAGCAGCGGTAGCACAAGAGGCAGATATATTTTCCACTTCCATTTGTAATGTTTTAACATGCTTAAGAAAATCCTCTATGAAAACATTGTATAGTTTACCATGCATAGCATCGCAATTATAATGTAAGTCGCCAATACGATTAATTTCATATAAAAGATTAAGAGTACGACCAGCCTCGAGGGAATGTTTCTTTATTAAATGAAACAAACTGTTGCCTTCAATCATTTTACTCACATGAGCTGGCACGAAGAAAGCTTTCCCTTTATTCTTAGAATATTCACGCACGCACACAGTGTGATCCTCATTACTGACTCTGTGATAATTTAATTCTTTTGTACAATTGAGAAAATTATTAAAATAATCAAGGCCTACCTTTCCACAATATATTCTTGTTGCCAATCATCCAACCTCCCTTCTGTCCACCAGGTATCAATGATTTCGCAAAATACTTTTATTGACGATAATAGCAGGGATACAACTAAATGTCCTTTTTTGACATTCGATTCCACTTCATAACAATGCATTAAACTGGCCAATAGATATGCTGCAGAAATGTGAGCAGGGTATTGACGCCAATTTAAAATCACCTGCTGATGGCATTCGTACAATGATTCTAAATCATAAAAAGGTTCCCTTAAAGTCAAATGCATATTGATTAAAGTGTTAACCTCAAAGTCTTTTTGGTTTAGTAAACGATTTTCATAGGATAATATATTGTGCCAAATGGGCGTTAAATGTAAATTCAAATTAGCTGCATAACATTCTAGTGTATGAGGCGGCATAGTATCCTCACAACTGTATATTGATTTATGAAAGTATCTTAAAACTTTCATCATTTTTATGTAGGGCACAAAATTTTCTTGTACATACAATTGAAAACAGCCCTAAAATAGTATAATAAAAAGCTTTAACTAATTAAATAAATAATAAATGAGTTAAATTACTTACCACACTGCATGATGGTATAGTTACATTCTTTTTTATTTCCAATTGATTATTATCCTTATTTATGATAAAAATGCTACAATTTTGAGGCGTATGGAACATCCACAGTATTTCACGCATTACATGTTGTTCGGTTATGGTACTGGGCACTTCAAAACGTATTAAATTGTTCGTAGTCTCATTTAAAAATCTATAATAATTAATGGCAAAATCAGCATCCTTGTGTTTGCTCTCTATGACCGCATTACAACATTCATCTGTCTTCGTTTGCCACCAAGAATGTTGTATGAGCTCTTGTAACTTTTCTTTTGCATTGTTGGTATCAAATTTGCGAAAAGGTGTGACCTTTTCTGGTGGTTTGAATTCGCCTAATATGGACTGTTCAAATGATTTAGAACTTTTGACTTCCTCTGACTCAAGACTTTTAGCGGCACTCGTTAGGTTATTTGTGCCGCTAAGACATGCATCATCGTCTGACCAATCCTAAAAATAAATGGATAATTAAAAAATTTTCAGTGCATTCTTAAGCTCTGAGAGGGAATTTATTCTACTCAGCTTTGCAAAAAATTGTATTCTACTTACACTCAATTCCGAATCGCTACTCAAATCTGCTGAAATCGGAATAAAATCTTCTTTAAGTATACTTTTCAAACATTCTTCCTCTTCATTTTTTACACTTTCTTCTTCACATATGGTCGGTTTTATGACAATGTTGTG
The DNA here is from genome assembly GCA_936439885.1 of Nowickia ferox. NCBI lineage: Eukaryota > Metazoa > Arthropoda > Insecta > Diptera > Tachinidae > Nowickia > Nowickia ferox. The sequence continues at coordinate 105,360,965 of OW387025.1, forward strand.
CTTATTCCTTCTCAAGGCACCCGTTGGATTGTAGGCAAGCGTAAATAGAAAATCTAATAATGACCAGTGCACATCAACTTCATAGTGGTCAATGCACAAGGGATGCTTTACAACCTCATCACATAATCTGCCCAAGTAGTCGGCATATTCAGGACAATTTTCAGCACGAAAACGTTCTTGTATACCCTCAATTTTGCGGCGAACATCATAACTGTTTGTACTTAAATTCCGATGGTTGCGTATAATATTCCAACCGAAATGAACGCAATGCTCCATGTTAACATCATCATCCTAATAAATGTTCACGCGTATGTACATAGCAATTACCAGTTTACTTCCATTATTATGTTCCGGCCAACTGTTTAACTTACCGCAAATCCTGTCAAGTGTCTAACGAGTTCAGGTATATATGACTGGATAATATCATTTCTTTGATCCTGAGCAGACATTTCTTCTTACTTTCAATAAATAAATATTGAATAAATCACCAAATATTTAATAAATTTCAAAGTAGCTGAAATTTGTTTACATTTTCTAAAAAAAAATTATTGTTTATATTTTCACCAGGGATGGAATAGTTGACATAACTGTACTTTTTTTTAGCACTACATATTTGAGAGTTACTATTGACCATAGCACCAAAATAACCAATTTAGCACTATTGATAACTTTTTCCCATTATATTACTTGCCACAAATGGCTCAAAACAAGATTGAGTATAAATAACCAGCTCTGGTTGATGTAGAAATTATGAACTCTTTAAAATATGAAAATATATGTAACAATTGCTCGAAGATATTAGAAATAATAACTGCATCCGATCTTTTCCGATAAATCCAGAATTGCTAGAAAAATATTATATATTTTACATTCATCTGTAAATGTTGGAGGGGTATTTTCGTACCAAAATATAATAAAAATCAAACTGGGGTACAGACTATTTTTTTCGACTGTCTGGAATCGCATCAACACAAAGGATTGATAATTATATCCTAAATGGGTATATTCACATATTACGTATCACCATTTTCAGAGTTTTTATACCCCTCTTCCCTTAGTAACGCCTTTTAAAAAAAAATTCAGTATTCAATTTCCTAAACCGTAAAAGATCCCAATAAATTAACTTCAAAGTGCCTCTTTGTTAATTGCTAAATTTTTACACACATACATATATGTAAAAATGAATTTTAAGTATGTTGTAGTTAATTTAAATAAGTATTGAAATTAATTGATATATATTTGCTGGTGGTTAAGCATTGTCTATATATTTTATTGGTGCTTAGCCAAATCATCAGTAGACAATGCTTAACTACCAGCAAATAATATTTCAAGTAAAATAAACTTATGACAATTTCTTATACGTATTAAATCATAAAAAAAAATTGGTACAAACGTAGTAAAAAGAGTATAATTTTTTTCGCAAGTTTGTACATTTTGGAAGTCTGATTACGCATCCCTGACTTTTACTGCTGTGTTAAAGCGCAGTTGCTCAAAAATGTATTTATATCCTGCAGAGCTGCTATTTATGACTAATGCAAAATAAAGCAACTGTAGCTATTCCATAGAAATACAACCAACATTTAGTAACAAAAAGGCGGTTAAATTTTTATTCCTTTGCATTTTTTGGTAAAATAAACTAATAGTAACTAGATTTATCACATACATATATCTATTATATATATATATATATTAGTTCCCGTAGTTCCTGCCAGGAGCATAGGGCCGTAGTATATATCCATTATATTCAATTAATTATTATCATTTAAATCCCATAATGGCGTCAATGGAGAAACTTAATTTTGGCTTCTTGCTAATTGTTGGTATTTGTGTTTCCTCTTCTGCAACCATTGATGAAGAAGGGCCTGCACCGATAAAATTCCTTGTAGATAAGTGTGATTCATTACTATAAAGTGTTAAAACATTGGAAGAATGTGATAATTGGTAGGAAGTTTGCAAAACGGGAGTTGTTTCATGTTCATTATACAACGGTTGATGCATGTTGCTAACAGCCACAACATTTAAAAAAGTCGCATCACTCACTTCATTGAGTTCGGGATCGGCAAATGCTCGACGCTTACGTATGCGTTGTGCCAATGGAGAATTCCACACGGAGTAATGCTGGCTATACTCTGCAAAAAAAAAGGAAACAAGGTTAGAGAAAAAATTTTCAATAAGTACACACATTCGAAGATAGAACAATGTATGCATGCATTGTAATACATGTTGTTATTATGAGACAAACGTTTACCAATCCAATTTATACTGTGGTTTTATACTAAACAAAAACAATTAATGCATTAAGTTGAATAGTGAAATGTGTTTACAGCTTGAAAAAGGCCAGACAGTATGGCACCGATTTGCCTGAGCATAAGGATTTCTATTTGTATTGATATGACTCATATCATTTTACAAAAACACATGTATTAACATGCATGCATACGTAGAGGAATGCCAACGTGGATATTTGACATTTTCAAGTATAGCAACACATGCAGAGTGGTTTCTTTCGTCTGATACTAAATCTAGCATACGATTTTTAGTTGGTTACTTACATATTTTTTTAAGACCCTGCTCTAATTACAGTTTTTAGTGGGACTAGCTCAAATTATAATGATAATCTGCCATATCAGTTATTAATATTTTCAAAATGTTGATTCAAATTTTAAGTGGAAGAAGCAAACAAATTTGTTCATCTAATTTTATGCATTTTAAATATTATATTACACCATACAAAATAATGCATATGCAATTATACTAAATTAAGGTTTTGTAGACATTTTGTCTGCGTTGATTTTAGCTACATACATACATACATACATACGTACGTTATATTGCCCGGTTTGACTGAATAAAATTAGGCGTTAAGTCTTTGTTTTTAGCGATTTCATGGAAATTTATCTAAAATACTTGGAAAGCGTTTGCAGCATATTAAAAGTGACATGTGTTTTATTTAAAGATATTTTTTTGTAGATATTATTTATGAGTGCTTTAAAATATAATGGATTTTCTTTTTGTGCCTATGTAAAACCACATAATACTCGTAGTATTCAAAAAGAGATATTTGAAATTACAAAATTGATCAATATGGTAACCATAAGAATTTTTCTAATGCCAACATTGCTTGGAGATAATTGACTTTAAAGCAGAGTAACGAAATGCTCAGTCATGTTCATTCATGAGAATGAGTATGAACATTTTAAAATTCCCAATTTTTTTTCATTCATGTTTGAGCGACTAGAAAAGATTTTAGTTTTTTTTTTATTAATGAAATACGAGTACATACATAAATATTTATTTTTTCATTTTTATCAAAAGTGAAATATGAGAAAACTTTTTTAGCCGACTTCAAAAAGAGGAGTAGGTTATCATTTCGTCTGTATTTTTTTTGAAATTGTTACTTCGCAACATTTTACACCGATTGTTAAAATAATTTTTTTTTTGCCTGAGAGTGCATAGCTTTTAATTGGTGCCATTGTAACACAAGTGGGCGGAGACACTCCCAGATTTTTTTATTGAATTTTATGATATTCTGCTTATTTGATTGTTGCGAAACCTAGCAAACACCTTTGGTTCTAGTAATTACACTACTTAAAAGCTGAAAAAATAGGCGGGGCTACGCCCATTACAATTTATTATTATATTTCACGTGGTTCTACTTAACCGATTTTTACGAATTTTACCACACCCTTAAGTTCTTAAATATACACTATCTTTCATTAAAAAAAATGGGTGAAGTCACGCTCATTAAAATTTAATATTTTATTTTGAGTGGTTCTACTTTACCGATTTTTACAAAACTGAATACACACCCTGAGCTCCGATAAGCACACAATATTGCATTTAAAAAATGGGTGGAGACAAGCCCATTAAATTAAGTTTCTATTTAATTTTATATTTCACGTACACTCAGGGAAAAACTACAACTTAAAAATAAGAACGTGTCACATTACTTCAATAATTTTCACTATAATAGAAAATGTATATGGAAATACTTAAAAATAAATAAAAGTAATAAATAAATACAGTAAATTAATATTTTTCCATATTGAAATAAGAAATTTCAACATGACTAGACTTTCGTTAATGTTTCTTATTAATTCAATATGGTTTTAATTGATTTTAAGCTGTTTTTCTCTGGGTGTACTTCTTAACCAACAGATGTTCAATTTTTTTTAAAATAGTTTACTTCCAGCTTGGCCCCATAAATTTTTTTCGAAAATTTCCTATCAGATCTTTGCATTGAAGTCGATTTTTTGGGCAGAATTATTAATATAAATTTTTATAAAATAATAGTAAAAAATTTTTTGCCGAAAATCGCCCAAGGTGCAAATTAAGTCGCCAAAACTATTTCTTGTAAATAATTTCTTGTTTATTTTATGGAAATCCTCTTTCAACAAAGTAGGATAAAAAATAAGTAAATTTCAATAAAAATCGCTAAAATATTTATTTATCGGCAGAAACCAAACAAGTGGAAAAATCGCCACGTTTGGCGAGAAATGGCCAAATCTGATAGACCTGCTTGGGATGGTTATAATCAATAGGAAAAATGCATAAAACCAGTTTCTTTAATTCGGATGGCTTATGATGTTATTATAATAAGCCCCCTTCAATTATGTGATCCCAATTTGGTTTGTTTGTCTATTAACATATGTACATCGGTACCCTAATAGAGAAAAGCCCTAACTTATTATTTTGTTTGAAATCGATTTTCGAAAGAAACATGTATCGAAAAATGCGAAAATATCGATTTCTAAAAAATAATGAGTTAGGACCTTTCTATATTAAGGTAACGATATGTACTATTTACTAATTTAAATTGAATTTACCATTTTGTTATTAATATTAAAAACAAATATGTAGTAATACAAAATTATTAAATACTTACTTTCCATGGCTGCCGTAGCATACAAAGTCGTTTGCTGTACGTGTCTCAAACGTTGTTTGTAGATCTTTTTCTGTGTAATTAAAATCTGTTGGGTACGTTTCAATACTGCAGATGTCTGTACAGACGAAGAATCATCAGAATTTGTTTCATAGGGCTCCTCCATAGTCTGCTGACGTCTCAAGGCCACCTGAGCGGCCATAACGCGTTGACGATCGACCACAAGTTGGCAATTCGGACAAGTGCACTCACGCCAACGGCAGAGTTTCTTGTGACCCTTGACACAGGATATAACGCCGTGATTACGACACCTGGCACATTTGGGGGTACGCAGCATGCGCCGTTCTTTTAAGCTTAAGGCAAAAGAGTCGTACGAAGGCGATAAAGAATTGATGGAAGCCATGTCATCGGAAGAATATGACAAGTTCACAGTAGATAACTCTTTTTTATTATATAACATGCTAAAGAAATTTCAATTGTCACAAACCACTAAACACTTTTTTAATTGAAAGGGAGATTCTATACACTTATTCCTTAGTTGAGGTTTGTTGTGTTGCCGTTTCAAAACTGGCCCTTCAAGTGTGGCAGAAGGTTCTTTTATACAAATTTCCTTACTTCCTTTAGAAAACAAAAATTAAATTATTTTGGAAAATTTCACACTTGACTTGTAAAATAATTACTTATGCATACATATGTATGTATGTATATATTTATATGCTGCTGTCTGCCGCCCGCTGTTGTCTTAAGTGTTCTGTCCGTCTGCCTGTTTTGTTTTCAATATTTTTTTCATTTTTTATTTTCAATTCTATAGATAATATGCGGCCCGTTACGATCATCATTGTCGTCTTGATGTCTGGCAATGTTTGTATCCAAATGTATACATGCGTACATACACGCAAACACACATAAATATAGGCAAACATAAATACATTTATATGTATGTATATTCTTCATTAATTTCAATTCTGATTGGTTACTTTTAAAATGTTTAAAATAACTTACCAATGATTTTTGAGTTAAAAGAAGAAGACTAATGATTAACGTGACCAGACATTTTTGCAAAAATTGGGACATGATCGATCAAAAAGCGGCATTTTGAAGAAAATACCGCCAAAGAGCGGGATTTAAAACTAAATATCTTTTAGAAAGCGAGATGTATAATATGCACGTACACAATTTCGTAAGTACATAGAAAACACAGTTTTCAACTCAAATGAAAAAATATAAACAAAAATATTTATCTATTTAAATAAAAATCAAACGTTGCTCGTTGGCAATATCTTCAATTAAAAATGTCTACACAGAGTTCGCTATTTTTATAGCTATGCTATTTATTGCGCGATATAGGAGTAATCGACACTATTACAATTATAAATTTATTTCTGTTTTGATTTATTTGTACTTATAAGCAGAGTACGAAATTAAACGAAACAAATTGTTTGATTTTGTTTTGTTTCGTTCTTTGAAGTGAGTGTAACAAAAACAAAAACAAAACAAAACAAAATGAGAAGGATTGCTCAATTTGTTTTTGTTTTATTTTTGCACATGAGCACAAACCAGAGAACACAGCCGATTGGCTGTAAGCCGGCTATCAGCCGCCACTGGCCACAAACAATACATTAATTTAATCGTATGCCGCTAGAAATGAAAATAATGGGAAATAAATGGAAACGTTTTGAAATATTTGCAGAGAATTTGACATCAGCATATAATATAATAATATATAATTTTATTGCATTGTTATTTCACTCATGAAATTTTCTTTATATAACTAAAGGCCATGATTCACTATCCTACACAATCGCGCGATCTACGAAAAAATACAACCCTGATCTGATGAATTGTTTTTGTCTTTTGAAAATGTTCATAGACTCCATCGTACCAGGGCTGTATTTTCTCAAAAATCGCACGATCGTGTAGGCTAGTGTATCACGGCCTTAAGCAGCATAGCTATAACCGGGTGTCCTAAGACACCTCTCTTCTTTTTTTTATGTTTGTAATAGTCAAACTTAGATTTGTATGGAAAGGAAAATTGATCACGCTCACTTTTTTTAATTTATCTAAAATCGGAGAAGGGCTGCACCATTTTGTCTAATTTTTTTTAATATTCGTGGTAATTTATAGAAAAAGTATTAAGGAGTGAACAAGTCGGCGTAAGACCTACCATATATAGCAAATATTTGTTTTAAAATATTTTTGGAACTAATAAAGCAAAACAGCTAAGATTTTTTGGGGTTACTAACTTGAACTTATAAGTTGTTAAAAAAGAAAAAGTCTAAAGAAAACAAGTGGGTGTAGCACCACCCACATAACATTTTTTTTTTATTTTGGAATATCTCTACACCTAATGCGTTGTCAACAACGTACAAAACGGTTCGAATTGCACATGAAATTTTGTGGGGATAAGGTGCATTATCTCTGGAAACAATTTCAGAACTGAGAAATTAGGCGTAGTGCTTCTCATGAAGTGCAAATTTTTGTTTGTCTTCAGAAATAATACCAGTGCACCGATCTTGCTAATTTGCGTGAGGGTCTGGAAGGAGCAATAGGCTATTTTAATTCCCACATAGAAGCAGCATATTTTTCAAGATATCTTGGAAGCCAAAGCAGTAAAATTATGAATTTTTTTCTTAAGCAGTAACGCTAATAAAAATAATACAATTATACAAAGAAGTCAGTAATGGAGCAAAAAGTGCTTCCCCTCCCAAGTAAATTAAATATTAATTTTTTAACCTCTTCATATCTGCTACCAACACACACTTGAAATTCCACTGATTCTACCGATAATAGAAAATAACCAGCATAGGCCAAGTGAACGTAGCTCCTCTCAAGTAGCGAAAATGTCTACTTAAAAAAATATCATGGAAACTAATGCATTGAGAATTTTGAAACTCTTCATGACTATTTATGTATGTTAATAATGAGAATTGTATTCTACATAATTCTGCCACAAAAAACCGAATTCAATGCAAAGATCTGATAGAAGAAGATAGGAGGTACTTGAAATATAAAATTTAATTTTAATGGACACAATTCCGCCCATCTTTTAAATGCAAGGTTGTCTTTTACAGCTCAGGGAGCGTGTTAAGTCTTGTAAAAATCGGTAAAGTACTACCACTTAAAATGAAATATTAAGTAGAACCGCGTTAAATATAATAAGTTTTAATGGCCGTACCGCCGCCCATTTTTTCAACTGCCAAATTGTGTAAATACAACAAAACCAAAGGTGTTTGCTAAGTTTAGCAACAATCAAATAAGCAGAATATCATACAATCAAATTAAAAATTTGTGGGCGTGTCCCACACAATTTTTTTACAATGGGACCAATAGGAAGCTATACCCTCTCAGACGAAAAAATAATTTTTACAATCGGTCAAAAGTGTACCGAGCTATGAAGTAACACTGCCAAAAAAAATTGAGACGAATTGATAACCTCCTTCTTTTTTTGAAGTCGGTTAAAAATAGTCACGCGTGCGTGCACTTCCAAGATAAAAAAATTGTTCTATGGGGTGTAGTGAAGCACACACAGTTTTGGCTTGTTAAGCAATAACTACACTCAAAAAATATTTGGAATACATTTGTAATCAGTTACATTTTAATAAAAATCGAATAACAGATTGAAAGAATAAATTCCAAAACTCTAAAAAGCGAGATAGAAATTCGAAGCGGGATTGACCTTTGAAAAGTGGAATGTCTTGTTAAGTTTGCTAATGATTTTTCTTTCTCATTGCGCAAATTTCTCTTTTGGAGAATTTCATAATTATTTCACAAATACGAGTAAAACAGTTTAGCTTTGTTTTCTGTTTAGATTTTTATTAGTTAATATTTTCATAATTACTAAATAATAATAATAATAATAATTATAATAATAATAATATATTAGTTATCAACAATAATATTTGTTTTATTCATTTCAAAGGAATAACAATGTTCTTATTTCTAATAAATTGTATTTTTTTTTGTATAATTAAATAATTATTATATGTATGTATGTCTGTGTGTTGATCTGTAGATTGGCAAACAAAATTTACTCATTTTTTCAATATTTCACTAAAACAATTTATTAATTTGAAAATTTTATTATATTTTTAGCACAGTTTGTTTGTTTTCTGACAGTGAAATAAATAAATAATAATCACACTTATCGAGAATAAAAGCGAACATTTTGTTCAGGTGAAATATTTCCCGTGAACAAAAAATGGTGAACAAAATAAGAAAATAGTATGTATACGAGGTGTGTTCAAAACGTATCACGAATTTTGAATTTTCGCGGGTTACGTATATTTGAATTTTTGATTTGTTCCACGTCATAACCATAAACCCACGATTCGTCACCAGTTATGACCCTCTGGAGCAAATTTGGATCGTCGCGGATAGAGTCTAACAGCTGTTTTTGGTCGAAATTGAGCAATTTTGGTACGAATTTCGCGGCGACCTGTCTCATGACCAAATCATTGATAAAAATCGAATGGCACGAGCCAATCGATATGTCTAGGTCCACAGCAACTTCTCTAATGGTGATTCGACTTGGCCTATACAATTTTCTTCACTTCATCAATTTTTTCGTCCGTTTGTTGAAGTGCTCGGGCGTCCGGCACGTTCTTCGTCGTTCACATCTTTTCGGCCTTCTGAGCATATTTTGTACCACCAATAAACGTTCCAAGGTAGCTTCTCCGTATGCCACAGTCAACATTCGGAATGCATCCGCGCACTTAATTTCGTTTGTCATACAAAATTTTATGCAGGTTCTTTGTTCCATTTTTTATTAATAGGTAAAAATCGAAGATGAGCCAAAATATGAGTACCAACATAACGCCACAAAAAAATCAAAATTCGAATATACGTAGCCCGCGAAAATTCAAAATTCGTGATACTTTTTGAACACACCTCGTACATTGGCGATCAAAATTTTAGGAAAAAGGAACACATTTCACGTGAACTTTCATTCCCCATAAGGGTGAAGTTTTTTTATGCATAAAAAATAATTTTGATTTATTAAAGTTTTATGAAACACATTTCCAATTTGTTTTATAAAACCTTTATAAAACAAAATTATTTTTTACGAACAAGGCAGTTATAAAATAAAAATTTTTTGAAACTAATATTTGCTATACAGTTGTTTGTTTAATATTAATTTAGATAGCAAGGGCAAGTGCGCAAATTGCCAGGATCTTGCAAACGACCATACCTCATTCTAGGAAGTTAAAGTTTGCGAAATCCACGTCTAGGGCTGTTTAGTTAAACGGTAGCACGTTGTAATAAAAATTATACAAAAAAAAACCGCACGCTATAAATTTAGTTAACGTTAACGAGGACTAAGCATAGTTAAAAAAAAAAAAAAAAAAAGAAATCGATGACGCCTGCAGTGCGAATTTAGACCTGTTCCCACTCTACGCACTTTTTGATATGCCAACCTTTTTGATTATATAAAAGTGGTTATCGAAAAAAAAAGCATACAGGGAACCCTCGATTTACGCGGTACTTCATTCATGCAAAAACAAAACACTTATAAAATGATCGCCATGCTCATTTTACGCGAAAATCAGCTGCGTGGTTGCACAACAATTGCACAAGTACATAATTAATACAACTTAAAATATTTTTAATTTTGTTATAAAAATGTCACCATCGAAAAAAATACCAAACATAATGCAATATCATTATACGAGAAAATTAAGATTAAATGATCAAACAGAATTGCGGCACAAACACATTTTCCATACAAATTGACACAAAAAACCAGCCTCAGAAAGCAGTCGGAAGATAAAATCTATTTTATTTTGACAGCGTTTTTTCTTACAAACGATAGTGTCCACAGCCGATGAATTTATATCATGATGAATGTCAAATTGATATCATGATGAAAATTCATCAAGTATAGACTCAATATATTATTATTATAACAGCGTTATGATATAATCATCAGAGCTCACGGCCTGATAAATTCATCTTGATATCAAATATAATTTTATGTGTCCACTGTGCATTTAACGTTTATTTATTAAATAATTTTTGTTTAAAAAAGTCGACACAACAATTATTTGTGACCAGAAAATTAAGCAACACGCGAAATAAGATATTTTTGGCAAGTATTTTGCAAATATTTGTTTGATTTATCATGATATTAAATCGTCAAAGTCTGCCACTTTGTGTTGATGTTAATGAAAATAAATTACAGTTGCTCTGCCGGCGTTATAGTACGAGTTAAGATATAAAATCGTCAGGTGTGGACACTGTGTTATGCTCTCACATATAAATAAATATTCTCTAAACAATTCCACCATACTTTCAATAAATTTCATACGTTTTGAAAACAAAACTACAAAGAAAATTAGACACAAAAGAAAATAAAACAAAAATTAGAGAGCATTTGAAGTTACTGTAGATTTTATTATGGGAGAGCGATTTTTCCTGAAGTTGCATACTTAGTCCCGGTTCACACACTTCAACTTTTGTTGATCAACTCGTAATTCAGCTGTATGAAAAAAAGAGATGTTCGTATTTCCCTCTCCGTCTTTCTCACAGCTGAATTACGAGTTAATCAACAAAAGTTGAAGTGTGTGAACCGGGTCTTATTCTGTTTGATCATTGAGCCGACAACTTTAGCAAAATCTCTTGATTTAAATGGGTCAATGAGTTTGCCTTGAAATCAAGCCACATTCACCAGGTAATATAGCGATGACACAGCTGAGCAATTTAATTTTCAATTCAAAGTTAGAAAGAAACTTTAGAAATTTTTTACGAAAAAAATTGAAAAAGAAAATGTCAAGAAAATTTCAAAATGAAAAATATCTTATTAAAAACATTTTTGTAAGCAAACTTAAAAATATAAAAAAAAATACTGAAAAGTAATTCCATTAAAAAATCAACCGACTTCAATGCAAAGATCTGATAGAACATTTTCGAAAAAAATATGGGCCAAATTTAAACAAAAATTTTATTTTTTAATCTGTAGACTAAATTAAATTTTAATGGGCATGCCTCCGCCTATTTTTTTAAATGCAAGATTCAAAGTTCAGGGTGTGTGTTCACTTATTTAAAAATCGGTCAAGTAAAACCATTTGAAATAAAATATTAAATTTTAATGGTTGCGACTCCGTCCATTTTGTTAAATGGAAGATTGTGTCTATTTTAGAGCTTAGGATGCATGTGGTAAATTTTGAAAAAATCGCTTAAGTAGAACCAGGTGAAATATAACAATAAATTTTAATGGACGTGGCCTCGCCCATTTTTTCAACTTTAAAATTGTGCAATTATAAGAACTAAAGGTGTTTGCTAGGTTATGCAGCAATCAAATAAGTAGAATATCATAAAATCAAATAAAATAATTTGTAAGGGTGCTCCAGCCCAGTTTTTTTTACAATGAGTCCAATCGGAAGCTATAGCCTCTCAAAAAAAATTATTTTTACAATCGGTCTAAAATGTACCGAGTTATGAAGTTATTTTTCATAATGCACAAACAACAATTCGTTATAGCGCGCTTTGACTGTTACATGTTTATTTATTTAATTTGTTTTGTTAATATTTTAAGCATTTTTCTTATATTTTTTTTTTAAGATTAAATAAGTATATAGATTATAATATTTAAGTAATTATGTATGTGTATTTTGTATATTTTTCATTGATTGTAATTCAATTTGGATTAAATGTCTATTTCTTTTTTTTTTTTGTTTTTTGTTTTTTGTTTGTTTTTGGTTTTATATAACAACACGTATTGAATACTGTCAACAACATTTAAGTAGGTATTTTTTATTTATTTAGTTTAAATTCTTATACGAATAGTTTGTATAAAAAATTCTATTTACGAGTAGATCAAAGGTTTTGGTTTTTTGGTCAAAAATTTTGCTACAAATGTATATGAAAATCAATTAAAAATTTTACTATTTTTCATTTCATAAATATATTAAAAAAAATATACATACGAGTAGTTTATAACTAAAGGGACGACTAAGCTAATAAAAATACAGTTTGGCTTTCATATACATAAATATGTATGTATGTATGTATGTATGTAATTATTTCTCTTTTTGTTGTTATTTTTCCTTAATAAAAAGTATAAAATTTGTAAATATTATTGATTTGTTTTTTTTTTCTTTTATTTAGTATGAATGTGATTTTTTATATTTTTTTTGGTGTATATACAGAAAAATTTAATTGTTTAACTTTTATTTAAGGTGAAATCGTTTAAGGTTTAAAAATTGTACTTGGATCGTTTAATTATAGTATCAATGACAAAGTTTCGCTGTTATACTTATTAGATGAAAAGTTCTAAATTTTATTGTACGAGCATGTGCATACTCGTATATTTACTATTGCTTGGTCTATATCTACAGTACAGGTCAACTAAATGGCACACCAATCTTTTAATACAGATATTTTTATATATAGATATACATATATATAAATTTATAATTGTGTTATTGGTAAAACTCATTTAAAAAATATGTGCGCTTAAAATTTGCAATATAAAATTTATTATAAATTTTATTAATACTTGTAACACTGTGACTACATAGCTCGATTTGAGCAAACGAAAGGAAATGGGGTTTGTGGCAATAATCGACTATTAAAAAAAATTAATATAAAAAGATTATTTTATTTATTTTAATTGTTTTAAGAAAAAGTAATTTTTATAAAAAATATTTATACACTAAATCATAAACAGTCACAACTCAAAATTATTGTGAAGTTTTCACAAGTCAGGCATTCGAGACGTCCAGAAAATTTGTATGAAAATCACTCAACTAAATGAGGGCCGTCCGTATTGTAGAAATAGAGGTTATGAAAATTGTTTTGTTTTTTCATAAACCAGTTCCCTGATCAAATCTCTAACGACCACAAAGATTTCTTTTGCAACACAGTCTTCTTGAACAACTTGAACAATATAAAATACCGTTATACTGATTTTCATGTTACATACTTGCTTCATTTGTATCAATAGTATTAATAGTATTTTTCCACTCCTGATCATCTGGGATTTTCTGAGTTGTGACTGTTTATGATTTAGTGTGCGATATGTATCTACATATCGTTACCTTAATACAGAAATGCCTTAACTATTTATTTTTTTTTCAATTCCAGATTTTTGCATTTTTCGATACATTAGATAGATGTTCGTCTATCGAAATATAAAAAAAAAATTGATTTAAAAAAATTAATTAGGGGCTTTCCTAACGATATGCATGCATGTACATACATATATGTATGTATGTATGTACCTTTTATAAAAAGTACCTTTTGTAAAATGTAACTTTTACACAAAGTATTTTTTATAAGAAGTACCTCTTACAAAAAGTACCTCTTACAAAAAGTACCTCTTACAAAAAGTACCTTTTACAAAAAGTACTTTTTACAAAAAGTACCTTTCACAAAAAGTACCTTTTATAAAAAGTACCTTTTACAAAAAGTACCTTTTATAAAAAGTGCCTTTTACAAAAAGTACCTTTTATAAGAAGTACCTTTTACAAAAAGTACCTTTTATAAGAAGTACCTTTTACAAAAAGTACCTTTTTCATAAAGTACCTTTCATAAAAAGTACCTTTTACAAAAAGTACCTTTTATAAAAATTACCTCATAGTAAAAAGTACCTTGTATTAAAAGTACCTTTCATACAAAGTAACTTTTATAAAAATTGCCTGTTATAAAAAGTATCTTAATAAAAATTAATTAATTATTAAAATTATTTTTATATAAATTACCTTTTAAAAGAAGTTATTTTTTTTTACAAAATTTACCTTTTACAAAAAGTGCCTTTTACAAAAAGTATCTTTTACAAAAAGTGCCTTTTACAAAAAGTACCTTTTACAAAAAGTGCCTTTTACAAAAAGTGCCTTTTACAAAAAGTACCTTTTACAAAAAGTGCCTTTTACAAATATTATCTTTTACAAAAAGTGCCTTTTACAAAAAGTACCTTTTACAAAAAGTGCATTATACAAAAAGTACCTTTTACAAAAAGTGCCTTTTACAAAAAGTAACTTTTACAAAAAGTAACTTTTACTAAAATTATCTTTTACAAAATGCATCGTTTATAAAAAGTACTTTATATAAAAAGTACCTTCTATAAAAAATATCTTTTGCAAAATTACCTTTACAGAAAACACCTTCTGTAAAAAGTATCTTTATGCATAACTCTTTATAAAAAGCACTTGTTATTAAAGGTATGTATGCTTGTATGGACTTTAAATCAATTTTTTTGAAATAAAATAAAAGTTTTCTAAAAAATTATAAATACACATTTCATATTTAAACATTTCTGTCCAAAACTGCATTATTCGATTTTTGAAATTGAGTGGTCGAAAAATAAAGATTTTGAAACCAAAATCCTACTGTGCAACATTCCGAGTTAGTTTCCCTGCAAAAGTCTAAAGTCAACAAGTAAATTTAGAACTCGCTGAGTTGTGTCTGGAAAAGAAACAGATTAAATGTAATTTCCATCACTCTTACTGGGTGACCTGTAGTCCACTTGACCAAAACAGGACTTCTTGGTTCGGACAGTTTCAAAAGAGCCATACATGTGTATTAAATGTTTTGCTCTCTCCTCTGCCAGAATCGGCCGTATACTTTCTTGTGTTTTAGAGTACATATGTCTAATTTGCCGGGCTCAATTCACACGCAATGTGAAACTGTTCTAATTGCATTGTAACATTTAATATGTAAATAATATAAATGTGAGCTCTTCTTAAAAAAATTAGAATAAAAAGTTATCAATTCCTGGTTCTACTGCATATTCATCTGCCATAAAAAAAAACATTCAAGTAATAAATATACAACGAAAATTTGTCTTAAGTCAAATGTGATCTTATCCTGTTTCTTCAATTCATTTAATTTCAACAGAAAGGATTTTTTATGTAGGAATTTCTAATTCGATAAATGTATTTAGGATTATGAGTACCTATTTATGTATGTGTGTATGTATTGGTATATAAGTATATGTATATGTGTGTGTGTGAGCAACACTTTGACTATACATACCATTTTCTTCTTACATTCTTAGAATACACTGTTCCGCTTGGCACGTTGAGCTGTAGTTTGCATAGCGGCCACAACTGCATCTGCACCGCCAGTAAATACCGGTTGATTTGTGACACGCCTCAAAACATGCCACATTGCAACCGGCTTGCGTAAAGATGAAAGCATTTGATGCCAATGACGTAAACCCTTGCCGGTAGCACAACTACCCGCTACAACATGACCAAGTGGCGTAACCGCAGCCTCATCAATTACACCGTATACGGTGAGGCGTAATTGAGTCGTTGTCAGACTGTGGGGCGGTAAACTAAATATGACGGATTCATTGAAGACCGGACAGCGATCCTTGCGTTTCAATGAAGTGCGTTTCTTGAGAATTTTCTTCTCATTGTTCATTAAATAAACCTAGAGAAATTAAATTATACATCACACAAAAGTACATATGTACACGAATCTGATAGAGATACGAGTAAGATCTTTATGGACTGACTCTTCTTACCTTAACAAATACATTTTGTATGTCCTGCAATATATTGGGATCATCCTTGTTTGGCACTTGTAGTTGCAAATTACGCGCCTTAACCACAACAATCGTTAGACGTTCGGCCGTCGGCAAATAACTGAGAGAAAACATCAACTCACCCCATTTTGCATTGCATTTGCGGGAATCGGTGAGAGGTATCCATGTCGTTATGGGTTTAGGCATTTCGCCAATTTCCATTTCCGCTTCACCTAATTTTTTTTTTTTTTTTTTTTTGAGAATATGAATTAGATATTTAGTAATTGTTAATTGATGTAAGAGATTATAATCACCGATTAGCGTATGAGCTGAACCGTTGTGATACAAATGAAACCATAACGAGTGCCGCGTTTGCTGTCGGGTCAACCAGAAATTTAAGGTTTCATTATATGTTGGCGTTGGGGAATCTTGAACAACCTTGAAAGAGAATATTTTGTAGATATGTATGTATTTAATTATTTGTAGAAGCTGTAATGCCTATTCAACGATATCGAAAGTACATATACGTTCGTTCGACAATTTACATTAAAAACACTGTTTTTTTTAATTTATTGTTTTCAATAGAAATTTTGCAACAAATATATGCTTTCGTTCGTTCGCTTAACAGGGATGTAATTGTCGCATTCGATATCGGCATTATCGCTTTCGATGTGTTTAGGACGAAATTCTAGATGACTTATTTAGATATCGAGTTCAATCTTTATAAACATGATTCGATACCAAGCTGAGATTAGGAAGGGTGGTGCTATAACACACCTCCACTCGGAGACCCAGTTGGGTCCATTGTGATTCCCTTCTATTGACACCCGTTAATAATAATATTTAATCCCCATTTGTACCCAGAAGTGCAACTATTATCTGGCACTAAGCCACTGAATTCAAATGATGATCCTCCAGTTTACACTTACCGATATCACTAATGCTCTCATGGAAATGTCTGCTCAGCCATCTAGGCGTTGCTTCGGGCAATGGCAGATAATATATTCAATGGTTTCTGGTTCATCATTATCAACGTACATCCTACAGAAATCTGGAGTGCCAGTTTCCTAAATGCTGGTCTTTGCTCTGACCGAGCAGTGACCAGTCAATGCGCCTATCACGACTCGCATCACCTTCCTATTCATATCCAGTAGCAGTTTGGATCTTCCTGAGCCAAGTTTTGGGCACAAGCCTCCCTACTTCGCTATCCAATTACTGAGTGTCCAGTAACAATAACCTATAGGTAATTCCACTGATCTGTTACACCTTCCCTTCATCTAACGCCAACCCTATTCTTGCCAGTTCATCTGCAATTTAATTTCCCTCAGCATTGCTATGGCCAGGAACCCAACATATTCCAACACTATATTTGTCCATAAGCAAGTAAGGCTGTCGATGTAGAAGGTTACCTTTTTGCCTTCAGCTACATTTCTGGCCATTAGTTCCATGGTCCTGAGAATCACCAAGATCTCAGCTTGGAAAACGCTGCATTGATTCAGCAGTCTGAAACAACTACGAATGTTCGTTCCCAAGACATAGACACCAGCCTCTGTGTCTTTCCCCATTTTTTACCCGTATGTAAAGACTGCACTAACCTCATATATGTGTGTATCTTATCGGATTTGACCCCATCCGGAATCACCAGTGAGAGTGTAATAATTTCAACGACCTTACAGTCCGTGAAACCAGGGGTTACGGATCTATGATCACTTAAACTGATCTCATTTAAGATTGCTGTGTAACCAAACATGCTACAACGAGTCTAAGAAGACTTCTAGTTGCCTTGCTCACCACAAAATCCTCTATAGCAAGTAGGTGAAGAATGACATCCAAGGCAGCCTGAGGTGTGCTGCTCTGAGCACTTATGATGCTCAGTGAGGCACACCTCGAAACCTTAGCAAGTAATTTCCTGTAACTTTCTTGCCTCAATTCTTCCCATCATACCACACAACCATAGAAAATAACCGATCTGTAAGTCCAGCTTACCTTAGGTTGCAGACCCCAGTTCCTGCCTATGGAGTTCCTGCATGCGTAATAGGCTTTTTCTTTAGCCTTTCCTGCGTGTTTCTTTTCAAAAAAAGCTTTCTATCTAGGGAAACACCCAACTATTTCGCTCCCTATGCTAATCTTAGCTCTACTCCTCCCATACTAGGCAGTACAAAGCTATCTATTTTGTATCTCCTGGTAAAGAGGACTAGCTCAATTTTCTCTGGGTTGACTCTCAGTCCTTTGCTGCTGGCCCAGGATGATAGATCGCCCAATGCCGACTACATGACTTCACTGATAGTGGGAAAAAACTTTCGCGTTGCCAGTAAAACTATGTCATCCACATAAACAACTATCTTCCGGCTGCTCCTAACAAAACGCCTAAGAATTGAGCAAAATTCGATGCCAAAATAATTATCGTAACCAAAGCGAATTCACACCACATGATCTCGTTTCATGAAATAGTGATCAGCTGTTAATTGACAGATGTCTGACAATTTGCTGTCAGCTGGGCTGACAATGCTTTTTCTGGCAACATTGTTATCACATTTTAGTGACAATATTGTAAGATCTGACAACCGTCTAAACAGAGATCAAGTCATTTAGGTTTTGCTTCTAGTAAGAAACAAGAGCTTCAAAATCTGCCTACTTCCCGGAAATGCTACTCACCTTAGTTTGTAAGGCACCAGCTTGGTCTGGTACTAGATAAATGCGTACAAAAGTATCCACAGAGTCTACTTTAAACGGCAAAACTAAGCCTTTGGCCTCCAGTACGCTAACTTGCAGGTCCATGCCTGCCTCCGTTATGGAATTCCTTTGAAAAAAAAAACATTTAAATACAATTAACACAATAGAAAAAATTAACAAACTTACTTATCATAATGCAAGCCCACACACAAATAACCTGTTATCTGTGTGTAGGTCGACTGGTCCAAGTCACTGTTGAAACCAGTTGTCGATAAATCCGAATCAACGGAATCACAGGAAATAGCTCTTTCCAAATTAATGCCATCCAATGAAGCTTGGCTGCCCGAATCCAACGAGGTTTGTGAACTATTACGACGCCATAAATTGAAAGAAGAGTCCTCTTGCATCAAAAGGCGACCAAAACTCCAAGTGTTACCGCCATTATTCCCATTCATAGCGGCAATATTATTTTGCCCGCACGGTCCGGTGCCGATTTTGCGAAAGAGAAAGTCTTCCGATATAGTTTTCTGCAGCATATGAGGTCCCTTTATTTTACGAGCCACATGCGAGAAAGGATTCCCCGGATTGTGGCTGTTATTGGCATGCGTATGAAATGCATTGGTCAGATTACGCAAAGAAATCGCGGCCGATTCCTCTTTATCAGGAGCTTCGGTTTCCGAAAAAGAACGATTCCTGAATGCCTTAGGAAGCTCGATGCATTTTTCCGCAAAACTATCTTCCACGCTCACAGAGACATCTGGCAAGTTATGGGCATCTACAAATGGATTTGCACTTGTCGCAGAAGCAGGTTCATTGGTCGTTGTTTGGTTTGGTTTTAAGGCAGTGTTGTTGCTTGGTTGTGCTTTAGCTAAATTATCTATAAAAGGATTTGTGTTGTTAGCCTTTTGTAACTGGTGATCCGAGTCGCTATCATTAGAATGTGTTAAAATTTTGGGATTGTCTTCTTCCGTGTAAAAGCCATTGTGTTGAGGTGATTTCTTGATCACGGGCCGCGGTATGGCTGTGGCGGCCAAGGCAGCCGCAATATTATTCGAGGATTTAGTCTGAGGTGGTGCCTCTAAAATGGGTATATTTACTGGTCGTTTCAAGTTTGATTGCAAAACACTAGTTCTGAACATATTGCTGTTCTGCTGGCTGACAAAAGGGCCTTCGTTTTCCAAATTAACCGAGAAGGTTACAATTTTTGTGTGACCGACACTGTTGGCCGTCTGTGATGAACCGGGAGCTGGGGCAGGCCTTAAGGGTTGCGGTGGTATTTCACTTTCGTTTTGAGATAAATTCCACAGCGGCGTTGTCGTGTGTTTAGGTGAGCTTTGAGTGTTTTTTAAACTTTCCTTATCGACTGTATCGAAACGTTTAAAACTTCCGCTGGAACTAAGCAACAGTTCGGAGCCAGAATGTATCTGCAAAAAAAAATTATTTAATCATTTACATATTTAACTAAAATTGATTGAGTTTTGCATTTCATAATATCTACCATATAACCATTGGGCTTAAAAAGCTTGTGAGTGGAGAGGCCAATTTTTTCCTCCTTATATGAACGTGACCAAAATGTTTCCCGATTTCCGAAATAACGATGCAATAGTATACCAAGTATTATAAGGAAAACTGCTATCAATATAATGCTTGTCAGTGTTAGGAATGAATCGTCCATTTTTAATGCACTTCCAGTACTGGCTGATGAAAATCATGTCTATCATGCTTTCCTACAAGAAAAAAAAAACAAATCAAATACGAGAAGTTCTAAGCTTCAAACACAATATTGATATTTTAAATGAAAATAAATGAACTAAACTAAACGAACGATTCAATAAATTCAAGTTCGAAATACTAAATAGATCATAAACCTCATAACATGGACTTGGCCATCTAACCTAAGAGTATAATGTATGTATGTACGAGTATAATAGGTTCCACAAACTAAAAGTACTTTTTAATAAAAGTTAATTTCTTTAAAAAGTACTCTTTATAAAAAGTTCTATTAATAAAAATCAGCTTTTATTAACAGTATCTTTTATAAAAAGTATCTTTTATAAAAGGTACTTTTTATAAAAAGTGTACTTCTCATAAGGAGTACTTTTTATAAGTATGTAGTACTTTTTATTAAGATTACTTTATTAAAAATTACTTTGTATAAAAGGTACTTTTTCCACTTCATAAAAAGTATCTTTTGTAAAAGGCAGCTTTTGTAAAAAGTACCTTTTGTTAACAGTACCTTTTTACAAAATACCTTTTGTTAAAAGTACCTTTTGTAAAAAGTACTTTTTGTAAAAAGTACCTTTTGTTAAAAGTACCTTTTTTAAAAAGTACCTTTTGTAAAAAGTACCTTTCGTAAAAAGTACTTTTTGTAAAAAGCACCTTTTGTAAAAACTACCTTTTGATAAAAGTACCTTTTTTTAAAAGTACCTTTTGTTAAAAGTACCTTTTGTAAAACGTAGCTTTTGTAAAAACTACCTTTTGTTAATAGTACCTTTTTTATAGAGTACCTTTTGTTAAAGTACATTTTTTAAAAAGTAGCTTTTGTAAAAACTACCTTTCGTAAAAAGTATTTTTTTAAAAAGTACCTTTTGTTAAAAGTACCTTTCGTAAAAAGTACGTTATTGAAAAAGTACCTTTTGTAAAAAGTACCTTTTGTAAAAAGTACGTGTTGGATAAAGTGCCCATTGGAAAAAGTACCTTTTGGAAAGAGTGCCTTTTGGAAAAAGTAATTTTTACAAGAAGTACCTTTTACAAAAGGTACCTCCTAAAAAAGTGCCTTTTTCAAAAACAACCTTTTACAAAAAGTACCTTTGATAAAATTAGTAAATGTTATGAAAAGAGTGCCTTTTTTAAAAAGTTCCTCTTGCATAAAGTACCTTTTATAAGAAGCACTTTTTAAAATTTTTAAAATTCACTAAATAATCTAATCATTTTGCTTGAATGACAACCCCAATTCTTTTGTTATTATAGGTAAATTGTATCTATTTCCTTTTTTGTTTCTCGTCAACCAATGTAGCTTTCTTCTCGTATCAAATTTCAAATGGAAATGAAAATAAATAAATGAAAAATATGATTTTGGTTGTGCGAGTGAATGGAACATATACACACATACCCATATACACCCAGTTGACCAAGACTTTCGTTAATGATATCGATTTCGAATATGTCTCGAACATTTATCGTGTTGAACTATCGAGAATGACACTCAAAAATTAACGGAAAAAGTTCACCTGTCGTTCAGTTTTGCCTCAAAAAATATTCGATTTCGAAGTTTCGCTAGCAATATCGAAAGTGAGAGGATATCGAACTTATTTCGATATCGCAAACAGGCAACAGAAAAAGTAAAAATGTAATATGGTTTTTTAAGGCCCGATCAAAAAAGGGGTGTTATAAGTTTGTAGTGTGTGTCTGTTTGTCTTTCCGTGTCCGCGTACAGACCAAACGGCTGGACCAATTTTGTTTTAGTTGAAAGGTGACTTGATCGGGAGTGTTCTTAGCTATGCTTGAAGAAAATCGGCCGTTTAGAAGATATCACATCTTTTCTTGACATATCGGGGGTTTTTAAAATTTAAAATTTTTGTTATTAATTTATTTATTTTAAACTTACGTTGCATGATTTGAACATGGTAACTACATTGTAACAGGCATATTTATTTCTGTTTAATTATTACACATACGTATCGTTACCTTAATATAGAAAGGCTCTAACTCATTATTTTTTTAAAATCGAGATATTTGCAATTTTCTATACATCACATGTTCCTCTATCGAAATATACAAAACAAGCGATTTCAAGAAAATAACGACTTAGGGCCGTTCTATATTAAGGTAACGATATGTAAGTATGTGCTCTTATTTTATTGTTTAACTTACAGTGCTGTCATGCCTCGAACTTGGTACCTCTAGACTAACATGTTGGCACACATCCACTCGACTACCGTCACACATTCGAAAAACTATCGAGACAAGTTCGAAGTTCGAAGCTTTAGCAAACATTCGATTTTTTTTAGATTCTTTATTAAATATCGAACAATTTTGTTTCGAAATTTTTTCGCTTTAGTGAGCATTCGTTTATATCGAATCTCAGGTCAAGTGGGCATATGTATGTATGTATATTTACACACACGTGTGAGTATGGGGAATCAGTTTGAATAGCTGACAGATCCCAATTGTATTTGAAATGTGATCTCATCCATTTTCATACTTGAAATATATTTCTGTTGTTTTTGGCTTATATTCATACATACGAGTATACGAGTATGTATGGATGCATGTATGTAGGCTTGTTATTAGAAAATTGTAATTATAGGATTCAATTGAGTGTGGCTGGGCGCATACTTTCTAATGTACGTTGCATGTACATATATACATTCATACATATGTACATACTCGTACATATGCATGTATGTCTGTTTGGATATGTCAGCATGTACTTAAGAGCATAGTCCACATGGTTCATTTAAATATCTACATATGTATGTATCTAAGTATGTATGTATGTATGTATGTATGTATGTATGTATGTACATAATTTAAAGTGTATTTATATAAGTGCATTTATTCCGTGTAGGAAGTGTCAATAGTAAAACAGTACTGAATCACTATTGACTTTACCTACAGTACTACTGTACCGACAAGTTCTAAACCAGACAATGATTTTTCCTATTACACATTACCATCAGAACTACTTGCCATATAATGACTTACTTTTCTGATTGCCAAATTTCATTACTCGCTTACAAATCACATTACATAAAAGTTTAAAAAATTATAAATGAGGGCAATGATTCTTTTAGATTTAATAGATTACGTGAACATGTTGCCAAATAAAAAAGTAAGTACTTTTCCAGAATAGGTTACAATCATTAAGTTGGTAATACAGTAGGGAAGAGCTTCCGCACAAAAATGCTTAATTCCAAACTCGATTACCTTTTTTGAAACTTTTTGTTGGGAGTCATCTAACATGTGCGTGCCTTCTGTCGTTGGTATTATTGACTAGATACATACCTATTTAGTTCTTTGGGACCATATGTCGACATACATGGGAAACAGAGACTCACTAGTACATTTTAGTAACTCCTTTGAAGAAAAGATACTCTGGCTATAAAAAAAGATTATGCCGAAAATTCACTCATCAATAGCAAATATTAGTATGTAGACGCTTAGTTGACAATATCGGCACATAGTCACTAATAGTAGACCAATAGCTTCCTACAGGGTTGACACCTGTATGTATGTTATCTGTATCAGTGATGGGAATTTGAAATTTTGTTTTCGTGCCAAATCTCTTTCTAAATAGTGCAAACATCACTTCAATAGTTCCAAACTACTTATTATATAATTATATAATTATATAATTTAAATGTTGGCAGTTAATGTTCATTTATAGTATGTCTAATCTAAGGAACATACATACGTATGTATACACGTACGTAAAGACTATAATAACTCTTAAACTAACTTAAATATCATAACATCCCACTGTTCAAGGACTCTATCAACAACAGTTTGGTGAGACAATCACCGTTTTGGGGAATACTTAAGAATTAAATGAAGTTCTTAGTTGAAATATTTCTTAAAATTTATAAAAATCATCTTTTCAACACGAGCTGTTGCAAAAAAAAAGCATTTATTCCTTTTAAGAAGTCGTCAATGTCTCTTGGCAAACATGAATTGTACACAGTTACTTTTCGCCATCATAACCTAACAGTTGTCAGCCCCAAATTCAAGACTTAAAAACGAAAAAATATAAAAAGATTGCTTCTCATTGCAATAAGAAATTTTTCCATATTAATGGACAAAAAGTGCCAGAAAAAGAGCGAGAGTGCTACAGTGCCAGCCATCATCCAATAGTGCCAAAAATGGCACAATTGTGCCACATTTCCCATCACTGATCTGTATGTGTACTTACATACCCTGGCGGATAATGTGTGGTTGACTACAAAAATAGTTAACTTATAGTTAACTTTTCTTAAGCTGACTACAAGCTAACTGCAATGTCATCCAGAACAAATCCAAAATTAATTCTTAAGTTGAGTACGTAATCGAATTTGGTGAGAGCACAACAAATTTATTCTCAGCTACTTTAAAACGCATTTCAGTTTTATATTAACATTTTGCTGTTATTAGTTTAGATGGTACTTTGGCTGGGTAGTTAGCGCATTGAGTACACAACGTGTGATGATACATGTTCGAACCCCAGAAAAATTTTTTAAATTTACTAACTACCAGGTGATTTAAAAAAGCCAACTTTAAGTTAGTTGAAAAGTAATGCAGAGTGAGGCAATTGACTACAGCCTAGGACATTCCAATGTTAAAATAGTCAGTTGATTACATTGGAAAGTAATCCAAGTGCCAGTCAGTACTAGTTGCGAAATAGTTAGCTTAAAGTTAGTTTAAAGTTAACGGAATTTCCGACAGGGTATGTGCATACATATGCATATGTATGTATGTATGTATATGTAAGTTAATTTTTTTTTTATTGATGATTAGATCTATTATAAATAAGTATTGACATTTATTGTGCTAAAGCTGTGATAATTATTATAACAAAAATAGTTGCTAATGGTTGACACTGAGTTATGTACATATATACATATACGAGTTTATGTACATACATTCTTATGTATTTATGTAAATATGCAAGTATGTATTTGTAAATCTTCGTCATATTTTGTAATGAAAGCCAATTGAGACGTGATATATAGTTTCTAATTCAAAATGTAATTCCTTTATTGCAACATAGTCATAAATTATGTACATATCGCTCATTTACTTCAATATGCATTTTTGAGCTAATGATGCAAAATAATTCGGCATTTCGTATTTTATCTTGTGTAAAAATTTCATGTACATACTATATAAATAAACTCGTCTTTATGAAAATCATTCAAACATATGAGTGATTTTCATATAAATTTTCTACTCTTAGTCGATTGCCCGGCTTTTAGAAACGGGGTAACCCCCCTTATATGGCTTATTTTTGTTCTACTTGAGAAAAAATTTTTTGGTTTGTTAATTTCTTACATAAGTATGTACCCAGCAGTCCGCAAGTCATTACAAATTGAATGCCATGTAATAAAAAAGAAATTGTTAAGCGCATACAACTAGCATCCGATTCAGAGTTGTCCTTCTGCTATCCTATTGTAAAATTAAATGTTAATTAAGCCCCGTTCAGACTATTATACAAGTATTAATACTTTCATCACATTTTACGACACAGAAATCTAAATACATTCGTTGCGACTGTCAAAAATCTAACGCATTATACAATTATACAAGGTACTTGCACGACTACAACAAAATTGCAACACCAAGAAACACACGTATTTTGTTGGCAGAAACAGTAGGGCGACGGACGCAATATTAGTCAAGCAAAAGACAAGAAAGTAATGGAAAGATCCGATATATGTATGTATGTATATCTCCATTGTTTTGAAGCGAGGAAGAGTACTACATTAATCCATTTATTATTTTTATACAGGAGAAAAATAGTTTAAAGGCGATGTTCTTTAATACGCGTTTTTATTTGATTTCATACACAAATATATGTACATATGTGTGTATGTATGTATGTATGTATGCATATGAATTCAGTAATTTCTTCTATCAGTTGACAAATTCACAAAATTTATGGCACATGCAACCCCAATTGGGTCATACCAAAATGGCGCTACTATAAACAACTCAACTAAATTCATTTATCATACAAGGAAACAGTGTACATTATTGTTAATTATGGGGACATGAAAATCTCTGCTAGTCATGAACAATTCACATTCTCACAAACTCACGTCATACAATAGCATGTGTCAGTGTCCTATGGAGTGTAGTGTACACATGCATACATATGTATGTATGTATGTATGTATATCAAGCACTGTAATTTAAATAACTGTATGGTTGGTTGGACACTATATAGTCGTTTGTTCTATCGGAATGAGAGATTTTTTTTTTTTTTTATTTAAAAAAAAAAGGAAAATGAAAATAGTGAAACCACGACAAAAAAATATTATTTGGCTTTGCACACAAACACTAAGTAGAGCATTGACTGTTATTAGAACTTTGACACACTTTGGGGGGTTAAAACTCATACACACTGCAATTTAGTCACATAGAAAAAAATGTATGTACTCGTATCAACCCCCCTTTTTTGCTACACTATTGAATATGCAACTTTTTTACACAGCTTTTAATTCACATCATCATCAATATTTTTCTTCTTTTGTGTTATTCTAAAGGATCATCATTATATATACAAGAAATCATTTGAGTTTCTTTCAAACATGAGTTTTTTCTTCATAATGAAAAAATCCAATACAACACAATGAAAACTTTATCCAGGTCAATTTTTCATTATTTTATTTGTAAAAATACCTATCTGTAAATCACTATACATTGTAATGGTTTTTTTTGGGAATAGGTAGATAGTTATTGAAAGTTTATTTTATCTACATACATTTACATATACATATGTAAATGAGTATGTATGTACATATGTATGTATGTACATGTTTCCTTTGCAAAAAGTAACAATTACGATTTTACTTTTTTGGGGTTTCCTCTTTTGCTCCAAAACATCACTTACTTAGCCACATCCGTCAACACTATTTTAGCGTGCATTACGTTGAAAATCTCGTTTTAGACTGTTTATTAATATTGTAACCAAAACTAAATTAACGTCTGCAAAATAATAAAAATCAAAAAGCAAAAGGAAGTTGGTTATTTTGCTAAGAGAAATTCGCCTTGAAATAGTGGTTGAATTTATGAAAGCGAGAACGGCTAAAAATCACCCATCGCCATCATTTATATGTTGCTTATTCTTTTTTTTTTGCTCGTTGTTGCTGCTATTACCGTTATTTCCACTTGTTTTTCTCTCCCATCGTTGTAAACAAAACATAAGTACAGTGGGAGGGTGTCAATTTTGCACATGTTTATGTTAATGGCAGTATTGCCAGAGTGTTAATGTTTTAAAGGCGTACCTATACAATTTTTTAGATTATTTTATTTTGTTTTTTTTAGATAGGTATTTTTAATTATTTTTTGGGAAATTTAGTGGCTCAACATATATTGAACTTAATACTAAATATTCCAAGCATTTGCGGATATTTACAGTGTATGACTTACAGCTCTGAGCAGTAAGTCTTTTCTTGAAAATCTGCTGTTGTCTATTACTATTAATTTTTAACTTCCCGCTGTGGGCAGTCTTCATAATATTTGAGCGTTTTGAGTTCCTAGGAGAAGATTCTGATTATGTACGCGGTGATGTCCGTGTGAATGTACGTATGTACATATATTTGTGGGTGTGTGTGTGTGTATGTATGTACATATGTAAAGATCTCATAAGAACGAATCAAAGAATCGGAAGCAAATTTGCTGCATTCGCAAGGTTTTGAGTTCAATTAGATTAGATATATTCAGTTGGTAAATCAATTAAGTAACTGAATTTCACTTTGATAGATTTCTAAAACTTTCGAAGATAAAATCTCTACAAAATTGTTTTTTATAAACAAAATTTTAAACTGCTAAGCCAATCAAGTTCATAATCTAATCAGCTTGTAACCTGAAAAATATACGTGGATTGCTACTAGAGGTATCGTTAACGAAAAATTTTAATTTAATTTTTCTTCTATTCTTTAGAAACTCACATTAATTAATAAAAATATTTCATTCAACAAGAATTGAAATTACTGAACTTAAGCCTGACTAAGAAATTATTTCCGATTAAAATTCACTATAGTTCAACTAAAAATTTAAAATTGTCTCAGTTAACGAAAAATTTCAACAAAAAAAATCGATTTTTTTCTACTTACTTTAAATCGATTGAAGGATATTCATTGATTTTTCTAAGCTTAAAAAGTGTATCAGATACTGCAAATAGCGGGAAATTTCAGGGATGGCCTGCAATGTCAACCGATCCACATATTTTTTTTGTCATAAACACCTGTTGCCACAGCAACTTTTTGTTGGCGATTTTTGTAGTTTTTGTATTACTTTTTGTTTTACTTGACGAATATGTTTCGTACTTGACGAATACGTTTGAACATCCAAAATGTTAGAGATTCATAAATTAAATTCTGTTACTGTTTTCACAAGAGCAGAAAATTAAACAAAATATCGCTCACATACACATCTACGCATATACGTTTACATAGAAATATAGTCTGGTAACACTTTTTGTAATACAATATGAAGGTTTCCTTTTGTTACCGTTGCAATTGTGATTGAGATTTAAAGACGAGAGACAATAGTAAAAAAAAGATAAAGAGAAAAGCTGAGGGTTAGATGTATCTTAAGGGAATTTGTCATTGAAGGCAACGGAAATTTTAATTAAAACCATGATTTTTAACAATATGTATAAAATGTATTTTACAGATTTTTAAGGTAAGGTAACATACATACATATTATGTATGTGTGTACAAAATAAGTATGGTTTAGAATATAGCATAGAAGCATTAACATGAAATAATGTTATAGGTATATACATACATATATACCTACATACATACATATGTATATTCCCTTCGGTCCTATAAGAAGCATAGGGCCTCAAAATTATTATTGTTACCCTTATGTAATAAATTTATTAGTCTTATTAGTTTTATTATTACCTGAATTGATCAAATAGGGTCTTCCAACAGGACAAGTTTGTTTTTGTAATTATACCTAATAAACTAAATTTGTAGTTACAAAAATTGTATTGCCTTTTGAACAAAATCACATCTAAAATCACATGTGAGTGGATTTATTAAATATGTAATGTGTCATATAACTGACCTAACTTACATTTTTATGATTCTAAAGGAAAGCAGCTTTTTTACTTCTGTAGGCATAACAGTTATGCTTACAGTCATAAAAATGTTAGACAAGGTGTGTTATGACTTGTAAAGTCATAAAGTGGACTTAGATAATTTTTTTTAATGTCAGTTAGGTCGGATAATTAAAACAGCACCGATATGTATGCACTTAAATATTCACATATAGTCGCTGTGTTAACTAACCGATCCAACTAATAACTAACATTGTACAAATTTCATAGATGTGTACTTTGATCTTAAATATATTCATTTTCAAGCCTAACAAAATGCACATAAAATTACCATGTTTTTGCTATGTAGCAGGTACAAAAATACACATCTTGTATATGTATATACATACTTACGATATACCTTAATATAGAAAGGCCCCAATTTTTATTAATTTTTTTTTTTTTTGAAATAGAGATTTCTATATTTTTTGATACATTAGATGTTCTTCTATCGAAATATACAAAACACTCCATTTCAAAAAATAATGAGTTAGGGCATTTCTATATCAAAGAAACGATATGTACATATGTATGTATGTACATGCGCTTGCATTTTAAATGCTTTTTCTGACTTTAAAGCGGATACGGCATTTAGTGAATTTTTTCATTTATTCAGATACGACATACATAAATATCGCTCCAACAACATCATAACTAAAAAAAAAACTAGTTTGCTAGAAAACTAGTTCAAAGTTTTCAAATTACGCACAACTTAGGGGAAAAACAAAATTTTATTTTGCTTTCAAGAGTTGAGTAAACAACACTTCTATGTACATATTTGTAAAATTTTTACACAATATGAAGAACGATATCAGGATTAATTAAGCATCATTAACTCAAAAATTCCATTTTTTGAGTAATGACGTTCTTTGAGTAAATGAACGATATGTACATATGTATGTATATAAATAAAGATATGTACATACATACATATACTTTTACAGTAAAACACTAATCTCTTTTTTATAATTTTTTGACTTTATTTCAGTATTTTTAAATAAAAAACAAAAAATAAGAATGCGAATTAACTAATAATGGAATATAAAAATCCTAAGCATTATGCGCACATGTGTACTATGTTCACTTTTTCGATAGTTTTTTAGGTCTGAAATTTTGTCTGCGAAAAATTTAGTGCACGGTAAAATAGTGCGATCACTACTATTCTTATATTGTACTTAAAAAAAAAAAGATTCCTTGTTAAATTTCTGAATATGTCACATTTTTTAATTTACTTCAATAGTGTCATAACTCAAAAAAATCGTTTTTTGACTTAATAATGCATAATAATTCGGCATTTGATATAATACGTTATGTAAAAATTTAATCGAATCACACATAAAGAATCCCATTAAACTCAAATATTTAAGTTTAACATTGATTGGATATGTCGGATTAGAAAATAATTACATACTATTTTTCTGTGTGTATATTCTCAATTTTTTTTATCGCCATATATAGTGTTATCAGATTTATTTTCAGCCTCCCCGCCAAATTACTTGTCCAATATCGCCAATTTAATAAGACATTAAATTTTAGCTACAAAAAATACCTATTTTTATTTTGTAATTACATTACAAATATTGTTAAATTTTAAATTCAGTAGGTAACGTCCATTGTAAAATATAAAAATTATACATATAGATATACTGGCGTATAAAAATACTTAAAAATAACTTATTCCAAAAGATCAATCTAAATGGGATAATTGAAATTTAACACCGAGACCAACATTAATATTTAAATCTTGTAATAAAACTGAAGTGGTAAGTACCAGCAGCATCATCGTTGTAATCATGCATTTTAGGCGAGAACTCGTGCAGGCTTTTTGGAGAAAATTTTGTTTGAGATAAACTGCTTATAATCTTATAATCTTTTGCACGAAATAGTTTATATTGAAGAAAAAATTCCTTATCTAAAAAATTTCATGTTTTGAACATTATTCTATTTTATTGAAATCGTAAAAATATAGCCAAAGATATCGCCAAGGATTTCACATATCGGCAAGTAAATCGCCAATCGCCATTTCAAAATTTTCATCGCCAAAAACAAATTTTTGTTGCCACGTTTGGCGATTTATCGCCATATCTGACAACACTGGCCATATGTTTATTTAGTACGAAAACATGCGACTCTGTGTTTAGTAGGAAAAATATTGACGGTTTCCAACACTGCTCCTTCTAAATTTGACATTTGTGATTTTCTTTCAATCGTAGTTGTTGGCACGGATATATAGTTTTAATTTTTTTATAAAACCATTTAAGGTTTCTAACAGCAATTTTTAAACCCCAAAAGCACGAAATTTTATAAAAAAAAATCCAAAACAACGAGTTAAACAACCTTCAAATATAATGTATCCTTAAAAAGTGTTAAAAATTGTAAGTTATTTGTTCGAAATATTGAAAATAAATTGGCGAATGCAAATTGAAGGTATGGCCATTGTGTAAAAAAATATTAAAAAAGGTGAAATAGTATTGCAAAAAGAAAAAATAACTAAGCCTTGGTTAGTTTGTATAACAAAAAAATAGCAAATACACAACAACTAAATAATAAATATAACACAAAATGTAATATTGTAAAATTAGCTAAAAATATATAATTGAAGCAAATTATGAATAAAATATTACAAAGTGGAAATATAATAAAACTAGTGATATGTACTGTGAATATTTGTTGTTGGAAAAAGTGCGCATCATAGAAAAAAAAATTAATTACAGATAGATTCACCTAGATAATTATATTTTTTTGCAAAAAAAAGAGGAAAACAATGTACAGCTTCTTTTTGTTTGATTGTTTGTTGGAGCAGTGTAAAATTAATTCTCTTATTTGCGGGGTACGTTATGTATTTATTAGTGTTTGTCACACAGCATTTGTTGTGTTCTGTTAATTTTTTATTTTGTTATAGCTTTATAAGGTTGTCATATTGGCCTGTTTGTGTGTGTGTTGTTTTTACTTCTATAATAAACGGCTTAAAAACAACAGCATTAAAATTGTACATAACTGTGGTCACAAGTGATAACAGCGTAACTCGAAAAACTTTTAACGTATAAACGTATATTAGAAAAAAAATTAAAATTGGCAGGTTAAAATAATTTTGATCTAGAGTAGAAATTACTGTATTACGGAATGCTCTTAAAATTTTATGGCCATAAGGCTACATGTATTACAATGGACTAATAAATGGATTATAAATTAATGAATGGAAATGTTATTTTTTTTAAGACAGGTCAATATTATTTGTTTGCTTTTATCCATAATAAACTTTGTTAGCATCAGGGATTTCACGTAAATATGAAGCTTCGTTTGTAAAATTGTGTGGCATATAACTAAATTTTGTCTTAAGTCGACTTATGCTGTTATCGCTACTAAGCACATATATATACATATATGTACATATTTTTACATTAAAATACAAGCAATTACAATTGACTTTGAATTATTAACTGTTGTACATACATGTATATTTAATATTGTCAATATGTGAAGAGTGCGCACACATGCAAGTAACTAAAATTGTATTTGAGATCTGGGTATTGTTCCTCAAAATTTATTTGTATTACGACACTTGTAAGTTTTGAGAAAAATGCACCTGATCCTCTAATTATTCACAATTAATACTTTGTTTCTTGCATTAGAATAACAATATAAATTTCTATTCAATTTTAAACTTTAGTGTATTTCTAACTGTTTCGACCAACTAAGTTCTTTGTAGTTATTTAAACAGTTATTGTTTAATATGTTGAGCAAACTTACATATATGTATATGTACTCTGTAGGAAATGTCACTAGGGAATTAGTACTGATTCACTATTATACCCCACACAATGCTTTTTGCTATAGACATTTAACGTGTGCGTGTCATTGAAGAGCAACTACTGACGTTGGTACTACTGAGTAAGTAGTTCTCTTGGGACCATATGGAGACATTGGAAACAGATAGTCACTAGTACATTCTAGTAATTCTAGTATACACTTTTCATAATGAAATTGAATATTTTGTTCACATTTTAGTATTTTATTAAACAAATTTATAAAAATAGAATTTATGCATAAAAAACATACAATAACAGTAACATTCAATCGTCCAGCATATTACCAGCAGGAATGGATTTTGTTTGTCATTTCTATTAAATAAATATATGTAAATGAAAAATTTTATGTTTCGCTGATGGCACAAAATCTTCCACGGGGTCAAACAAAAATTTCCGTAATTGTTACCTTTCACTTAAAATTGCTTCATTACCATATTTTCTATTTTTATACAATATGTATTCTTATTTAACATGCTCGTGCCATTGAAAATCTGCTATGAACGTCCGTAGTTCGTTTGGGACCATATCTAGCACTATTTTCGATTTAATCGTAAGCGACAAAAATGAAAAAAGTCACGAGTATGGTTTTTTTTTAAATTTATTTAAATAAAATAAAAGTCTTACAGTTATCAAAAATTTTGGCATTTTGATAATTTCTAAAATGTAGTTTTGGAAATTATAAAACTAGGATGGTGTAAATATGTCCCTTAGGAGCCTTCAGAGTATCACACCTATGTGGTTTAGTACGTGTGCTCTTCCATATTTTACCAAAATGACCACTAATCTTCTCAAGAAATTTCACTTCGATTGATTCAATTCCCAAAATTATTTGAGAAACGTGACCAATTGTCCCCTAATCTTCTCAAGAAAATTATGTTTTCTTAAATCTAATTTTTGTTCCTGTCTCTGCTAGTTAAATTCGAATTTATCTTCACACACATCAACTGGTAATGCATCAAAATAGTTGGTGGATATTGTCCGCAAGCTACTCTTGCTGTTATATGCATTAGCATAACGCATATCAGAAAAATATATGATATTGATATGATTGCGTCTGACCCATGTATGTATGTATGGTTTTTCAATAGAGTTGTATCGAGCTCTTTCAGTCAGTCTGGTCAAGCCCATTTAAATTACATGGGTTTGATCATTGCAAGTCTAGTTCTCAAACACTGTCATTTGTTTTGTAGTTATGACAAACTAACTACTTCAGCCAAAAACAACCCGCTTCAATGCTGTTACTTGTTACTTTTCCACTTTTTTATTAGAGAGTGAAATTGAAGGTGTGAAATTTTCATTTTTGGTTTTATTATGGCACGAATTTGTTTCATGTGGCGCACCTCTGTAACTAATTTCTTAATTATACTCACATATCTATTAATGTATGAATTCATATCTCCGAAATTAAGTTTTTATCGAAGTTATAGTTTTCTGACAACATTTAAAAGTTCTTTTCATGTTAAAACGTCTCTTGAAAAACCTTAGCCTGAGCGAATTAAATCTTTCTGTATTGGAAATTGCAACTACATACTTTTTGTTACATTTAAATAAACATGAGATCTTAATATTAAATTAATGCATAAACTTATACTTAATTCATTGTTATATTGATAACAGTATAATTGTATTTAATTATTTATTTTGTTGTAGAAAATATTTAAATTTTTTAAAAACATGCATAGTTATTTTATGAAATTTTAACATAATATTGTTTATTTCCTATTTAAAGCAAATAAAAAAGATAAAAAACTTTTGTTCATTTTTCATGAAAAATATTTTTTATGCAAAAAATTAAATCGTCCATTTTTCATGAAAAATATTTTTTATGAAAAAAATTAAATGGGCTATACATCTTCCATTTTTCATGCAAAAAATGGACTATACATTGTTCATATTTATGCAAAAAATTAAATGGACTATACATCGTCCATTTTTCATGAAAAATATTTTTTATGAAAAAAATTAAATGGGCTATACATCTTCCATTTTTCATGCAAAAAATGGACTATACATTGTTCATATTTATGCAAAAAATTAAATGGACTATACATCGTCCATTTTTCATGAAAAATATTTTTTATGAAAAAAATTAAATGGGCTATACATCTTCCATTTTTCATGCAAAAAATGGACTATACATTGTTCATATTTATGCAAAAAATTAAATGGACTATACATCGTCCATTTTTCATGAAAAATATTTTTTATGAAAAAAATTAAATGGGCTATATATACATCTTCCATTTTTCATGCAAAAACTGGACTATACATCGTTCATATTAATGCAAAAAATTAAATGGTCCATTTTTCATGAAAAATATTTTTCATGCAAAAAATTAAATTAAAATCGTCCATTTTTCATGAAAAATATTATTTATGAAAAAAATTAAATGCAAAAATTTCTTTATGCAAAAAATTAAATGGACTTCATATCTTCCATTTTTCATGCAAAAAATGGACTATACATTGTTCATATTTTTTTTATTTTGCAATAAATATAATAAAAGCGAAATACACTTTCGTCGAAGTTTTAAAATG
This sequence comes from Nowickia ferox, assembly GCA_936439885.1. Lineage (NCBI taxonomy): Eukaryota > Metazoa > Arthropoda > Insecta > Diptera > Tachinidae > Nowickia > Nowickia ferox. Next base: position 105,397,142 of record OW387025.1, read on the forward strand.
ATCTAGAAAAAAAGTAAGGAAAAGATTTTGTTTGAAAAGCTGTTGCTGTTCGTTATTGACACAAGGTCTACGGCTTATTTCGCAATAAATATAATAAAAACAAAACGATTATTTAATGCCGTTTCTAAGGCACTTTTCCCGAAGTAAGGAAAAGATTTTGTCTAAAAAGGTTTCGCTGTTGGTTATTGACACAACAACCTTATTTTGCAAAAATGCACTCTGCTCGAAGTTTTAAAAATTATGAAAGCGGATTTTTCTAGTTTTTTTTTTTGCAACTAGGTATGTACATATTTCTTTTTAGCAAATGTGGGTTAATAAGTCTGATTTTCAATACTTGCAAGTTGTTGTTTTCGGGCGGTTCCATAATACTCTTAGGATGAGATATTGAAAAAATTTAAGTCGAAAACCATTTTTTATTAACGGCTGAAAATAAAATTAAAACTTTGTTCAGAAATACTTTTAAATTGGGAAATACTATTGGAGTTTTTATCAACATTTTAGCTTTAATTAATCATAACTTCTCATTCCTTTCCTAATTCTCACCAATTTTTTTATTCAGCTGATCTCGTTTGCCTTTTTATATCACATGTAATTATTTCTATTTTTTTTCGATTTTACTAAATAGTATTCAGTATAAATTTTGTTAAAGTTCAGTTTAATTAAGTTCGGAGCTTGCCAGCTAAATGTAACTCAAATTTAAAATTTATTATAAACGAAATACTCGTACTTTTACTAAAAAATTATACCCCCTTGCTGTTGTATTTACTCAACGCATATTTTAAAAATATTTTTCACTGCCTGAAAAAAGTTAAATATTTGCGTTTGGGAGAGGAAAATAAAATAAAAATTTCATTTTTATGATACTTCCGTGCGAGTGTTTTTTTCTTAATATCGATCTGGCTTACATGCATACATGATATTAATTTTCTAAACGTTCTTTTGTCTGTCTGTCTGTCTGTCTGTCTGTCTGTATACTTTCAAATGATGTGTCATATTTTGTTGTTGTTATTTTTTTATGGTTGTTGTTTTTATTCATTTGCTTTTTATTTTTAATAAACTTCTCTCAAGTTCAAGATTTGAAAACAAAATTGAAGCAAAACATACATTAACATTTTCATGAATATGTATACATATCGTGCCATAACCACCAAAAAAGCTTAAGCGACATAATTTTCGCAATTAATTTTTTTAACGAAAATCGATTGCTTAGTCCATATTTACACTATGCAAGTCTTATTGCTAAGCTGATTAGTTTGTTAGGAAAGAGAGACGAGGGGAAAAGAAACTTTACTGTTCTCCTCGTCTATCTCTCCATCAAACTAATCAGCTTAGCAATAAGACTTGCATAGTGTAAATATGGACTTAAGATCGTAAGTAATCAGTGTTCGTCAAAAAATTAAGTTCGCAAATAATGACGCTGAAGCTTTGTTTTTAGCAGTTATGGCACCTTATGTATGTATGTACGTATGTTTGTAAATACAAACATGTTAAGTCCACATTAAAAAAAAAAATAGTCTGTTTCTAACTTGTAAACAATTTATTAAATACAAAAAAGTATTTTGGTTATGTTAATATTACAAAAATGCAACTTATTACATATGTATACCTATTAAGCCAGCGATATGTTTTTAATTTTATTTGTGCGAATATTTTGTCCAAAAAGGAATGAAGAAAGTAAACAAGTTTTTGTATATACTCGTATGTATGTATGTACATACCGCCCGTTTACTAAAACAACGTTATAACTCAGAAAGACTAGTTGGCCAGAAAAGGTGTTTAAAGTTTTCAATTTAAAACACATCAGGGAAAACGAAAATTTTATTTTTCTCTCAAGAGTTGTTGAGTTGAGTTGAGTAAACAAGATATTTGTAAGAAATTTTTACACAATATGAAGAACGATATGAGGATTTGAGTTATTACGTTGTTTTAGTAAATGAGCGTTAAGTTGTGTATGGGTAAGTGCGTTTTTTCCGCTTTTCTTTTCATTCCAGAAATATTTCAAAAAGCCTTTAGAAATCACTAACAGCTTTAATAATTGTTGTTAACCACACACGCACACACACACACACACACACGCACACACCCACATTTACAGTGATGCTTATATATATGTACATACATGCGCTTAAAAATACGGCTTATGCCTTTTAGGCTTTGAACAAAATAATCCATATCTATTTATATAATTAAAGGGTGTTTTTTATTGAGGTATTGAACTTTAAGTTGGCATCACTTTTTTAACTGGCGGCCATTTTGTCAGCTGTCAAGTGATTAATATTTAGTTTGGTTTGCCATTTCATCATGAACAGGTTGACAAAAGAACAACGCTTGCAAATCGTGCAAATTTATTTCGAAAATAATGGTTCAGTTCGCGAAGTTTACCGCAAGCTCCGTCCATTTTATGGTCGACAGAGCAATTAATTCGGTTAACCATGGATCGTTTTCGCACTACGTTTACTCTATGTGATAATACGCATCCGCTGAAGTCGCTCGTCTACGCCAACAAACCAGAAACGTTAGGGGACTTGGAAGCCAACATTCGTGGCGTTATTGCCAACATACGGCCCCATATGCTCGAAAAAGTGGTTGAAAATTGGACCTGTAGAATTGGCTTTATTCGAGCCAGCCGCGGCGGCCACATGCCCGAAATCATATTTAAACGTTAATAGCATAAAATTATCCTTCCAATAAAGCCAAATTAATGGACATTAAAACGATTTTCTTGTGTTTTATTTCAATTCGAAGTTCTATACCTCTAAAAAAACACCCTATATATAAAACGGAATGTGAGTTTTTTTTTGTTTGTTTGTACCTTATAAGAGACCAGACCTCTGGATCGATCTTCCTTCATTTCCACATATTTTTTAACAGATTTTATAATATAAACGAGCATAACTTCGCCATTTGTGGACCAATTTGCAAAGTTCATTGTGCATATGGAAAAGGTCCACTAATGGAAATTGTTTGTGTGGGGGAAGCATCAGCCACGAAATATCAGCCACGAAAATGGAACTGGAAAAGGTTCACTAATTTGTTTTTTTTTTTTTGGGAATTTGGGGGGGGGGGGGCATCAGATGCATGATATTCCAAAATTATTCCGACCTTTTCTTTTTCAACAATTGATAAGGACAATGGAGTAACTCCCACAAAATCTCAGAGATTTCATTTCATTTGCTTTATAATGTATATTAATACTATTTCCTTAAATTAGTACGAATCTTAAAAAAAAAATAGAAAAATCGTTCCAGTCGTTCTTCGATTTTGGATAAATTAAAAAAGTGAGCGTGGTCAATTAAAACATTAAAAAAAATTACGAAATCGGTCCAGACTAGAGATGGGCGCGTGTTGAATTTTTCCAACACGACACGACACGAATACGAATGCCAAGATGTCCAACACGAACGCGAAATTTTTTCAAAACACGAAACTGCACTACACGCACAAAATCAAATTGAATAGCAAAAAAGGCATATTTTAATATTCAAATAGACTAATTTTTTTTGTTTAATTTCAGAACTTTAAGCTTAAGATACCCCTACACTATCAACAAATTTGATGGTTTTAAGTGTTTGACGATACAAAATATTAAATTTTTTCTTTACTGGAAATTCATGCATACGTATTTTAACACCAAAAATCGTTTCGTGTTTATTGTGTCAATTTTGCTCAACACGATACGGCACGAGCACGCACGAAAACAGATTTTCTGTTACGAACACTTCGTGTTGAGTCGTGCGTGTTCGTGTCAGCAAAATAAAAAACGCGCCCTTCTCTAGTTCAGACGTTCTATAGTGATGCAATTACCAAAGAATGTTATTTGAGTTTTCTTAAATAGATAATTTTGTTTATTTAAAAGCGTTTCTTTTGCGGTAAATACTGTGTTTCCATCTGTAGTGCGATTCAGTAACTTTCAACAATCGTAATTTTTGCCTATACAATTTATCGCTTGCAATAACGATTGTGTGATTCTGTAACTTATTTTTAATGATAATACGCTGCTGATATTTTCTGTAGATTTTTGTCGATAAAATTAACAGCACATAAATTATTATCTCTTAAATAACGACACAGGTGACATTAACCTACAGCGAATATCGTTAACGATTTTACTGAATAGCAAATTCGATAAATTTTCTTTATAATTAACGATGCGATTATCGTTAAAAAAAAACTTAGTGAATCGCATTACTGGATTCAGTAATTTTTTGCGTAATATTTATCAATATATTTATTGGTTTGCGGCAACGATAATGTGATTCTGTAATATATTTTTTTCTACAGTGTATATCAGTGTTTGACTTGCCGTTTAATTGTGTATCATGTGGCATCGCTGCACTCAAAATAAGCGAAAAGCACAAAGAAGAATTTAAGAAAAACTGAATGAATTTCAGCTATTTTACTGTTTTTTACTACAACCGACAGCGAATATCGTTAAAATATGTAACTGAATAGCAAAGTCGATAAATTTTCGGTATATTTATTATAGCGATAAGAAGATCGTAATAACAGTTACTGAATCCAGGTACTGTTGTATACATTTTTAACGCATCTTTTGTCATCCACTTTATTTGTCGGCTTTGTTTTTTTATGTATCTCTATGTTTATTTTTGTTAACAAATTATGTTAACTTTTAATTTACAAAAAAGAAGATATTTTTAAATACAATTTAAACAGAAATAAATCTTGCAACGGGCTTGTGTGTGCATCCGTACACTTTCTTATCTAAACGAGCAAATTGTATTTAATAATTTAACTTAATTTTTATTTATTTTTTATTTGACTCAGCTCAAATGTAAATATTTTGAATAGTAATTTAGCACTTGGCAGAGATGCGTTCGTGAGAGTAAACTTTACTTTACTCACAATAAATTATAAATAAAAAGTGTGAAATCGTAAAATCATTTTAACCCAATCAAATCCTGTAATTAAATAATTCTGTAATAATAAAGAATTAAGGAATTGTTTTTCTGGCATTATGTATGTAGTATATGAGACTAGCCCATTTATTTAGTTTATTTCTGAATGTTGATAATTAAAAAAAAGGCCTAATTTCTCTAGAATATGGCGAGTGATAATTTATATTGAAATATGTATAAAAAAAATAGTTTTTTCAACAATTAACAACATTTATCAAAGGCAAACTAACATGTAAATTCTGATATTAATTTGATTTCGGATATCAATAGAATGTTTATGGAAAAGAAAAATAAATATTTCAACTTGATTTATTGTTATTTATTAGAGAGCGTTGTTACGAGTAGAAAATTAGGCCATAAACATACGAAAACAGCGTTATTGGTATTTTGTAATATTCTTATGTACGAGAAACCTAAAATAATATCAAGGCGAATTGCTAAGTTACTCAAGAAGATTATGTTAAGCGTTACAGCCTGCCAGTTCCACGAGAACCTTCTCACTTGGGCGCTGATCGGCCCCCTTGTGCTGCCTGGGCGGGAGAAAAGGACATGAGAAAAAGTTTTCCCTTCACATCATCCCATTTGCTCGGTACTAAACCAACCTGAAGCTTCTATGCTTGCCTTTTCATTTCATGCATTGGTTGCTTGTAATCATGTCGCTGAATTTTGGCTTTGGCATTTGTTTGATTACGAGGCGGCATTCAGCGCATCCTTGTGAAAAGAGCCTCAGAGGTTGGTGGTGTTTTAGGCGAAGGATTATTTCTATTATAACCCATACTTTGCTGCAAATACACACCACCTGCCACAGCTATAGGGTGTTTTTTTATTGAGGTATAGAACTTTAAGGTGGCATCACTTTTTTAACTGGCGGCCATTTTGTCAGCTGTCAAGTGATTAATATTTAGTTTGGTTTGCCATTTCATCATGAACAGGTTGACAAAAGAACAACGCTTGCAAATCGTGCAAATTTATTTCGAAAATAATGGTTCAGTTCGCGAAGTTTACCGCAAGCTCCGTCTTGCTTGCCTTTCCATTTCATGCATTGGTTGCTTGTAATCATGTCGCTGAATTTTGGCTTTGGCATTTGTTTGATTACGAGGCGGCATTCAGCGCATCCTTGTGAAAAGAGCCTCAGAGGTTGGTGGTGTTTTAGGCGAAGGATTATTTCTATTATAACCCATACTTTGCTGCAAATACACACCACCTGCCACAGCTAGGGTGTTTTTTATTGAGGTATAGAACTTTAAGGTGGCATCACTTTTTTAACTGGCGGCCATTTTGTCAGCTGTCAAGTGATTAATATTTAGTTTGGTTTGCCATTTCATCATGAACAGGTTGACAAAAGAACAACGCTTGCAAATCGTGCAAATTTATTTCGAAAATAATGGTTCAGTTCGCGAAGTTTACCGCAAGCTCCGTCCATTTTATGGTCGACATAATCGTCCATCAGAGCAATTAATTCGGTTAACCGGTCAATTGGCCACCAAGATCGTGTGATTTTCGAAAAAGTGGTTGAAAATTGGACCTTTAGAATTGGCTTTATTCGAGCCAGCCGCGGCGGCCACATGCCCGAAATCATATTTAAACGTTAATGGCATAAAATTATCCTTCCAATAAAGCCAAATTGATGGACATTAAAACGATTTTCTTGTGTTTTATTTCAATTCGAAGTTCTATACCTCTAAAAAAAACACCCAACTTTACCCAGAACCTCAAAACTTCTTCAAATCTCATAGCATTATACCATTAAATTTTTTCTTCCTGCTGCAAATTTCAAATACAAATTTTCCACTCTCACTATCTTCTATAGTTTTAACTTATCTCGTAAAAAACTTTGCTTCTTTTTGCCTATTTTTTACTTCAAACATAAGTACATCTGTACTTGTCAAATATAGAACACACGTCACGAAACTGACTATTTGGCAGTTGGCCGCAGAAACAAAACAAAAACAAGTAAAAACTTCAAAGTATTTATAACTAAAATTTCAGTTAAAAAGAATCAAATTCTGTGAATACATAAATAATACAATTACTCGTGTTATCGAATAGTAAAGATTTATACTTGTGTTTATTCGTACTATAGAATAGCCAAAGCAAAAACTTTCCTTTGCGAATTCGTGCACACAAACATACATACATATGTATGTATGTATGGGTATGTACATAATACTAGAACTCCTCCTTATATGTACATACGTATACAATTTCTTTTAATTTTTATTAATTTTATTTTATTGACATTGCTTATTTGATATCTATTCAAATACTTCTTGCTATAGCATTAATTAATAATAACAACTTGTTTAAAAAGAAGGTGAAGTTTTATGTTACTTTTTTTTCTCAATTTCTCTTATCTTTATTGAACTGACTTGTGGGTGTGAAATTAATTCGAATTTCGCTAACTTTGTAAGCAGACTTACTACGCACTGACTTTTGTAGTCAGCTTTAAATAAAATAATTCCATAGCATTTTTTAAAATCATGCTTATAAACAATGTTTCAATATGCTTGTCATTATCTTTCAAATACAGTTTTAGACTTTCTATTTTCAGCCTTCGACTTTTCATACGCTTTAAATACTTATAAATATCATGTGGTTTGCGGGTTTTATTCGATAAAGACAGCAGGTCCAGAAGGCATTTGCACTTTAAAAAATATAAACCATTTTATCTTAGTTTATTAAAACAAATTTCTTGGTTTGTTTATTTTTTATTTTTATTTATAAAATAAAAATCAAGTCTTTAAGGCCAAATATGAGTCATATTCTACTCAAAAATATACATACATATGTAACTATTTGAAAAAAAATTTGAGAAAAATTTATTTTATTAAAGAAGAAACGGTTGAACAAAAACAATGTAACATAATATCCACTACATTAATACTTACATGTATGTACCGACGGTACATCGAATAAGTAAAAATAATTAATGTGATGATCGTAAAAGATAAGCAAGAATAGTTAAATATACTTAGGTAGAGTGACATAACTTCGTGCTAACCTGAATAGAAAAATGAAAAAACGGATAAAACAGAAAATGAATAGTGATACTTACAAATGTGTTTGCCAAAGGTAAATCAATAATTGTATACACAATATTTCTCATATTCCATTTCATTGAAAATCTGCGTTAAATAGCTGATGTTAATAACAATCTCTACCCCAGTAGATAGACTTGGGTGCTGATGAAGTGCGTTGCTGCACAGAAAAATATCGGTATTTCCCCCAGCTTATAGTCTAATTTAATTTTTCTTCTCTTCTTTAGAAACTCACATTAATTAATAAAAATATTTCATTCAATAAGAATTGAAATTACTGAACTTAAGCCCGACTAAGAAATTATTTCTGATTAAAATGTTTTTTATTTTCAATTTATACCTGTTTGACAAAAACACTTAAACAATTTGTAGAACAAGTTACTATCAAATCATTTTTATATTTGAAATTAATGTTTATATTTTTTCTATTGTCGTCAGTCGTTTTTTACTTTTGTACCAATAAACTTTTGTTCTATAATCTTTTACAACAAAGTCACATCCACTGCTATTGTTTTAACTCTAAAGATATTGTATGTATATTGGAGAAAATATCTTCCAACAGAAACACACACAAAAAATCATGTAAAAAACGATTTTAGAAAACAACATTTATGTGAAAATCGAAGACGATCCAAAACACGTGCAAGCAAAGCAGCTGTCAACAATTAACTGAACATTCAAAATGGTTGAAATTGTCGTCATAAGTGAGTGACATGAGTACCAACATAACGCCACAAAAAAATCTAAATTCGAAATTTTGAACACACCTCGTATATAATATAAATACATATGAATGTATGGACAAGATGGATATCTATCTACCTCTATATAAAATATGAAACAAAATGTCAAAACACTTTTTGCAAATAGATTTTGACATCCATTGCACACCATAAGGCCAATTTAATTCGCCTCTGCTACCACCCAATAAAATAATTTCGCTTTTATTTCATGTTTCAGTAATACCTGATTTACAATAAGAATTTTTTTATGAAATTTAATTTTTATTTGCTAATTGCAGCGCTATAAAAGAGAATTTTATATAAAAAAGCACGTGTAATGATTCTCTGATCCATTTTTGGCAACTTTTTTATATATAAGTTGCTCCTCCAGGCCTCCTATGGACAAATAAAAAATTTTCATGCAACTAATTTCATGAAAAAAATGCTTATTGTAAATTAGGTATAAGTGTTGCCATGGTCAAAAATCGCATAGAACTTTTACACTGAAAAAAAAAATACTAAATAAGTTTTGACATAGTAAAAACTAATTTTATTGCAAAACATACAAATCGAAAAGTATGGACTATTCGACATTCGAAAAATCAAGATTGTGAAAAAACCGGGTTTTAAAACCGGTTGAAAACCCGAGTCGATCACCCTAGTTGACATCCAACGTATATTCCAAGGCGAATTCACATCAGGTGATCCTAATTCACCAGCTGACATAATTTCTCTGCTGTCAATCAATGCAAAACGCTGACAGAAGAAAATTTTACACTAACAAATATACAAGGCGAATACGCAGAGTTGCAAATTAAGACCACCTGGTATCAATTCGCCTTGGTATATTCAAATTACAAGCGGCGAAAATAGTCACGTGATCCCTTAAGAAAATCTAGTATGGATTCGCCTTGATATGTATGTATATACATTATTAAATTAAAAAAATATATTTTTATGTTTTATATTATCTACATACTCGTATATACAGTTTGTCCAAAAAATGTTTTCATTGCTATAAAAAATCATATACTGTGCAAAGAAAAGCTTGTTTTGTAGTGAGTTACAAACATCCAATTTTTTTTGTGTATACCTTCTCAAAGTTGTTTATAACTATATTACTTAAAAAAAAAAATAATATCACTTCAACAAGAAATTTCTAATAATAATCAGAAATAATTTCTTAGTCGGGCTTAAGTTCAGTAATTTCAATTCTTATTGAATGAAATATTTTTTAAATTAACTAATGTGAGTTTCTAAAGAAGAGAAGAAAAATTAAATTAGACTATAAGCTGGGGGAAATAACGATATTTTTCTGTGCAGCAACGCACTTCATCAGCACCCAAGTCTATCTACTGGGGTAGATGTTATTAACATCAGCTATTTAACGCAAATTTTTAATGAAATGGAATATGAGAAATATTGTGTATACAATTATTGATTTACACGCAAATTTTTAATGAAATGGAATATGAGAAATATTGTGTATACAATTATTGATTTACAGGCAAATTTTTAATGAAATGGAATATGAGAAATATTGTGTATACAATTATTGATTTACATTTACATTTAAAATTGTTTCATTTCTAATAATGGCTAAAAACATTACATCACAATTAATAAACAGTGTGTTTATTTCCCTAAAATGTATTTTTTTTCTCAGCTAATACTTTGTGTGCCCACGGTGAGCATCAATTACCGTTCGTAAACATCTGGACATCGAATGAATTAGCTCACGAGTATATACTATATTCTGCAGCTATTTTCTCCCACACTTCCTTTATAAGCCTTATTAATTGAACTTTATTTTTAGGTGAGCCCACACATTTTCGATGGGGTTCAAGTCAGTACTTTGTGCTGGAGTGTCAATAACTTTTCTGTTGTTATATAGCAACCATGTCCTACCGGGAGACGATTTTTGATTCGGGTCGTTGTATTGATAAAATTTATAATTAAGCTTTACCGGGTTTCCTGAGCACTGGCAGATAATTCGCTCTTCAGAATACCAGCATAAACTTCCTTGGTTCATTATGCCTTCTAAACTCGAGAATTTCACCAACTCCTTCGATGATATACAATCCTACACCATGACAGATAATTTTCAAAACGTTACTAGCTTTGTTTCATCACAAAAAATTACGTTATCCCAGTACTCGAAAGTAAAAGAAATATGGCCAATAGCTACATAATTTCATAATAGCTACAATTTTCATTCATTTCATTTTTTTTTCTAACATCTCTGAAGAAATATTCATGATTTTTCGGCACGTTTCGAACACTTCCATGTGATAAATTTGCCCCTCAGCCAGTACTGATTTGCTGTGCTAGTCCTCCAGTGCTGGAATGCGATTCACCTACAATAATTCTTATTACTTTAGTTTCAATACGCAGAATAATATTTTTTTGTCTGCCTTGCGAATGTTTTGCTTCCAGTCTACATTCTTTTTCAGCAAATGTCCTGAGATTAAGGGCACAAAGTAGACCAGAGGTAACACAAGATAATTGTGTTTCTGTGGTGTTTTTAGAGGTCTCGCTCACACAGTCATCAAATCCTCTTTACTTTTTCTTTCGCGTGGTATTATTTTAAAGTAATTACATTTAAGTCCTTGTGGTCTCATTCGCAGCCTAGTTATTGTAAATAAATGGTAAAAATAAATATTTGCGAACGAAAATACTTAAAACAAAGTCTCTAATCATTTGAAAACAAATTTTAATCACTTTATTAATACTAATAATCCTTTTCGCATTGTGTTTTTTAATTCAATACCACAAATTCCTTCATTTAATTTTGTGCAAATGTTCATGTGCTCAAGTGTATTTTCAATTTATGCTTTGTGGTCTCATTCGTTGTTTGCTTTTTGCAATAACAAACACACTATATTTGTTCCTTTTTGACAGTGATCAAATCAGCGGATTTTAGCTTTTTTCATAAGTCACTTTCTACAACTCTGGTCTACTTTGTGATTAAGGGAACGCATTTCAATAATTACTTTGCAGAATTTTCCTTTGTAATAATTGAAATATACTAATTGAATAAAGCAGAAGAAGATTTCCCTGAAATAGCGAATTTTTCTATTTGATGTTAAATTGAAAACATTTTTTTGACACCGCGTACAAAGAAATGGTTTACTCTCTGTTGTTGTTTTTTTTTTTTGTAATGAGTGCTTAGTGTGTCTGCAGAACTTTGGCGCCATATTGTCGTAGACAAGCAGATCTAACGGTATGCGCAAAACCAAACCAAAAAGGAATTTATTTGTTGTAATTCATGTTTGAATGAAAAATTACTAGAATTTTTGAGCATGGAAAACATTTTTTTGACAAACTGTATATAAAATCGTAGTGTTAGTTTGTTCGTAACGCACGATACGATCTTTGGAACTGAAAATTTCAACACAGGTTCGGACAATACGCGGAGGGTTTTTGTTTTGTTTTTGACTCAATAAAGTGACCATCGTGAAGTAATTTATAGTTAAAAATAATAATATAATTGAGGGTAAGACAACGTTTGCCGGGCTCACCTAGTTATATTATATGAATTGAATGAATGAATGAATTATTAAGTCAAAGGGAAACACAGTACACTGCGACGAAAGTATATAGATCTATTGTATTATCATCCAGACCTAATCTCCTGATGAAGCTCAGGATTGCCAGTGGGTCTAGTATTGGCAGTTCCCAATCCTCCAATAGGTACTTGCCCAATTGAATATGAATTCTGTGGCATAACGCTTCACAGTCCTTCAGAATATGCTCTGGGGTTTCATCATCGTATAGTTATATTATATTATATATACAATAAATAAATATATTTCGAAAATAAAAATTTTTGTATGGGGACCACCCTAATGAGTGAAGATGGAGGCTAGGCGTGTTCTTAATAAATGTTGGGTGTCGGTCATATATTTGACTCTAATACGGGCACTCTTGGGCTAGTTAAATGGCGGGTAATTTTATAAAAAATAATCAGCCTTATCATGAATTCCACATGTGAAAATTTCCGAATAAAATTTTTCGTTCACATGGATTTTAATTTCGTATCATCAATTCCAATACTTTTTCCACTTTTTCTAACAGAGAAATCTTTGTGAATGATAATATTCATAAATTGTCAAAATATTTCGCAGTCGTATGAAGTTTTTTGATACCAATTGTTCACACGCTCGGAAATTTCCATGTGAAATTTTATTTATGATAAGAAGCGTTGATAAGGGGTAGTATGTTCATAGAAAATGTAGGTTGGAAAATATTAGTGAGGGTCAGTCTTACATTTTAACCCTCTAGGAGCGACTCAGGGGCAGTTATGCAAATTTTCGTGGATTTTTGCCTCGTTTTCCCTACTTTTGACCACGGCGAACAGCTGTAGTTTCCCTAATTTTTGGGCTCATGCATTTTGTTTTCTAAACTTTACAAAATAAGGGGTTCTAGCCTATCCAAATCCTGTTGCTAAGGATTTCCATATAGCACTATTCCATTCCTAATGTACATTGCAAGTTAAATAAAAGCTTCTAAAATAGTTAGACCGCTTTTCCACACACAAAGTTTGCTTTTAAAAGTCTTGAGTTTATAGGAGAGGAGGGAAAAGGCTCCCATTCACTTCTCTCCTACAAACTCAAGTCTTGGCAAAGTAATGAAATATAAAAGTTAAAAAATTAAAGGTAAAAAGTAAAAGTATATTTTCTATATTAAAATTTTATTTTGTCATAATCAACAAATAAAAAAAATGCTACTCGCTCGCTATACTGGTTAAAAGGTTAATTGAAAAAATTCAAACGACATTTGATGTTCTTTGACTGAAACAATTAATGTGACCAGATAACAACAAACAACAAACAACAAACTGTGGCATACAAGCTTTAAATTAATTTAATTTTTTTAGCTTTCGTTTTCTTTTCTTTTAACTGACGGATTTTTATCAAAATACTTGAATTACCACAAAAATAAAAACGATAATCAGACGCTATAAGAAGCCTTAAAAGTGTTTAAAACCTTGTAACACTTTCAATATTTGAGAGCATTTAAATGAATTCGCTAATTTATAATTGAAATTAATACATTTAACTAAAATAAAAATAATAATTAATAAATTCTTGTATTATTATTTCTGTTTTTCAGCTTTATATTGTTAATAGGAAATCCCTTTTCCGTAGATAGTTTATTCCTGCTGTCTCTCTCCCTCTTTGCTACTCTCTCTCTCTCTATCTCTGTGGCTCTCCAACGAATGGTTTTTGTGTGCCTTTAACTGCTGTCGACAGAATTAAAATTAGCAGATTTCAGATTAAGTTAAGCATAAGAAGAAAAGACAATGCAATTTTTTAAAGTTTTTGCCACATTTACAATATTGTGTTTGACCACACATACATGTGTGGTAAACAGCAGTAATTCCGCCGCGGATGAAAATGTAGCGGCCGGTAATCGTTACAATACACACCTCAGTCCAGTGGCCAGTGTCGGCCAACCGCCAACGGCCAGCAATCAGCAGCGATATCAACATATACCACCGCATCAGCAGCAACAGGCTCAGTATCCACATTACCAAAGTGCCCAAAAATACATGCCACATGGTGGAGGTGGTGGGCCTGGGGCTGGGGCTGGAGCTTCAAGTCATAGTGTGGTGGGTAGTGGCTTGCATCATCCCTCGCATGGATCCGCTGTAAGTGGACCAAACATTTATCATCCAGCACCTAGTGGCGCTCATGCTGAACCCAAAAATACTTACAATCTCTTAAGTGAAGCGATGTCACAGGCTGTTAGTAATGAATTCAGTAAGTAGTTGATTTATTGATTGAGGCGTTTTAATTTTCAATCAGAGGTGCCATAACCATAACCATACAAAACAGCTGTTCGAACCAACCTTATGAGCAACACTGCATTTGATTATGGATGGCGCGCCATAACGCCAGATAAATAATCATAACTGTAGAAACCAATTGAATTTGATTTTTGGTTATATCTTTGGCATTATGGTTAAGGCATGTCTAATTTAAGCCATAATGCCGTATCCATAACAATAGAAACCAATTGAATTTTGGTTTTTCGCCGCTGTTTGTTGGTTAGTACCCTTTTACATTTGGGAAATTGAAAGACAGACAGACGAAGTTTGTAGAAGAAAGGGCGAAGATGCAGAGTATGTAGTACACGACCCTCTGTATCGGACATTTTTTTTGTTTCTTTTCACTTTTCGTAATTTGTTATTGTTGCTTCATATGATTTTTCTCATTTGAGCGGTTGTATGTATACTGGATGTGTATTATCAAGGCATATTTATGTGTATGTGTATGAGTAGCAATCGCGAAAAAGAAGTAAACAAACTACAAAATTTTTGTCCGTCTATTAATTTCCAATATGTAAAAGCTTCGGGCAAGAACAAAAGAGAATTGAAAAAATGTCCGGCAAGAAATGTCTCAAATGTAAAAGAGGACTTAAGGCTCAGTTAGCCGACTGTAATGCAATGTAACTGTAATGTAGGAAACTGCTGATCGATATTTTTATATGAAAAGTAGGTTACGTTACATTACATCTCTATAACCATTTCCAGTACTTTTCACATAACAATATCGATCAGCTGTTTCCTACTGCTGAAGTTACATTACATTACAGTCGGCTAACTGAGCCTTTTATTACTTTTCACATAACAATATAGATCAGCTGTTTCCTACTGTTACAGTTACATTACATTACAGTCGGCTAACTGAACCTTGAGCCTTAAGAATCTGTACATTACTTTTCACATAACATTATCGATCAGCTGTTTCCTACAGTCGGCTTATTGAGCTTTAATAGGTGAAGCAAATATATTTATGGTATGGCTATGGCCACATGGTATGGCATGTCTGATTGAACCTTTAAATTTTATTTTTTACCAAAGATTTCTCAAATTAAAATTGCAAACTCAAACGTCATACATATTGTAGGCTCGCTTGGCAGTGGTTCAGCTGATGGTGCTTGTCATGCTGAAGATCTTGATTGTTACAGCGATCAAGATCGCTTAGGCATGGAAGCTATTAGAAGTTTACATCGTCAATTGGATGACGACGACAATGGAAATATTGATTTAAGTGAATCTGATGACGTAAGTCTTAAATTACATGCAATTATTTATTATTAAATTTTTCATTTTGTTGTTAACTTACAACTTATATCTCTACTATTGTTTTGCATGTTGATATTAAATCAATAAAATTGTAAGCAAACAAAAAAAAATACTACATTGTATTAATTAACTTCTATACTTCCTGTTGTTTAGTTTTTGCGTGAAGAACTTAAATATGATTCGGGCTATGAGAAACGGCAAAAAGCTTTCCATTTCAATGATGACATGCATATATCCGTTAAGGAGTTATGGGAGGCTTGGCTAAGATCAGAGGTAGGTTAAAAATCAATGATATTTTTTTTATAATAGTTAGAATAATTTACTTTCCAGGTTCATAACTGGACTACTGAACAAACCACAGATTGGTTGGCCCAATCTGTGCAGCTTCCCCAATATGTTGATCTATTTAAGCAGCACAAAGTTTCCGGCGCCAGTTTGCCGCGGTAAGAGTTTAAGTTTAATAGATACAGATTTTTTTTAATTTTGCTTTTTTTTTCTATATAATTTTCAGCTTGGCTGTTAATAATATGCATTACGTCAGCAATGTTCTGGGTATCAAGGACCCCATACATAAACAAAAAATTGCCTTAAAAGCCATGGATGTGGTATTATTTGGACCTCCAAGAGGTGAGCGCAAATATCAAATTATAAATATATATATTTGAAAGTTATTAGTGAATTTTTATTTTTCATTATAAACAGAGACTGGCACCCGCTGGAAAGATTATATTTTGGTTACTTTACTACTCAGTGCTATTATTGGTTGTTGGTATGCCTATCAACAAAATAAAAATGCTAAAAGACATCTGCGTCGTATGGCCCAGGATATGGAGGGCTTGCAAAGAGCTGAGCAAAGCTTGCAAGAAATGCAAAAGGTTAGAAATTTTGTAATTACCTAATTCCTCTCGTGATTTTAAAACTTTTTTTGTTTGGGGCGTAGGAACTTGAGCGTGCCCGCTTGGAGCAAGAGAATGTGGCAACTGAAAAAATGGACCTGGAGCGACGCCTCAAAGAAGTGCCCACCTTAACGTCTTCCAACTCCGATTTAGAGGTACAACAGCTGAAGAAGGAGATTGAAATGTTGCGCTCAGAATTGTCACGGGCCGAAATTGAACTTGTCGACAATTGTTGGGCACCGCCACCGCAACTGCAATCCTGGCTTCAGTACACTTACGAACTTGAAAGTAAGAATCATTTAAAGAAGCGTGTTTCAGCCGAAAAACAATTGCAGTTGGCCAGAGAAGCTTGTGAGAAACTGCGCAAGAAACGTTCAAGTTTAGTGGGAGCTTTCGTTTCGACTCATGGCAAAAGCATTGACGATGTAGATCGTTCAATTGTCGAGGCTCGTAATTCGCTAGGCGAAGTGACGAACGAGTTGCAAGAACGTTTACACCGCTGGAAGCAAATTGAACAGTGTTTGGGTATAAATATTGTGAATAATAATGGCTTGTCGTATTTGGAAAGTGTTCTGTATGGCCGTAATGGCGGCGCTAATAGTGGTACTTCAATAAAAAGTTCTAGAGGTGAGAGAAATTTCTGTATTATTGCTTATACTTCTTTGTTATAAATTACCAGTATAATAGATATTAATAACGAAAACTTAACGCTTTGTTATCTTTCAGGACGCATTACCAGCAGCTCAGATGATTTAGATGATGAATCTGTTCAAGGTAAGCTAAATTTTGAAAATTTTTCCTTGCTCTCCGCTGAATAAATGTGCACGTTCAACGAAAGATAACTATAAAAATATTTTTAAAAATAAAAACTATTCTTACACAATTGAAACTACAAAGAAAAAATCTCTTAATGTTCCATGATCAAACAAAACAAAAAACATTTTTTATGTTCATGCTCAGTTTTCGCATAAAAAATAATTAAAAAAAGAAAGAAATCAATCTTTAATCAAAACTTAAATGTGAAAGTTACGAATGCTGTGTCTGTTTTATTTTTATATACTTAATTTTTTTTTTTCATTTTTGATTGTTGTAAAATTAAGTGCAATATATTTTAGTCTGTACTTTATTTAAAACGAAACGTTTCTTTTTTTGCATTTTACTTATACATATACATGTACATAATTTATTTCTTGTCCTAAGCTATAAAACTTTAGTTTCATATCCTCAATTCCTATTTTTAATTTCATTATACCAGCTACTTTATTATTGTATTGTAATTTGCGACAAGAAATTTTATTTTTATTTTAAACTTTATTATAGCATCTTTTGAATAAACTTTTGATTTTGATTTTTAAATATATTTACACATATTTTTTTATTTCTTCAAGCGTTTCTTCCTACAAAGTTACTTTCCCCCCGCTATCTTTGTAATTGATATTGCAATTATGTCTTAATCCTTTCCGGCGATAATGTTTTGTTGAGTTTTCATACTAAAGTTATATGTATGTATATAATTGTATTTATGCGTTGTTTATTTACACACATACTCGAATGTACGGGGCTTACTAAATATGCCGCATTAAATTTTAAACAAAAGACAGTTTATATTAAATATTTACTTTTTATTTAAATGGAACTCTTAATTAAAAATAGCTTTCATTAAAACGAAACTTTTTATTAAAAATATATTTTTTTTTACAAAAAGGTGCTTTTTATTAAAAAGGTAATTTTTATGAAAAATATACTCTTAATTAAAAAGGCAATTTTTATTCAAAAGCTACTTTTTTTCAAAAGGTACTTTTTATTCAAAAGGTACTTTTTATTCAAAAGTTACTTTTTATTCAAAAGGTACTTTTTATTCAAAAGGTACTTTTTATTCAAAAGGTACTTTTTATTCAAAAGGTACTTTTTATTCAAAAGGTACTTTTTATTCAAAAGGTACTTTTTATTTAAAAGGTACTTTTTATTCAAAAGGTACTTTTTATTGAAAAGGTACTTTTAATTCAAAAGGTACTTTTTATTCAAAAGGTAATTTTTATTCAAAAAGTACTTTTTTCAAAAGGTACTTTTTATTCAAAAGGTACTTTTTATTCAAAAGGTACTTTTTTATTAAAAAGTACTTTTTATTCAAAAAGTACTTTTTTATTAAAAAGGTACTTCTTTATTCAAAAAGTTCTTTTTATTCAGAAGGTACTTTTTATTCAAAAGGTAATTTTTATTCAAAAAGTACTTTTTATTCAGAAGGTACTTTTTATTCAAAAGGTAATTTTTATTCAAAAAGTACTTTTTTCGAAAGGTACTTTTTATGCAAAATTTACTTATTAAAAAAAGGTACCTAAAATAATTTATTAGCAAAAAGGTACTTTTTATGCAAAAGTTACTTATTAAAAAAGGTACCTAAAATAATTTATTAGCAAAAAAAGGTACTTTTTGTTAAAACGTAATTTTTTTATTAAAAATATTTATTATTAAAAATATACGCTGCTGAAAATATATATTGTATTAAAAAGTAATTTTATTTAAAAAAAAGTATTAAAAAGGTACTTTTTTTTATTGAAAAGGTGCTTTTTATTAAAAATATAATTTTTTGTAAAAAAGTACCTTTTATTAAAAAAAGGTACTTTATATTAAATATATACTTTTAGTGAAAACGTGCTAATTTTTATTAAAACCATACCTTTTGTTAAAAATCTTTTAATTCAAAAATTACTTATTAAGAAGGTACTTTTTATTGAAAGTTACATTATCTGCAAGTGGATAATAATGGAATAATTTTCAATTTTTCCAAAAAGAAAAAACAAAAATAAAAGATCTTAAGTTCAATAAGAAAAAATAAAAGAACTGTAGTTAAAAATCAAATAAATACAAATGTTCAAAGTATAATACGTTCATTCGAATTTTCTAACATCTATGGGAAAGCCCAAGTTATAAAAAAAAGTTCGGTATTCGCGTTATAGCAATCATCATGGCCAACATACAAAATTTAAAAATAAAACTTTATTTTCACCGGATTGGGTTAAAAATCAAAGACAATTTATTCATTATCTCTTAAAAAGCCAAGACAGAGTAGTAAGTATTGCAGTTTAAATAAAGTGTATCAAAAATTCTTTTCTTTTTTATACAAACAATTGGTTTTATTTTATTATCTTATCTTAGTATTTTTTTGTTGTTGCTATAATTCCATCCAAAAAGTAAAGTTAGACGCTCCAAATGGAGGAAATATAAATTGAGAAATGTTGCCAAACAGAAGAAAGGTAAGAAAGAAACCCTTAATTCTTCATATTTTTTTTTATCTCATTGTATTGCTGTCTTGTAAATAAACTTTATTAACAAAAAATATGTCTATGGTCATATACAACACTTTTAAATTGGTTATCTAATGTTGGCATGATGGTTGCAAGTTTTTTTTTTCACGATTAATTTCTGATAACATTTTGTGATATGTTGTCAAATTCATTAAAATGTATTATTATTAAATCATAATTCATTATCGTTTCTTGTTATATTTATTGCTAAAAATATTTTTAAATGGATAACTTGGTCTTTCTCTCTCTAGTTAAGTAACTGTCACATTAAAATGTTTTTGTCTTCCAATATACAAGGATATATGTACATACATATTTACATACAGACGATACACATACATATATTTCTTCTGAACTCGTAATTATGTATATATATATTGCTTAACAAAAAAACTAAAAATTTGTTATATTATATATTAATTTATAGTTATTTCAATCTGTTCTGTTCATGCAGAAGCATATTAGATCATGGATTCATGCTACGCAATTTTTTCCATTTCACTTTCTTCTCTATCTCTGCTGTTAGTGAATAGAAAAAGTTTAGCGCAAAAAATTTCATGAAATTTCATAAAAAATTTAATATTTTAAATTCGGTGTAGTTGTGTTTAATTTTCGTCCACGACTATGTATTTCATTCTAGATTGAAGGAAACTTGTAAACATTTGCTTTGATTTAATATAAAGTTGCTGATTAGTTGCTTAGTAACCGTGCATACGATGAAACGTTTGCTGGGAAACATTTTTAAATTCTCTACAAATCATAGACCCACTCTCACCTCTCCCACTCTCCTTTCTCTTTATCACTCTTTCTTTATACTTTAATACAGGTAGCACAAAGGGATCATTATAATGGACCCAAGTGAGCTGGACTATAATTCTCCCCAAATATTTCGAAGGGAACTAATTCAAAAATTTTAAAATCTAAATGTAAATGTTTTACAACAAATACAACCATAATGAATAATAATGGCCGTATTCATAGAAAATATTTTTCTATGAAATTTGTTTAATAAACATTTTTTAATACACCAAAAATATTTTGTGTTCCAATTGTTTGAGCTAATAAGGCCTAAGTTATTTATAATGTTAATAAAACGACTTAATTACATTTTTTCCCAACGTTTCGTCAATTGTTTATTTTTATTTTTTTTTTGATATGAAGCCTATAAAAACAAAACTCCTACAAACATGGTTGGTATACTCTTGTTCTTGAAACAAACAAAAATTCCCTGCATTAGAGGAAATAAATAAAAATATTAACCTTTAATCTAACAATCCCCTATGGACTCGACTAATTTATTATTGAATAAATGCAAATGAAAAAGTACAAATTATCAACTAACAGCAACCATTCAAAACAAATTTGTTTGGCAACACTATTCTTGCAAAAGCAAATGTACATACATACAGTTAGTGTCATTAATATTCGGTTTACAGATTAACAATCCATAAAAAGTCTACCAAACAATGGCAACCATTTAAACTGAAAAATTTCTTTCATTATTTTATTTAGCAATTGAGTACGAATATGAATTCATAAAAAATAATCGAAAAAATTATATCACTAAGTAAAAACTGATCGATTATTTAAAGTACTTCAAAAAATGTAGCGTCATTTATATTCGGTTTTTTTGATCAGTAAAGAAAAAATCAAGGGAGTATGAACCGTTTTGATTATAGTTACACTTTTTAAGGATATTTATCTCATCAGAGGACTTCTCTTAAGCAATTTGACATATTTTGAATTAAAAAAATATACAATCTTTTTTCCGAGTATCACTTTAGTTTTCCTACAAGTTGTAACTAAAGTCGAGAATGTGTGACCGACTTTACGGGATGGATTTGTCACTCAAACTTTGATTAAGATTAATATCTACCAATTCATGGGTAAGGTGAATCATTTTGAGACAATTACATGCAAGCTATACCTGAAAGGGGCTGTTTTATGACAAGCGTCATATCCTTCGTAATACTGAAATGTGTTAAAAATATCTCGTTTCGTTTTAAAATGTTTATAAATTTCTCTTAATCTATTCAAATACTGTCTGCAGTTGAAATTTAATGAATAAAACTTTTAATGTTTGATATTATTGGAAACTGTTTAACTGTGTCTGAATCAAAAGGTTTTTAATAGTATTTAGTGGTTACGGGGTTTGGGCAAATGTTTGCCAAATGTGGCCGTACCTTTACATAGAGGAAGTTACTAAATCGCACGTGCACAAAAGTTTCCATTAAGTTTCTCATTTTGCCTTAACAGCTTGTCATTCGCCATCACCGCTACCGCTCAAATAACCCATCAATTAGCCGGTCAATTCTTGGCTATTTACATCCCCCCCTGCTCATCACTAAAACGATTTTTCACTGACTCGTGTCACCATCATTATCTTTTACAAATTGCTATTAAAAAAAATGTACCCAAAAGCAAAAAAACTAAATTGATTAAAAGATAAAAGAAATCCTTTGTATTTTGCCAGGTTTCATTGATGGCTACAATCGGGGCTCTGGTATAAGTGCTTCAACAATTTTAAATAGCAGTTCGAACATAACAAGGGATGATTCGTCGGGTAGTGAGGACAATATTGATTCGCCATCGGTGCAGTTTTACTTGGGCAATGCACCGCCAACACCAGCAATAACGCCTCGTACACCGCTACAGCCAAGTTTGGAAGTCTTGAATCATGTGACCAATCACAATCACACAAACAGTGCCTCTACGGTTGCAGCAGCATCAGTATCTAACATTGCCGCTTCAGCAACAGTTCAACACCAGCAACAACAACAGCACTCTTCTAACAGTGACAGGTATTTTTAGTGAATAAAATTATTTTATTTTTAATGATTTTAGTAGTAGTGGTAGATTTTAGTTTTTCTTTTCGTTATTTTCTCATGATTCAAATGATTTTTCCATTTGTATGAGGCCATTATTATCAATTATTTAATAAATTAAATTTCTAGTGCTTTACATGACGTAAATCGTCACAGTCCTTCGATATCATCAGAACGTTCAGATCGTTCTATACCCGTGCCACCGCGTACTAAAAAACATGCTCACACAAATTCGATTTCGTCCACAGCTTCGTCTGTTGTGTCAGTGACAGCAGCACATAATGTTACATCACTAACTACGGCGCCACTTCTAAGTGGCCCAATAGGTCGTGCACCTTTACCGCCCCCTCGTAAATCAAATCAGAGGTTTGTTTTGAAGTTTAAGTTGAAAAAACAAATACTTTGTGTTAATTGTTGGACACTACTAACTGTTTTTGTTGAAGCCTTAATAAGCATGAGTCTAACTTGCTGTCGTTGTTGTTGTTGTTGTTGCTTTCTTTGGATAGGAAAAAAATATTGGGAAACTTGAAGTACTTTTGCAAACATGAAAATTAATTTGGATTTTTCTTTTCAATATTCCTGTAAAATAGTTTTAATTGAAACTGAAGCTTTCAGTAACACAAAGTGACCTAATTAAATGGACCCAAGTGAGCCGAACACTTTCTCTTTACTCGACCTAACCTAATAAATATTGGAATATATAAATAAGTTCTAAGATTTCTTAAAAATTAACGAAAATTAAACTGAACTTAACAATAAGAGTAAGGCAATTTTATAAAAGTACCTTTTGTAAAAAGTTAATTTTGTAAAAAGTACCTTTTGTAAAAAGTACTTTTTGTAAAAAGTACCTTTTGTAAAAAGTACTTTTTGTAAAAAGTACCTTTTGTAAAAAGTACTTTTTGTAAAAAGTACCTTTTGTAAAAAGTACTTTTTGTAAAAGTAGTTTGTGTAAAAAGTACCTTTTGCAAGAAAGTACCTTCGCAGGAAAATACCTTTTGCAAGAAAGGACCTTTTGCAAGAAATAACCTTTTGCAAGAAAGTACCTTCACAGGAAAGTTCCTTTGCAAGAAAGTACCTTTTATAAAAAGTACTTTTTGTAAAAATGCCCTTTGGCAATAATTGCTTTTTGTAAAAGGTGTCGTCTATAAATTAATTTTATGAAATATCTAGTTTTAATAAAAAGAAATATTTGTGAAGATCGCATTTAATTGAAACTAGAAATGCAACACTTGCTGACGATGAAGATAATTTTAGCAAGTCTTACCTTACAAAATTAAAAAAGAAGCAAAGCGATTTTCAAATTTAAGTATTGAACAATTATGTATGTAGGCAGAGTTTTTAGGTTTATTTATTTTTTTTAAAATACGTTTACACAAATTCCTTAGCATTTTGAAAGCCACATCTCACACACGTACACCTGCATGTCGAAAGATTCCCTGAAAATGTTCCACCCCTTTTCCGTGTGATATACATATCTCTGCTTTTCTTTAAACAATTTTGCTTTGATGATATACCTGGTTGTTGTTTTCTAATAGCGATTTTTTTTTTATTTCTAATTTTACAATTTCAGAAACCAAAAACAAACATCTGCATAAATTTCTACTACGTGTGATTTAAACTTCTATTATTACTACTTCTACTAAAAGCTACTACTACTATTTTGCCTATTGTATTATATAAATATTATAATTTGAAACAAAAAAAAGCAAAACAACAACAAACATACTTTGTCCACAAACATATAAATTGCTATGAAAACTCCTTAAAAAAGCCAAAACAAAATTGTATTTTTTTTCTACCATTTACATATTTATGTGTGTGAGAGTGTGTGTTATTATTATTATATTTTCTTATTTAACTTCCGTTTTATAAATAACAAGAATATTTTAAGAAAAAAAAAATCAATCAATCTAATTAATCTGGTAAATTAATTCGATTTTCGAACTTTCAAAATATGGTATACGTAGCAGAGTGGGAGAGATTTTGGGTTGTTTGTGAAATAGTAAGTTGCAGATATAACTTTTGTAAGTAAATTAAAATTTCAAACTTGACTTCGAATTTTTGAAGATTGAAAAAAAAATTTTAATTTTCTGTAAGTTATAACAACAATAAGTTTGAAAAATAAATGAGATTGAAATTATCGTCATTAAAGTGCATTTTTAAAATTGATTAAATAATAATAATAATAATAATAATATTTATTTAATATTTAAATTTTTATATCTATTTAATTTTAGACTTCAGTTGGTAGAAGTACAAAAGGACAAGTTAAAATATAAAGTATTAAGGGCCTTTTCGGAATTTCATCACCGCTCTGCATGTGATGCGTAGTCCGTTAGCAAAATTCACAATTGGCAACACTGCAAATGTCATGAGCTCTAAAATGCAACTCCGCAGTATGTGATGAGTACAAAAACATCAGCCACTCATGCAGTGTTGCCATATAGGTGTGAGAAAAAAAAACTGCCTATAGAACAAACAAAAATATTTTCGAGGAGAAAAAACTGCCCAAAAAATATTCAACAGTATTATATACAACTCTTCAATGTCAGCATTCTTGCGATAACGTTTCGTTATTGACTTAGTGCTCAGTTAGCCGACTGTAATGCAATGTAACTGTAATGTAGGAAACAGCTGATCGATTTTTTTGTATGAAAAGTAGGTTACGTTACATTACATCTCTATAACCAATTCCATTACTTTTCACATAACAACATCGATCAGCTGTTTCCTACTGTTGCAGTTACATTACATTACAGTCTGCTAACTGAGCCTTTACGCTTAGAAATTTTACTTGTAAATTAAGCAATTATTTCATTTCAATACATATAAATTCATCTTGTGATCAATGTATGAAAAACATAACGAATTTTTAATATTTTTGAGTATTTTTTTTGTATTACATACATATAAATTTCGCTTTCATGAGATGTTTTATACGATTAGGACTGTTATGAACGTGTATCACAAAAACAATATAATTTGAAATATTTATAGGAATTAAAAAAATTACTGAAAAGTAAAGTAAGCAAAAGCAAAACAATGTCAAAAATGATAATTAAAAAAAATCCCATTTTTAAAGCGAAATACTGCTAAATCTGCACAATTGGCAACGCTGCACTCATCAAAACAAATTGTTGTAACGGATGATAAGAGCTTAGATGAAGGGTGACGTAGCTGCGACAACGCTTACGAGAGAAAGAGATATGTAAAATAGAACTTAAACCACCCCGCTAGCTTCTCTTCACTTGCTGCCAACAAACACGAGTCCCAGGCGATTTGTGCCAGCTGTGTTATCCTTCATCTAAATGGGCTTTAAGAATTTAATTTGCTATGCACCCTATACCTGTTTCAATCCAATTGGCAAATGACTCGGTTGTTGCCCAAATCAAGACGTGTATGGCTCTGTCAATTGATTAGTTTGGCAGTTGTCGAGTTGCTTGAAGAAAAATCAACATTTTCATCTTTTCAAGTTTGCTAGTAAGTCTTTCAATTCATTTGTGCTGTGTGTTCGACTCTCTTGATCAGCTGTCAAAGTTGATGTTTGTAGTTTTCTTTTATCATGTTTTAGACTTGGCAGTTTTTCTTGAAGCAAGTCTGAGTTTATGGGAGAGAGGAGAAAGAAGAAAGAAGAGGGGTACTGACTTCAATTCTCTTTTGTTATTTCATTCGCTGTATTAAAACAACAGCAAAATTGAACAAGAAACCGTCTGAGTGTAAACAAACGAGCAATTTTAAAAGAGAATTGAAGAGAACTGCCTCAAGAAAAACTGCCGGGTCTAAAACAAGACTTTGCAAATAAAAAGTTAAGTGTTTTTAAAATTGTCTCTTAATTTGATCGAATTTGAAGTTGAATGAAAATCTTTCAAAATTCAGTTTATGAAGTGAGTGGCCAAGAATCAATTCAATTGAAAGACTCGATTGACAATTGAATTGAAACTTGTATGGGGAGCTTTATTTATTTATTTTGTTTTGTTAAAACAAAATAAAAATACATCACCCGGATAGTGTTGTATAATATTGACATACATACATATTTCATCACAAGTTTTGGAGTTCGATCTCTTTTATTTTTAATTTCGAAACTGTTACTTTTTCGATTGCACAATTTCTATTAATTTTTTGCTTTATTTAATCCAAGTCAAAAAATAATAATTTATTATTAATTTATCCATTTTTATTGTTCTCTCGTCCGAAATTGTAATCAAATTATTAATTTTTGTCCGCGCTTTAATTAAGCATCTGCATCAGCTCATCAGCATCAGCTGTGCAAACCAATCACAAATGCACATCAGCTGCTGCGCAGTAATGGATTTCCGAATAGGCCCACATTTTTTTTGTATAACCCGCTGAAATCGGTGTTGAAGTATAAAACTATTCTTAAAAAAAAATTAATTTCATATCTTCTTGCAAATCGAGCCATATCCGCTAAAATAGCTTAAGCGACACGATAATCGATTTGCAATCATGAAAATGATGTCGCTTAAGTTTTTTTTGGCGGTTATAGCACGAAATGTTGTTTGTAGCTTCGAACTATTAAAAATAGGCCGTACGATATTATATAAGCAGAATGAGTTTTAGGATAGCATCCTTATTCACATAAGACATTCTGGAGGAGATTCGAATTGCTTTCGCTTGATTCAAGGCTGCTGTTCTCCTTCCTCGTATGTTTTGTGGCAAGTTAGCTAAATTAACTATATTTCAATGGGCTATAATTTAACATAAGGATCCAATACAGTACAGTACATCATATACATAAATGCTAAACATTTCGATATAATATATCGTTTACCAGCTAGGTTTTTTTTCATAAAAATATTCTTGTTAATATGTATTACAAACGCAAAAAAAAAAAATATGTTGACTTAACCAAGGAAGGGTCACGTAAGCAAAATCCCCTTTCACTTAAAAATTATTTTTCATATACATTTTTGTTTAAATCAATCGCTAACATAATAAAAAAAAATATTGCAGCCTTTTTAAGGAAGTACTTGATTTAATTATAACATTAACTTTTCTTTTAATAGCCCCTTATTAAGATCACAAAGTTCGGATCTGATGACAGCTAAGGACTTATACAACTACGTGGGAAGACCGCAACCGATGCAACAATTTAACAAAAACACAACAAACGGATCAGGTTCACTAGGAACAGCAACGAAATCCAAACAAATGGTGAAGCAGCACAGTACCGCAAGTCAACAATCTACCTCGTCGACTTCATCGTCCGTGCAATCGGCCCCCGATCATATAGGCAAACAACAATCACCCTCTCGCCTTTCCACCAACTCCTTAGAAAGACAAATAATGACGCAACACCACCCACCAGCCTCGATTCAAGCAACATTTTCCAAATTAGACAAAGACTTGTTACTAAACTCTTCAGTTACCACTCTACAAAGTTTAGGGTCAATAACATCTGATCATGTCATGGCAACCAGCAGCTCTCTAACAGACTCGAATATATCGTCTGATTCACATCACAGTGACAATCAGCCAAATATATCCGATATGTCGAATACGGTTAATACGGCTTCGACTACTTTAAAGAAACGGAAAAAAGGTTTACGTTTCGGCTTTGGCAGTAAGAAATCTTCAAGTAACGCAGGCCAAGAGAGCAATACGAAAACAAAGTAAAGTATTCGCAAGAAAATGGTTAGAAATATCATCATAAAATTAATTGTAATTAGGAGTCGCGTATATATCAAACATCAATCCATTCAAACAAACTAAACTACTTAAATTGAAATTTTAACAGGACTCCGTTCAAGATATAGTCTTCCATTTGCAGTGATAAAAAAATTAAATTTCTGAAAAAAAAACGTAAAAGGTAAATTTTGTAGTTCTTTTAAGTGCTTTTTAAGTAGAAGGTACTTTTTGTAAAAGGTACTTTTTTTTAAAAGGTACTTTTTCTTAAAAGGTACTTTTTCATAAAAGATACTTTTTCATAAAAGGTACTTTTTCTTAAAAGGTACTTTTTCTTAAATGGTACTTTTTCCTAAAAGGTACATTTTCATAAAAGATACTTTAACTTAAAAGATACTTTTTCTTAAAAGATACTTTTTCTTAAAAGGTACTTTTTATAAAAGGTAGTTTTTCTTAAAAGGTACTTTTTCTTAACAGGTACTTTTTCATAAAAGATACTTTTTCATAAAAGATACTTTTTCTTAAAAGGTACTTTTTATAAAAGGTAGTTTTTCTTAAGAGTTTGCTTTTATAAAAAATCACTTTAAACAAATTTTTTATGCAAAAATACTTTTTTAAAGGGGTTCAAAAATAATTTTTATAAAAATTATTTTTTGTAAGGAGTATAAAAAGTACTTTTTAAAAAAGTTTTTTTTAAGAAAGAGAAAATGGTAAAAAAATATCAAGCTATAATAAAGGGGAGTCATATTTTAACAAATCCCTCGAACTGGACTCCTTATAAATAGTCTTCCATTTTCTTAAAAAATAAAAAAAAATGTATAATAAAGACACAATGTAGATTTAAGGTATCTCAAAGCAATACTTATTTTATATTTATAAATGTCTATAATGCAAAACCTTTTCGTACATATTTAAGGCCACGATTCACTATCCTACACAATCGCGCGATCTACGAAAAAATACAACCCTGATCTGATGAATTGTTTTTGTCTTTTGAAAATTTTCATAGACACCGTCATGCCAGGGCTGTATTTTCTCAAAAATCGCACAATCGTGTAGGCTAGTGTATCACGGCCTTTAATAATAATTTGAAAAACATTTTTTTTTAGTTAATTGTTTTTAAACTATTCTTATATAAACGTAAAACTAATAAGTATGATTCCCTTTAACGAAGACAATATTTTTGCGTGACGGAAGTGCTTATAAATTTTTGTTAATATGAACTTTTGGCGAAAAAAAGAATTGTGTTGGAATTTGTATTTAAATTTATGTTTATGTTTTGTCGCGGTTTTTTCTTATTCTTTCTTGCGCGAGCTAAAATCAAATGTGGAAGAGGCTTTATTTTAATAAATTTAAGGTTAAGTTAATTCTTGGTACTGGCTGACAAAAAAAATTCATTGAGACAAAACTTACTTATCTGCCAATAACTTAAGACATGAAAATATTTCATAAAAAAAAAAAATTACAGTTCATATCTTGTGTCGTCTTCCGAACTCTGTACGTTCGTAATAACTGTAGTAAAACTTTGAACCTGAAAATTAATTTTGGAATTGAACTATAAGTTGCAAAGTATTATTTATTTATTGTGGTCTTCATTAAATATTTCAATTATTTGCAATGTGCTTATGTTAAATTGTTTTTATTTAGAAGTACTTAATTACGAAATGTACTTATTAAACTTTCCAACGA
Source organism: Nowickia ferox (assembly GCA_936439885.1). NCBI lineage: Eukaryota > Metazoa > Arthropoda > Insecta > Diptera > Tachinidae > Nowickia > Nowickia ferox. The sequence goes on from OW387025.1 coordinate 105,427,272, forward strand.
TATCATGATCCCTTTTATATCCATTTCCAAACACGAATCTACAGCAAAAGACGTTATTACTATATGTAATTTTTATTGATTACCACTAATACTTTTGTACATCTATCGGTTGGTTTAAATGAAAAATTAAAAATCAACACTAAAAGCGTTGTGCACTTACATACTTAAATTGTTAATTAAAAATTTATACATCTTACATATACATACATACGAGTACATACATATTAGACTTGATTGATAAAGAAATAAAAGCAATTTTTATACAATTTCATCATATTTTTTTTTTTTAATTTACACTACAAAAAATAAATTATTGTTTAAATATTTATGTAAGTACATACATACATATATGAATATTTCTTATCCTACTTCCTACTTATATTATAAATGTGTGAGTGTGTGTGTTTATTCCACTTTAAAGCGAAAACATCTTAATGAATTTTTATGAAATTTGGTACAGCATTTCGTTACCTTAATATATGTAGAAAGGCCTTAACTCATTATTTCTTTTAAGTCGAGGTTTTGTATAAAAAAATGAGTTAGAACCTTTCTATATCAAGGTAACGATTTGGATGGCATATAGTCACGTACTTTTTCTACTTTTTGCTAAACTTTCTTTTTAATAAGCTTGTTATAAATACAGTTTATAGCCTTAATCAACATGCAGTGTACTTTCTGGGAGCAAAAACTAATACAAGCTAGTACTTTTGATACTTTTATAGCTTTGCTACACCTAAATTCGATCTGAGTTTTATGTGAAAGAAATCACGGATAAAAGCTAGCTATAGACTTTACAGCCTTATTCATAAAAAATAGTTCTGTCTTAATATGGCTTAATAAAACAAATTTTGTATGGAAATCACTTTCATAAAGCAAAAATATTTTTTACGAATAGGGCCTTAAAAATAGAATTAAATTTGTTTAAATATTCCCATTACATGCCCCAATAGCTTCAAAGGAAATCTGGTTTTTTCTTCTTCTTAATTTATAGATCTGTAACAATAACAAATTTTCTTCTTTTATTGTTGTTTTCAGTACAAGTTGTCAATCGACAGTTTTCTGCCTGCAGACCGTTATTCTTTGGCCCTAAAAGTATGGATGAAAATGCTTTAAACTTTTTTAGAAAGCGATCACATGTTATGTAAGGGAAGAAATATTATTATATTAAATAAATATTAATATAATATATTATCATTTTGTTCAAAAAATTGCACCGTTGAGATTGGTATTGGTTACTGATTAGCTTCTATAAAGTCCATCATCAAACGAGATATTTTGTAACGCAACGTTCGTGCTTTTGGCTCCGAAAGTGTTCGTAATTCCGCCAAGAGATTACTGCAGAAAGTCGAATTTGTATCGGGTGCATCTAGCACACTCACACACTCACCGTCTAGAACCGAAATTGGATCTAAACTAGATTCGGCGGAGGGTGACGGTGATCGCGTAGGTGTAGGCGTTCTCGACCTTGAACGTTTAATTTTTTTGCGAACTACTAGTCTAGGTACTGATAACTCCTCTGCATTTGAACTATTATTGTCATCACAATCCTACAAATAACACTCAATTAATTTTTTAAATTTGAAAGTGTATAACGAGGGGTTACAAACATACATATCGCATATTCAGTTCAATAGAGTCATAACTTAAAAAAAAACTATTTCTGCAGAAAACACGTTTAAAGTTTCCAATTTACATACAACTCAATGAAGGCATGAACAAATATTCTTCTCTCAGGATATTTATATGAAATTTTTACGCAAGATGAAATACGAAATGCATTATTAACTCAAAAAATGAATTTTTTGAGTTATGACACTATTGAACTAAATGTGCGATATGTAAATATACATACTTAAATTCGAAAACATTTTCTTTCGTTTCGAATTACACAGTAGACCCCGAGAAGTATATTGTAGGTACATACCAATTTAACTGCAGGTGATGAAGAAGTTGACAAATTTATACCATTTTCTGCCAGAAACGTCATTGCATTGAAAAATCTCCATGTGACCGTATACGACGGATTTGCTCTTAATTTTGCCACATTTACCATGTAAGTGGTGCGCAGCGATGACCATTTTACTTTTGCCTCATGCGTATCCACATCATCGAGTCCTAGCAAATTCACAACACTTCGCCATCCTTCCAGTTTGTCCGATTTGTATTCTGGTGAAGCCAAATCCCAAAGTCCACGAGTCTGCTCTACACACGTAATTAAACGGTTGATTTCGTCGTCGATCCATTTGTGATAAATTTTTCTAATGCCTGCGCTTGATTTCCTTATTCGGCGAGGCTTCAATTTCGTAGGTACAACGTTCGAGTCGCTGTCGTCAATGCTAGAAGAACCTCTTTTCATTCTTAACTTAAAGGTAAAAATTAATTGAGGAACTCAATATATTCAAAACCACTTTATTCAAAATAAACAGCAAAAAAAAAACTGAAATGTGGATTACTACATGCAAATGTTAATTTCTTGCTTTTAAATATTTTATTGCAGTCACATGTGCATGTAGAAATAATTTAAATGAAAAAACTCACATGCGGAAGTGTTGTATAAGGCATGTTAAAAACAAACATGTGTTCATATATGTGGCTTGTGCATAGTTGCCAGATAAATTAGTTTTAAAACCTTAAAATTTCGTAGAAAAAATTAAAAACGTTCCCTATTAAAGTTGTGTATATTCTTACGGCTTTACATCATGGCTTGTGATTGTGTTATCAGAATTTGTAAAAACCTTTTGGCAAAATACAGCAGTTTGAGGGTTAACATAGATGAAATCGATTGCTTATCTCCCAGTTCATATTAAAACCGCTATCGAAAACTTTCTTCATCTGGCAGCTCTTTTTTTTCTACAGCTGACTTACTTTTATATCTATTGTTGTTTTTGTTTTTAACTCTGTAGTAAATCATAAAATAATCTGAATCAGTTAAAAGAATTAAAAAAAGACATATGTATATATATATATCTACTTAATTCAATATTTTCTACATCATCATTTTGTGTTAAGTCAGGTTAGTAAACGCCATCACTTACGTCTTGCGGTATTGAGAGCTTTGTACCATTAACTGCTGCTAATAAGGCACAGCACACTGCTTTCCTATGACCGCGCCATTGATAGGTAAGAGAAAAAGCAGCAGCAGTAACAACACTATCACCATGAATGGTCGTAGCATAAAAGTTCATCGAGTGCCGGCAGCTATTGTGGTCATTCTTCTATTGTGTTTCATGTTCTATATGTTTGGTGGCACAGAAGAGAAACGGCCATCAATGTATGGCATGTTAAGGAATCAAAATAAGGTAAATATGCGCAAACTTTTGATTGCCGCCGTACAGGCAGCTCAACGGGGTGGCATGGAAATCTTAGAGGTGGCCAAGACGAGAGATTTAAAGGAGAAGAGTAAGGGTAAGACTGATGAGGGTGCCAATGATCCCTTCACGGATGCTGATGGTCGTTCGCATTGTGTCATGAAGCAGGGCCTACATCGAATATTTCCGCGAGTCACAATATTTTCGGAGGAAGATAAGGAAAGTTGTGCTACAGCAAACACATTTGATTTGGATCCAACGGTTCTGCACGAAACCGCTCAAATACCCGATGAGTTGGTGAACATTAAAGATGTTACTATATGGATCGATCCATTAGATGCAACACAAGAATTTACCGGTAAGTTAACTGAATATAAATAAATAAATTTTGCTTGCCCTTTTTTTATATTTATAACAAAATGTTTTAAATGTTTGCAAAATTAATTTATTGCAATAAATTTTCGTTTCCCATTTTAGAACAGCTTTACCGATATGTAACCACTATGGTGTGTGTAGCAGTTGACGGTAAACCTGTTATAGGTGTTATACACATACCCTTCATGGGTCAAACTGCCTGGGCTTGGGTTGATCATTCCATGTCCGAATATCTTTCATCTATTCATACAGATCCGTACAAAATTGATCATCCTATTATCACGGTATCACGATCACATGCCGGTGATGTCAAAGACTTAACACATTCCGTTTTTGGCGAAAACTCCGATATACTGACAGCAGCTGGTGCTGGTTATAAGGTGTTACAAGTGGTAGCCAATAATGCCACAGTCTACTTGCATTCAACTAAAATTAAAAAATGGGACATTTGTGCTGGTGATGCTATATTAAGGGCTCTCGGCGGTACCATGACAACTCTATATAATGAACTCATTGACTACGGGCCCGATGAGTCACCGGTAAATGCTCGTGGTCTATTGGCTACTTTAGAAAATCACAATGCGCACATAAATAAATTGATGAATTATCGCAATATTTATAATATAAGCAAAAATCGAAGATAGTACACTTAAAATACCAAAAGAATCTCTAAAACTTTGTCTAAGGAAATTAAAATCCAAGTAATTAAATTTGAAAATAAACTTTAAGTTAAATTTATATCCCACAATAATAAAATCTGGAATTTGAGGCAACTGTCATCAATATGGAAAGGTGCGTATTATTTTACAAAAAAAAAAAAAAAATTAATAAAGTAGTTCGGCAATTTAGGGTAGTCAAACATTTCAACTACATCTATTTAACGTATTTATATTTTTATTTCTTCAGAATTTTTAATGAGCAATCACAATCAACTTTTGGGTGAAAACTATTTAAATTCAAGAATCCAAATATGTTCACTGCTTGCTCTAAGATTTTTTTCAAGATTCTTAACTAAACCTCAAGTAAGTTTTCATTTATTATTTTTCTGTTTTTTATTTCTTAAACATTTTAAATTTATGTTGAGCGCAAATTGCTTGCCATTTAGTTAAAGAACTTGTTTTGTGCTGCCACACAAGAGTTCATGAACTCTTGATGGCGATTATGATTAAATTTTTTTTTTTGGAAAAAATTTGGAATAGTAGTATTTATCAATATGTGCGTACAACAATACTATGCATGTGTATAAATAAATAATTATTTTTTTTTAAAGAAGTTAAACAATTAGAATAATTCGCGGAGGCCTAGAATTATTATTTTGTAGCCTCATAAACAAGCATAAAAATATATATAGGGTCCGCCAGATAACGTTTTTTTTTTTGAAAACAGTAGCTTCGGCTGTGTGGCACGTAGCGCCGTCCTGTTGAAACCATATGTTGCCAATATCCTCCTCTTCAATTTTTGTGAACAAAAATTCGTTCAACATGGCCCGATAACGATCGCCATTGACTGTAACGGCCACTCCTTGCTCATTGGCCCAATTATGCCTCTGGACCAAAATCCGCACCAAACAGTGACTCGTTTTTGGTGCGTCGGCTTTTTAATGTATGCGTGCGGGTTTTCTGTGCCCCAAATGCGACAATTTTGCTTGTTTACATACCCGCCAAGATCAAAATGAGCTTCATCTGAAAAGATGATTTTTTTTTGGCAAAATCGTCATTTTCTGTAAGTCGTAATGTCGCAATATTTCCCAGCGTTGTTCAAGCGTATACACAACCATATTCGCTCAGCGGAAGGATAAAACTAATTTGTCAAATCAGACATGAGCTAAGTGTTACCATTCACGAAATAAGCACTAGTTGAAAAAAAACGTTAGATGGCGGACCCTTTATATATATATTTTTTTTTTCTAAAAATGTGATGAAATATACATAAATATATCTAGTATTTTTTTTATTTTTTCATTTATTTTTTCGATAAGGAAGAGCGTTTACAAGCAAGCAATTTACTTAACAAAACACTTAAGGCTTCATTAGTCTTTACTCCTTCTAAATTTGACTACTTACTTTTGCTGTAGTAACTTATCAGCTGTTTCTGACCAGAAGAGTCGCAGTTTTCCACTAAAGCGATTAGTTTTGCCTCGTTCATTGTTAAGTTTCAATATAATTTTATATTTTTCTTTTAAAAATTTATTTTTTTGAAATCTAAAAGCACAATCACAATTTATTTCAAAATATTTTTATTTAATTTATGCTGTAACTTACAATTACTTAACAATTTTTTGATTTTCACAGGTTGAACCGAAACAGAACAGAACGAAACAGAAAAACTAACGACTTGTATTAGATTTCTATAAACAAAAAGAGTCAGCTGATTCGTAACAGAACAGAAAGTAAAAACTAATTCTGGCTTTAGGGTACGGCCACACTTGGCAAACATTTTCCCAAAAAAGCGTAAAGACTACATACAAATAAAAATCCTTTTGATTCAGACTCGTGTTAATTAAGTTAAACAAATTGCCTTCATATTTTTGAAAATCACAAAAGAAAAATAAGCGTAGTAGGCTATAAAAATAAAATAGATTCATATCGAATATAAATTATTTGCTGGGTTTTGTTAAAGTTTCTAAGCCTATTACGCTTAGTTTTCTTTCGTGATTTTGAAAAATATTATTATTTGTGAATTCTCAAATAGTTTTTGAAAGTCTGTGCATAAGATAAGAGGTTTGTGACTGTTCAAAATGTGGTTAAAGTCTACTGATGATTTGGCTAAGCACCAATGAAATATATAGACAATGCTTAACCACCAGCAAATAAATTTCAATTAAAATAGAGTTATGACAATATGTCGAATAATAAATTTCTTAAATTATTTTCTGATTTTTATTTTTCGAGCACAAATAATCTTTATTTTCTGATTTTAAATTTTTGCCAAAAACAAAAGTTATTTCCTGTTTTTTACTTTATCATGCAGAAATAAAAATCAATTTCTGATTTCTAATTTTTCTAACAGAAATGGATGTTACATTATGGTAAAAAATATTTATGTACATATATGCATATGTATGTACATATGTATGTAACTACTCCGATGAGATCAATGTGTAAAGGCTCAGTTAGCCGACTGTAATGTAATGTAACTGCAACAATAGGAAACAGCTGATCGACATTATTCTGTGAAAAGTAATTGGAATGGTTATAGAGATGTAATGTAACGTAACCTACTTTTCATATAAAGTATCGATCAGCTGTTTCCTACATTGCAGTTACATTGCGTTACAGTCGGCTAACTGAGCCTTAAGAATTCACCATTCCCATTATTGTGAGTAGACAACTGGCAATTTTTACTGTCGTCTTCAAGTGACGTCGACGACGCCATTCACAATAAGGTATTTTCCATTGGAAAATACCGAAAATGCCTTTAATTTAATACGCATATCATAAAAGTGGTAAAAATAGTGCCACCATGTTTTGTCGGCTGCGGAAAATCAAGAAATACATAACTTTTATTTCTGGTTTAAAAAAAAATCAGAAAACACTAATTGTTTCTGCTCGAAAAAATTAAAATCAATATTCGATTTTTATTTCTGCTCGAAAAAAAAAATTAAAATCACAAAATAACAGTTATTTCTGCTCAAAAATATAAAAAATCAATTTTTATTATAAAATTCATAACTATTACGATCCCTGATTAATCATTTTATCAAGATTTCTTATCCAAAACAAAAACAATTGACTGAAATTTTAGCCTAAAGCTTCAACCAAACAACTGCAAAATGTTGATAATTCACACACACACACACTTTATTGAGTACATCGATACATTGTAGTATTAGTAATACTGTATTACCATACTGGGGAACAAAGTAGTGGCAACATTTTCTATGCAAAAGTCCTAATGTTATTAACACACTTTGATTTTTTGTTAGAAGAAGAAGAAACTGCCTAAGTTTATTATATACAAACAAAATATTGTGCGTGTTAAAGGAAATACATAGATAAATAATATAAAATATATATATTTATTTAAGTGATTTTGAATTATTTTATGGTATAGTTTTTAAAAAAAGTTATACATATGTTTCACAAATGTACTCGTATGTAATCAGTGTTAATGCAAGATTAAATCCACGTGATTGGTCGCTTAAACTAGCAAGTAAAACCATATAATCCACTACCCCAAAAACCACAAATAAAGATTAAGAAGGTTAGTTTAATCTCAAATTTTGAACTCAAAAAGTGGCCAAAGTTTTAGTAGATTTTAATTTTAATTAAGTAGATTTCCACTAGGATTTTGTTTTGCATTGGAAATTTACGCGAAATCTATTAGATTTTGCTCGAAATCTCCTAAGCAGTATATTTTACTCAGACGTAAACGCACTCTTAAGTGTTATTTTCTTTATAAGAAAACCACATTTATCCTTTAAAGTATTTATTATATATTTTTTAAATACCAAAAAAAATTTAATAAAACTAAATATTGGAATAATAATTGAGTATATACACATACGATACAATATCATACAATACAATACAGAATGATTTCAGAATTAACATAAAAGCAAAGAAGACGACAAAAAATTATATAAGTATGTACATAGATATAGTATATTGATCGGTTGATTGGTTTTTTTTATTTTGATAATACACATATTTTTTTAAATTTATATTATTTTTTTTATTTTATTTATGACTTTATAAAGTAGGAGTAAATACAATACAATTGCAATAAACTTATTAACAAACAATAAAAATAGTAAATTACAAAAAATACAATATGTAATAAAAAATAAAAAAAACATCTTACAGACTAAAAATATTGAGTATCTGTTTAAATATACTACAAACATGAAATGAATGAAATAAATTGCAATTAAACTAGTTTCCTTTGCAATGCAAAGAAAAAGAAGAAATTAAGAAACAAAAAATATTTTGCCAAAAATTAGAGAAAAAGTTTGTTATTAATCCAGTGTTGAGTGTGTGTTGTTGTTGTTGTTGTTGCTTTATTTGTTTATTATGTATGTATAAAGTATTAAGGAAGTGTTGGAGGTGTTTGTTTTCTTACTTTTGATCTTTTTATTCACTAAATTATTAATTTTTATTTGATTTTAAAACCTTTTTTTCTTTCGATTGTATCTTGATGCATTGATTTTTGTATTTGTTGTTTGTTCCCTGATTTTCTGGCTATTGTTGGCGCTTAGCCCAATGGATTGTTGGTGTCAAAAGTAATCTTTGGTACAAAACCATTTTCACCTTCCACAGAATAAGCGACAGTCATTAATCTACCATCAGGTAACCAAACGGAATATTGACCATTTACCTTGTTGTTGGAGGAGTTGCAGGAAGAGTTGTATTAGCGTAAAAGTTTGAGGAGGGAAAAAATTTATTATAATTTATAATGTTACAGTTTTATTTGTATTTTGTTGGTGTTTTTAAAACTCACTTTTCCTTGGGCATCGCCAGCTTCATTTTTATTGAAAAATAATTCCTTTTCTGGATCTTTCACTTCATATTGATATTCATACTATTAAATAAAATAATAATTGTTAATAACAGATTTTTAACAAAAATAATACATTTTAATATAAATGTTGTTAGTTGATTTTTGGCAAAAAGTGAATAAAAAATTCTCGCCTGCACTCAAATTTGTTCTGGTTTTTAATATACACATAAAGACACCGTCGAAAATTTTCGATTGTCTTCGTTAAACTGTATCAAATTTAAATCTGCGACTTATTTTACTTTCAACTTTGAAAGTTCAAATTTTACAACGAAATTCAAATAAATTAGAAAATTAATATCTTCAAATAAAATCGTGTGCATGTTCTTAACAAATTGAAAAGATTTTGATTTATTATCAAACGATAAATAATAATATGGAAAGTCATTCATTTATTTTAATTATCTTATGCACTTTATAAAAAATGTTTAATTTATATACTATTTTATTATTCAGGCTCATTAATATTTATAAGAGAAACAAAATTGACTATTCGAAATAATAATTTATATAAATTTCATGCAAGTTTTTCACGAAAAAGTGTCTAAAATTGACATTGACGCAAATTGCTTTGTTGTTTTGTTGCATAAACAAAATTAAAATGAATGACTGAATGCCCTTTCAAATAAATGTCAAATCTTGTGCAGCCGCTGAGAAAGTGCTGTATGAATGAATTAAGTATGTAGATGCTTGAATGTTAAACGATTAATTTGAAATAGTCACTAACATTGTTAAATTGTTAAGTTAAAACAATTTAAAGAGCTTGTTTTTGCAGCGTAAAAACTTAAAAGATTTCATTTTAACTGTAGCTGACAGATGCTGTTTATTTGTAATGACAGGAGTGCACGCCAATCAACAGCAACAATTTTAAATGTAAATATTAATTAATATTATTAATAATCATCTATCTGAATACTAATAGCAATTTATATTTAAAAGTAATTTTTCCATACAAAAATAAAGTCGACATTTAAATATGAATTGATATTTACATAGAGTTGGTGAAATTGGCCAATTTTTGGGTTCGAGATTAAAATTAACTTTAATCTCACATTAATTGAGCTTGATGTTTTCCAGTGGCAGTTTAAACTTCTTTTTGCATGTAGTATTACTATACTGAGAAACAAAGTAGTGGCAACATTTTCTATGCAAAAGTCCTAATGCTATTAACACACTTTGATTTTTTGTGGTAAGAAGAAGAAACTGCCTAATTTTATTATTTACATACAAGTAAAATATTGTCCGTGTTAAAGGAAAATAGATAAATAATATAAAATATATATATACATATATATTTATGTGTTTTTTAATTATTATATGATATAATTCTTTAAACAAATTATGTGTTTCTCAAGTGTACGTGGTCAGTATTAATGTAACATTAAACCAACTCGATTGGCCTCTTAAACTAGCAAGCAAAACTATATGATCGACTACCCAAAAACCACAAATAAAGATTAAGGTTAATTTAATCTATAATCTTTAACTCAAAAAGTGTTTCTAAGATTTTAAATTGGAGTTTTAATGGAGTTTTTTAAATTCCAAAAAAATCTTTATCTAAAGTCAGTTTTTGTGGCAAGTCGGTTTATTATGTTTTTGTAGTGCCCGGTTTATATTTTTAGGTGCATGGTCATGACCAATTAAGAAAAAACTTAGTGCACGCCCGCTTTTATAAATTCAACAATGCGTCACTCTCAGAGCTCAAGGTGTGTGCCACGTTTCGTAAAAAGGGTTCAGGTAGAAACACGTGCAATATACTATTGATCTTTAGCACAAAATTATGTTACTTTAAGGGCCGAACTCCATCGCCAAATTTCGTTGGAATCGGATAAGTAGAACTACATATCATTTAATACTAACCTTTTATGGGCGTTGCAACGCCCACTTTTTTGAACACAAGATTAAGTATTTTTCAGAGCTCAAGATGTGTGCCAAATTTCGTAAAAATCGATGAAGTAGAAACACGTGATATATAATACTGAATTTTAATGGGTGTGGCCTCGCCCACTTTATTGAATGCAAAATCGTGTATTTTTAAGAGCTCACGGTGTTAAAAATTGGTCAAGTACAAGCACGTGAAATATAATATTAAAATTTAAAAGGCGTAGCTAAGCCCACTCTTTTTAAATGCAAAACTGTGTCTTTTTAGAGCTCAGCGTTTTTGCCAGGTTTCGTTCAATTCGGTCTTATAGAAGCATGTGAAATATAATATTAGTTTTATTGGGCGTGGCTTCGCCCATTTTTCAACTTCAAGATTGTGTCGTTACGAGAGCCCAATGTGTTGTTTAGTCAATCAAATAAGTGTCTAAAATATCATAAAATCAAATAAAAAAGTTGTGGGCGTGTTCCCACGCAATTTTTTACAGTGGGACCGAATGGATGCTATACCCTCTCAAACAAAAAAAAAAGAATTTTTACAATCGGTCTAAAATACACCGAGTTATGAAATAACAATGTCAGACGAATTGTTAACCTACTCCTTTTTTTTTGAAGTCGGTTCAAAAGTTATATAAAGAAAATTTTTAGAGTCATTATGCGAGTATATATTTTTTCAAAATCTTTGCCATTTACAATATTAAAATGTCTTTTTATTCTAACCACATATCGAATATTATTTATCACAGCCAAGGGAAGTTTAGTTAAGACAGCTGAATTATCTTTATTTAATTTACAAATAATTATCAAAAGCTTTTTGGCTACTAGAAAATGATTAAATTTATGCAAAAAAAAAGTAAGAAAATGATGAATTGAAGCGTTGTTATTTACTCTATTAAGTGGCCTATAGATATTTTTCCAGCAACGAATTTGATGCAAAGATTTTATTTTCAATATTAGCAATAGTGGAGTATTTTATAACATTATTAGTATTTTCCCGTTTTAAAATCAATGAGGAGAGATTAATGAAATAGGACTTTAACAGAGATCAGCACTTTCTAATCCCACTTTATATACCCACATCTAAAGCAACTTGAATATGCATCAGTGATGGTAAATGTGGCACAATGGTGCCATTTTTGTCACTATTGGATGTTAGCTGGCAGTGTGGCACTCTCGCTCCTGTTCTGGCACTTTTTGTCCATTCGATCAATAACCGGTAAATAAGTTTTTTTTGTGTAAACAACTAATTTTGGAATTTGTTTTTTGTGATGTTCATGGAGTTTTCTAGCTATACACAATAATGTATCATTTAAGGAACATAGTATACTAAACGAACATCAACTGTTTGGCACTATTTAGAAACAGATTCGGCACCAAATCAAGAATTCCAATTCCCTTCACTGATATGCATATACACATATGTACATACATACATATATATGTAAGTTAAAACTTTTAACATATTAATACCGACACCAAAAACTTAACAAATATCAAAAAAAACTCTTGAGTAAAGATCTTCCTAAAATATGAACTATGTTTAATTAAAAGAAAAAAAATTAGTAATTTTTATTTAGTTACTTTCTTACGAAAAGAAAAGTTTAAATTATTTTTCCAACCCTGGAACCATAAAATATGTATATTTAATTTGTAAAGAAAAATTAAAAAAAAAAAATAACTAGACCTGGGTTTTTTATATACCAAAAAGTGTAAACTTTCCAACCCTGCAACTATCCTTTAAGATTTTGCTATTTTGTAATACTAATTTATTTATTTCAAAAGTATAAAACATGTTTATTTTATAGAGGAAAATAAAGAATTAGTTTTAGTTGGTTACTTTTATATACCAAAAAAAGCTAACACCTTGCAACCCTGGAATCGTCTTTTTATTTATTTTTTTTTTATTTTGAATAACCATTTAAATAGGCTTATTTAACAAACAAAAAATTAGTTTTAGCTAGTTACTGTTTTATACCGAAAAAAAGTTTAAAATTTCCAGCTCTGACACTGTCATCGATTTCACTGATTTTTAATAACAATCTATTTCGGTAAATTTTTGGCACACCAGTCCAAGAGCGAAGTCTCTAGCTTCGAAAAACTGCTTTCAGGTACATACAGACGGACTTCGCTTATTCGTCTTCCCTATTCATATATACTTTATGGATCGCATATGAATATTGTGACAAACCCTTTAACATTTTTGGTGAAGGGTATAAAAATTGACGCTTGTCTTTACACGCTGTCGTAATCAACTGACTATCATTGACAGGCTTATGCCATTTTCTAGACCTTAGCGAATAGGAAGAGGCTGTCAATAGCATACAATTTTTCTCGAGGGCCAGAGCTGCGTCAGATTGTTACAGAATACGAGGGATTACTAATTTTATTATTTCAAACACTTTTCTCAAATATAAATATTTAATATATCGTATGATTTTACACTATTTAAATTATCTTATCCTTTCATTTAATATAGATAAAGATTTTATATTAAACTTGATAATGTTTTTTTTTACATTAAAAATTCCATTTATCATTTAAAGCGAACAATTGTTATGTAAATAAAATATTTTTGTTACCGGTTCAGGTTGTTCAGGAGCTTGAGGTCGCGCATTTGCCACAATAATATACGCACACAATATAACCGCCACAAACTTCCAAGTTAAAGCCGACATCGTTTCGTATTCCGAAGTTACGTGTACGTGTACGTTAGATTTTAAATTTTTCGTTTTAACTCTTCTACCGTATTAGACAAGATCTGCCACCGTTTAGTCGTCAAACGCTTTTAGTATTTAACTGAAAGCAATCGTTTGCCATAGAAGTCTTTTATATGAATTCTGAGTCGGAATATCTCTTGTTAAAAATCGCATCATCGCTGCAACGTGCAACGTTTGTAACGTAAACCTTGCCATAGGTCAAAGGTACTTTTGTTTTATATATTATTTTAAATGCAACAAACAGACAAACAACAAACAAACAAGCGTCGGATGAGATGATGATACTCGTGCATACACACACACACACACACACACACACACACAATTTGCTGCTCACGGTGGTGATGATTATGATGATGATGCTGCTCAATGCTAAAATACAAAGTCGGTAAGTGGACAGACAATTAGACGGAGGGAGGCTGCATCATCAAGCAGGCAAACAACAAACATTCAGCCAGTGACATACAGTGAGCAGCAGATTTGATACGAAATTAAAAACTGTTGCTGCTATTTTTAGGTTTAACATTTTCAAATATTGTTTACCTGGTTAAATCAAATACGAGTAGATGATACTCATTCATTCATTCATTCATCTAACTGACGATTTGTTGCATGTTGTTTTATTGAATTCGTCTTTCCGCTCCCACTATTTTTTCCCTTTGCTGCATTTTCTCTTTCTACTCGTATTAATAAAATTGTTATAACGGTTTGTTTGTCTATTCACTTCAGCATTTTCAGAAGATGAAAAAATATCCCAACACCAGCAACAATTGCTTGGAAAAAAAGTTCAAATAAAATGAGGTGTTAAAAACAAAATAAAATAAAATAAACATGATTTGAAAATTGCATTTTTTTTCCAAAAAAAAAAAGATTCTAAAATCTTAACTAAGAATCAGTTTCATAATTTTGTGTTCATTTCTTGGATTTATTATATTGCAATATTTCAAATAATTTGAAGTTTTGAAATATTTTTGTTTTTGGGTGTCTCTTATCATGTCATTCAATCGTTAAAAAACACAATTCGAGTACATACATACACACATTTTTGCTATTGCTTGTACATACATACATATTTCCATCTGTATCTATTTGACCGATATAGTCAAATCGTGAGATATTTTGATGATTTTCTAATCAATTCGTAGTTAAGTCTTATAATTGGTTTTTTTTGTCACTGCAATTAATTGTCGGCTAAGAGCGCTAATTTCGGTATTTAAGTTGTACGCTGATGGAATCAACGGAAATAAAAAAATAGTTTTGGAAAACTAAAATTCGTTTACTTAACTACGCTCTGAAAAGTACAAAGAAAAAAAGGTAATTTTTATAAAAGGCACTTTTCATATAAGGTACTTTTTATAAAATTAACTTTTTATTAAATAAACTTTTTTTAAAAGGTACTTTTTTTAAAAGGTATTATTTTAAAAGGTACTTTTTTAAAAGGTACTTTTTATAAAATGAACTTCTTATAAAATGAACTTTTTATAAAATTAACTTTTTATAAAAGGTACTTTTTTTAAAAGGTAGTTTTTTTTAAAGGTACTCTTTTTATAAAAGGTACTTTTTATAAAAGGTACTTTTTATAAAAGGTACTTTTTATAAAAGGTACTTTTTATAAAAGGTACTTTTTATTTTAGGTACTTTTTATGATAGGTACTTTTTATGAAAGGTACTTTTTATAAAAGGTACTTTTTATTTTAGGTACTTTATGTAAAAGGTACTTTTTATTTTAGGTACTTTATGTAAAAGGTACTTTTTGTAAAAGGTAATTTTTATAAAAGGTACTTTTTATTAAAGGTACTTTTTATGAATGGTACTTTTTATAAAAGTTAGTTTATATAAAAATTACATACTTTTTATAAAAGAAACTTTTAAAGAAAGGGTTTTTTATAAAAAGAATTTTTTACAAAGGTACTTTTTAAATAATGTACTTCACATAAAAAGTACTTTTGTATAAGATTGTTTTTATGAAAGGTGAGATAAAAGCAAATTTTTAGAAAAGGTACTTTTTAAAACACGTACTTGAAAAGTAATTTTTGTATAACGTACTTTTAATGAAAGGTATTTTTTTATAAAATGTACTTTTTATAAAATTTTACTTACTTTATGTTGTACGAGTATGTATGAATTCGTTCGTTCTATGCCCAACATACATAAATATGTATGTATGTGTATATGTTTTTATTTTATTTTGTTTGTCTTGTTAGAATCTATTAATTATTTGTTGTTGTTAAATATAGTTTCTAATTTTTATTACAATGTGAATTTATTCATAGTTTGTGTTCATTCTATCTCTATTGTCATGTGTGAGCGAGGTTTCATATTGGGAAATTTTCGATTTTGTTGTGTTTTTCTTTATTTTGGCAAAGTCTCACCACAAACTAAAAACTAAAAAATAAATTGTGGGATACTATTGATATGGTTGTTGTAATTGTTAATTTTTTTCCTGAGTACAAAAAATATGTAAAATTTTTTTTTCTTCAATTACAAAAATGTCGCTGAGGTGTGTAAGCTTTAATGTTAAATATCTCGTCTACACTACATACATACATACATATGTACTTATGTACTTATGTATGTAGTTCTACTGTTGATGCCGTTACTTACATACATATCGTGCCATTACCGCCAAAAAAGCTTAAGCCACATACATAATTTTCGAAATGAATTTTTTGACCAAAATCGATTATTTGCGATCGTAAATAATCGATTTTCGGGGGGAAAAAAACGAGGTCCAAAAAATGTGTCGGTTAAGCTTTTTTGGCGGTTATGGCACGATATGTTTGTATGTACATACGTACTTATTTTTTTGGAAGTGCAGTTGAGGAGGCAGTAAGCCTCTGTCTTTGGAAAATCATTTTTTAGACACGTCAGTTTGGGTATGCAGATGTGTTGTATGTATAAATGAAGTGAATATGTTTAGTTTTTGCATGTATTTAAGTATTTTATTGTTGTAAGTACTCGTATTATTACATGATTTGACTTAACTAGATGCATTTTTCCAGCATCATTGTTTCAGGTTTAAGCAAAAAAAAAAAAAGAAACAAAACAGAAAACAACTCAAAAAATAATCAATCTCATGAATCAATATAAATATTCATGCATGAGAAGGATCTTGAACAAATATGTGTTTTCAAAAAGTTAACATTATTTGTTAACTTTAGTTTATAAATAAACTTAATTTCTAATGATGAGAAACAATTGCTGAATGAATGAATGCAATAAAACTAAGGAAATCGGAAGCTGGTGCTGGCTGTTAGACTGAACTAAACTTTTCCGTTTTTTAAGGCCGCAAAAATTCATTTATATAATCGACATTGCTTTGCTACGATGCAAGACCATTTGCACAAGATTGTGAATTGGGCTAATGTGTGATTAAGAATTATTAACGTGAACTTTAACTACAAGTTCTTCGCACAAAACATTCCATTAAAATCCCTGTTAGTTTTCAATTGGACATTGTGAAAAGGGGTACAATGAGATTTTTGCATCTCAATTTTTCATATCGGAAGAGATAGATTGCATACCAGATGACCTCATTTCAGCAGATGATGATCAGCTGCTTATTTCAAATTAAGTTTGGTTAGCAAATTGCTGGTAAGAATGAGTGAAAATGAAGGGTCCAGCCCACTTGGGTCCAATGTAATGATCCCTTTGTGCTACTTATAATGTTTCGGAGAAAATATTGAGGTAAAGAAGGGGAGAAAGGTGAAAGGGGTAGATATAAAATGGAGTATAGTATAGTATATTGACAGAGACAGAGGTAATTAGCTGCTAGAGGGGAGGAGAGAGTGGGTCGAGAAAGGGTCATGTATGTACAAGCCATAAGGGGGCGTCAGCAGCCATATCAGCCGCTGCTGCTAATGAACAGGCCTAGATTTTTGAGTTTCATTTGCGATAACTCGGATAGGCTTTTCAACGATAATCTGCCAAGGAAGTGCAGACGAAGATCCTCCAGAGCGGTAAGCAGGCAGAGGAGATGCAAGATAATTTCATCCTCCTATTGATAATTGCAACTGAAGCAGTATTCATTGCACGGAAGCTTCAAAGGCGCTTCCTCAAGTGCCTTCTAGTGAAGTTCATAACTTTTTTACTTCTATGGGGGCTTAGGCGAGGCTAGAGGGTTCTTCCTATTGCGCAGGTGGGCTCATTGCACCCTCTGTCTTGAGCTGATTCAAGAAAGGCAACGTCAAAGCGTCTCGAGCACGGTGAGAGTGAGACCCCACAGATATGATCGATATCGACTTCTATGAGTAGTATTCTCCTTTTTGCCAGGTTATTCGCAACTATGTTGTCCACATACCCAATTTAATATGATACGTGAATGCTGCGCAAGCCTATCAAGAGCTTTTATATTTGATATCCCATAGAACCTTACCCTACGTCTCCACCAGCCATCGACTTGGACATGGCATGAACATGACGCCGGCAGAGCAACTGTGAAAAATTCATCAATTACTTTGTTGTGGTGAATACGAGCGATATCAAAGTATTTTGCGTTAGTGCAATAAAGATGGAATATATACCAATTTTGTTCTGTCTCTTTTCTTTCTATGGCAAATGGTTGCGGGCGACGAATCTCATGGCGAACATCGTTGCTCAGACATATGTTCGGGCATCCATGTCAGAGCATGGACGAAACATGGACATGAGCGGTCTCCATTAGCCATTTGCGATGTCCGACATGATGCCCAAGTTCCTGGCTAGTGGAGACCGCTAGTTAGCCAGTGTATTGCTCTTTTAATGACAGATACTCGTATATGTTTCAAACCAAACAGCAGGAAATTTTACATTAACAAATATAAAAGTTTTTTCTGCAGTGTTGCATTTCATTTTGAGTGCCTTTTGGCGTGGCTCCTCCCATTTTCCAAATGAAAGCTTTACTCTCTCAGACAAAAGAAATTGATTTTAAAATCGTTCTACAAATGACGGAGTTAACACTCATACAAAAATAAAACCTAATTGAGAACCTCCTCCTTTTTGGAAGTCGGCTAAAAAGCAGTTCTGTGATGCTCTGGCTCCAAAAAGTAGAGCTGGGTCCAACTCGTTCATTCGTTCATTTTTGCCACAAACCTATGATCAAACCCATTCAATTTACATGGGTTTGATCATAGGTTTGTGGCAAAAATGAACGAATGAACGAGTTGGACCCAGCTCTACCAAAAAGCATTAAAAAAGCTCCGAGTAATTGGCAAACATATATTTTTGCTTTAATTTTGTTTCTTAAAATGTTATGAAAGTAAAGTCCGAGAAGAAAGGCATGTGAGGTTTTTGTGCTTCAGCTCGCCATAGTTTTATTTAAAAAAAAATAACATTAATATTTTCAACACCCTTTTCATACTTATTGAATTATAAATCATAAATTGTCAAATAAGAGTCTTTTTCGTGAGAGTTTTTTATTCTCATCATTTTTTTCATATTTTATAAATACAAATTTTAATATTTAAAATATTTTTTTTGTTAAATTTCAATATTCACGAAAATCCTTCATTTGCCTTGGGAAAAAATTTTTGTTTGTTGAGCCAGGTTTTGGTTGGAGTGTTGGGGGGGGCGGGGGGAGAGGAGGGAGAATTAGTTTGAAAGAATTCAAAAACTCATAACATGCCATTTATTTTTGCCAACTGCACTACATGCTTTTAAATGTTGTCGCTAAAGTCTTAACAAAACAAAGTAATAAAATAAATTTAATACTCGTGTGCTGATTTATCTTGCAAACAACGTGAAGAAGCTTTAATGAGACAGAAATTTAATGTGTGAAGAAATTTAATTTAAAATATGTATGTTTTTATTTCTGGATTGCAAATTCAGAAGTGTTCTCCAATGCAAAAATAAAATAAACTCGTACAGGTATTGTGGACAATGCAGGACATCAAAGCATAGCTGGAAATGAAAAGGAGGACAAGCTGTCGATGTTGAAGACCTCCACCTTAGAAAACGCCAAACCTTTTTAAAAATGCAAAAACCGAACTAAAAAAGTGGACTATAGAATAGCACAGAAGAGATTGGAATTGAGCTTGTGAATTTTTTACTATCAAACTTAAATTTGTCTGATTTTCAATTAATTTTTAAGCAATACAAATCTTCTTTCCGTTTTTTTACATTCACTACGCATTGATAGCAGGAAATTTGCTACAGCAAATGAAATTTCACATTTTATTCACGGTAGGGGTGAATATAATTAATGCCCCTATCACGGTTTTCAACTTTTAAAATAGTTTGGGTGGAATTGATAAATTTGCATTGCCATTCTCCACTAAATTAACAGTTGACTTTTCAGTTGTGTTTTGGTATTGTTATTTACAACTCTGCATAAGTTTGGTTGAGGAAAACGTTGAGTATGCACAACTGCTTTTTAGTAGTTGGGTCTGTGGTTGGGTTTTTCAAGTTACAGGTTGGTGCGATATAAAAAGCAGAAAAAATTTAAAAATCGTAACTAGAAATATTTATTATGCTTAATTACAAAATTTTCTTAACAGTTTCAGTATAGCCACATACAAAGATTTCTTTAAATCCTTGCAAAATTATTTTTTAAAGAATTCGTTCCCTATTTGGGTTATTTCTTACCTTGCATTGAGTAGTTCAAGAGGGTTGGAATCACAATCACAAATTTTTTCTTTTGATACGTATCACATCTATATTTACGACTTCGTTTTCGTCGTCATAAAATAAATCTACACTTATTTGTATCCATTTGGTATGATTTCTTTGAACTAAAATACTAAAAACAATATTTTTTCTAAAACACAAATTAATTGCTTTCTGTCAAACTTGATATTTTAAGTTTGCAACGCGATGACAATTTCAACTAAAAATCTTTGGATAATCGCATCTAATGTTAATACAAATTGGCTTACAAAGCGATACGAACTTTAGCCTGATCAAATCATAAATATAGAAACAAATGATGTTCGAACAATAATAATTACAATTAACCCAAATTCGTAACAATATGAATATAATTTTATATACTCGTATGTATCTAGAATTTCGCGGCACAGTGGCTGAGAATCCCGGCTCTACTGCGATCAACTTTAGACTCTTAAAGCTCCTAAATGGTCATTAGAAATGAAAAATCATAGAAGAAACCTAAAAATGATTTTCAAATCCCTGTCGAGTAATATCAATTTTTATATAATCGCCGACTTTTTATTTTTTTTTCGTATTCACAAAATGGTGACTGTTGGTCGCCATATTGAATTTTGACTTCTATATATCGGAGATTTGCAAACATAATAACCTAATTAACAGAGTTAAGGAATCACTTGGCCCGCATGGTTGTTGTTTGCCAGGAAGATGGCGAAACCCTCGATTACTATTTGTACCACTCATAGTTGTCAGAGTTTCTTCGACATACTCGTACACGGCGGTTCATCAGGATAGAACCAATTACTTTTTTTCCGATAACTACAAAAACAAAAAAAAATTTTAGATTTGAAGAAAAGAAGAAGAACACTCAAATGACAGCTTTGAGAAAAAAATCAAATGCAAATGAATTATAACGGTACTTTCTCCCATTTATTTTTAATGTGGTGAGAAATTGTTCATTTATTTTGAGCTCATCAGAATTCAACCACTTTAAGTTTAGCTTGCACGAGTGGCTTTTTTTTATAGAGCGTTACAAAATCTTATTAATATTAAAATCTAAGCTGGTGAAAGTAGTAACAAAATCCAAATGGGTAGAAAAAGTTCTTTAAGTTCGTCGGAAATGATAGAAATTGATGCTTACCACTCTGAAAAATATTCCTATCGCGAAATGGCCAGAAAAATCTAAAGAAGTCATAACGTTGTACAACAGCTATTACAGTGAAGGTACTTCCACAGCTCTGACGCCACAAGACAAGCGAATACTTCATCGAATTGCATCAATCTCAGCGCATTTTACCTCTAAAATTAAGCATTTGGCTGGAGTAACGCTGCAGTCAAACTATCAAGTTTTTTTCAATTCTCTTTCAAGATTTTTACACATGCTGCTTGTCAAAATTCACAAAAATTTAAAGCTGTGACGTAAGCTGCACGTAATTTCAAAGCAAAGTTCAAAGTTTTTCAGCAAGATGTCATCAAGAATGCGAATTTGGACGCAAAAAACTGCAATCAGCTGTTTTCTTGACTGTAACTTGAAACACTTAATTGAACGAAAATTTGAAATCAAATTCTCAGCAAGTTTTAAAAGTGTGAGTGTATTGGTAAAAAAATGAGCGAAATTTGAACGAAAACTTGATCGTGGGACACCCAAGTAAATGCAAGTAAGTCAACCATTCGTCGAGCTATTTTGTGCAGGCAACATCTGCAGTTCCGAAAACTGAGAAAAAACTTCCATTAAATGCATTCCGTGAACCGTCAACAACAGCGCGTTCAATTTGCAAAAGACCATACATATGAAAAGTTCAACATGGTTGGACCCTAAGGCTACAGCTTTTATTTTCACCAATCGCCAATCGTTAATAGCTTAGAAATTTGGTCGTACTATTTGAATTTTTGTTAAACTTGTTGTCTTAATTATTTATCACACTGTTCATATTTTTTTTTCTTTTTTTGCATATAAAGTTTTAATGTCGTCTTAAAACAACTTTTACTAATATTTATACTCGTATTAACTATATTTAGTTTACAAATTTCATCATTTCTTTATAGTTTCCCTAGTATCATCTTTAACATTTATAGTTTATATAACCTTTTGTCATGTGTATTTAAATCTTAAGGAGTTGCGGACATTTCAGTAAAATAATACACATATTCGTACATGTCTACACTAATGTTCATAATAATAGTAGAGCCAAAAGCATTAATTATACGAAAAATATTATAATTTACTAGATGAGCACGGCAAACGTTGTCTTACCCTCAATAAATTTTTTTTTAACTACAAATTACTCCATACAGTAGTCACTTGTTGGTTAAAAAACAAAACGAAAACCTACCCAGTATTGACCCGAATCTGTGTTGAAAATTTCAGCTTCACAGGTCTCATAGTTCCACAAATCATGCGTTAATAACAAGCACACACTGCGATTTTATATATATATAGGGTGTTTTTTTTAGAGGTATAGAACTTCGAATTGAAATAAAACACAAGAAAATCGTTTTAATGTCCATCAATTTGGCTTTATTGGAAGGATAATTTTATGCCATTAACGTTTAAATATGATTTCGGGCATGTGGCCGCCGCGGCTGGCTCGAATAAAGCCAATTCTACAGGTCCAATTTTCAACCACTTTTTCGAGCATATGGGGCCGTATGTTGGAAATAACGCCACGAATGTTGGCTTCCAAGTCCCCTAACGTTTCTGGTTTGTTGGCGTAGACGAGCGACTTCAGCGGATGCGTATTATCACATAGAGTGAACGTAGTGCGAAAACGATCCATGGTTAACCGAATTAATTGCTCTGTCGACCATAAAATGGACGGAGCTTGCGGTAAACTTCGCGAACTGAACCATTATTTTCGAAATAAATTTGCACGATTTGCAAGCCTTGTTCTTTTGTCAACCTGTTAATGATGAAATGGCAAACCAAACTAAATATTAATCACTTGACAGCTGACAAAATGGCCGCCAGTTAAAAAAGTGATGCCAACTTAAAGTTCTATACCTCAATAAAAAACACCCTTTAGAAGATATATAATCTAGCGCCTTAAAATATGAAACATACTTGAATTTTTGTGTTAAAGACTGTCAAACAATGTATCACGCACCGGCGCCATCTACTTAAAATGAAACAAAATGAAACGTACTTATTTTCGTGAAGTATACTCACACACCACGTACTTGCGCCGTTGTAGTACATGCTATGTATCAGAGATGACGCTTTTCTCCTGAAATTTTCCCTGAATTTTCTTTGCTATAAACCTCACGGAGCCCGATACCTTTCCAACGAATGCAAAACCGTGGAAATCGGTTCGTGCGTTATGGAGTTATAGCGTCAGGAAGGAAAACCCGACTTATTTTTATATATTAGAGAAGATTTGTAAAGCTTGAGTTTTTTTTTGGATAGATGTACATTTTGCTAGTTTTAATTCTTGCACCAATTGAATTTTGTAGGAGATATTTTAGTTATTGTCAGAGCGCAATAAATTATAACTTTCAGATTTTAAAAGATTGTAAATTTCATTATTTGTATAAAATTAACGAAAGTAATTTTGTAAATTATTCAGTTTTCAAGCGGTTGCTCCAACTGTTCATAATATTTAAATTTATTGATTGTATTATTTATTTGCCCCTTTC
Organism: Nowickia ferox; assembly: GCA_936439885.1. NCBI lineage: Eukaryota > Metazoa > Arthropoda > Insecta > Diptera > Tachinidae > Nowickia > Nowickia ferox. The sequence goes on from OW387025.1 coordinate 105,451,261, forward strand.
ATTAGAGCTTTAAAATTTAAACTAAAAATATATGTAGATATTTTTCAATATCTGTCTTGTTTCATTCAATAATAAACATTTTAATTAGACACTTTTGTATTATACGAGTGAATAAGTAATAGGATTAATTTCGTACTTGTAATATTAAGTTACACTTATACTAAATATATTATTATAATTAATTTTCATACTTTTTTTTATGGGAAGTAATCCGATTAAAATAAAATAATCTCTCTCGTGTTTGGCATTATGCATTAAACATCTGTAAAATTTGCAAATAATTATGTGCTTATAAACTTTTATTAGCATTTGTGGGGAGAGTGTACATATAATAAAAAAAATACTTATGTCGTGTTTCAAAATGGCAAAGATTATTATATTTTTTTAAAAAGAAAGGCCGACTTCCTAAACGCAAGTTGCAATGCATACACTTCGTAAACAATGCATATGTAAACTTTCTGGCAACGTCCAATGTCCCTAATCACTTGGCAACTCATTTTAATTAGTATCAGCTGTCAAAATCGCTCATTATTTTTATTTTGTATGCAAACATTTGAGCTGCAATGGCTGAGTAAGTATTTTCGTTCCTAAATGCCGATAAAATGCAAAAAATGTCGCTGCAACTCAAGGTTGCACTTACGACATGTTTAACATTGCATACGCATTTTTTTAAATTATGCATTGCAACTTGCGTTTAGGAAGTCGACTAAATTTTCAAAAATTTACGCAATTAGACTAAAAGAGTCAAGAATTTTGTAATATTATGCAAAAAGAAATATTGCTTAATGATCCAATGTGCAAATAATTAACTAAGTCCATATTTACACTATGCAAGTCTTATTGCTAAGCTGATTAGTTTGACGGAGAGAGAGACGAGGGGAACAGTAACGTTTCTTTTCCCCTCGTCCCTCTTTCCTAACAAACTAATCAGTTTAGCAATAAGACTTGCATAGTGTAGTCACGTTAATCGTTAATTTTTGACAGCTAAAAACAAAAGTCAAAACTTGACCGATATTTTGTAAAAAAAAAATTAATTAAAAAATCCACTCTCTCCAATGCACATTCGGTTATCATTGATTTCAGTGGCAACAACCAACCGAAATAGGGATTCAGATTATATAAGTCGAATTTTAGCTGTTATTTCTCATCGAAAAAAATTAAAGTAAAATTTTAAAATCTGGACTTTTATTTTTGACAAAAAAAAAATTTAACGAAATTTACTTATTGATCGGTAAAATTTTATCTATTATTATTGACTAGAAAATATTTTTCGAATTTTTACTGCAAAAATATTTATAAAAAAATTATATTTTGTTTGTTTTCCCAAAAAATAAAAAAAAATAAAGCCCGACTAAGAAATTATTTGTGATTAAAAATTCACTATAGTTCACTAAAAGTTTAATATTTTGTCACAAAAGTGGTTTAAGTTTATTATTTTTCTAACATGAAGCTTGCTTATATATGTATTTAAACATCGAATAGATTGAAATTACGAAAATAACCGTCATTTTCCATCCCTGCTCACATTTACCAGACTCAATTTTCCGACAGGGATTAAACTGATGTGTGGTTAAGAGATATGGCAACTTTATTATAATTCCTACTCCAGGCAGCGTTGCCAAATGTGCATATTTAACTGTTTTTCGCAGTTTTCTTTTAACTGTTGATCAGACGTGCAGTTGTTTTGGTTGAAAAATCAATTTTGCTTTAAAATTAACAGTTTTTACTTTGCAGTAAATTTTCCAATTTTCCATTCCCATCAAATCATCAGTAATTAATTTTTTCCCCCGCTGATATCAGTGACATACGAGCATTCATGTGCTAATCGTATAAAGCACCTCACATATAGCAATTTATATGGAAGAAATATATTCAAAAATATTAAAAATTTGTTTATGCTTTTCGTGCAAGTTAAAAAAATTTTAAATGCAACACAACGTCTGAATGTCTATGCTTTTTTTCGTTGGAAAACTTGTATGAAAACGCTAAAATTGCAACAATGGTTAATGGAGCTGATTTGCAGTCCTGTCTGAAAAGGATTAAATTTTAAAATATTGCTTCTTTTAATTACGTTTATAATTTTTTTGGGCAGATTTGTCTTCTGAAAAACAGTGACTCTAGGCTTTTGTGGCGATGTTATACAATAGGCGTGTTTCTATTTTTATTTTCTAGTTCCGTGACATTTTGTTATTTTCATTAAATAATAGCCTGAATGGGCAAACTAGATGATCAAAAACCCGAAAAAATATTAAAGATAAACTGAACAATAAAGTTTTAGTTAAGATTGTAGGAGATGTCAGAGTTCGTGCTGCGCTCGAAATTAAATTAAATAAAAAACTAAATTTGTTTTTTTTTGCAGCAATAAATCAAGTTCATAAATATGCTAGATTTTGTTACACTGTGAATAAATTTTGTTTGTTGATGCAGGCCAGCGTGAATAGCATTTGTTTTGTGGCTGTTTTGTGTAAATTGTTGTTGTCACTACAACATGCTAGTAGATAAAACAAATTTAACAGTGTTTATTGTTTTTTTACTATTTTTTTGTATAATTTTGTTGTTGTTGTTTTAATAAGTTTATAAAAGAACTACGAAGCATGTAACCTTCAAAAACGTGCCTAGGCGAGGCTTATTTATTCCCATTTTTGTGGTTTTTTTTTGCCAACCGCTGCTTCTGTCATAGATGCGATGCCACCACATACCACTTGCGCCAACAAACCAACCAAACCAAACAGACACATAAATTCATACGTCCTCAAAAATTAATTTATGGCCGTGCATCTTCTTTTTAGACATACTCGTACAAGCAAGCGATCGTTAACTTATAGAAACCGATTCAATACTTAAACATTTTGGTACTTATACGGTCTAGAGTTTTAAATACTTGTTTGCTATTTAGAAAATGATTTAAAACATTTTTAATATTTTTTTCATTTATTTATTTTTTTAGGTTGTTTTTTGTCTTAAACATGGCCTGAGTGATCATCAGCAACAATATAATCATCTATAAAGTATTAAAATTAATACTCTGACTTTATAGTTAAATATTATTAAACAAAGAAGAAAAAATAAGTTAAATATTCTGCTTTTCATTCATGGCGTTTCATTTTTATTTTATTCAATAAGCTCCTACTAATTTGTCTCAGAAGCAAGACTTTTTTTTTTACTTTAAGTTAAAAAAAAAATAATATATGTACATATTTTTATTTATTTACTCATAGTGTTTAAAATTAATTACAGAACTGCCATTTCAATATCGCCAATAATTTTGTACATATTTTTAAATTTTTTTCTCGTTGTCCATTACTAAATTGTGGTTGAGGTTGTTCATTTTTTATATTTAGATTTATTTTTTAATTTTATAATATATTTACAAAATGTTTTCTTTAATGTTACCATAATTCAATTGCAAACAACTTTGTATGGCTAATAATCCATTGATTGGAAAAAAGAGACTCAGCAGGAAATTTTTAAAAGAATTTATTGTTCGTTATTATGTGCTTCTGTATGTTTTGTTAAAATTTTGATTATAATTAAGTTAAAAGTGAAAAACGTAATTTATTTTCGGCATATCTAAAATTATTTCTTGAATTTAATGTACGTTGATGTAATTTTTTTTTTGTCTAAAAGCCTGCGTTTCATGTAAAAACTCAAAGACTTATTGACCTGCCCTGTCATATTGCTTTATAATCTTTTGTGAATAATACAGATGAACAATTATACCCTTGACTGTTAAATTTGATTTTTATTTCACACAAATTGACTCATCAAAACTCTGTAACTTCTGAAGTAATGAAATTTTTTCGTAATTCTTTTGAAAAAAAAATTATGGGTCCAAATTAGGGGTGCAAAACTATCGAGGGCACTATCGATACTTTCGATGTTAATTTTTTTGTGACTAACGATGTTTTAATTCTACAATCGATTAATACTTGAAAACAATCGATATTTTTTAGTCACTATCGATATTAAATGAAACACCACTAATATATTTTCTGCATATCTAAAATTTTTTTTTGAAATTAATGGATGTGGATTAAACAATTGGAGCAAAGTTGGATAAAGTGTAAAGAGCTCAAAGAAGACTATTTATATAGTTTGATGTTATTTTTTGTCTAAAAACATGCGTTTCATGCAAAAACTCATGTTGCTTTTTATAAACAAAAATAACTGGATGACGGAAAATTTCTTCCACTGATCTCACTTATTTTTTATATAATTATTTATTTTTTGGGTGGAATTTCTCCATCGATTTTCGAAAAAAATGTAGAATTTTGAAAATCGGCCGCCAAAGCTATGCATTGAGGGAGAGAAAATTTACCCTTATGATTTCCGAAAAAAATTGTGGAACAAACCTTTCGAACAACAAAAGAATTTCGCAAAACGCCTTACAAACGAAAGTTGTGCAAGGGGAAGTCAATTTCCCCCTCCGATTTAAAAAAAATAAATTAAGGAACCAAAGTACAGGCAACACTTTTCAGACAAACAAAAAAGAATTTTGAAAATCACCTCACAACCGACAGAGTTATGGATAAGGGGAGCAAATTTCCCCCTCCGATTTTCTAAAAAAAATATGGGACCAAGGACGGAGTTATGCATGGGGGCAGCAAATTTAGAAACAAAAAATATGGAACGAAATTACCGGCAAACCCTTTCAGAGAAAAAAATAATTCTGAAAAAAATAAATACCAGCAAATTTGGTACAAACGTTTTGTCATAATTTTTGATTATTTTCATTAAAATAAAAAAGTGTTCACTCAGGCGGATCGTGGTGGGTGCAAAAGTATATATAGGCTGAAAGAAGACACTTTCATCTTCCTCTGGATGGTTTCGTATTTTTTTTATACCTTTAGATCTTCAAAAATTATAGACTACTAAACTTCCAGTTTAACGAAAATGTGGGGGTTTAAAATTTATTACATAGCGCCCTAACTACACATTGTACAGGATCTGCACATAACACAAAAAAGCGGCAGCCCGTTATCGGTAATAGTGTTCGAAGAATCATAATTAATTTCAAATAAAATATGACAAATGAATGTTTTTTAAATTAACACAAATGATACGCCCATTACTGCGAATATTTTGACCCAATTTTTTGGCTACCTTAGTTTTTATTTTATATGTATGTTTCCTTTCTGATGGTGTAAAAATTTTAAGAATCTATTTCAAGAAAAAACTTAGGTTTTGGCCAATGAAAACTGATTCTGAACCACCGAGCTTCGGTGATAAAGTAATTGTGATTTTATGATTACAACATCACAGGCTATTCAAAACTTTTTTCTTAGTCCATATTTATACTATGCAAGTCTTATTGCTAAGCTAATTAGTTTGACGGAGAGAGAGAGAGACGAGGGTAACAGTAACGTTTCTTTTCCCCTCGTCCCTCGTCCCTCTTTCCTAACAAACTAATCAGCTTAGCAATAAGACTTGCATAGTGTAAATTAGGACTTAACAACAAAATTTCCTATAGTGCTTTTAAAACCCAAACGGATCTTCAGTTTTCTAAATGTTATTGTTGTGCTGTTAAAAAGAATCCATTCAAAATTATTATTCATTTTTATTTCGATATTGATTATAAGACACTAAAGCTTCTTTGGTAGTTCGCAATTTTTTTTTGCTTGATATTTTTGTTGTGCAAATACAACAAACACACAGAAAAAACAATAATGTCCACTAGTTAATAAACAACAAACTGACAATAAGACAAACCGACATACAAACTCTGAACACACACACACACATACTCAAAGGCGGACTTTAACAGAACTGTGTACACTTTAACATTTAAAATGTTAAAACATTTTTATATGTCAAACATGTTGGTGACATTATTGGTATGTAACCTTCAGGAGCGTGCTAATGATGACGATGCCGACAACGACGGCGATGACAAGATCTAGAAAATTTTAAATATTAGACAAAAGTAAAATGTAGACAGGAAGGAAGGAGCGAGCGAACCAGAAAAAGAGAGATAGATAGCAAGTAGCGTATTAATATGAAATCGCAATTTAAAGTCATGAAGATGAATTTAATCGATGGTTGAGTGATTGATAGACAGACTACATAGTAGTGATTAGATGTATGTATGTTCTTCGATGTATGATTAGGTGGAGTCAATGGAAATTGTAAAATGTCAGCAAGATGCAAAACAACAAAAAAAACCCAGTAATAATCGACCTGACCTACTTGCATGCATTAAGGCGTTTTACAGCTTCTGTCATTGTTTTTATTATAGCAGCAGTAATTTTCCTATAAATATTGCTCGACGATTTGTTTACTTTTTTTTTAATTAATTATTTATCTAATTAATTGTGCGCGCTAAAGTTCAGCAGCAAATTAATGACAGCCATTTGATTAATTCTTATTTAGCAATACGGGTATGTATTAAGTAATAAATATCCGAAAAATTATAAATAAATTTATAACTGTCAAAACCACTTTTTGATAAGTACGACGCTCATGTGATGTTTGTGTGTGTGTATAAGCACGCGCTCTACTGCGTCGGTGATTACATGGGGGACGTATAAAATTCAATGTTCAGTTTAGACAGACAGACAGATCAATTAAATGCTATTTTGTATCTCTGTATGGTCAATGCAAAAAGCTAACATAGCACATGAAACGCAATGAAAACTTCAAATGTAAGAAATATCAATATTCTAAGTACACATGTACATACTTATGTAAATATGTACGTATGTATGTATTTTATATGCAGGTGTGTCATTGCAACTAAATTCCAACCAAGAAACAAAAATGTACATAAGTATGTATCTGGCTAATAAAAGGTAACTGTCTACTTGCTTTGAAGCGAAAGTTTCGTTCCAGTATTAATATGCAAAAATAACAATAAATAAAAATGAAACTTAACCGACTTCAAAGCAGGCACTTTAAACTTTCAATGGAAGATTTTTTTGTGGCGATTTTTTTCGTTTTGGAGGCTTTTTTTTAGATTTTTTGCCACCTTTTTACTTCTGGTGATTTATTTGCATTTTAGCGATTTATTTTATTTTTGGTGATATTTTCGTTTTAAGTGATTTTTAATTTTGGAGATTTTTTCGTTTTTGCGATATTTTTTTAAAATTTTTTAGTTTTAGTGTTTTTGAAAATTTCAAGAGTTTGCCTCTTACGGTTTCCAAGATACAGCAAGTTGACAAAATTACATTAACTGCTAGAATACCCTTTAATTTTGATTTTTTTTGGCGTAGTAAGCATAAAAATACACTAACTTTGGAAATTTTAGTTATCTATATATAATTGTGTGTATATTAAATTAGAATTTCAACATGTTTCGTTACCCGCTTTTGCACACCCTTTAATTTTTAATTGTCATATATTTGTTGTTGTAGCCAAAGTTTTACATATTCGATGAAAGTTTCAGGTCCGTAGCTCTTACGGTTCTCGAGAAAACAGCCTGTGACGGACAGATAGACGCACATCGTAGCGAAAACAATAGGGTTTCTTTTCACCTTTGGAACCATAAAAAAATTAAATTGTAAACTTCACTTCAAACCATATATCTCGATAATTTTATGTTCAGAAAAGTACAGCGCTGCAGAGTAAGGCTAGTAAAAATTAAATGGTACGTATATTCAATATTCGAGAAAAAATGGAATTCGCTATTTTCCGAATTAATTTTGTCTTCATTCTTATTTTAATAGAGTGTAATGTATTATAACTTAGGGTTGAAATTGTGCAAGTGCATGTTCGAAAAACTCAATACAATCAATCTCTTCCACTAACACAATTACACATTCGGCAATTGCATCCTACTTGCAACTCGACTGCCAAGGAATTTTACAAAACAGTGATTTTTTTAGTCACTTGCAGCAAGTAAATGAAAAGTTAAATAACAATATTGCCCTATTAACTGGATTGCTGTATAATGTTATTCTAGTTTTTAATAAATTTCAATTCATTTTCAATAAAAGATATTTCACTAAATAAGTAAAATAATAATTTAGGCTTATTAGTGCATTAACAAATATTAAACTTAATAGAGACAATTCCCCCAAAAAATGCACCAATTAAACTTTTTCTTATTACCGACAACTCGGCATTAAAAAGTTAACATGCAACTTGCATGAAAGTCGGGCATTTTTTCAAAATTTACGTACACAGAACTTATGTGCAAGTACTTGCACGTCTAAACGCAATGGCAACCAACCCATAAATACCAATTTAATGTTAAACGTCTGATGTGGCAACTTTATTTTTATCGATAAGTGTTCTGATAAGAAAACACAAAATTGTCATCACTAATTAACAACACATCATTTATTGCCGGCAAATCTGCTACAAGTACATTTTATTCATAATTTTCTTAGATGATAAATAATGTATCGGGAATTAAATGAAAATGAGTCAAAGTTGTTGCCACTATTCATATTATCAACTTGCATCAAGGTGATGCTAGTGCCAGCATAGTGAGTATTGGTTTTATATGTAAATATGTGAGGAAACATACAAAATGGCACAAAACATTTTATAGTCATTCAACAGATTTTGAGGTACATCGCAATTGGTTGGCCATTACGTTTAATTTGCCCTTAAAGGAATGGTATTATAATAATACTAGTGAGTGGACTTTGGACTATCCACCTTTTTTTGCCTACTTTGAATGGCTGCTGGCGCAGATTGCCTATTTTGTTGATCCCAAAATGCTGCAATTAAGCAACCTCAATTATGCCTCGTCGGAATGTAAATATTTCCAAAGGATATCGGTAATGGTAATGGATTTGGTATTTTGTTGGGGCATAAAACGTTGTCTAAGCGCCTTAGGAGTCATGGGTGTGAAAGTGTACAAAATATCAAACGAAGCACTTTTGCTATTTAATGTGGGTTTGTTTTTTGTCGACCACATACATTTCCAATATAATGGCTTTTTGTTTGGCTTACTGCTGCTGAGCATAAGTTATATGTTGGAGGATCGTATATTGAAGGGCACCTTTATATTTGCCTGCCTGCTAAATTTCAAACATTTGTTCTTGTACTTAGCCCCTGCTTACGTTATTTATTTGCTAAGATATTATTGTTTGGATGCCAGTAAGAACCCACTTGTTTGTTTGTTTAAGTTAATAGTTGTGGGCTTGGCACCTTTTGTTTTGGCCTTTGGACCATTCTATCAACACTTACCACAAATATTCAGCCGTTTGTTTCCATTTAAACGTGGGCTAACTCATGCTTATTGGGCTCCCAACTTTTGGGCTTTGTATAATGCGGCTGATAAAGTAATCGCTAAACTTTTAAAAGTGAAAACTACAGCTGCTTCATCGTATACTTCGGGCTTGGTGCAAGAATATAATCATGATGTCTTACCTTCCGTTAGACCAATGGCAACTTTTGTACTTACTGTGCTGACAATGTTGCCAATACTGTGGAGATTGTGGAACTATACAATTAAGAGGTGAATATTTTTATAAAGCGGAGTCTCATTTTTTTCAGCTTTTAAGCAATTTTGTATGAAAAAATTCTCGAATACACTTACACATCTTCGGCTTAGAGTGTAAACCTGCTAAGTCGTATTATTATTGTAAAATATGCCATTTCAATACCGTGTGCAGCGACCGTCTAAAATATTTATTTTAATTTGAGACTCTGCATGCCGAAATGAAATGAACTACTAAATCTGTTGAGCTAACTGCTTAAGCTGTTTATAGAAAATGTTAACAGTTTTTTGATTCTCTTGCAAAATTTTGTTGAAGTGAGTTAGCTGGTTTACACCCTAAGATTTTTTGGCGGTAATGCCACAACATGCACATATCGCTCATTTACTTCAATAGTGTCATAACTCGAAAAATACGTTTTTTGAGTTAATATTGCAGAATAATTTGGCATTTCGTCATTTTCATCTTTGTAAAAAATTTAAACGCGTTTTCTGCACTATTGAAGTGAATGAACGATATGTATGTAAATATATAATATAATGAGCGGTTGGAGAAGTGCACATAAATGAAACAAAATTATTCCCCCATCTCTCAAATGATTCCAATTCAAAACTTAAAAAATTATAATTATACTTGAGTTTTACCCGCGGCTCCGCTCGCGTTGATCTGATATTTTGAAAACTATACTCACAATTTATGAATGTTTTGTTATTTGTTGCTCACTGAGAACGTTAAAAAACATAAAAAATAGGCGTTAAAAAAATTAAAAAAAAAAACAATAAAAACCGGTTTTAAAACTGGTTAAACAATCAAACCCCAAACGAAAATTACCCGAGTCAGCCCAAAAATGTGTTTTTCGAAAAAATCCGAACCAAATATAAAAAATCCGGTTCCGAACCGGCTAAAAAATAGGCTATGTTCGTCGCTGGCAGTGCAGCTTGCCACTGGTGAAAGAATTTTAAAAATCGGTTTAGCGGTTTAAAAATACGTACAAAATATAAAAAAACAGGTTCCGAAACGCATAAAAAAACCAGCTATGTTTGACGCTGTTAATGGAGCTTTCCATTGGTGAAAGAATTTTCAAAATCGATTTAGCGGTTTGGGCGTGATAGCGTAGCAAACAAACAAAAAAAAAACTCACTTTCACATTTATAATATTTATAAGGAAAGTAAGGATTATGATTCGAAAATAATTTTAATACTTCGAACGAGAATTTAAATGTTGATTTTTTTTTTTGTTGACAAGCAATTTTTTGGATCATAACTGCAAGTCAATCGTGGAATAGAAAAATAAAATAGGAATGAATAAAAAATCTCTCAAGAATTTTTTTCAATTGCTTATTCGAAATTAAACAACATTTCCAGTTAAAGCTGAATTAAAATGAAAAATAATTTTAATTTGTTAAACTCAGTGATTTTCAAAACTAATTTTCTTTTAATTTCAGAGATGCTAAAATTGCCTTCCTCAGAGCCATTGTTATTTGTTCTGCCTGCTCCTTTTTATTTGGTTGGCATGTGCATGAAAAAGCCATTTTAATGTGCCTAATACCTCTATGGTAAGTAAATTGCTAAACTTTAAAATAATAAATATAAATTGAATTTAAAATTTTTACATATACATATCTTTCAGTTTCATTTTCTTTATCTCTCCTACTGATGCCAAATACTGCTTCATGCTAAGTGCTGTGGGTCACTTCTCCCTATTCCCATTACTTTTTCATACTGATTTGCTGATCATACGTTATTCTGCCTATTTGGGCTATATGAGTTACATGTATACACGTTATCTAACAGTATACAAAGACTATCCCGATATGAGTCTGCTAGAGGATTGCTATATACATGGGCTTTTACTTATACCCGTTTATGAACATCTAATTGGTTGGCTAACGGGCTTAAATGAGAAATATCCCTTTTTGCCTTTGCTGCTGTACTCAACATATTGTGCAATCGGTGTTTTCTATTGTTACATACGTTATTATATATTTGCATTAAATCATAAGGCCACCACTACAATAGCGACTAAAAAAACAAAAACTAAACAAATAAAAGATATTGAAGCATCCTCTGTAACTTCCTCCCAAGCATCTACGCAGCTGCCTGAGCCAGAGTCGGTGCCACTGATCGTAAAGACAACGGCGAAGACGACGAAGAAGAAATCAAAGGATTCGCAGAAGAAGTATAAATAAATGAAACTGTTGTATCATTACTTCTAAAGGGTAAATTAGTTGTTCTTGTGGTGCAACTTAACCAGGCGGCAGAAGCCCGACGCGGATAACCACGTTCGGGCTGGACACGCAGATTGTTGTACAACCAATAGCGATTGTCTTTGAAGAAATAGGTTTTTCCTATACAAAAAGAAATAACAAAATATGTACATATCGATATTTTCTAAATACTAACCATTTGGCAACGTAGCAGCTGCATCAATATTTTCTGGTATGCCAGGCCATCGTAGCATTGATTTTGGATAACCATTGTCCATAGATTGTAATTCATCATTGTAGCGCCAAAATATTGTATCAGCAAATATGTAAGTTCGATTGTTTTTGGCTTTAAAAAAAAGTAGAATTTGAATAGAATTGGTAGTTTTGAAATAGTAACTTTCATATGCAAAATTAAGCATTTAGCATATTTTGAGCACGTAATATCTCAAGTATTTATTTAAAAAAAGAAAAGATTTAACATATGTACATACGAGTACATACCGAATGTCAATTTTTGATATTCGCGAATACGAATATTTAAAAAAATTTCCCCGAATACGAATACAAATATCTAAAAACAGCCAAATATTGTTGGGAATTCGAATACGAATACGAATATTCTCATATCACTACTACATGCATATGTATGTACACATATCGTTACCTTAATATAGAAAGGCCCTTTATTTTTTTGAAATCGTGATTTTTGCATTTTTCGATACATTAGATTTTCTTCTATCGAAATATACCAAAAACTCGTTTTCAAAAGAGTTAGGGAATTTGTATATTAAGTTAACGATGTATGATATAATAAACAAGCTAACACGGACCCTACAACAATTACACATTAGAAAAGAAAACAGTTAGCGAATTCACAAGCTCTTGTATGAGTCGTAACTCGAACATTTTGTTGGTAATTTCCATATAAACATGTTTAGCAATAAATGTTTATATATAAATTACCCACAACAATGTGCGACATAAAACTCCTACGACATTTTGTAAGTTGGCCAAGTGTTTTTTAGTATAAAAAAAGCTTAAATTTTTGTTTAATATACGGTTGCTGTCGTTAATATTATATTAAGTTTAGCAAACAGTGTTGAAAGATTTAAACTAAAGTTTCTTGGCAAAAAAAAAATATATATAAAAAATGGAATCATAGGTTCAAGTGATGACGAACTGGTTCTATTTAGGGAAACATGCATATTTGATTTGTACATTATCGTGTCATTGGAGATCATCTGCCGTATTAAAAAACAATATTGGTTTACAAAAGGTTTACTAAGCAAAATTTGTATGGAAATTTTTGGTTAAACTTTTTGTGAAGCTAAATTATCTTTTTCTGATATGCTGGAATTTAAATAAATTACTTTTCATAAATATTAATGAATCCTCTCTTCTCTTCATTAAAATGAATGAATCCAAACAATGCATGTTGTCTGATTTGTAGACGTTTTTTCATAGGTTAAAAACAAATATTTTTCATCAGCCCAATTCTAAATATTCGCCGGGAAATAATTCCCACGGAATTCGTTTTTTATACTAAACATATTGAGATAAAGATTAAAGTTTTAGGGAGAACTGATTAAGGAGGCGTGAAAATGACAAACTCTTAGAAGTACTTAAATTTTTTTTTGCTGGATTGTTTCATTATATTACTTAGACGGCTTTTCCACACGCAAAGTTTGGTTTTGGAAAGTCTTGAGTTTGTTGGAGAGAAGGGAAAAGAGCTCCCATTCTCCTTTCCGTCCTCTTCTGCAAACTCAAGACTTTGCAAAGTAAACTTTTCGAGTGGAAAAGCCGTCTTAGCAATTGAGTAAGTACAAATACGAATTCATAAAAAAAGAATAAAATATATCAAGGACCACGCGTTTCTTAAAACTTACTACAAGTGTTGTGATAAAAGTAAAATGTTGTGAAAATATATTACTTTTATATAAATAACATATTTTCACAACTATTTTACTTGTGCATTCATTCATGTTACTTTGGTTTGAGTACGATAACGAGAATTTTACATTGCAAATGTACCGTGTTATCATAGTACCATACTACCATTAAATTTTACATAGAAATGGCAATACCGTATCGTTTTAAAACGATACTCAAACGATCAGTGTGGCCAGATTTTAAAGTAACATTAAGCTAAATCACATTTGAAAAGAAGTTAAAAGAAGCACTGCTTTATTTATAAAAATTATTAAGGCTTAATAAAAGGTTTATAAAACAGATTTCCACACAAAAAATTTCTTATTAAGCCTTTATAAAGCCGTAATATTTTTTCAGCCTTATTTGTAAAAATTATTAAGGCTTTATAAAGTCTTAATAAGAAACATTTTGTATGCAAATTTGTTTTAAAAAACCTTTATAAAGCCTTAACAATTTTTATTTATTTTTGATCAATTTGCAATAGTTTTTTTTATTATATGAAATAAAAAATATTGAATAATTTTTAATGAAATTATTAGTTAGTATATTTTAGTTTTATATTTTAGCAAATTTTGTAAAAAATTCGATTTTTGTGTAGGCTACTTACGCCAAAGTAATGCAGCATTCACCTTCTCCCTTCCCCGCATGTCGCCCAAAAGTTCTGGAAGCATTATCGAACTATTCGCCAGAATTTGATCATTTTTGTAAAACAGAATTTCTTTGCCTTGAAATAAATGTTTATGTATATAAATATAATTTGTGTATAAAAGTTCATTATATTCAAACCGTACCGGCAAATATGACTAAAGTTTTATCCAAACGTTCATAGCAGGCATCAATATGTTTAACTTTGCACGGCAAGTCCTTTAACACATTATTTAATTTCTTGGGATAACCCAGAATAACTCGATAGTGGGATGATAAACGCCAAACATATTCGCCCTTGAAAATATGCATGGAATTGTTGAAATAACACACAGCATCAAACTTTCCCTCACAAATATTTGGTAAGGGCGAATGATAAGATCTTTCTACATTCGTATTACTTGTGGTGTATTGAGGAAACTAGAATGAAATAAATGAATTTGACATTAGTTTTAACTTTTATTCTAGATTTTTTATATCTAGTTAACCTTTTCCTTTCTACTATTGTCCCAAGAACTTGGAGTAGTATTTATAACGGCAGTCTGCTCATTCTCGGCACTCGTTTCAGAAGTATCATAATCTTCATTCTTGGTTTCTATATCGTCATCCAGCTTTTTATTCACTTGAGCGAATGTTGTGAAGTGAGAGTTATGAATATTTTTATTTCCTACAAAAATCTATGTATTTTGAGCGATTTACCTACAGTAGGCATTGTACATGGCCAAAGTGTCATCATAGTCCAAAACATTGCTTTCGGGTCCTTTGTAATAGGGAAACATTATGGAGTTGTAGACGGGAGAATGGGCCAAACCCAAACTATGACCCAATTCATGCAATGCCACTGTATAAAAATCTACTCCTTGCGTCAACTCCGTAGAGTTTTCTTTCCAATTTTCATCTTCATCGAAATGTACATCGCCGCCCCATGAACCCATTTCATAGGGATAAAAAGCATGGGCCAATATATTACCGGGACCATCAAAGGGATAACTGCAAAATGTATTTAAAGTGAAGTTATTGAATTACTACACAAGTTTTCATTCAATGGAATGGCAAACCTACTTGTCGCCATGATAATGGGTGCCAAAACCTACAATTATATCTGCGGAAGTGTCCTCCACCCGATGAAATTTAAGCCTGCTGTATTGCGACCAGACGTTTAAGGCCTTGGCTATATCTTTTTCGACTTGCTCGCGCGGTATTTTCAGTGACCAATTGCCGATTCTGCAAGCAAATAATAAAAATGAAACGCTCAACTCTTTGTAGTTCAATCAAGTTTTTCAGTGAAAGACTTTCACAATAGAGTTTTATAAAATAAGGAATGAAAGCGTTGTTAACTGGCAAAACCAAAATAAATATCGTTAGCTAAAATGCAAAAAGGCGTAAGCAACAAAAAATTCAAAAAAAATTCAAAGCTTTTGATTGATTATTATGAATGTCATTAAACTACATGTCTTGACAAAAATGACGCTTTTATTAACAAAAAAAAAATAAGGAGAGGTGTCTTAGGACACCCGGTTAGAGCTATGCTGTTTAGCCATATAAAACAAATTTCATGTGATATTTGGTAACATTGTAATAAATTTTTATTATGTATATCATTATGTAAAATTCGGCGCAAATATTTCAAAACGTTCCCATTTATTATTAATGTATTTTTTTGTGCTCATAAAAATTGAGCAATCGTTCTCATTGTTTTCATTTTGTTTTTGTTACACTCACTTCAAAGATCGAAACAAAACAAAATCAAACATTTTGTTTCGCTTTTAAATACAAAGAATTCAAAACTAAAATAAATTTATAACTGTAAAAGTGTCGATTATTTTTGTTACGAAAATCACGTCCTAGCTCCTGTGTCGTGGCATAAGGAGCATAGCTCTAAAACAAAGGCATGTAACTTCAACTATGTTTAGTTTTTTTTTATTTTTTTTTATTCTCGTGCAAATTACGTTTTTCTTAGTTACGCCTTTTTGCATTTTAGCTAATGATATGTATGTAATTTCACATTTTTTTTCTTTCTGTGAAATGTTTGGAGGCGCGAAGACGTATTTATATATTTCGGAACTCAACAATTTTATATTTAAAATTTTACTTTTAACTATTCTGAACTTGGAGGCTTATTTACTTTATTTCTAGAATATTTCGAATATTTAATCACTTTGGGAACGATTTTCCATCATCTAACTTAATATTTGGTTGGTCAATATACCGGTCACTGTTCTTTTGAATATTTTGTAAATTTTAGTTTTTATTTTTCATCAATAATTTTGGTAGACTCTTTTCCATGATATACTGCAATTTTTTGTATATATTCTGCTTAAATAAATCTTTAACATTAAGTTAGACATCAGTAACCGGACCTATTCTCGTTGGAGTATCGTTTTTTAAAGATTTATTTAATAGTTCGAAGCAAAAACGCATTTTACTCAAACCACTTTCATAATTTCAATGTGTGCATATGTAATACTATACGAACTTTAGCCTATATAATCGAATAACTTACTTGATGTTGACATCTTTTTATAAATTTTTTTGTTTTGGCGTTTTTTTTAAGTTTTAGCGATTTTTTGGTGATTTTTTTTTTCGTTTTTTTCGATTGTTTGTTTTCGTGATTTTTTTTAGTTGTAACGATTTATTCATTTTGGCGATTTTTTTCGTTTTGTGGACTTTTTCGGTTGTTTTTTAATTTTAGCGATTTTTAGAGCTTTGCTCTTTATGTCAGACGCAGGAGCTTGGACGTGATTTTCGTAACAAAAATAAACGACACTATTACAGTTATAAATTTATTTTTGTCTTGATTTCTTAATTTTTCTCTGTTCGTAAAGAAGGGGATGCCAGATGACTTACTAATAAGAGCTTTAAAAAATAGGGGTGCTAATGCTGAGTTTACATACATATGCGAAATATACACACATGCAAATATTTGCGGCGAATTAATTTTGTTTTATAAATAATATATCTTATGTTTTAAAAATACAAATTATTTTATTGTATTGTCATTTAACACATTGAATTTATTTTATAAAGCTAAGCAGCATAGCTCTAACCGGGTGTCCTAAAACACCTCTCTTCTTTTTTTTAGTTATGGCGCTTTTTTAGTTATGGCGCTTTTTTTAGTTTTGGCGGTTTTTGGCGACTTTTTAGTTTTTTGGCGACCTTTTTACTTTTGGTATTTTTTTTTGTTGCATTTAAGCGATTTATTTTACTTTTGGTGATATTTTTCATTTAAGCGCTTTTTTTATTTTTGATTTTATTTTTTAATATAAAGAGAAGTAACACTCAGGCAATGAATGCCTACTGCTATTACTAGGTGTTACCTTCTTTAGGAAAGGGATAGTGATAGAGAAGACAAGTGGTGAAAGAAGAGATAGAGGAAAGCTTCATTATTTTACAACTCTGCTTTTGCAGGTTTTTTTTATTTTTTTTTTTAATAATGCACTGTTTCAGCGCCTCTGGTGTTGCATGAGGCGTATTAAATTTTTGAAGCTGTGCTTAGTAGCGATTTTATTGGTTATTTTACTTCGCCGATGATTCTGCTACAGAACGAAGGAGGGCGATCTGATGCTACATTAGGATTAGTATCTGCTGAAGTCGGTATAATTCAGTGACCACTGACTATGCCTTCATCACATGAACTTTCCTACAACAGCTGATACAAAGGGACACTAATGTATATCAGAAAAATGCGTGGTCTTGTTATTTGATGACCGTCTGATACCGGGCTCGAACCCAGGACCATCGTTTTCGTAGTCAACGTGCTAACTACTTCAGCTAACGCCGCCCTTTGACAATTTTTTTCCAATTTTTCCAATTTGAGATTTTTCAGTTTTAGCGTTTCTGAAAATTTTAACAGTTTGCCTCTTACGGTTTTCAAGATACGCCAAAATTACATAGAAAAAATTACATTGAATGCATTAAATACGGTTCTCGAGGAAACAGCATAAGACATCATAGGGAAAACAATTTTTATCACGCGTTTCACGAATAATGCCTCATATCCAGCCATAACTGGATTTATGGACCTCGTTTTTTTTTTGACGAAAATCGTTTATTTGCGAATGCAAATGATCGATTTATGGCACGATATGTACATATATTTTTCTCTTGCAAACATATTCATGACAAACTGTGTATGATAAAAAATTATAGACAGTTTGTATTATTATATCTTTTGTTTTCTCCACACGTTGACTTCGTTCTTTGATCATTTTATAAATTCAACTTACAAATATTTGATATTCCTTTTGCTCCAAGTCTTTGCGCCAAAGACAAAACGTTTCTTTCTCATCTTAGAGTTTGCATTTTTTGCAATGACCTCCTCCTGTTGGTTTAGATAATAATATGGATTCCCTTCGATGTCGGGTACTCCACAGCGCGGTTTGGTAAGCAGCTGATAAAAATTTAAATTTAAATAAGCACACTTTGCTCAACGTTGTTGCTCAAATTCAAGTTTATTTCATATAAATAAATAGAAAAGAAATAAACAATAACAACTCATCCATGCATATGAATATTTAAATTAAATAATAATGACAAAACAAAATAGCTGGCACTATGTTCTTATCTTTTTTTTAGACCAGCAGCTTCAGCATCAAATTTAATATTCAATAAAAATAACTGAAAAACTTACTGCCAAAGTCATGCCATCAAGTTTGCCCGTTTGATTTAAGGCGCCATATTTTTGTACATTTCTAATGGCTTCCACTATTGCAGCTTCATGATACAAAGCCTCCGAATCGTCCGGATTTGGCTCTAAATAGCCAAAGCGTCTCATAAATTTGAACTAAAAAAAAAAACAATAATTAGAAAAATTCGTCTTTATAAAATTATATTCACGTAAAACAAAATTTACCACTTCCGGAGGCGGTATTTCTACACCATTTCTTGATCCTGTGGGTAAGCTTGCTATGAATTTTAGCAGAAAAACAACAGCGAGTATAAGAATTTTCATAATTTCAAATTTTCATGCCAGTCTTTCCAATCCTGCCCTATAGGTTTTTGCTTTCTCAAAACGTCTGCCCAAAGCGATGTTTTCAATTCAACTAAATGATCAACCGGCTAATTAATTATTTTCTTAGCATAAATTTGATTTACCAATACTAAACTATTTAATTCTTATCAGTGCCTGAATTGACATACGACGAATAATCTGTATGAAAGCAAAAATAAAAAAAAAATGCCAAGAATAGCTCAGAGTAATTTTGTCTTGTTCTCAATAAATGTGAAAATCTCTTGCATAAAAGCTGCTGCATTCACACGCAATGAAGGAGAATGTTGACACAATGAGTACCTGCTTGATGGAAGCATTTGAACAGGTTCAACGGGTTTGTATTTATTAAATTTTGGTGTTTTAACCGACTTGAAAAAAAGTAGGAGGTTATCAATTCGTCTGTATTTTTTATTTTTTTTTTTGACATTATTACTTCATAGCTCGGTACATTTTAGACCGATTGTAAAAATTATTTTTTTGCCTGAGGGGGTATAGCTTCCAATTGGTCCCATTGTAAAAAAGTGGGCAGGGGTACGCCCAAAATTATTTCTTATTTTATTTTATGATATTGTACTTATTTGATTGTTGCGAAACCTATTAAACACCTTTGGTTCTTGTAATTACACAACTTTAAAGTTTAAAAAAATGGGCGGGGCTATGCCCAATAAAATTTACTGTTATATTTCACGTGTTTATACTCAACCGATTCTTACGAAACTTACCACACACCTTGAGCTCTAAAATTGACACAATATTTTATTTAAAAAAATTAAAATTTAATATTTTATTTTAAGTTGTTATACTCCACCGATTTTTACAAAACTTAACACACACCCTGAGCTCTGGAATCACACAATTTTGCATTTAAAAAAGAAGCGGAGGCACGCCCATTAAAATTTAATTTTATATTTCATGTACTTCTTATCAGATCTGCATTGAAGTCGATTTTTTATTTATTTCTTTTATTTTATTTAATTTTTGCTGCTACAAAACACAAAACGTAAATCAAATCAAAACAAAAAAAAAAAACCAACTAACAACAGCTGTCAAACTACTCAATGTACGCTAAAAGATAAAAGTTGCCCAACTCTTGTACTTTGGGTTGACGGAGATGAGATGTACTGAATGTGGCAGAGCTCATAAGAAACCCGCTATTTCAACTTACCCCTGTCAGTTGAAAAAAGCGACGTTGATTGATAACGATTGATGGATTATATGTGACTCGGCCTTTACATAATATTTAATGATATAAGCAGAGCTCATCAGTGTTTCATATTGCGAGAATGCAAATGCAAAATATCGGATTTTTTCCATGGAAGAAATACACAAACCTTTGCTGTTGCAATACCATTGCACAGTGGGGGATTTCGGCAAAAAAAAAAAATGCAAATGATTCTGCAGTTTATAAAACATTTTAAAACGAACATTTTGAAAAAAAATTTCTTTCTAATATTTCTTATGGCTTTGGGAATTCTGCAAAAAAAATTTATAATTGCAAAAAATTTTTCTGCAAAAAACGCTGTAAAATGGAATTTTTTCAAAATTTTAATTTAAATTGCGTATTAAACTTTTAACTAAATTGTACTTTTAATACAAAATTATTTTTTGAATATTAAAAATTTTGTTTTAAATTCGCAAATTTCCTTTTTCAAATCGGACAAGATTTGACATCTCCATTAGCAGAATCCCAGCAAAAATTACTGCTTACCAGAAGCGTTTTTGTAAGGGAGACAATCTTACAGAATCTCTGGCTGTTGCGCATGAATAAGGCATTTTTTTGTTGTTCGAGATGAGCCAGCTAGAAGCAATACATTTAGCTTCCAAAAAGCCATTAATTTTTTTTTTGCCTTACTAAAGTGCTTCACAGAAGTAATAATACACAATTTTTTGTGAGAGTCCGCCTTGCGTTAGAGCTTTCGAAGCTTTTGTTATCAAATAAGCAATATATTGCTTCCCTCAGTGGGATAGTGGACCAATTTTGGTGAAAAAAAGTTAAAATTTAAATTTTCTCTCTCGAATATTTCCTAAACTGTAAGCTAAAACCCATAAATGTAGCAGACCTTTTTTTTAGCTCTTGGATAGAAAAATCTACCTGCAAAAAATCTTTTTTTATCACATCAAAAACATCAGCTTGGCATCGGTTTGTGTTTTGAATTAACCCGAGGTGGCCCACTTAGGGGTTTTGTGGCTCCACCGCCTTTAAAGATATATAGTCTAAATTCAAGACTTAAGCTCTGTAACACCTAAACAAATGATATATGAAATTTTATAACAATCGGATGCACAATGGTTCCTGTTAGTGTAAGAGCGTAGATAAATTCAAAATTTGAAGTGTTTGAGACGTAATGTTTTTTCTGTTTTTTCAATAAAAATATGTCGAAATTTACATATTTTACTACGTTCATCAATAGATGTTATTTTTCTTTAGGAAGTATACTTGCATAAAGTAGCTACATATGTGTAATCAAAAGAGTTGACTTATAACAACTAAAGTTTTGAAGACCTATAACTTTAAAAGTATAAGAGTCATACTTACATATTATATATTTTTAAAAGGTGATTTTATTGCAAATAAAACTGTGTTAATTTTTTATCAATGTGGTTTACAAAAAAAAAAAAAAAAAAAAATTAAACCAATTTTTCGATCTATCTTTAGATTTTAAGAATTATTTTTTAAGGTGGACCTACAATTTTGCCGCCACTCCCCTCCACTTAGATATTAGCACAGGTATATTGCTATATGTTTCACTTATTCGTCCTACAAATTTTAGCTGCTAATACCTGCCAGCCTGCAAAATATTTACAAAATACTTTAACTAATACATTTCGGAATATGCATTTTTTTAAGTTTTTCCAATAAAATTCAAAATTTGTTTTTTATTTTTTGGTTTAAATGTCAAATACTATCATAAAGAATTATTGTGTAAATAATATTTAAAAAAAAATTACTTGGAAGTAAAAATAAAAAAAAAATAATTTTTAAACTTTAATCTCAAAAAAATCTCAAAAAAGCTAATATTTGCAAGACGAAAAAAATTAATTTTTTTTGCGCATTATGAACACAATTCCATCAAAACAACTCAAAAAAATTTAAAATCAAAAAAAATTTAAATTTTTGTTTTCTTGGAATTGCAAAAAAAAAAATCAACTTTGGAAATTTTTTTACAATATACCCCACTGTGCGATTTTCAATGTTGATATGTCGTAGTAATCGTTGATTTCTTGTCTGCAATCGGTTTTTTACAAAACTCAAAAATTTTTTCTAGATCAAAAGTTACAGATTTTAGCTACGCAAAGCCCAAAAAGGAACCACTGTGGCATGGCCCGCTTAGAAACCGCAGAATTATTTCCATTTTTTGCCAAAGTCCCCCACTGTGCATTGGCTACTTTCCAATTACATTTGTTTGTGTTTGTTATACTGTGGTGCAAGCAAAGCAGCTGTCAACAATTAACTGAACATTCAAAATGGCCGATATTGTCGGCATAAGTGGGAGACATGAGTACCAACATAACGCCACAAAAAATCAAAATTCGAATGTACGTAACCCGCGAAAATTAAAAATTCGCGATACGTTTTGAACAAACCTCGTATTTAATATGATTTGTTATTTATTTGTTTTTGCAATGAAATTAATTATTTTACACAAAAGAACCTTAAAATTTACAATAATTTTTTCGTGACTCACTTTTCCCTTTTTTGTAGTCAGCTGATATTGTTTATCAAAAAGAAGTTTGCGGTTGCCAGAGCAACAAAGTTTTAAAGTCGTGTAGCATATGATCAATTTATTCAACTAAATTAAGCATTAAAAAATTCTTGCTCGTTATTTAGAACAATGAAAATCACTACTAAAAATTAAAAATATGATGATTTTCAGGACACCAAAAATCACTTGTTGCATTTTTGAAATTTGATGTGTTATTGTAAAAACTATTTGGCGGTATTTTTTTTTATTACAAAAAAGCTTTAAGCAAATTGTAATACGATGAATGGAAACAATTTACATATTCCATTTGCAATAAAAGTTGCGTATATAAAGCAGAAATCTACATCAACTGACACCACACACGGTGGACCAAACACAAAAGAACGCTGATGAGGCAGGTTTTTAGTGGCCTTCGAAAACAGCCGGTTGTTCCGTTCTACTACGTGTTTGTCAGAATATTTACAACTGACTTTGGTGTTATATGTTCATTAATAATTATCACATGTAATTTGGCTTAAAAAGCGATACGAACTTTAGCCTGATAAAATCATAAAATATAGAAACAAATGAAGTTCGAACAATAATAATTAAAATTAACTAAAAAAAAGTATTTTTTTTAATCAGCCTTATTCCAGTTGTCAACATTGGCGTCACGTCAGTACAATACCAAAAAATTGGCCGAAAACAACTGACTGCTATTGACAGGCTCAAAGTTGTTCTCGAGAGCGATTAGACAAGTCGCAATTTTTTGGGTTTGTATTGACATGACGTCGATGTTGACGACTGGAACAAGGGTGAATATTTCTTTAAAAAAGGGCGTTTGAAAAATGGTTTTGAAATAAAAATTTACATGAGATTTGAAATAGTTTATTATAGTTTTTCGTTAATAAATTAACTGTGCATAAAATATGAACAAACAGATACAAATATTCATAATAAAAATACATATTTCACATACAAGTCAAATTGCTGACATTTTATTTCACTTTCTTTTTTCTCCAACAGCTTGTGCTTGAGCTTATAAAAACGGTGACTTTAAAAATGATCGCGCCTTTTGTTGGAAGGGCAATATTCAGCGTATTCCTCCCAAGTGCAGCCATGTTTTGTGCAACATTCAGTTGTGATTGAGAGAGCATTCGAGCGGCGTGTCCTTAACAGCGTTTGAGCCAGGTGGGGCTGCAGCCAGATCAGCTTCGGGAACGTGTGAGCTGTAAGTACAAAATATTTAATTTTTTCATTATTTTTTTTTTCTACTTGATTCGATATTAACCTTTGCTTCGCTTCATAAATGATTCATCCGCACGCTTGCGGTTGCGTCGTGACAATCGATAAATATCCTTTTCACAAGCCCAATACAGATGGCGCACCAGTTTGTCGCGACAACGCGAGTGCGCTTCACTATGCCAGACATCTTCCCAATCGGAATTGCTTCTGCAATAGTGTAAACTTTAATTGATACATGCTAAATCTATTAATGAATTTAACAAATTTATATGCAGTTTTCATTTTTTTTTTGACTGGCAACTTTTTCGAATTTTTCTCAAGAACTTTTTTTGCTTTCTCAATCGAAGAAATTTTAATTCAGGTACGTGATGGAAAACGATTTAAACACAAAACCAATTTGAAAACGATAAAAGGTGTGATGTGATTGCAATAGTCGTTTTGTTAATCATTTTCAATTTTGTATTTAATAGTTTTTGCAATAATTTAAGATAAATTTCATTGCACTTCCCTACTACGAGTATATTGTTTATATTTTATCTTCGATCTATCCGAATTCATCACACCTTTTCCAAGCGATTGGTTTGAAATTGTTTTGAAAGCGATCGTTTTCCATCATATAGTACTTGAAAAATAAAGAAAAATTTAAAAAGGGAGAAAAGCTTAATAGCCTTTTTGTGTAAGACGTTGACGATGAAAATCTTGACGTTTCTGTGATAGATTAAAGAAAAGTTGTATAAATTTCCTGTAATCTATTACAAAAACGCCAATGTTTCTTATACAAACAGCGGTTAAGAATTTTCGAAAATCGGATTTTCATCATATTTCGACGTTTTGAGTTCGTGGGAGTCAATTTTAAATACTTTCGCGATGGTATCCATATGGATGTGTGTGTGTGTGTGTGTGTGTGAATGTAAACATTTATAACTTAAGGACGGATTAACGAATTTGATTCAAATTTGCCACATTCAGAAGACGTTGATATATGTATGTCGTAAGATAGTGAATCGATTCGGTTTTGTAGATTTTGAAAATTTTCAAAAAAATTTTTTTTTTAACAAAATTTAAACTTCGAACCCGATTAAGTTCTAAATCTAATCAGCTCTTAACACCAAAAAGACCTGTCAACTGCTGCGAATTTATCTAAAATCGGGTGACGAAAAATTGACAAATATTTCGAAAAAATCGTTTTTTTTAAATAACTTCAAAAGCTTTCGTGAAATCGGTTTTAGATATTCACTGATTGTTAAACACTTCAAAAGTGTATACGATGCCGAAAATTTTACCAAAATCTGTATCTTAGCGGCAAGTTTCACGGATGATGTCAAGGTCAAGCGATTCCCATTATTAAATTTATTCACGCAAATTAACTGGGAAACATTTTCTGAGATGAATATTTCAGATATGTGCTTATATTCGAAAGTTCGAAATTATGTTCGATTTTTCGAACATGGTCAAAACTTTCGTGGTTTGAAAATATGAATCATGTATATGAATTATTCTGTTCAAATTTTTTTTAATTTCGAATTTTTGAAAATTATATAAACTTGATTTTTTCACGTAAAAAAATTGTTTCTATGTATATTCATTAGTGTTGTAACGCTCAATTTATATTCAAAAATTATTTTCGAAAATTTGTTTTGAATTTGAGTAATGTGTCTAAATTTGAAATTTCAAAATTATGTTGGATTTTTCGAACATAGTTAAAACTTTCGCAGTTTCAAACTATGTATTATTTTTTTTACATAAAAAATTAGTTTCTATGAATATTAATTAGTATTGTAACACTCAATTTACATTTAAAAATTATTCTCGAAAATTTGTTTTGAATTTAAGGTATGTGCGAAATTATGTTCGATTTTTCGAACATTGTCAAAACTTTCGTAGTTTGAAACTATGAATTATGCCTATGTTTTATTTTGCTTAAACAAATTTTTTGAATTTAGAGTTTAATTTCGAATTTTCGAAAATTATAAAAACTTGACGTTTTCACATAAAAAAATAGTTTCTATGAATACCAATTAGCGTTTTAATGCTCAATAAAATTTATTTTGAAGATTTTGTTTTGATTTTGAGATACATATATGCCTATATTCGAAAGTTCGAATTTATGTTGGATTTTTCTTAATTTGAAACTATGGAACGTGTCTACGTATTATTTTGCTCAAACAAATTTTTCTCATGAACTTAGAGTTTTTGAAAATTATAAAAACTTTGAAAATAATTTTTGTTCGAATTTTTTAAATAAATTTTTCGATCCATTTTTTTTACTACAAGGAAATTAAAAATAAATCTAAATGACACATTTTAATTTTAGCAATTTAATTTTTTGTATATTTTTCGCAATTCCACTTTTTTTCACACCTCTGTCTAAACAACAATTCCAAACCATCCTCCGTGTGTATGGCCCCAACATTGCAATTGGTAAGACCAAATAAAACTGCCACAACTCCAATTAAATATGGCTTAAAAAAAACTTCCATGGCTGTCTTGATTTGATTTTTTAAAATCAAATTTGGACTTTGAATTTTTTCGATACAGTATTTTTTTATTATTATTATTTTTTTGCTGTCTACAGCTCAAATGAAACACGGAAACTGAAAGTTAACTCGGGATTGTTTCGCAATTTCAATGATATTTTTGTTCACGCTTATCACAGCCATAAATTAAAACAAATTATAACCCCTGCAAGTGTAGGTGTTGACACAGGATTTTATTCCGATTATAAGAATGTGAGAATGGCGGTCTACTATCTGTTTATATGGTGGGTTTGTGCTAGTGCATGCACGAGCCTGACTGAATATGGTATACAAATTGAAATTACGACCTGTATATTGTCTTCTTTTCTCGAAATTTTATATTCTTTTTATGCATCCATTTAACATTTTTATACATGAACCAATATTTGTAAATCTGGTCGACGAAAATTTATTTACCATTTATTTGATACGAGGGTTGTATATTAAAATTAATTAATTTAATTAAATATACATATATATACCAAAAACGTTTGAGGTGGTATACTAAAATTGCGATTGAAATTCTTTGGTGTAAATAAGTAAGTCATTCCCAGTGTAAGTAAACTTGGTTAAGTCGATATATAACTTCCAATTGTAATACAACATTTAATAAACAAAAATAAATGTTATATTTGCAAGTCTTACAGCAAAAAAAATATTTTTTACACTATGTTCGAATTTTCGAACTTAATTTCGAATTTTCGAAAAGTTACTTTTTTTGCTTAAAATGTTATTTATTTTATAAAAAGTTTCAAGTTTTAAGCTTTTGTTAAGATTTCAAGTTTTAACACAACTTCGAAAAGTATTTAATTTGATTTCGAGCTGGAATATAATTAAGAATTGTATGGCAACATTTAATAAAGAAAAATTAGAAAAAAGAATTTAAGTACTATTGCAAAAATTTTTCTTAAATTACATACATATCGAGCCTCATTTTCGATTTAATCGTAAGCGAAAAAAATGAAATTTTTCAGGAGAAGGTTTTTTTTTAAAATTCAAATATGTTTTTGTACATATATAAATTGTCGCTTACGATAAAATTTAACAGCTAGTATCTTAAAACTTATTAACAATTTTGGCATTTTAATAATTCTAAACTATGGGTAGGCCCATAAAATTTAAATTTTATTTTTGATAACATGTCGCTTACGATAAAATCGAAAAAATGCTCGATATGTATACATATTCGAAAATACGAATTTTACTTTTAATTCATTCTGTAAACGTCAAAATGATTTCATGTAGATAAATTGTTTATAGAAAAATAACAAGATTTTTAGAAAATACTGAGGGCAATCATGAATAAAATTTCGCGAGAAATTTTTCCCGGCGGTCAATTTCAAATAACAGGGAAATGGGAAAAATTTCTCGCGGAATTTTATTCGCGATTGCCCTGACTATGTTTTAATAAGTTCCATGCAAGAGCCCAGCTGACAAGTGAGTTTACTGTCAAATTATTTGAGTATGTATTTCGTATTTGTATATGAGTATGTATTTGATAGACTTTTGACAAATAGCTTACCGAAAAAAGTTGGGTTGCTGTAGTGAAGGCGGCTTGAATTAAAAATCAAACTTAACTTCGAAAAAATCCCAACTGGTTTCGAAATTAAAAAAGTATCAATGATTACTTTCACTTTGCTAATAATATTGGAAAACGTGAAAAGACTAAAAACCTAATTTGAATTCATTAAAGCATTACACACAACCCTCGTTCACCGCCTATTGGGCTGCAAGAAGATAAGACAGATTTGTTGGCGCTTAATAAAAAGTTATTTGTTGTCTGCTGCCCAACTAACTAATGAAGACTTACGAGTACTATTTACGTATGTGAACAATAATGAATTAAAATAGCAACAACATCGCAATCCTTACAGCAACAACTTGAGCAAAAAGCAATAGCAAACAAAGAAAGAAAGAAAGAAAAAAATCCGTGCAATTGTTTATTTTTAACGATTTAAAAGGTGTATTGCTTAAATTGTTTATATTTTCTCGAATTTAAGTTGTGTTGTTCTTGTTGTTGTTGCATTCAGTTAGAAATACATATGATTGACGAAATACTCGTACGTATTTAAATACGAAGTCAAAAACTGGGGCTTGCAGGTAATTCATATTGTGCCACTTTTGTTTTGACTTTTTTTTATACAAAGTAAAGGCTCAGTTAAGGCTCAGTTAGCCGACTGTAATGTAATGTAACTGCAACGGTAGGAAACAGCTGATCGATTTTGTTATGTGAAAAATAATGAAAATGGTTATAGAGATGTAATGTAACGTAACCTACTTTTCATATAAAAATATCGAGCCTTTAGCCGACTATAATGCAATGTAACTGTAATGTAGGAAACAGTTGATCAGTCATTAAGTTAAACAGTTTCATACATAACTAATAGACAATTTTATAGAATCCAATATTATTGGAAACAGTTTAAATCAATAAATACATGTCTGAATCAAACAGTCTTTCAGTAGTAATTAGTAGTTACGCTTTTTTGGGCACATGACACACAAGAAATGCCAGATGTAAACTCAGCCTAAAGGTTCAGTTAGCCGACTATAATGCAAAGTAACTGTAATGCAGGAAACAGCTGATCGATTTTTTTATATGAAAAGTAGGTTACGTTACAACATCTATAACCATTTTCATTACTTTTCACATAACAATATCGATCAGCTGTTTCCTACTGTTGCAGTTACATTACATTACAGTCGGCTTAAGATAGTGTCTTCTTAACCCTAATTAGCAAACTGGGGTCTTTTATCCATTTGCAAATCTTCGAGTCCACGGAAAAGCGCTTTTAAAGGGCAAAAATGTAACAATATTTTCAAATGGAATTTGCTTGAGGGTGTCGCGCCATGGCGTTGGCTGAAGTAGTTAGCACGTTGACTTCAAAACGGAAGGTCCTGGGTTCGAGCCCGGTATCCCGGTATGACTACTAAACACAGCTTAAAAAATTTAATACGCCTTTTTGACACCGGAGGCGTTACAACTCTGCATTATAACGTGCAAAACGCAGAGCTGTAAAAAGAATGAAGCTTTTTTCTATCTCTTCCTTCACCACCTGTCTTCTCTTTCCTAAAGAAGGTAACATCTATTAGTAGTAGTAGGCATTAGTGTTGGGCGATACTGTGATTTTTTAATAATGTTGCTCCTTGTGAGCGTGATTTCTAAATCGCTGTTCTTTTAAACTGTGACTGTGACCACACTTGTTCGGCAGTATTTTGTTTGTAGCAGTTCTATTATTTTGACAAAATCTAATAAGAAGAGCAGCAGTGAAATTAAACAGTGACTGTGATCACGGTTTAACACATTTCAGCTCTTTTTTTGATAAATACTAATAAGAAAAGCGACAAGAACAAACAATTAGCAATCAACCCCATCCAAATATTGAGAATTGTCGCATAAGAGGCAGAGAGACAGTAAAATTGCAAATACACAAATGTGAGAGCTATACATAGTTGCCAGAAAATACGATTTGACACGATTTGACGATTTTTTCTCGACAAACGGTGAACGTATAGAAATAAATTCATGTAGTAGCTTTATTTGCTGTAAAGTAAGCATACAAGAACATTCACAGTTTGTATGAAAGAACTATATATATATCCAAAAGCTGTTACGTGATAAATTCGGTCACAGTTGTGATTAGTGATTTTTCAATCGCTGTGAAAAAGTAACAGATTTCGTAAAATCGCTCATCTCTAATTTGAATATCCAGCTTTTTTCGATTCGTTTTGATTGTATGTACATCACTACAACATTTTTGTATAATTGTATTTATTTTAATATTTTTTTATGGATTTTGCTATGTACGAGTATTTTGAATCAGTTGGATAAATTGGTGATATTTTCCATCACATGACATAAATAATAAATTTAAGATAAGAGAAGAGCTGGCTGGCACTTCTAGCTTCATTTTCAGATGTAACATGAATCAATATGTGCTATATGTATTAACAAAAATATTTGAGGTACAAAATACACATTTTGGAAATATCAAAGTAGTATTAAAGTAGTCTTAACAAACGTAGGTGCCGTGCCTACTTTAGAAAGCTTTGTTAATGACAAAATGTTTGTTAAGAAAGCAATGAAGATCATTTTTTTAAGTTTTTAATATTATTAAATGTTAAAAAAATGGATAAATGTGCAGCATAATCTAACAATCACTATTACCTCAAATTGCATTAACAAATACGAGCAAAAATATTTCAAATGCCAGCTTTTGTCCTTTCATGTTTAATTTATTTACAAACCATTATTCAAGCGCAAAGCCCACATGCAGGTAATTTAATATGTTTGTTGTCCTTAACTTGCCATCCTGCTTTTTTTAGGTGCAATTAATTAATTTTCTGTATTTGAGTTAAATAACTGCCTAGACCAGGCCAATAAACACTTGTTGGCTACAACAACAACAACAACAACCACAGTACCATATAAAATTACATCTTGTAATTTAATTACAAATAAATAAATAAAAATAAAACAACCAGTTTTGGTTTTACGTTGGCGTCCAGAGTATTACGCAAATGAAACAGGGATGGATAACTCAGCAACTTTTGCAGTTTCAAGGCTGTAGATTAAATATAATTCCAACAAATTATTATATGAAACTTTTATATGAAAAAAGAAACTATGTATACGAGGTGTGTTCAAAAAGTGCCACGAATTTTGAATTTTCGCGGATTACGTATATTCGAATTTTGATTTTTTTGTGGCGTTTTGAATGTTCATCAATGTCCTCAGCAACTTCTCTAATGGTGATTCGACGATTGGCCGATACCATTTTCTTCACTTCATAAATTTTTTCGTTCTCGGGCGTCCGGGCATTGTGAGAACATTTTGTACCACCGATAAACGTTGCTTCGGTCCAAGGGAGCATCTTCGGAATGCATCCGCGCACTTAATTTCGTTTTTCACACAAAATTTGATACAGGTTCTGTGTTCCATTTTTTTAATAGGTAAAAATCGAAGACGAGCCAAAACACGTGCAAGCAAAACATTCAAAATGGCCGAAATTGTCGGCATAAGTGAAAAACATGAGTACCAGTATAACGCCAAAAAAAATAAAAAATTCGAATATACGTAACCCGGGAAAATTCTAAATTCGCGATACTTTTTGAACACACCTCGTATAGTTTGAATCTTTAAAATAAATAGAGCGTTCAAGGACGAGTCAGATGAGATAACCATCTGTTTGATGCCGAATTGAACTACTTTAGACCCTATGTATCAAAATCGTTTATTTTGTTATTTTGTGATACGAGTAGATAGTAAAATTAATTGCTAAGCATATTGTTGATAGGTGTAGATAGTAGAGATGTGCACGTGAGCGGTTTTTGACTCACGACACGCACGCTCACGCAGAAAAATATTTTACTCACGCACTTTCACGCACGAATGATTTTGAAAATTTTCACGATCACGCACGCTCTCGTATAAAATATTCTTAATCACGCACGATAGGTGTACAGCTTATCACGATCACGCACGCTTACGAAAAATATATAATTAATTTTTTATGTTTGTTGGTTGAAAAATAGGTTCTTACACATACATATGTACATATGTACATACATACGTACATATGTATTTTTGTATTATGTTTGCCGGCTCATTTTACGTATACGTATGTATATAAATATGTATGTACATAGATCAGAGGTGGCCACCGAGAGAAACACGAGAGTAATGTATTCGCTTATGTGTATTTATTTTTATAAGAAGCCGATTGATGGTTGGCACTCTGGTGCTATTATGGGCAGCTCAGACATAGATTGTAGTACGAGTATTTATTATAAGAAAATTTAAAATTTTTAATACAGTTATATACCCACGCGGGAGTATTATCTCGTGAGAGCGTGAGAATTCGTGCGTGATTCTTAATAAAGTAGGTAGTTTTTTTTAAGTCACGGTCACGCACTCACGCGTGATTAATTATAAGTTTTATCACGATCACGCGTGATTCACGCGTAACACGATGCAATCACGACATTTGCACATCTCTAGTAGATAGTAAAATATTGCTATTTTAGTCAACTGTTTTTGACAGATTTAAAGTTGATCTAAATATATGTTGTTTTTGTATCGTTGTACATGTTGTAGCGGTAAGATTACCTGTTTATCAATTGACCTTGACCTACCCCACTCACCTTGACCTTGACCTAAACTCTGCCACCCAATAATTTGCAATCCCAAACGAAGGAGCAGAATTCCCTATAGCTCGGCTTTAAAATTGGTTGAATTGAAACCTTTCAAATGAGAGTATTGAATTAACGGTAACCAATTTTCAGAAACAACGTGACACCTTGAAACTTAAAACTCATGTTTTATAAGGCTGGCACTTTGCACAAAAGTAATTTTTTTCTCCAAACTACTGGCGTCATCTATACGTCAGGTCGGCTCGCCCGCCCTTGTCTTATAACAATACAGTTTTCAGAATCCCCATTCCATTAAAAAGTCACATTTTGGTAATTGGTTTTCTCTCTCTTTCTCTCTCTCTCTCTCTTTATTTTGAATATATATGTATATATATTTTTCTTTTATTAAAAAGTTTACATTAAATTTATTTTTTAATTCTCACTGTATTATTATGCTCTTCTTTTTCAAAATTTTATTTAAAAACTTTTTTATAAATTCTTTTATTTTTTTCCATAGTAATTTTAGCTAATTATAATTTCTTATTTTGTTATAGTAAATAAATGTATTTTATTTCCTCAACTGCTTTAAGTTTAGTTCCGTTTCATTTGGTTTCAACTATTAATTTACATTTAAAATTAATTACAGCTTTTTTTGGTTTGTTGAAATTGTGCAGCACTTAGTTCTTGTGCTTTTGGAGATATTTTTTTATTTTTCTCTCTTTTGTTCATCTACATGCTTTTAAAATTTTAATGCATTTAGTTCTTTTCAAATGTTCTTTTTTTACAGCTGCATTTAAAATGTACATTTATTTGTTATCTGTTTGCCCTATTTTTTGGACTCCCTCCTTACTTTTTATTTTTGAAATTTTTTTAGCTAACAAATTCATGTAAATAAAAAACAAAATACAAAAAATGCATAAAATGCAAGAGAAAAATTATCTGCAATTTATTTCATACAAACTCTATTATTCAAAGAAATTCCAAAAGAGAAAATAAAACCGCAAACTAAAAAATTTAAATCCAGAGTACCACCGTTGGTACTCGAGTGTACCTCTCAATCTTAAGCGGCCATATAAAGTAACAATTTTAAAATGTTACTGAACTTCAGCTTAAAAAGCAATTTTTGGATAAATAAACAATTGTAGAAAAGCAATATTTGGAGGGATTTTATTGACCTTGACTGTACTAAAATGATTCACAATCACATTTTTATTTTCATTAACAGCTTGAAGAGCCACATAAAATTTTGCAACATCGATTTTTAGAAGAATCTTTCAAAATTAAGAATCAAAAAGATTTGAAACAGATATGCAATGATAATGAAAGTTAAAAGAAAAATCAGTACTTCTACCACAGGTACTTTTTCTAAAAACGGCCCAAAACTAAAAAGTACATTTTTATAAAAATATTTTTTTATTTCTAAACAGGTACTTTTTCCAAAAAGGCACTCATTCTAAAAATAAATTTTCTCTCAAAAACGTACTTTTTATTACCGGGCTCATTTTCTAAAAAAGCTTTTTTTAAAAAAATATACTTTTTCAAAAAGTTAATTTTTCTGAAAAGTTACTTTTTGTATTGTAAAAAGTTGATTTTTGTAAGAGGGTATTTTTTTCTAGAAAATTCTTTTACTAAAAATATACTTTTTCTAAAACGTTAATATTTGAAACTGTACTTTATCAAAAAGGTACTTTCTTAAAAAGATACTTTTTCTAAAAGTTACATATTCTGTAAAGGCGATTTTTGTGAGAAGCTGCTTTTTATAGAAAATGTTTTTTCTGAAAAAAAAATTACCTTGTCTAAAAACTATTTTTTTTCCAAAAACATATTTCTAATAAAAATTATTCTTTT
This sequence comes from Nowickia ferox, assembly GCA_936439885.1. Classification (NCBI taxonomy): domain Eukaryota; kingdom Metazoa; phylum Arthropoda; class Insecta; order Diptera; family Tachinidae; genus Nowickia; species Nowickia ferox. The sequence continues at coordinate 105,485,842 of OW387025.1, forward strand.
TCTAAAAATATAACTTATAAAAAGGTACTATTTTCAAAAAATCATTTGAAAAAAAGTACTTTTCCTAAAGGTAACTTTTTCCAAAAGTTTTCTTAAATTTTCTGAAAAGGTACTTTTTCTATATTAAAATTTAATTTTTTGGAGAAGGTACTTTTTCTAGAAAATACTTTTTCCAAAAATATAATTTTTTTAATTAATAATTTTTTAGAAGGTATATACTTTTTTTTAAATACTTTCTTAAAAAGGTACCTCTCCTAAAATGAACTTTAAAAATCTTTCTAAAAAGCTACTTTTTCTAAGAAGGTATTTTTTTGCTTATTATAAAACGATACTTTTCTCAAAAAGGTACTTTTAGCCAACTTACCTTTTATCCCAAAAAGGTACTTTTTTCCCAAAAAAATACTTCTTTTCCCAAAAAGGTACTTTTGATCCCAGAAATTTACTTTTCTCCAAAATGGTAATTTTTCCCCCAAAATTACTTTTTCCATAAATGTACTTTTTTCCATAAATATACTTTTTCCCTCAAAAAGGTACTTTTCTCCAAAAAGGTACTCTTCTCCAAAATGGTACTTTTCTCCAAAAAGGTAATTTTCTCTAAAAAGGAAATTTTCTCCAAAAAGGTAATTTTTCCCCAAAAAGGTAATTTTCTCAAAAAAGCTACCTTTTATGCCAAAAAGGTTCTTTTTTCCCTAAAAAGGTAATTTTTATGCCAAAAAATACTACTTTCCCAAAATTTATTTTTTAAAGAAGTATGTTTTTAGGAGATTAATTTTTGAAAAATGGTACTATTTCTCAGAGAGTACTTTTTCTATAAAGTTACATTTTCTGAAAAAATACTTTTTTGAAAAAGTACTTTTTCTATTGTAAAAAGGTGGGTTTTCTGAAAGGAAAATACTTTTTATAAAAAAGCAATTTTCGCAAAAAGAAACTTTTTCAAAAAAAAATAATTTTTCTGAAAAAATACTTTTTCTGAGAAAATATACTTTTTCCAAAAAGGTACATATTTACAAAATTGCTTTTTCTAAAAAATGTACTTTTTCCAAATACATAAGTACTTTTTTCAAAAAAGTACTTTTTTACTCTTTTTTACGTTTTGTACTCCTTAACTGTGGGCCATTGCGGGCGGCACTCATAAGAAAAAGTGGCAGATAAATATTTTTTAAGATAAAGCTCAGTACTATTTTATTTTCAATGCCTGAAGCAAAAATGACTTTAAAATGCACAACTGTGGCGTTTCTTACAAACTTAGTAATATGATTTGATTTTTATTTTTGTTTTTTTTTTGTTGAAGAAATTTTCATCATAATAGTTGGGGGAAGTATTCTTAGTGTATAATTTTATTTTCAATGACAGGGTTTTATATATTTAATTGAAAAATTATAATTGCTAAAGGCTTGTCTTACATGCTTTACACCTTTCAATTTGTCCCACCAATTCACACCTGTCAAAATGTCAACTGTTTAAGGCCATTGAAATCGGGCAACTTGTTTCCCTTAACTTTACTCTTTGAGGGCTCATTTAAGATAAAATTTTCGGAAATAACCTTGCTGTGATTTTAGAAGCCTTAAGATAACAAAATATTAGTTATATTTATTTGCAAAAAAGTGGGACAATTGCAATATAATAATGACTTATTAATTTAACTTAAAAAAATACCAAGAAAAAAATTAAACATAAGCTGCAGAAAGTATTTAAAAAATGTTTATTTTTGTAAATTAACCACAAATTTTTAAGTTTTGAAAATTTAATCAAATTCCTAGATATGTTGTTTTCTTGTAATAAGAGAAAATATGAGAATTATTGATTCTGAGAAAATTGGGAACAGCTTGAAAACTAAATGTAATGTGAAGCACAATAAAATACTTTAAATAAGAAATTTTTTCGGGAATTTTAAATTAGGAACAGCTCTCTAAAAAGAGCATGGGACACTTATTAATTTTTGTTAAGTTATGCCATGTCAAAATTAAAGTTTCTAATTTGGCAATAATTTATGTCGCTCATCTTACTGCAGAAACATTTTCTATAATCATTTTTATTTGCTACAAAAGGAACAGCTCATTTAGTTTATTAGGAAAATTTCATTACAACTGCTTATATCTGCGTAAAATATTTTTCAGCTGAAAATAGTTCTGGGAACAGTTATTCTAAATTTAAAGTAATATACTGGGAACAGTATAGTTTTAAACGGGGACTGAACACAATACATATTTCCGTTCTTGATAATATTTTGCCAGCTGAGAAAATTCTTTTAGTAACTGAAAAGATTATTTTCGTTTTTGGGAATATTTCAGCAGCTGGAAACAATGTTTGCGTACAAACAGTTTTTAGCAACCAAAAATCATGTTTATTGCACTTATGAACATTATTTTAGCGGCTGTCAATAGTTTTTAGCTACTAAACACATTATTTTTGTAGGTGGGAGTAATGCTTTTGTAACTGGGAACAATATGTTTTTTAACAGAAAAAAATTTTGTGCTTAAAACAGATTTTTTTTAAACTGAGAACAGTATTTTTGTACATGGGAGTGTTGCACTTGTAATTGGGAACATATATATTTTCCAACGGAAAGAAAAATCTAGTGCTTAAAATAGTATTTTTTAACTGGGAACAGTTTTTAGTAGCTGAGAACAGTAGTTTTGTTTTTGTAAATATTATACCTATTGGAAGAGTTTTTTAGTAACTGATAACAGTATTTTTGTTTTGTGAAATTTTGACAGCTGGGAACAATGTTTTTTATTTGTAATTGCGAACAGTACTTTTTAGCTACTAGGCAGCACTTTTTTTTGTATTTTTGTAGCTGGAAACATATTATTGTAAATGAAAAATGAGATTTTACTGCTTTCGATATTAAAAATATTTTTGCACTTGGCAACAGTTTTTTGTAACTTAAGAATAGGAATTTTTCTAACTGCGAACAGTATTTATGAAACCGAAATAAGTTTTTCGCAACTGGAAACAGTTTATAGTGATTTTAACTATTAAATAATTCTTTTAAACTAAGATAATATGTTGAAAACGGGCTTAGTACCCGAAATAAAAAGTCTTAAATGTGTTGTAAAAGTAACACTCTTTGTAGTTTGGAACTGTTTTTTTTAACTTTGAGAAGAGTTTTTATTTCTAATAAGTCATTGTTAGGTTTTTTAATGACAGAATAATATGTTAATAGTATAGTAATTTTTTTAGCAATACATATAACAAATTAAGAACAATTTTTCTGCATTAAAAGAAACTAAATTTTTAGTGGGAACAACTTTGAATGTAGAAAGTATCCTTAGAATAGCATATAATTTTTTTTAAATCCTAAAATTTTTTTGTATTCTTCTCAAAAATATTATGCAGAAACCTTGCCATACATTTTATTCCAATTTTAATGGATGCCATACAGTGTTGCCAAAAGAGACAAAAAAAAACTCAAAAAATTTCGTTAAGTATAAAAAAAGTAAAAATTATATACATACATATATTTTGTAACACTAATGTTAAAAAAATGTTCTTCTTACTTTTTTTTTGCTTATTAATTTTTTGTATACTACATACATATATTTTTCTGTTATTAAAATTTAATGTATATATTTTTCAGCGACTAAGAATACTTCTCCTGTAATATGCATTGTTAGAAATAATAGTGGAAGTTAAATTTTCATATTTTTTTAATATTTACATATTTAAATAATTGTATATACATACACATTTACATGGGCATTTCCACGGAAAATTCCAGCTCTTGTCACGCTAAGCTATCACCATGATAAGCCTTGTTTTACAAAGGTAACCTTATGCTGAGAGCATAGTTACATAGCTCTACACTTAGTAAAAGACAGGAAAAATCGTACGTCATGGCTGTAAAGTGCAAACTTAGTTGCTTGAGGATGTAACGTGTGGAAATGCCCATATATATACACAAATATACATATATATATTTATATTTTTTTTATTAAAAATAAACTTTTTTCTCTCTCTATTAACCAGACTTGTTAGTTTTTATTTGAAATCCTTAATTAGCTAAGCCTATTTAATTATTTACAATTAAAAAAATGTTTAACTAGTTTTAGCAAAACTCTATTTATTTTTTCTTTTATTACATTTTTTGTGAGAATTTAAGAATATTTTATTTTTATAAATTTATGTACATATCTTAGTTTCATGTTTTAGTTTTTTTGTCCTTTGATTTAATACAAAAGTCCCCAAGCCATTTTATCACAAAACAATTTAAAATTGTTTATTGTAAATTAATGCTTGAATAATATATTTTAATTTAATTACATTTATTATTATATCATCAAGTTAAATTAATTTCAGTTTCAATATTATTTTTTGTAAATTGTAAATTGTTTAAAAATTCGTTCCATTTAAAGAAAAAGAAGGTTGCGTATTACATATGTATAAACTGTTTGATTTTATATTTGTTTTATTAACAATTTCTAATGTTGGTCTTAAAAATAATTTGGTTTTTATTAGCTTTTTACAAAATAAATTTTAGGAATATATATTTTCATTCAACACTAAGCCTGCCGGCCTTTTTATTACTGGCTGAACTTATGGTCGGCATTAAAGAAACCATATCAAGTTGTATTTAACTTTTTAATTCTGAGACAGCGTCAGTTGTGTCTTTTTTAACTCGTTTTTACACATCTTACGCACATCTTATTTGCAAATAAAACTACATATTTGTAAATACTGAACTCACTGTTGAATCTGTATTACATTTCTTACAAAACAAAAATAATTGGCAACATTTTATACCTTATTTGCAAATAGTTTTTGTGAGTTATTAGCTTACAAGGAAAAAGTTATACGGCAACGCTTTCCACTTTTATTTGCAAATACGAAGAAGAAGATGTGCGTATAAACGGGATATTTGTTTGCTTTTGTTTACATTTATAATCAGTGTTGCCGCATGTTTTATTAATGAGGTTATTCAAATAAAAATCATGTTCTAAATAAAATTCAGGGAATTTTTTTGCTTTCTAAAAAAAACATAAATTATTAAACATTAATAGGTAGATTTCAAGACAGAGTCAACCAGCATCTTAGGGAGACTGCCAAAAAAAACTATGCAGTATTTGAATGCAGAATTATGCTTTACGTATTGACAAGAAAATATTACGATATCACCCTAACTTAAGGCTATAGTACACGGCAAGTGAAAAGCCACATTTTCACGTCATCATAATTCCAAATTTGCTGCAATGTATGTATGTACATAATCACATATTTGCAAATATGTATGTTGCCTCTCGAAATGTGTGCGCTTCGGCTAGATATCGATGGTCATAAGTAGAAAAGCCCTAACTCAAATAACTGTAACTTTACAGAAGAAGGTAAAAACTTAATAATAAAGTTTTTTTGTTAAATAAACTGTACAAGTGCTTGTACAACTGCTTGTATTCGTAAAAGCGTTATTTTTTTACACTATTGCAATAAATTTTTGTGACGAGGTGTATTTGAGTGAAATTTATAGGAATCACTGAAAAACTCAATTATGAGTTCGGGCCTTTCTATGTACATAGTTGTGAACATCGATAAAATCGATAAAATCGATCGATAAATATTACATATATTTGGATTTTGGGAAAAAAATGCTATGAAAACTTTACGCCATGTAGTCGCTACTACTTATTTAAAATAATAAGCTTTATGTTAAAGGTAATTAAAAATTTTAATTAAAATTTATTTGCTGGTGGTTAAGCATTTTCTATGTATGTAAATGATGATGATTTGGCCAAGCACCAATGTATGTATGTATATGATGATGATTTGGCCAAGCACCAATGAAATACATATATAGACAATGCTTAACCACCAGCAAATAAATCTCAATTACAATAAGCTTATGACAATATGTCAAATAATAAATTTCTTAAAGATCATTACAAATATTTTTGGCAAGAAGAAGACAGATTATGTCTTTGCGGCGTAGTTAATGTGCTCCAACCGTGTTATCGTATTGTCTTAGTTTTTGCAGTTAATAGGCGACGTGTTTTGTGTGAACATGTTCTAGTTGAGAGATGAGTTTAGCAGACACTCTGTTGCTTCTATCTATGGTGGACTTCGGTTATCAACATTTGGTATTAAATTACTGCAAATACAACAACAAAATAAAATATAAGTAAATTATTTGCTAAACATTTAAGGTCTTATTGAGAAAAAAAAAATAATTTAGGTTTACAAAACTTTTAACAAATAAATTTTCATAAAAAATTTGTTTTGTAAACTTTTTGTAAACCAAAATAATTTTTTCTGCAGCCGAATTCATAAAAATTTTAAACGACATTTCAAATGTTGTCATTGTCATGTTCCCGTTGCGTACACACTGGACTGGTCGCAGCTTAAATGAGATTTTTTAATTCTTAATACATATATGCGCTGTCTAAAATATGAAGTAAGCTGTCATAAATTTTATTTTAAAAATTTTGCAATTTATTTTAGAGATATAAAGTTTCAACTCTTCAAAATTTCATCGAAAAAAATTATTTTCCTCCAAAAAAAATTATTTTAATGTAAAAATTATACAAAAGATAATTAAAAAATAAACTGGAAATTACTGTTAAAATGTTTTATAGTTTCCTGGAAAAGAATTATGCTTATGGGAAATTTCTAAAGACTGCAAAGTTTGTGAAAAAACCAAATGGATTTGAATTTTTTGAAGTTTACATTAATACTATGTTTGAGAAAATTATATTTTCTTAAATAAAATTCTTTTTAGAGAATGTATAAACTCTATTCACACAATATTCTTACGGTGTCCAAAATTACACTAACTTTGAAAATTTCAAGCGTTTACATGTACATTACTATCTTTAGAATACCCCTTAATTTTTAACTGTCATATATTTGTTGTTGTAGCGGCTCTGTGAAAATTTCAGGTCCATAGCTCGGTTACGGCTCTCGAGAAAACAATCTGTGACAGACAGACGGGGCAGACGACAGGGTTGCTTTTCACCTTTGGTGTACGGCACCCTAAAAAATTTCTATTTACAAACTTTCTCGTGACTAATCAGAGGCCCCATTTTGATTTTAGAACTATGGTTTCTTCAAAAATTTTTTTAGAATATTCGGCAAATCACCTTCTGCTAAATTCATGGCTGAGAAAAAAATATACGCCACCCTTAACGTTTACTAGTTAAATTTAAACAAATAAAAACAAATTTAAAAATACTTGTGGCTGTGAAAAGACGGTTAATAGCAAAACAAAATAAAGTAGAAAAATAAATTAACGATTAGTAACAATTTAAAGGCGAGACGGCTTTAAAAAGATCGGCGAGGGAGCGGTATTATATTTTAAGAATGTTGGGCTGGGCATTAACTTTATTTTACCTTGAAAATCGAAAAAAATTTTAGTTTTTTATAACAAACAACTTCGAAGTAGGAGAATTAATAGATAAGTACGAGTATATTCTTTGTACTTATAATTTTCCTCCTACGAGTATTACAATCATCACAAAATTATAAATACTAGTAGATGTATTCTAGATGTAAATAATTTTATTAAGATTCAAACAAAAATTACCTAGACGTCATAAAAATTTGACTAAAACACAGCCACCCAGTGTACGAGACAACATAATTTTTTATATTTTTATACTAGGTATTAGATTTTTTTCTATATTTCAATTACTATTTTAATTGCATCTTTAAAAATATTTCAATTAAATTTTAATTGAATCTTTAAAAAACATCAATTAAATTTTTAGTTATATTAAATTAACTAAAAATTTAATTTTTTAATTGAAAAATAAAAAAAAATTTCAATTAAAATGGATGAGTTAATACTACAATTTCTGTGATTGGTTGAAATCTAATTAATTTTTTAACTGAATCTTGGTTTTTTGTGTTTTAATTGAATCTTGTTTTTACTTTTTTCAGTTCGGTTCATCGTTTAAGTCTGGATGTTAGTTAGCAAAAACGTGAGGCTGCTAGCGAAAGTGTCAGCTGTTACTTTGCTTTATACGTGTGTGTGTATGTATGTAAGCCAGAAGTTGACGTTTGCTACGTAAAAATCTATTTTCTGTAGATTTTTACGTAGCAAAAGTTGCCAACACATTTTCAATAAGCATCAACATGCTTATTAAATGTTACGGATTTTGTCAGCTGACACGCAACAGTACGATACGATTTCAGTAATTCTACCATTAGTCATTTGAAGTTGCTACGTTTTCATACGTTGCCACACTTTCTATTTTATATATTACAGTCAAATTTTTTTTGAACAAAATATGATACAAAACAAAAACAATATATTACAAACATACAATAATATAAAAATATTTTGTAATTGAAAGGAGAAGAGAAAAAAGAAAAATTATATATAAAAAAAAACCAAAAACAAGAAATATACTGAAGAAGTTAACCGAAGGTTAACGAAATATCGAACTAATAAATAAAAATATAAACAGACCTACAGCTTACAAAAATAGTTTAATTGATTATATTAAAAAAAGGTCGAAAAACTAGATAAGAATAGGAATTAAATAATTGACAAACATTTTTTAAATTTGTTTCTAATTTGGCAAATAAAGAAAAGCAAGTTGCCACTAAGTATTTTTAACAATCAATATCCACAAGATTCACAGAAATGTTGCCATCGAACAAAACTTTTATTATATATTTGATCGGACAGTTGTAATAATGGAAAATTGTAAAGGCCACTTATAGTTCACTTTTGCTAAACTTGTGATTCGGAAGTTTATCGTGAAGTCATAACAATGGCCCTTAGCATTATTTTCAAAATCTTTAGTGCTAAACGAAGAAAAAAGTTCACAAGTTCTAGCACTTAGGGCCATTTTCGCAACTTGCCTTTAGCTAAAGGTAGGATTTTGCTTGAACGATAAATATCTTTGCATTATTACAATTTAATTTTTTTATTGTTATTATTATCAATAATAATAATATTTAATGAATAAAAAAATAATAAAAGAAGGTTTTATAATGCAAAGTCATTTATCGTGCGCACAAAATCCTGCCTTTAGCTAAAGGCAAGTTGTGAAAATGACCCTTAAAGTGCTAAAATGGCGAGCCTCATTATCAGGACAATCATAAATAAAATTCCGCAAGAAATTTCTCTTTTTTTTTTCAATTAAAAGTTTTTGTTTGATAGACTTGACTTCATAGACGTACAATAGTAGAATTATTACAAATTGCCTATAAATTATTTATTTTAAAATTACTCATAATGCACTTAATATTTAGCGCTTAAGCGATCATCCTGCTAAAAATGTAATAAAAACCCTGTATAGCCAGTCCTCTTTGCCACATGAATAAATCAGAATCAAGTGATCGTAAAAATTTTAATTTATATAAAGGGTGTTTTTTATTGAGGTATAGAACTTTAAGTTGGCATCACTTTTTTAACTGGCGGCCATTTTGTCAGCTGTCAAGTGATTAATATTTAGTTTGGTTTGCCATTTCATCATGAACAGGTTGACAAAAGAACAACGCTTGCAAATCGTGCAAATTTATTTCGAAAATAATGGTTCAGTTCGCGAAGTTTACCGCAAGCTCCGTCCATTTTATGGTCGACATAATCGTCCATCAGAGCAATTAATTCGGTTAACCATGGATAGTTTTCGCACTACGTTTACTCTATGTGATAATACGCATCCGCTGAAGTCGCTCGTCTACGCTAACAAACCAGAAACGTTAGGGGACTTGGAAGCCAATATTCGTGGCGTTATTGCCAACATACGGCCCCATATGCTCGAAAAAGTGGTTGAAAATTGGACCTGTAGAATTGGCTTTATTCGAGCCAGCCGCGGCGGCCACATGCCCGAAATCATATTTAAACGTTAATGGCATAAAATTATCCTTCCAATAAAGCCAAATTGATGGACATTAAAACGATTTTCTTGTGTTTTATTTCAATTCGAAGTTCTATACCTCTAAAAAAAACACCCTATACATACCTACGAGGTTTGTTCAAAACGTATCACGAAATTTTGATTTTTTTTTATGTTGAACAAGCCAAAACACGTGCAAGCAAAGCAGCTGTCAACAATTAACTGAACATTCAAAATGGCCGAAATTTTCGGCATAAGTAAGAGACATGAGTACCAACATAATGCCACAAAAAAATCAAAATTCGAATATACCTAACCCGTGAAAATACTGTTTGAACAGACCTTGTATGTATTTTTCTTGCTAAAGTTCAAAAACCTTTTTCTAATTTCAAGGTTTTCAATTTCTTGTCTTTGCTTGTGCTAAAGCAGCTAGTATGTGAACTAGAGGCTGTGAAATAAACATCTATATGTATGTATGTATGGATGTATGTACATATACATACATACACATATACACACATACAAATTAACAACACTGATGATGGAGCACCTTCTTCTAAATGTATTTTTTTTTTAAGAACCCAGTTGGCCACGTCTTTAAGACACCTTTGACGACAGATACAAGATAATGGTAAATCGTAGTAGACATATTGAATACAGCTCCATACAAATACAAATCGTCGACGAAATTTTCATACAAATGACGGCGAGGTCACATAAGACAAGATAAGCGACAATGTCGCTCAAAAAACGACAGGGGGTGCGGACTATTGGAAAATTAGTATTTTCTCATATTAAGCTCAAATATTGCAAAATAGTTTATTAATCATCTTTCTTGCCACTGTTATTAAAAATATTAGTTTACCCAGTAGTCGGTATAGTATTATGTATGGAGTACATTCTCCATTTTAGGCGTAAAGTTTCCTAAGGTCGGTATGCAATTTTATCATAAGATTATTGAACTAAGGATCCTAGAAAGGTTGAAATTTTGTAATTCCGAAGATAAAATTATTTCATGCAATAACAGAAAATTGTATAATTGTAAATATGGCCACTTTGAATAGACTTTCTGTGACATTGTACAGAACGTACTAAGGACATGAAGGAAATGTGCTTATCGGTACGGTTGGATATCAATCGTGCAAAGGTTTTGGTGTGTTCCCTTGATCAACAGGAGAACATTTGCATGCTGGCAAACCATCCGAGTATATAGCATGTTATTAGAAAGCTTAATTATCTGGAAGTGATATTAGACTCAAAGCTGTTATAGAGAAAGGACTTAGATGCGGCTAAGTAAGACGTGTCTTACCATGGCTATGTAAAGCCTCATGAGCTCGCACCTCTGGCGATTGTTATCGAGACTGCTGTCAAGCAAAAAGTCCTTAACATCCCGGGAAAAAACATAAACAGGGACTGTCTAATTAGCTAATGGGAGCAATCATCCCTGCAAATAAACTGATCGCGAACTCCTACTACCTTTTTACCCGACCGCGCGACGCAAATAAGGGTAGCGTGCTTATCAGCCTATGTATGTATGCATGTATGTATGTGTGTTCCTTTACGGCCTTATATAAACTGAACGCGTGGACCGATTTTAATGATTCTTATGTCAATCGATTTGTCTTAATCCCGGGAGTGTCACTTAAGATATGACAGTACAAATTCCATATGGCGGCCAACAGACGCCACTCTGTATATACGAAAATAATAAAAAGTCAGCGAACTATATCAAAATGGGTATCGTTCGACAGGTATTTTAAAATCATCTTTAGGTTTCTCTTATGATTTTTCATTTCGAATGACCGTTTAGGATATTGAACGATTCAAAGTTGGTCGCATTGGGGTTTTTTTATTGTTTTTAATTACTACTTGTTATCAGAAGTTTACGCCATGGGGCAGGAGAAATAGCGACCTGCTGAAATTAAAGCATAGTCGCACAAAGTGACACCAGAGTGCGGAACCTCAAAGCTGTTAGTTCATATCAGTGTACCTCGAAGTTAACTTGGGAATGCCACATTAACTTAATCAGCTAAGCAGCAAGAATAAGGTCATACTCTGCTGGGATCCCAGACTCTGTGTCTGTTTAAGGGTGAAAAGTGCAGAAAAACTGGCCAGCACACCCATGGTCGGACCAGAACCTGAAATCTGAGAAGATGTAACGATGGAGATCAGCAATATTAGTGAACAGCTCTGGTTCAATATCCTTTGATTGAGGCGTGATTAAAACTTATAACAAAAATCGTTTTAATGCACTTTAACAGGCTGGTCATTGGAAGTAACAGCAAGTGCAGATACTGTGCTTATGATGATGAAATTTTAGAACACATTCTAAAGTACTGTGAAGCTTTATGCCCCTGAGATTCCTCAGAAGATCAGGTCTAGACAAAGTGTTCTAGTAGCTGGTAAGCGATACAATAGATCTTTTCGGTAGTAGGGAAAAAGTACTATGCACCAATGTTCCGCCAAATCCAGAAGAAAACGCCCTCTAAGATATAAGAGAATGCACCATTTCTTGTTCATAGACTCCATCATACCTAATAAATACCTCATAAAATAGAACAAAATTAATAAGATATCTCTATGGTTTTTTTTCAATAAGTCCATATTTACACTATGCAAGTCTTGTTGCTAAGCTGATTAGTTTGTTAGGAAAGAGAGACGAGGGGAAAAGAAACTTTACTGTTCTCCTCGTCTCTCTCTCCATCAAACTAATCAGCTTAGCAATAAGACTTGCATAGTGTAAATATGGACTAAGGAAATCTTATTAATTTAATAAGGAAAAGCTTTTTGAAAAAATCAAGAAGAAATCTTGTTATTTTTATTAGGTTATCTTATTGATTTTTTCAAAAAGGTTTTCTTCTTGTTTTTATTAGGCGACCTAATAAAAAATAAAACAAATTTTTTATGTCTTTATTCTTTGTACTTATGAATTTTCATTTAAATTCTATACCATACATGTATGTATGTATGTATGTAGTATATGTAGATGTTATTTATTTATGCATAAATACATACATATTATATTATATTCTTAGTTAACTCACCATACAGACATATTATTTACTTAAGATTAGACAAGTATTGAACCAGCAACCTTCTGACTGATAGACAGGCACTCTAACCAATACGCTAACAGGCAGCCTGAATCCACATTGAAATTATTGTACAAATATGCTTATGCAAGAACGATAAAGATCATGAAAAAAATTGTCTCTATGTTTATTTATAGATATGAAATAACAAGAAACCTAATACAATCAAGAAGATTTCCTTATTCAAAAAATTAATAAGATGCTTTACACATAATCATATAGGAATCTAATGAAAGCAATAAGAATACCTTTTAGAAAAAATCAATAAGGCAACCTAATGAAATCAATCAGAAATCCCTATAGTTTACAATTTATAAGAAAACCTATTGATTCTATCAAGAAGTTTTTCTCTATGGATTGTCAAAATAACGGAAAGTGAGTAAAAAAAAGGTGTGAATAACAAGGTTTCTTCTTGATTTTATGTGGTTGTCTTATTGATAAAATTAATAAGATTTACCACATAAAAATAATAAGAAATCTCTATGGAAAATTATTCGCTTCTCTCTGCGGGGATACATACCCCCCTAAAAACATTTCATAGAGAAAATCTTCTTGATTCTATTAGGCAGTTTTTTTGTCTGTCCACCCTCTGGAGCAAATTTGGATCGTCGCGGACAGAGTCTAACAGCTCATTAGCAATGTTCATGCGATGCAGTTTTTTGGTCGATATTGAGCAATTTTGGTAGGAATTTCGTGGCGACCCGTCTCATACCCAAATCATTGATAAAACTCAAATGGCACGAGCCAATCGATATGTCTAGGTCCTCAGCAACTTCTCTAACATAGCGTCTACAACTGCGATTAACTCTGACATAATATGTGAGAGAACGTCGGCAGAATAACAAAAATAAAATGCCGATATTTCTCTTTATCTCATACAACAGGACAACGTAATTCTACTTTTCTTATAACATTTCATTTTATGCAAATTCTCATCGAGTTAACATGTATTATTTTTGTATAATTATATATTTTGTTTTCACTTTTTCGCACAAACTTTAATTCACAAATTAAATTTAACAAATTTGAACATATAAAATCCCAGAAATATTGTCCAAAACATTGTTTTTCATTTATTTCAAGAAACACTCACACATGCATACGAATTTATTTTCATGTACGTGTGTTTTTTGACAATTCATCTCATAAGATTGTTGTTATGGGATTTCTTATAACAACTCTCTCATAAAAAATCTTATAAGATTGAGATAACACTAATATGAAGTCTACACGTAACATAACTCGCTCTGCGATTGAATTTGACGATCTCATCTTACATATTATGTTAGGTGTAGACCCTATGTAATGGTGATTCGACAATTGGCCAATACCATTTTCTTCACTTCATCAATATCTTTGTCTGTTGTTGAAGTGCTCGGGCGTCCGGCATGCTCTTCCTCGTTCACATCTTCTCGGCCTTGTGAGAACATTTTGTACCACCGATAAACGTTGCTTCGGTCCAAGGTAGCTTCTTTGGAATACATACGCTTACTTAATTTCGTTTTTCACACAAAATTTGATGCAGGTTCTTTGCTCCATTTTTTTTTAATAGGTAAAAATCGAAGACGAGCCAAAACACGTGCAAGCAAAGCAGCTGTCAACAATTAACTGAACATTCCAAATGGCCGAATTGTCGGCATAAGTGAGAGACATGAGTACCAACATAATACCACAAAAAAATCAAAATTCGAATATACGTAACCGATACTTTTTGAACATACCTCGTATATTACTTTCTCAACTCTCTCATATAAAATTAAAACTTAAACAAAATTCAAACTTGTGTGTGGGTGAAACAGTTCTAATTATGTGCGTACAAATAGTTAAGTGTTTATTTAGTTTTGAAGTTCATACATTTTTTTTTTTAGTTGTTTTCACATTTCATAATATACATATTTTCTTTTTTTTTCACTTGCTCTTAAGTCCCCGTCCATACAGTGAAACATTTGCTGTGAAGTTTTTGTTTTGCAGCTTAATACATTTTCTCATATACTATTTCTCGTGAGAAGAACTGCATGTACCTGAAACAAAGTACCCTTTCCCATTCCTCCTTCCCCGTGCATCAACGAGCTCAAAAGTTTTGCAGCAAATGTTTCATAGTGTGGACGAGGACTAACGAAAGCATATAAAGTTCTGTGTAAATTCTTTAGTCAATAATAATTAGAAAATTTTCTATGTACGATTATGTGACCACAGAAATAACACAAGTGGATATATTGGAATATATATATATTATATGCATATACATATGTATATGTACATACATACATATGTATATATGTACATGCAAATAAAACAGCTTAATAATATGTATGTAGATATTGATGGAACGGCCTAGTGCTTGAAGTGTATAAAAAACGGCTGTGAGCAGTTAGACTTTCATTTGTGCCTTGAGTTAAGAAGGCAAGACATAGCAATATCCAGCATCACTTTGGGTAAGTGTGTTTACGTTGTATTCTATTATAATAATATATATAAAAATATCCTCAAGGATATCATCAAGGATGTAGTGGTAATAATTAATTATTACCAGTGCATCCTTGAGGATAACTTAAGCGCAGTGGCTCAGACTCGTACATATGTAAAAGATAATAAACGCGTGTATATAATTAGTTTAAAAAATAGTCGCAAGCGATCAGATTAGTTTTTTTAATCGTTTAGCACATTTTTGGCCTAAATGTTTTAAACAATTAAAAAACAATCTGATGCTTAGCGTATATTTTTTTTTATCAATTATGTATATACTCGAGTTTATTATTGTAGTTTTGCGATTTATCATATCTAACGGATTTTTGTTTTCTTTCGTTTCCTTGTTTTAGTTTAAAAGGAGTTGAATTGAGGAATCTCTCGCTAATAATAATGCAGCAAAATATCGGGTAAGTTTTTTATTAAGGACTTTCAATTCTGTCCAAAAACCCTAAACCTCCGCAAAAATAATTTTTCAACGAGTAAATTATTATGGACTCTTTGTGACGTCGCAATAGTGTGTAATAGTGGCAACGTTTGTCATTACCAGGGAAACCAGAAATATGCGCATTCAATATGCACTAAAAACTCAAAAAATATGCTCTTAAAAATAAAATAAAATGGTTTTTTGTAAATGAAAATATATTTTTAATGCAAAAATTCAACAATATCTTCTTCTTCTATATATGTATATGTATAAAATCGTAGTGTGTGTTTGTTACTAAAGCCTGCAGTACACGGGATGTAAAAATCCACATGCACATGTGGTTCTGACGTAATTTTGACGTCACCATGAATGTACATTGGCTACATGTCGTGTACTAGCAACATATGTAAATGTAGAAAATCACATCATTACACATGTGCTGCCTCTGGAAATGCGTCCGACTCAGCTAAATTAGTCACATTTAGATTTTGGAACATAAGTACTATCAATAGGTCTGTTCCAGATGCATAACAAAACAGTCCGAACTTGTACAAAGTTATCCAAAAGCGTTCCAGATAGCAATTTTTGTGCAATTGTGAGAGCGAATGAGAGAGTAATTTTTTTCATTTCCTGTACAAACTAGTACGAACTTTTTCTTCTGGATAAGTTCGGACAAGAATTAAATAATCAGCTGTATTTTATTTACATATGAAACTGAAAAATTAATCAGAAAATTTGCAAATATAGGAAAAAAGTTTTTACATACAAATTTATTAAAAAACAAAATGGAACAAAGTTGAAGTTGTAAGTGCAATTGTGCATATTTCTCCATTTCTTTAATATAAAAATATGTTTTTTTCAATAATTCTCGTAGCTTTTACTTTGTTGGAACTTATTTTCATTTACTTTTTACAGCTGTTGCCAATGATGCAAAATTTTTGTTATTATAATGTTATGCGTTTAAGCGACACTTAAATTAAATTTAATGTAAAATGTAAGCAACATTACTATTTCAAGATGTGCAATTATGGTTTTTTGCGTTCCAGCAATTTTGGATAACTTTTGCATATTCAGAGAGTAATTTTCTTTTTTCTCTCATTAGTCCGAACTTGTACGAAATCTTGTGGAACAGACCTAATATTTTACGACATGTAGCAACTAGTACTAATAAAAAAAAATGCAACCAACATGCTGACAATTCTCGTGACGTCATATCCACATACGCATGTGGATTTTTACATGTCGTGTACAGGCTTAACGCATGATTTCTGGAACTATAAGACCTGTGGAGCTGAAATTTTCAACATAGGTTCGGTTCAATACCGGGTAGGTTTTCGTTTTGCTTTTGACCAAACAAGTGACCACTGGACCATGGAGTAATTTGTAGTTAAAAAAAAATTGAGGGTAAGACAACGTTCGCCGGACTCATCTATGCATGTATGCATATAAAATAAAAGAAAAATGAAATAAGCAAAAATAAAAATTAACAAAGAATAACTGTCGCATTAAAAAAAAATAATTTGGGTGTGAAGTGTGCTTTAAAACAAAATTGCCATACAAATTTTGACTAAAGCAAATAATAACGAGTGATTTTTAAGAGCTTTCCGATTTTACTTAGCAAAAAAAAAATACATAAAATTTTGAGAAATGTATGAAATCTTTATTTGAGTCTGTAGAAAGAGCTGTATAAATCAATGCTTAAGGATGATTTCATGTAAATGTTGACCGCGGATATGCCTGAAATGGTTCATACGCTGGGTCCAATTTTGGCATACTCTCGCCAACATATCGGCCGGTATCTCGCGAATAAATTCTTCAATATTGACTTTTAGTGCGTCAACCGTTGCGAGCTTGTACCTATAGATAGCAGCTTTAAATAGTAGACCGGCCCCAAACGTAAAATAAACTGTTCACCAAACTCTCCTCTCAATGGGGCTATTGTTTCGCGTGCTGTGTTACTTGTGGCACCACATCTCAGCCATGTCCAGCTCTTCTTCTTGCTGTGAACAAAGCAGAATCAATAATTCGCGGATACAGCCGCGATATTTTCCTCTGTCCGCGTTCTACGTACTCGTATGTATGCGTGTTGGTGGTTTAATATCCAATAATGTAAATTTGGTGCGAAATGTAGTCGCAAGATTCGATGGAAGAAGCACACGATGCACTTTCTTAACCGAGCATAAATTTTGATTAAAAAAAACGGTTAAATTATAAACGAGAACATCTGAGTTACCAAACAAACAGTGTTGCCAAAAAGGAAGTTGCTAAAACTCACCCTTTACAAAAGTGTTAAATTTTGTCACGACATGTAGTTTTTTAATGGCATTCATAATAATCAGTCAAAAACTCGATTTTTAATTTTTTGTTAGTTACGCCTATTTTCACAGAAAACTTTTCGAACATGTCGAAAGCTGAAGCTCTTCGTTTTGTATAACTAACTATTCGTTTATTGTGTTAACTTCTACAACGACAGTTGAATTTTCAGAAGCAAGAGTATGAGCAACAGGTTGTTGCTATTGGGCAGTCAAAAAATAAAAAGGTCGAAGAAATAGCACAATTTTACGACTTTTGCTATTTCGACTGCAGTTTTTTTAACACTGGATATTTTAATAATGTTGCTCCTTGTGAACGTGATTTATAAATCGCTGTTCTTTTTAACTGTGACTGTGATCACAGTTTTGCAGTATTTTGTTTGTAGCAGTTCTATTATTTTGACAAAATCTAATAAGAAGAGCATCAGTGAAATTAAACAGTGACTGCAGTGTTGTCAGATATGGCGATATCACGCCAAACGTGGCGACAAAAATTAACTTTTGGCGATGAAAATTTTGAAATGGCGATTGGCGATATTTGAACTCCTTGGCGATATTTTTGGCTATATTTTTACGATTTCAATAAAATAGAATATAGTTAAAATTACAAAATTTTTTATGTAAGGATATTTTTCTACAACAGAAAATATTTCGTGCAAAAAATTTTAAATGTTTTAGATCCTTATCTCAAGAAGTTTTAAAAAAATTATGGGCCACAAAATCTCAGTTGGTGTTTATGAAACACAGTGGGGGAAACTTTCCTCTATAAATTAGAACCAAAATTGTGATCATAAAGCACCAAAAAGCCTGCACGAGTCCTCTCTTAAAGTGTATGATTACGACGATGCTCCTGGTACTTACCACTTAAATAAACATTTAAGTAAACTTTAATCCAGTTTTATTTAATTTATCCTATTAAGATTGATCTTTTGGAATTACATAGTTATTTTTAAATATTTTTATACGCCAGTATTTTATATGTTAATGTAAAAAACACTTTTCTTAATTTCAAACAATACAATTTTCATGTTTTACGATAGACGTTACTTACTGAATTTAAGATTTAACAATATTTGTAATGTAATTACAAAATAAAAAAAAATTTTGTAGCGCTAATTTAATGTTTTATTATATTGGCGATGTTCGACCAGTCATTTGGCGAGGAAGCTGAAAATAAATGTGACAACACTGAGTGACTGTAATCACGGTTTAACACATTTTTTTTTTTTGATAAATACTAATAAGAAAAGCCACAAAAACAAAGAATTAGCAATCAACCCCATCCAAATATTGAGAATTGTCGTATAAGAGGCAGAGAGACAGTAAAATTGCAAATACACAAATGTGAGAGCTATACATATTTGAGAGAAAAGACGATTTGACCATTTTTCTCGACGAACGCTGAAGGTATAAAAAAAATTCATGTGGTAGCTTTGTTAGGTTTCGAAAAATCGCTCATCTCTAATACTTATACACCATTAAGTATGTGTACACTCATGTGTACATTGAATCATATTTTAAAAAAGTTTTCCCAAAAATTCTGTGATCGTATCGCTCATGAATCAAGAAAACAAGATTGCGCACTCAGCCGTAGACAAAATTTTCCACTACGCATTTACGTCATCATAGAGAATATCGCTCTGGATAAATATTGCTTCCATTCAATTCTCTTATTAAATTGTGTACGTTCACGCTTTCACGAGAATTACATCATTCAGAAACTTTATCCACCCTCCCGACTTTTACAACACAACATTTCTTATTTGAATTATTTTATGTTTTCTCTGTAGAAATCCGAATTGGTGGCGTAGACGTGTAACTTTACAAAAATGTCTTATAATAATATTTCTTTTGCTGGCAATTAAAATAGCTGAAGGTAAGTTTTGATTTTTCTTGAATAACTTGAATGATTTTATAAATTTTGTTCTTGCCACTAGAACTTAAAACTTCTGCTGTTGCCGGTGGTCAAAGTAGACCGAAAAATGTTGCTGGCAGCAGCCAGGTAGTACAAAAGCCAACACCTAAAATGACTGCTCCTGTCGGTGGTCGAAGTAAATCGAACAAGCCGCATGCCACAAAACGTGTTGCTGACAGAAGCCGAAGTTTAAGTCCCGATTCCAAGCGGGTAGCACAACAGCCAGCTAAACCACGCATGCCGGATGTTATAAAACCTGTTGCTGGCAGCAGCCAGGTAGTACAAAAGCCAACACCTAAAATGACTGCTCCTGTCGGTGGTCGAAGTAAATCGAACAAGCCGCATGCCACAAAACGTGTTGCTGACAGAAGCCGAAGTTTAAGTCCCGATTCCAAGCGGGTAGCACAACAGCCAGCTAAACCACGCATGCCGGATGTTATAAAACCTGTTGCTGGCAGCAGCCAGAGCAAAAGGGAGCAGGAGGAACTGCAACGAACTGCCGACAAGGTTTTGAGTAAAATGAATCTCAATGTACACCCTTGCAATGATTTCTATGAATTTGCATGTGGAAATTATATAAAGAATGCACAAATACCACGTAATGAAATATATATAGATGAAGATGTGAAATTACAAATTCAAATTGTAGAACAATTGAAAAATGTTATTGGAGAAGAAAGACCCCAGACGGATCCTAATTATTTGAAGTTGCCAAATCTTTTGTACAAGACTTGCATGAATGAGAGTAAATTTTAATCAAAGTTTGCTGCCGTTACAGCAGTGTTAATACATGCTTTTTTATTATTTCTTTATTATTATTTTTTTTAGAATTAATTCATAACATGGGTGCCGGTCATTATGAGCAAATTTTGAACTCTTTAGGTGGTTGGCCCGTGGTTGTTGGTGAGTCTTGGAATAAAGATAATAAATGGAGTTGGCAGGAAACTATTAAAAAATTTAGACGTCTAGGTTTCAACACAGATCTTCTGTTTGAACTTTATGTTGATGTGGATACAAAAGACCCAACAAAACATTTTATTTACGTAAGTTTTTAATTTCTTTAAGTCGTTTAGCCGACCAACGAATCGATTGAAAGATAATGCAAAACTAAAAATGCATTATCTCTGGTTTTTTGACCTAATCTTTCAACGGTCCAAAATTAGGTTCGGGTGTCTCGGAGTTTTTCTATGTAATTTCCAAAGTTAAAATTTGCATTCGATATTGTTCGAAATTTAAAAATATTTCTATATAAACTTCATTGAAATATTTCGTAATTTCGTTCGATAAAGAGTGCCGTATTTTGCCCCCAGGCTTTCGTTAAAGTAATTCAGCTGTAAGAAAGACGGAGAAGGAAACACAAATATATCTTCTTCTTTTTTTGTCACAGCTGAATTACGAGTTGATCAACAAAAGTTGATCAGACCCGGTTGGTCTAAGTAAAATAATCATAATCAGAGTTGCATTTCTCAAAATCAAGTAATAACCAAACTGCCAAATTGTCTGTTGCGACGCCGATGCCGTGCCGTCGTTTATGGCATATTTCTTTGTCTAAAATCGGCACTAAATTAAGAATATGTTTATAGTTAGTTTATCGAAATATATTTCGTGCGCCAGCAAAAAATTTCAAAAAAACGTAATCGGGTTTGGAATTAATCATTTTTGGCGGAAGCTCTTCCCTACTGAATGATTTTAACAAGGCCTGAAACTAAAATAATCGATTCTTGAGAACTAATTGCTTTGTAATCTATTACATCTAAAATAACCTCTTCACTATCACTATCCCTTTCCTAAGGAAGGTAACAGCTCGTAATAGCTCTTCTCATCAATCAACTTCCACATAATTTTTTTAAAGTTTTATGTAATGTGATTTGCAAGCGAGTAATGAAATTTGGCAAACAGAAAAGTAAGTCATTATATATACATACTCGTATATAGCAAGTAGTTATGATGGTAATGTCTAATTTTTTGCTGGCCGTATTCTTCTTTTCTTTATCTTATTTAAATCAACTACTTTAACCGCCATCTATTTTTGCTGTTTGATTCTTACTTGTGTTTTTAATTTTATGATGACTTTTTGACAGTCAAAACAAATGCTTATTTTATAAAGATTTTTGCTTGCGGCTTTCAAACTTATTATGTTTGTATATTGTGATGCTCAATATAGTATTAAGAGATTTACTATAAATCTGGGGCAATAAGGAAAAAGTGCTTAAGTCATATTTTACTGTTTTGCAGGAGAGCACTTTTAAGCGATCAAGTCGATTTTCAGAAATTTGTATCTTTTACAGTTAAATTGGGAAATTTTAAGCAAACATTGTTCTACCCACTGTAACTATAGGGTGTTTTTTAGAGGTATAGAACTTCGAATTGAAATAAAACACAAGAAAATCGTTTTAATGTCCATCAATTTGGCTTTATTGGAAGGATAATTTTATGCCATTAACGTTTAAATATGATTTCGGGCATGTGGCCGCCGCGGCTGGCTCGAATAAAGCCAATTCTACAGGTCCAATTTTCAACCACTTTTTCGAGCATATGGGGCCGTATGTTGGCAATAACGCCACGAATGTTGGCTTCCAAGTCCCCTAACGTTTCTGGTTTGTTGGCGTAGACGAGCGACTTCACATATCCCAAAAGAAAATAATCCAATGGTGTCAAATCACACGATCTTGGTGGCCGGTTAACCGAATTAATTGCTCTGATGGACGATTATGTCGACCATAAAATGGACGGAGCTTGCGGTAAACTTCGCGAACTGAACCATTATTTTCGAAATAAATTTGCACGATTTGCAAGCGTTGTTCTTTTTTTTGTCAACCTGTTCATGATGAAATGGCAATCCAAACTAAATATTAATCACTTGACAGCTGACAAAATGGCCGCCAGTTAAAAAAGTGATGCCAACTTAAAGTTCTATACCTCAATAAAAAACACCCTATACTACATTTAAGTTGAAATATACCAAAGTATAACCTAAATTACGCTATTATTCCAAATAAGATTAGAAGTCTCAATAAGATAAGCCACAAGTCTCTTTGCTATAACTTCCTGAAAAACCACACAAATTAATTGAGATTTTGACCAGGAGAACTTTCAAATGTGCAGATTACAAAGGTACCATTAACTCAAAATCAGCTTATCTCGACTTAAGCACTTTTTCCTTTTTGCCACTGAAATATACGAAGTTTGTTAGCTAAATTCAAAAATTTTTTTGAGTTGATGAAGTCTACTCTGGGGTTATTATGTAATCCGATTCGAACGGAAATGCTTTCGAATTGTAATGTTAATAACATACACATTCGAACAGTTTTCTTTTCGAATCGAATTACATAATAACACCCCTGATGAGTTCCAAAAGCTGGAACGAAATGCATATGTGACGCGCAAAATAGAAAGGGACCTAAGGGTAAAAACCGGTTTTGTTCAGGAGAGCCATTTTAAAGATTTAAATACGTGTATCTTTGGTGTACCTTCGATTTCATAAAACGCGCATATCTGTGGGAGGGAATACTTTTGGGGCATGGGATCGGTCTCATTCGCATTCACATCAAAAAAAAAAAAGTGAAAATTTATTTTTTTTTACCTTTAGGTCCCTTTCTCTATGCGCTGTCACATATAGACAATTGATTAGCCATAAAACAAGCCAATATTTCAATTCAAAACAAATGTCGTTCTCATTCAGTCGGTCGTTTGTGACACAAATCCATGCACAAACCCATTTAATTTAAATGGCTTTCATTATCGGTTTGTGTCTCAAAAATTACCTAACTAGTGAACCAGTTCGATGCCAGTCTAATATTTTTCGTTTTAGAGATGATTGTAAAACCTATTTGTACGAAATTTTTTGTTCAAAATATACATATATGTACATACATATAATACGATATGCGATTTATTCTGCATTATTAATTCTAAAATGGTAATTTGTGAGTTATTATGCTGTTGAAGTAAATTTATGTATGTGTATGTACTTATGTCATCATGTGAATATCCTTCTAGGTGGGTCGTTTCTCAAGCGAAAACTTCAAAAGAGATACTTTCATCGAGTACTATACTCACATAGCGAAACTTTTGGGTGCTAAAGGGAATGCGGTACAAAAAGAAATGGGGGAATCTGTAGACTTTGAACTTAAGCTGCAAACAGTAAGATCTTAAATAACATCAATTAAAAACAAAACAAAACAATATTAAATCATTTTCAATGCTTAGATGTCAAAAGAAACTGCCGGTATGTACAACCCAAAAAGCATTAAAGATTTAAAAGAATCTTATCCTTATATCGACTGGTTGGACTACATAAACGCTATTATGCCTGAGGGTACAAAAGTCAATGAAAATGAAATAATCAATTTCAGACATCCTGCTTACTTTGATAAATTGGGAAAAGTACTGGATGATGTTAGTCCACGTGTCCTTGCAAATTATATGATGACGCGTTTACGTGAAGTGGAGTTTACCCTGCAAAAAAAATACAGGATTAACACGGGTAACGAAAGATGGATGGATTGTACAAATTTAGTTTCAGAGCGGTAAGAATATCAGTGGGATTTGTTTTTACCCTTTTCAGACGTTTGAAAAATTATGTTGAGAAAAAAACAGAAAGGCTTTTACAGATCAGCTGGTTCCTACTGTTGCACTTACATTACATTACAGTCGGCTAATTGAGCCTTAAATTTTACAAACAAACATATCGTCGCCTCAGAATTCGTTTAGCCCATACGCCAGAAAGTTGCAGTGGAGAAAAACGACAAAGATAAATATACACGATGGATTTCTTTTGTATTGGCACCACTGCTTCCTACACATATTTTGAAGAAAAATTTACATTTCTGTGAACTTTCATGAATGAAGTTAGCAGTTAATATAACTTTTTTTTTTTTTTTTAAGAGAAGTAACACTCAGGCAATGAGTGCCTACTACCTAACGAAAGAGGGCGCTCTGATGTTACATTATGATTAGTATCTGCTGAAGTCGGTACATTAGTGTCCCTTTGTATCAGTTAATATTACTTTATTGTAAGTGAAAAATACGTTTTGTGCCTCATACACAATTTGTTTTAAAAAAGCAGATTTTTGTGCTCCATACGTATACTTTACTGCTATGTATTGAGAATTTTGTTGTTGTGAAATAAGTCGATCGAATAACGCCGACCGCCGATCTTAGCCGCCGCCGTAATATTTTTACCTATCGATCCGCTTACACACTTACACAAGAAAAACAAGTAATTGAAGTGTATTTAATATAAAGAATGAAATTCAATGATTTCTTTTATACTCAAACATGCATAATTAAGATTTATTTTATTTTATTTTAGTGTTTAATAAGTTTATATAAAAACATATAACCGGCGGCTGCGTCTGGGTGATGACGTTTTTGCTTAACCGTCGCCGTTAAATTTTTCTTACGGCACCTTACTTTTTTTATTATTCATTTGTTATAGAAAGGAAGCAAAACAAGAGTTAACTTTACTTCGAAGTTTGAACGTTTTTTTTATGAAAAGAATTTGACGCAATCGCCAAACAGTGGCGTGTACAGCAAAACAATACTTATTAAACTGAAAAATAGTTGATATGGAGCAAAATGAATGAAAATTTCATGAAACGCGTTTTGATTAAGAAAGATGGTATTCAAAATATATATATTCCATACCTAACTAATTTTTTTAAATTATGGTCGGTGGAGCAAAACAATTCTGGGGAAACGATATGTTTTGGTCTTGTGTGTGTGTGTGTGTGTTTATTGAAGGCATGTACATTAGCATAATTTGAAAGCTTATAGGGTCAAGTATTTTTGAGATTTTTTTTTAATATTCCGGAAGAGATTTATAGATCGCACAAGTCGAATTTTTACCAAAAATCAAGTTTGCGTCCGTTTTTTGTAGTTTCTTTATAACTTTATTCATTATGTATGTATGTATGTATGTATGTATACACAATTTCAGAATTTATTTCTTAAAAATGATATCGTCCAAATATTACATTTGGACGGCACTCATATAACCAAATAGGAAAATGTCTTATGAATGATCATTCAACTAAAAATATATTTTTCGAAGTTCTATTCTTCTATGTATCTGTAGAAGCAGATTTGCGATGTCTTCTATTTGAATTTCATTAAACGAAATACTTAATACATCGATATTCTTGCAGTTGCCTCCACATGCGGTGTTAATGGGTTAACGCAAGGTCAAATACTTCAAAATTCAAAACTAAATATTTTTATTTAGGTTAAGCAATAATTAAGGAGTACGTAAATACTTTTCAAAGTAAACGAAGGCCGCTGCCTCGAAAATGGTCAAAAATATACGTGATAGGTTCAGTCAAGCATTCGACGAAGTCGATTGGATGGATCAGAATACGAGAAAGGCAGCAAAAACAAAGATACATCAGATGCAGGAAGTTATTGGTTAGCAATATTTAACTGTTTTGCGGCAATAAAAGATATTTGATTTTAGATCCAACATAATTAAAACATTACATTAACCCTCATAAAAAAGAAAACTTAAGAATCACACTGAAATAAATAACTATAATTGCACGACCATTTCATACAAAATAGGCTTAAATTTGCCACGGGATCTCTGTACGTGCGTAAATACTTTTCAAAGGAAACGAAGGTCGCTGTCTCGAAAATGGTCAAAAATATACGTGATAGGTTCAGTCAAGTATTCGACGAAGTCGATTGGATGGATCAGAATACGAGAAAGGCAGCAAAAACAAAGATACATGAGATGCAGGAAGTTATTGGTTATCCAGAAGAGTTGTTGGATGATGCCAAACAGGAGGAATATCATCGCAAATTAGAAATTGATCCAGCCAAATTTACCCAAACAATTTTAAATATGAACATTTTCTTTAAGGATAAATCTTTAAGTAAATTGCGATTGCCAGCAACTAGGGATGACTGGACGACACTTGAACCGCCACAATCAGTAAAAGCTAACTTTCAACAGTTGCGTAATAGGATAGGTAAGTATATCTATAGTAAACGATCAAATATCCGAAAGGCTTTTTTTAGTGTAATCACAAGATGAATTTTAAAATATCTGTATAAAAGTATTTCGAATTCCATAAGGAAAATGCCGAATTTAAATACTAGGCAGAAAACAATTTTGATAGCAATTAAAAGTAAAGCAAAGTGAAAGAAAAACTGTGACAAATATTTCTATTCCAAATTTCTCTACAGTGATTACTGCTGCATTATTGCAAGGTAATTATTTCAACGCTCTCCGTCCGGAGTACATGAACTATGCTGCCATTGGCTCAGTTATTGGCCATGAGATTACTCATGCTTTCGATTCAGTTGGTCGAAAATATGGTCCTGACGGCAAGCCAGTTAATTGGTGGCAAAAGAGTGCATCAGGAAACTTCAATAAAAATGCCAAATGCATGGCTGCTCAATATAGTGACATGAAGGAGAAGACAACCAAACTGAATGTAAGTAAACTCATTGAGCTATTTCAATTCAGTACATAGAATTTGAAATTTATTTTGTTTTTAATATTTTAGATAGATGGTACTCGCACTCTAAGCGAAATCATTGCCGATAATGGAGGCTTTAAGCATACCCATATGGCTTACAATCAATATGTGGCTCAAAATGCTAATGAACCCCAACTACCTGGTTTAGATCTTCCAGTGAAAAAGATTTATTGGATAGCGGCTGCCCAAGTACTTTGTTCCAAATTCTCATTTGGTATATGATTGCATAACATTTTTTGTTTGTTCTTGAATAATGAAAAGTATCTTTTGCAGACGCAATGACATATGTCATCCAAAAGAGAACTCATCCGCCTGCAGAAATCCGCATTAATGGAGCTTTTGGCAATATAGAAGATTTTTTTAGAGCTTTCCAGTGTTCTAAAGGTTCACCCATGAACCCTGTGCGCAAGTGCAAAGTCTGGTAGATTTACTACTGATGTTTTTAAAAAAAGAAATTTTTCCATCTTAAAAAAGGAATATAATTAACTCTTGAATAAATTTAATATATGTACATGTACATACACATATCGTTACCTTAATATATGTAGAAAGGCCCTATGTCATATTTTTTGTTATCAGTGTTGCCAGTAGATTTCTCGAAAAAATGCGATTTTTCCCTACACGTTGAACAAATTTCCCCTACAAAAATCTCTACGCATTTTTATCATTAAAATGGAAGAAAAACAATAGTTATAAAAAAATATATATGTTTATTTAGGCTTTGGTAAAAAAATAAGTAAAAAATTAAAACAACAAAAAGTTTTTAAAAATTAATATGAATAGTTCTTTTCAAATAAAATTTTAAAGGATAAATTCAATTCAGGTACGAAAACCGGTTATTTTAAAATTAACTTCATGTACCAGGTAGTGCTACGTTATGTTTGCATTTATTTCATAAATAATGCGACATGACGAAAAAATCCCTACATTTTGGAGAATATAAAAAATCTGTCCGCTTTTCCCTACGCTTCTATTTTAGTATCAAAAATACCTACATGTAGGGATTTTCCCATACTTCTGGCAACATTGGTTTCGATAGAAAAACATCTTATGTACAGTTAGTGTCATTAATATTCGGTTTTCAGATTCACAATCAATAAAAAGTCGATCAAACAATAACAACCATTTATACTGAAATTATTTTTTTTCATTATTTTATTTAGCAATTGAGTACGAATATGCATTTATAAAAAATAATCGAACAAATTATATCAGTAAGTAAAAACTGATCGATTATTTAAAGTACTTCAAAAAATGTAGCGTCATTAATATTCGGTTTTTTGATGAGTAAGGAAAAAATCAAGGGAGTATGAACCGAATTGGTAGATATTAATCTTAATCCAAGTTTGAGTGACAAATTCATCCCGTAAAGTCTGTGACACATTCTCGACTTAAGTTACAACTGGGAGGAAAACTAAAGTGATATTTGGAAAAAAGATCGTATATATTTCTATATTACAGTAATGATACATATGTACATATATTAAATTTATTCAAAAGTTAATTATATTCCTTTCTTAAGGTGGAAGAACTTTTTTTTAAAAGCGTACATGTGCTTAATTCATAATTTCTGTAAAGAAATTTTTTGTTGTTGCTACATCAATGTAATGGTGAGTAAAGAGATAGTTTTGTAGAAAATTTTCTTAAAATGATTTAAATATATGCTTGAAAATGCCTTTGCATGTCATATTTTTTTATGCATCACAAAGTACGTTGACAAACCAAACCTACTGGTTTGCCATAGTCATTTTCTGAAAATAAAAATTTAGTAAATTCTCATCACATATAATTATTTCTTATCGTTGGGAAAAATTTTTTTCTCTGGCAACGCTGATTCTTAAAAGTATGCGATACATACAACTTGTTCTCAACAATACGTGTGTACACTGTACAGATACGTAATAGAAAAGTATATTAAAAGGCGCAGCGCCCTTAATTTGTCGACCACGGTTTTACTTGCAAGAGGAAAACTAATCAGCGTTACCGTTGTGCGACTAAAGTCACATTTTGCCCCTTTTTCGACTATCTTGCTATTTTTTATGCCCCTTAGTCTTAAATCCCCTTTTTGCATCATTTCTATTATTTTGTGCCCCTTTTTGTTGAAAGTCAACTTTCGTTTTTATTTTTACAATAAATGTACGCAGATTCGTACAGATTCTACAACATTCGACAACACAGGGACACAGGAAAGTCAAACTTTATATAAAAATATGCAAAAAATGAAAAAATGTGTTTTCTTTCTCGAAAATTTACAGTATATGTTGCAATATTATTTTCTGTGGAATACATGGTGTTAAAACGCCTTGGTATGAATTTTTTCATTAGTGCAAGATTTTTAAATATGAAATTACATACATATACTCATACATTATCCATGGTATACAAAAATATCCATAGCCAGGCAGAGATTTTGACTAGCGCTGTTAAGTCGTCAAATTTAATGGTGTTGCAAAAGACGAATTTACGCAACGAATTCTTGAAAGCAAGTTCGTCAAAATATGCGAATTCTTCGATTTTCCCAATTGTGTTTTTAGGTAAAAAATAATAATATTTATGTAAAATAAATAGCAGACTGAAAAGACATACAGAGGTAACAAAGTTTTATTGTCATATAATCAGCCATGTCACAGAGCTCAATTAATTTATTCAAAGCTGGATTACAATTAATTAGTTTTTATTATGTAAGCTTATCAAGTCATTACAAAATTAAAATCAACAGAACAAAATATACGGAATTAGTTTCTGTAGTATTGCCATACCATTAATTTTTGTATGTACTTTATCAAAATATTCATATTGGAAGCACACAAAACAAAAAAATACAAAGCAGAATTAAAATGCGCATACAAAAAAATTTAAAACGCCTCAAAATATGCCACATTATGTTTTACTACAAAATTATATTACCATACTTGTAACATAAAAACGATCTAACCATTTTTTTTCGGGTTGATGAGAACGATCGGAATCTGAAGCACGAAAATGAAATTTGAACGGAATGGTTAATACGGAATCAAAATCATTCCGAAAGAAATCTGTGACACGGCTGAATATTTTTATACGAAAAATATGAGCAAGATTTTATGACAGTCATAAACGTTTATGACTTACAATAAATACGACGCAATAGAACACTTTGCAAATTGGCTCAATATTGTATGGAAAACAAATAATATGGACAAGTAAGTAATGAAATTTAAAGATGTTTTTATTTAAGGGTGTACGTGCTTATTTATACTGTTCTTATTGTATCTCTAGGTTGTCATTAAGGTAAAATAACGCACTGAATTGTCATTATTAAGCAATGCTTTTGATTTAGTTTCCGATGAAACTAGTTCAATAGGTGAGCCTATTATCTCGGAAAAACCAGTAAAAAAGTAACACGAAAGTATTCCAAAGACTGAGAGAGACCGCATTACCAAAAAACACATTTGTGTTTTCTGCAACCAGTTGCTCATCTGATAACTGAATAATTTGGAACGATATGCTAAAACAGCCAAATACATGGGAAAGAAATGAATATTTATTTAAAAGACATTTTAATTCTTTTGTAGCAGTTTCACTAAACTACATTTTCTACAAAAATTTGAGAGACCAATAATTTGGGAAATATGGGTCGCATCCAATCTTTTTTATTAACTTTGTTTTTTCTTATTTTTCTTATTTCTATCAGATAAGCTATTTAAAAACTTAATTTTGGATATTATCCACAGTTTCCTATGAAAAGTTCAGAGCCCCATAACTCGGAAAATATGGGTCGCCGCCTTTTCTTATTTTTCAGTTTTCTATCACATAGGCTCCCCTTAATTTCTTTTGAACTGCTTTACTAAACTGCATTTGTTCGAAATATTTATATTTTCAATGTATGTACTTCAGAGACGAATGAGACAAATTTTCTTACGCACACAACTATAGTTTTATTTTTGACATCATATTGTGTACACACCTTGCATCCTTTTATTTGTATTTGCATTGTTTGTTGTGCTGTGAAATATTTGCTTGTTGTTCAACTACATACTACTCGTACATAGTCGTCGTATATTGTTGTCAATGCTGCTGCAAGTGTTGTTGTTGCTGTTGCTGTTGCTGTAGTTTTTAATGCTTTTGTTTGTGGTTGGTTGTTATTTTTTTCTTGTTCTTGGGGTTGTTGGCGCCATGTGCTGCTTGTCTACAGCATATCAATGTTTGAAGTGCCATTTCCGGTTGCTGTGCGCGTTGTTTTAGTAACTTGTTGATTTGTTATAACGGGCGGAGGGCTGCCACACCAGACAATCTGGGGAAAAAAGAAATCAAGTGGAATTTTTAGCACAATTTTAATAAAACACGAAAAGTCATTAAATAAATGGGAATTGTGAACTTTTAGCTTTTCTTTTCTGCTTTTTGTTTAAACATTTTCAAGGTTACTTTTTTTATTTAAATATCTTGAAAATTTGTTTTTTTACCTTTCTAAATGCCTTGCGGAAATTGTCCGATAGAAAAGCATATAAAATGGGGTTTATGCAGGAGTTTGTGTAGGCCAAAACATGAGAAATGATTTGTATAATAACCGTCAAATGTGAGCTGCCATATAAATTGAAAGCCTTCAGCACTAATATAAGCTGGTTTGTTGTTATCCGGGTGTCCAAGCAGGCATATATTGAATGAAAAAAAGAAAGAAAAAATGCAAAAAATAAAGTTTTTACATACTTTATGAAAACAAGAAAAAAAACGTACATACATACTCGTATGTATCAAGTTTATTTTAAAATAAAATTTTTGTATGCATTTCAGTATTTTCTAATTCAGTGTGTTCAAGGTCCTTTGCCTAAACTGTAATCAAAAAAAAAATAAAATAGGTTTTATGTTTCTTTCGTCGTTGTTGTTGTTTTATGCTTTAATTTATTGTCATCCTTTGATAGCTGTTAAGGTTTAATTATGTTGTGGTTTTGCAAGTAAAGAGTTTTCATTATTTTGTTCGGAAAACTTTGTTGCTAATTTAAGAACATAAAACAGCTATTACCTAAGGATACTCGTATAAGTATCTAGTAAAAACTATTTTGTAAGCTTAGCTTTTAAATTATTTATAGACACATTTACATTTATTTATTTTCAAATAAGCACAATAGTACTAAAGGTAATTGACTTAAATTGAAATAACACTGTAGAAGAAATGTGAAACAAACGACTGGAGAGAAAAGTTGAATACATACACTTTTCTTTCTTTCATATAAAAGTCCTTTGGGAAAACTTTCTAAAGAAACGGATTTTTAGACTTTTACCTCCTTAGACATTTAAAATGTTTTCCCTTAGTGCGTAATTTAAGTTTAAGGAATTGGGAAAGAGCAATTATTTCATAATGTTGTTTTTGTGTACATTCTTATTAATAAGTGATATTTGACAAACCTCTTCTCAACAGAAACAATAGAATAAAACAAATTAAATATTTCTTGTTTTAAAATATCTTATTTATCATTATAAATTTTACACATAATTTTTTATCCAAACATAAATTTAAAAGAAGGAAATTTATAAAGCTTAAACTTTTTTATGAAAAACCTGTAATATTTAAAAAATAGAAAAAATTTCCCTTGAACGGAAATTTATAAAGTTTCAAGAATGTTATGAAAAAGTTATGAAATAAATTTTGTAGATTTTGTTATAGTTTTTCTTTGAAAAAAAAAAATAAAATTAACTGAATAGTAAAAATTTCCCTCAGAGGCAAATTTTTTTGACGAAACCAATCAAATTTAAATAATAGAAAAAAATTTCCTTAAAAAGAACTTTATAAAGTTGGAAAAATTGTATGAAAAACTTATGAAATAAATTTTGTAGGTTTTGCCATAATTTTTCGTTGAGAAACTAGAAAAAAATTTCTAAGGGAAATTCATAAAGCTAAAAAAAAAATATATTTTAGTTTTTGTTATAATTTTTTTTTGAAAAATAAAATTTAAATTTCATTCAACAGTAAAAATTTCCTTTAAAGGGAAATTTATAAAGTTTGAAAAATTGTAGAAGAAAATTTCGAAGTAAATTTATAAACTTTGTTATAATTGTTATGGAAAATTTATGAAATAAATTTTGTAGTTTCTATTAATAATTTTTTTTTGAAAAACAAATTGCACTTAATAGAAAAAATTTCTCTCAGAGGGAAATTTATAATGTTTAAAATATTTTGCTGGAAGTTAAAAATTTTATAGTTTTTTTTTGAAAATTTCAATAGTTTGCCTCTTAAGGTTTCCAAGATACAGCATATATTGTCAAAATTACATTAACTGATAGAATACTCTTTAATTTTGATTTCTTTTTAAATTTCAGTGTTAATTCTTGTAGCCTGCATAAAAAAATTTCAAGTGTCGAAATACATACAATATGTATGTATCTATAATCGTTGCTCCCTTTAGCACACCCTTTAATTTATAATTTATCATATATTTGTTGTTGTAGCGGCCAAAGCTTTATATATTCGGTGAAAATGTCAGGTCAGGAGCTCTTGTGGTTCTCGAGAAAACAGCCTGTAACGGACAGACGGACATCGCATGGCCCTCACACACACACTCTGAAAACAAAGTATTTACTTATGCTCTAGATTCTTAAAAGCATCAATTTCATCAGGCATTTTGACACTTTTTAAAGAATTAGGAAAATGTGCATAAATAATAAAAGAGAAGATAAGGAAAAATTTTTATATGAAGCATCTTCCATTAATAAGTTTAATGTGAATTTAGTTGTAAAGAGGCGAGGATACGCCATTAATATGTGAACGCCAACGGCGACTCAAGTGACGTTGGCGGCACACTCATTGCATGGCCGTCGCCACCATTGGAGAGATTGCAACTGTTAGTAATCGGCAGCGAATTTGACTTTGGGTTTTAACAACAAAGTTTTTATCATCAATTAGAGAAAATTATGTTGTTTTTTTACAAACTCAAAAATATCTTGAACAAATTTTTGTGATATACAGCTGCGTCACAGATTCTCTATGTACTCGTACGTACCATGCCGTTCGAATTTTGCTGCTTCACATTCCGATAATTTTCATCAATCCAGAATAAATGTTTAAAACGTTTTTATTTTACAAGTGTGGCAATATTATTTTGTAATAAAGCACAATGTGGCATATGTTTAGGCGTTTTAAATATTTTTATAGGCATATTTTAAAATTTGTATGGAAATATTTTTGGAAACGAATTTTCGTTATTTTTTATATAAAATTTGAAACGTATAGAAACGAAATTTTTTTTTACAAAATCTGCCTATAATTCTGCTTTGTGTTTTTCCGTTTTGTGTGCTGCCAATAGGTTAGATTTTGTTAAGAGTGCATACAAAAATTGGTATGGCAATGCTATTTTAGTTAAGCCTAATCAAACCGTAAATATTGTCACGGACTCCTTTCGGAATGTTTTTGTTTACGTATTAAATATTCCGTTCAAGTTTCATTTTATTGTTTCATATTACGATCGTTGTCATCAACCCGTAAAAAATGGTTAAATCGTTTTTATGTTACAAGTAATTTTGTAGTAAAGCATAATGTGACATATTTTAAGGCGTTTTAAATTTTTTTGTATGCATATTTTAATTCTGCCTTTTTTTGTTTTGTTTGCTGCTAATACGAATATTTTGATAAAGTACATACAAAATTGGTATGGCAATGCTAATGAAACCAATTCCGTGCATTTTGTTGTTGATTTTATTTTTGTAATGACTTGAGAAATTTTCATAATAAATAAATAAAAACTAATTAATTGTAATCCAGCTTTGAATAAATAAATGAAAAATAGTATTCTTTATTGAAAAAATTGTTTTAAATATTTTTTTTTTACTTTAATATGCAGAAAATGTTAATTCCGTCCGTCCATGAAATTAAAAGTGATTTCATTCCGAATTGTTCTTTCGTTTTTCGTTTTCCAAAGCACGGAAATACGGACTGAATTCCGTTTCCGAACGGAATTGAGCTCTGTGACATGGCTGATTGTTTTCTAAATATATCTGTGGCAAAAAGGAAAAAGTGCTTAAGTCGATATAAGCTGATTTGAGTTGATCACACTCTGGGAATAAAAGGCGAACATTTTGTTCACGTGAAATATTTCGAGTACTGACAGAACAACAACGTAAATATTGGCGATCACAATTTAGGGAAAGAGACAACACATTAGACGTGAACTTTTATACCCGATAGGGATGAATGGTACCTCTACATATTTGAAAGTATTATCCTTTTGCAAAATTTGAATTAATTTGTGCGATTTTTCAAAAAGTTACAGCACCACGACTAGCTTAATTTAGGTTATACTTTGGTATATTTCAACTTAAATGTATTATTAACAAAGTATAGCACGATGTTTTCCTAAAAACATAAAGGTTAACAGAGAATTTCTCAATTTAACTGTAACAGACATAAATTTCTGAAAATCTACTTGAACGCTTAAAAATGCTCCCTTGCAAAACAGTCAAATATGACTTAAGCACCTTTTCCTTATTGCCACAGATATATTATGAGTACAATATTATAATATCTGATATAATATTGCAGTCCAGCCTCAAGTCGTTAGTATTTCTGTGCTGTCTGTTCTATTATGTTTCGGTTCAACGGGTGAAAATCAAAAACTTGTTAAGTAACTGTACGTGAAAGCAAAATATGTATATGAAAATATTTTGAAATAAACTGGGATTGTGTTTTGGGAATTTAAACAAGTAGTAATTAAAAAAAAAATCAAAAAACCCGACTGCGACCAACTTTGAACCGTTCAATATCCTAAACGGTCATTCGAAATGAAAAATCATAAGAGATGATTTTAAAATACCTGTCGAATGATATCCATTTTGATATAGTTCGCCGACTTTTTATTTTTTTCGTATTTACAAAATGGCGTCTGTTGGCCGCCATATTGAATTTTTACTACTGTCATAACTTTAGTGACACTCCCGCGATTAAGTCAAATCGATTGACGTAAGAATCATTAAAATAGGTCTACGCTTTCGGTTTATATAAGGCCGCAAAAGAACACACACACATACATACATACATGCATACATACATACATACATACGTACATATGCTGATATATAAAAATCAATTTTTAGAAGCTTGTATGAAATGAAAAACAAAAAATTACAACTGTTCTGCAAAAAAATTTGTTCTAAATGAAAAACTGTTTGATTCAGACATGTATTTACTGATTTAAACTGTTTCCAATCATGTTGGATTCTATAAAATTGTCTATTAGTTATGTATGAAACTGTTTAACTTAATAAATACGAGTCTGAATCAAACAGTTTTTCATTAGTAATTAGTGGTTACGCAAAGAACTAGCAAAGAACACCATCAATAACTCATAAAATTGAAAGTCACCAAATAAAACGTACAATTTCCGCTCTCAAATTGTCCCCTCTCTAGTGCGTACAAAGTGTGCAGTGTTTCCTCAGTTTCTCTGTGTCTTTTTTCTTCTTCTTCAAATATACATATATGCATACTTTGAATAGTTTTATTCAATGCCAACATCTGTTTCTGCTTCTTTTCGTTTGATTTTACAAGTGTTCTTCATAAAAAGTAACAGTTTAAGTTCAAGGCTAGTCAGTTAAAAAAACAAAAGTCCGAGTATGTTTTTTATGTTTCAAGATTTTCTTTATTGTTAACATATTTTCATTTATGAGTTTACCTTGTCTGTCTGTCTGACTGTCTGTCTGAGTTTATGCTTTTGTCTGACTTTCATTCGGATGTTCTTTCTTTTATTCACACTAATTTAATTTCATATTCTAATACATTCAGCTTACATCGCTGTTCATGTCATTTCTTCTACTTACAACCGCTATTGAGTTTCTTTTCTCTTGTTTGCCGTAGTTTATAGGGTTCCGTACCCTATTGTTTTAGCTATGATGTCCGTGTGTCCGTCTGGCTGTGACAGGCTCGCTATTTTGTCTAGAACCGTAAGAGCTACTGACCTGAAAATTTCTTTCACAGAATATGTGAATCTTTGGCCGCTACAGTTAAAAATTCAGGGGTGCTCTAAAGCGATCAACGAAAAATTTTGAAATCCTAATGTAATAAACAGACAATTATATACATATAGACACTTGAAATTTTCAAAGTTAGTGTATTTTTGTGCAGACTACACTACACCAATTAACACGGAAATTAAAACAAAAAAATCAAAGGGTATTCTATCAGTTAATATAATTTTGACAAATTGCTGTGTCTTGGAAACCGTAAAAGGCAAACGCTTCAAATTTTCAAAAATTATTAAACCAGAGACATTAAAAGGGGCCGCCCGTGGGCACTTCGTTATGCTCCACGTACACACGTATGGAAGAAAATAACTCAATCTCTCATAAAGCCTACAGTACACGGCATGTAAAAAGCCACATGCGTACGTGGCGATGACGTCAAGGGAATTTTCAGCATGTTGGTTGCACATTTTTAAATTACTAGTAGTGGCTACAGGCCTTAAAATTTTGATAGTATTTTTGCTCCAAAATACAAGTGTGGCACATGTAGCCGAATCGAACACATTTCCTGAGGCAGCACATCTGTAAGCATGTGAATATCTACATGTACATATGTTACTAGTACACGGCATGTAGCAAATGTAGCTTCGTGATGACGTCAAAATTACGTCAGAACCACATGCACATGTGGTTTTTTACATGCCGTGTACTGTAGGCTTAAGCATTCGACATATCATACATTTTACTCTTTTTCATATTATCACTAATACATAAATAGCATAAAGATGTATGTGTGTGTGCCTGACTTTGGATTAAACTAAAAGATTCCAAAATCAAAAAATCCTCAAAACCAAAAACATCGTAAAACAAAAGAAAAAATCGCCTAAGACCTAAAAAATCGTCAAAGCGAAAAAAGCAACAAAACTAAAAAAAAGCTAAAACTAAAATCTGAATCTAAAACTAAATCGCCGAAAAACTGAAAATATCTGCAAACGAAAAAAATGCCAAAATTACAATTAAAATTTTTTTAAACGCTAAAACTAAAAAAATTCAAAATAAAAAAATCCACAGAACGAAAAAATCGCCAAACACCGAAAAAAAACGCCAAAATGAAAAAAAGTCTCCAAAACTACAAAATAAGTAAAACTAAAAAGAAAAATCCACAAAAAATCGCGAACAACGAAAAAAGTGCCAAAACTAAGGAAAAGCGCCAAAATGAAATCCATACTCTTTTAGATTTTTTTTAAAATCGGTTTAAAATGACGGAGTTATGAAGGTTAGGTTAGGTTAGGTTAGCAGGCTGCTGGTAAGGAAGGGTGAAATTTAGAGTTAAGCTCACTTGGGTCCAATACAATGATCCCTTTGTGTAACCTGTTAGTTGAAGAGAAGATAGTCGCAGAGGGTGATAGGGAAGGGATAGTGATAGAGAAGACAGGTGGTGAAGGAAGAGATGTAGCAAAGCAGTGTTGCAGCGCCTTCTGGTGTTAAATGAGGCGTATTAAATTTTGAAGATGTGTTTAGTAGTCATTTTATTAGTTATTTTACTGCGCCAATGATTGTGCTACACAACGAAGGAATGCGCTCTGATGAAGTCGGTGTAGTTTTCAGTGACCTTTGCCTTATGCCTGCATCACTAGAACTTTTCCCACAACAACTGATACAAAGAACACTAATGCACATCAGAAAAATGCATGGTGTTATTATTTTTAATGACTGTCGGAGACCGGGCTCGAACCCGTCCTGGGTTATGAAGTAACACTTATAAAAAAAATCAGACCAATTGACAAACTCCTCCATTTTTGAAGTCGGTTAAAAATTAACCGCAAAATCAACATCAATTTCTCTTACAGAATAGCAAACTTATCGCACTTATTTCTTCTAAGGCGGTCAGCTCAAACTTAAATTTTTTTTTAGTAGAGCCCATAAATGTTATACAAAGAGAGATACAACTGTAATTTTTTTCTTTTTTTGCGAAAGCGTAGAGAAAATGTTGTAAGACTTCCACAGTGGAAAGGTACATATGACCACTGTATATAATTTTATACCAAAAAGTAAAAAATTGCACAATTTTGAGTTGATCCCTTTAGAGGAACAAGTGCCATATGCTCACAGTCTTCGATAAATGGCAATATTGTCTACGGGAAGGTGGATTTACAACAAACAATTAAAAACGCTGTTGTGTTATGTTGATTACGCGAAATAAAATAAGGTTGATAATTTTTGTATGTCTGTTATTCTATGAACACTTCGGAATCCAAAGGACTTATGAAATCGTTCGTCATTCAGAAATTTATGCGCCTCCGGGAGCTGTCCGCTATTAAATCTTTCACTGTATATTTTAATAAAGTGTTATTCACAAAAAGAAATTCTAAATTGCCAAACAGCTAAAGTTGTTAGATATACATATGTACACGAGTATGTAGATAAGAACACAATATCGCCGAAAAAGTTAATTGAAACGGTGGCATGTGTTTACTCTGTTGGGTAACTAAAGAAAAAAATAAAAACAAACAGAAATTAACTACAGGGTGGGCCAAAAGTTACCTTGGGGTTTAAAAGTTTAATAACTTTTTCGTTTATTAATTTTTTTTTTATTTTTTTCTCAGATTATATAATATACAAAATGGAAAATTTTTTACACTAAGTATGAAAAATAATGTCTCTTAAATTACCACTGTTTTCAGCTTCGCACTTATAGGCGATTATGATTATGAGTGATGAAGCTCATTTTCATTTGAATGGCTTTGTTAATAAGCAGAGCTGTAGGTTCTGGGGTTCTGAAAATCTAAGAGCCATTCATAAACGCCAATTGCACCCCATTAGGTGTACAATATGGTGTGGGATCACATCTGAAAATATCATTGGGCCTTACTTCTTCAAGAATGAAGATGGAAGTGCTGTAACAGTAAATGGAGAGCGGTATCGGTTTATGATAGAAAATTTTTTACGTCTTGCTCTTGAAAACATACCTGGTATGTGGTTTCAGCAGGACGGAGCCACTGCCCGCACTGCCCGAGACACAATGGCACTTTTAAGTCAAATTTTTGGAGAGCCAATAATTTCCAGAAATTCGGAAATAATTTGGCCCAGCGCGATCGCCAGTTTTGACAGCACCCGACTATTTTCTTTGGGGTTATTTGAAGTAGCGAGTGTATGTGAACAAGCCAGAGACAATCCTTGAACTCAAGGCAAACATTGTTGCAGAAATTTTGGAAGATATTATGGAAAATGCTCTAAAACGAGCCCATCAGTGCGAAGCTGAAAACTGTGGTAATTTAAGAGACATTATTTTTCATACTTAGTGTAAAAAATTTTCCATTTTATATATTATATAATCTGAGAAAAAAATAAAAAAAAAAAATTAATAAACGAAAAAGTTATTAAACTTTTAAACCCCATGGTAACTTTTGGCCCACCCTGTATAACTAACACAGGCAAATGCCGATATAACGAACGATATAATGCAAGAAACATTCCATTCGTTATAACGAAAAATTTGTTATTTTAATTATTATTATTGTACACATGAGACAATAGAATAAAAAGAATAACAGCAATTTGTTTTTAAAATTTTACTAATAGTGTTTTCACACTGACGTGGTTTTAATAAAAGTTGGTTTTAACGTTAAAACCAACTGTTAAAACCTGGTTTTACCATACAAAATGATTGTGTTAAAACCAGCTTAAAACCATTTTTGAATTGGTTTTAAGTTGGTTTTATGAAATGCAACCTTGTTTTCGCTGTGCTGAATTCAGTGACGGAAGCAGCTGATATTGTTTATGTCAGTGAATAAGAATAGAGATATCGATTGAAACGTTGTCAACAACAACAATAATCAAAGATTTTCGGAGAAAAAGAATCTTTTCGACGTAAAACAACGAAAATATGTTCTTTGAACTGAAAATAGACAATATGACTCACATCCATCTGTAGAAAAAAGTTTAAGTTTATGTGTAATGTATTTGTGAATTTTTTTTTGGATAATATTATGATTACTAAGCACTCCTTGATTTTGTATAAGTAGTTCTATAATTTTAAAATGTTCATTTACAAAATATGAAACAATTTCCATTTTAGAGTGAGTGGAGTGGAGTGCATTGTAAAATTTCTGATTTTTTTCATACAAAAAATTATCAAACCGTTGTACAGGGTGTCAAATAAGTATTATAAAAGGCAGAAAAAAAAATACATCAGCAAATACACGCATTTCTACAGTAGATTTATTTTATTTTGGACAAATTTATTTTTACCTGTTGTTTAAAACCTGAATTTATCAAACTTGCAGTGGGAATGCAAAATCAGCTGTTTGCGGTTTTAACGTTAAAAGCAGGTTTTAACTTTAGGTGTGAAAATAGTATAACAAAGTCAAACTAACGGTATCACGGTTTTTTCATTGGCATTTACATTGCTGCTGTAGATTTTGTTTAATATTTTTTGGCCGTTCGTTATACAGAGCCATACACAAGGTAGTAATAAATGTGAGAAATATAATGCCAGCAAGGTTTTTTAATAAAAATTTTTTCAAATGTTTTCTTCAATATGCGTTATAGCCAGTATAAAATTAAGCTAGTATTCGCTATATAAGGTTGATAATGCAAAAAGTTTGGACATTCGGTTATATCGGATTTTCGCTAAAGCGAGATTCGATTTATAGGCGCGAACGCTACGATGCAAGACCATTTGCACATTATTGTGAATTGGGCTAACATATCGCTGATTTGCTCAAACAGCGTCACAACTGAACAAATGGAATTTTTAAGTTAATGATGCAAAATAAATCCCCATATCGTTATTTATATTGTGTAAAAGTTTCAAACAAATATCTTTTTTACTCAACTCTTGAGAGAGAAAAATAAATTTTTCTTTTTCCATTAAGTTGTGTGTCAATTGAAAAACTTTGGACTCGTTTTCTGGCAAACTACTAGACACTGCATTGATAATAAAGCCATATAGACTTAGTTATTCCAGAATTAATTGAGTAATAATGCCATTTTGGCTTATTACTTATGACTTTATTGCATTGAGCCGACGAAAATCGGCTTACGAAGTATGTAAAGAAAATAAGTGTAAAAAACAACAACAGCTGTTCATTGCTTTAGCAAGAATAGAGTGTTGCCACACAAGTACTAATTAGTATATTTTTTTTTTGGGAATTATTACAATTTAAGTTTAACTTTTGTTTACGCAATAATAATCAAAAATTATTATTTTACTTATCATGTAAAATATATTTTGGTTCGCAAAAACTTAATGTAAACAGGTATAGATTTGAATGTTCCGCGGAAGGCTCAGTCAATAAAGACAAAGTTGTGTCCGTTATAATGCAATCCATTTTACCTTTAAAATATTTAAATGATTAGGGTGAATACATAATGTACACCAGCTAAAACGACTAAAGCAATCATGTATGTATGTATGTATGTATGTACATTTGTAAGAAAATTACTACTGACCTGATGTAAAGCTGTTCAACCGAAGAAACAGAAGTTCCTATGATAGATATCTAGGTTCAAATAATAATCTGTCAATTGCTAGACTTGAGTTCATAGACATACAATAATGGAATTATTAAAAATTATTTATTTTAAAATTACTCATAATTTAAAATTATTCATATTGCATCAAGCCATGCTGGACAAAATCATCCTATCCTGATAAAAATTTAATTAAAAATGCTGAATGGAAAGAATTGTATGGGCCTCTTTGCCCATAAATAAAATGGATTTATTTTTCTTGATAAATTGCAAAAACCTTTTGTTTTTTAATTTCAACATTTTCAATTTCTTATTTTTGCTTGTGCGACGAAAGCAGCCATGTGAACTAGAGGCTGTGAAATGAATCTACATACTCGTAAATAGAAATACAAGCATACACACATACAAATTAAGAATCACTTTGATGGAGCACCTTTACAATTAAAAGTATGTAATTAAAAACACAAGCGACAGCACACTCGGTTCTCACACATGTCAAGTTAAAGTGCTGAAATTTTATTTTATACTGGCAATGATAAACAAAGAAAGGTATACAAACGGTATACATTGCTTTCTCAACTCCCTCATACAAAATTAAAACTAAAGCATAATTCAAATTTGATGTGTGTGTGTGAAACAGTTCTAATTATTTGCGTAAAAATATTTAAGTATTTACTTAGTTTTGGAGCTCATAAGTTTATTTTTAGTTATTTTCACATTTCATATACATATACATACATACATACATATACTTTTTTTTTCACTTGCTCTTAATGAAAGCAAGTGTGAATTCTTTAGCCAATAATAATTAGAAAACTTTCCATGTATGTGACCACAGAAATAACTCAACTAGATATGTATATGGGAATATGTACATACATATATACTATGTACATATATACATATGTACTGTTGGTGAAATTATACATAGAAAAAGCTTAATACATATGCAGATCCTGATAGAAGGGTCATCAGCTGGGAGTGTATAAAAGCCGGCTGTGAGCAGTTAGACTTTCACTTGTGCCTTGAGTTAAGAAGGCAAGACAGCAATATCGAGCATCACTTTGGGTAAGTGTGCCTTTAAGTTTTATTGTATTATAATAATATATAAAAAAAAAATATCCTCAAGGATATCATCAATGAAGCAGTGGTAATAATTAATTATTACCAGTGCAGCCTTGAGGATAACTTAAGCGCAGTGGCTTAGACCACGTTAAATAGTGGAGGATATATTTAAAATATAATAAACGCGTGTATATAATTGGTTAAAAAAATAATCGTTTAGCACATTTTGGGCATATTTGTATAAAAAAAATGATTAATTAGAACAATCCTTTTTTTATACATATATGATTAAAAAATGTTTCAAACGATTAAAAACAATCTGATTTTTAGCGTCTATTTTTTTAATCAATTATGTG
This sequence comes from Nowickia ferox, assembly GCA_936439885.1. Lineage (NCBI taxonomy): Eukaryota > Metazoa > Arthropoda > Insecta > Diptera > Tachinidae > Nowickia > Nowickia ferox. The sequence continues at coordinate 105,530,128 of OW387025.1, forward strand.
TGTATGTATATACTATGGTTTATTATTGTAGTTTTATGATTTATCACATCTAAAGGATTTTTTGCTTTCTTTTTTTTCAGTGTTTTAGTTTAAACGGAGTTGAATTCAGAAGTCTCTCGCTAATAATAATGCAGAAAATTATCAGGTAAGTTTTTTATTAAGCACTTTAAATTCTATAAAAAACCCTAAATCTCGGCAAAAATTATTTATCAACGAGTAAATAGTATGTACTAGTGGCAACGTTTCTCATTACCGATATTTGTCGTTGTATGGCATTGCCATATAAAAAAAACATTAACATTGTACACTTCCACCCTTGATCAGTAGATTTGGTTGTTCCGTTCTACAGGGTGTTTTTTTAGAGGTATAGAACTTCGAATTGAAATAAAACACAAGAAAATCGTTTTAATGTCCATCAATTTGGCTTTATTGGAAGGATAATTTTATGCAAATCGTGCAAATTTATTTCGAAAATAATGGTTCAGTTCGCGAAGTTTACCGCAAGCTCCGTCCATTTTATGGTCGACATAATCGTCCATCAGAGCAATTAATTCGGTTAACCTGTCAATTGGCCACCAAGATCGTGTGATTTGACACCATTGGATTATTTTCTTTGGGGATATGTGAAGTCGCTCGTCTACGCCAACAAACCAGAAACGTTAGGGGACTTGGAAGCCAACATTCGTGGCGTTATTGCCAACATACGGCCCCATATGCTCGAAAAAGTGGTTGAAAATTGGACCTGTAGAATTGGCTTTATTCGAGCCAGCCGCGGCAGCCACATGCCCGAAATCATATTTAAACGTTAATGGCATAAAATTATCCTTCCAATAAAGCCAAATTGATGGACATTAAAACGTTTTTCTTGTGTTTTATTTCAATTCGAAGTTCTATACCTCTAAAAAACACCCTGTATTATTGTATCATGCACGAACACAATTAGTACATAAATAAAAAATTCTCTCTGTTAAATTTATGCATTAAACACATTCACCACAGCAGGCTACACGAACACACGACTTCAAATGCCGCTAGCAGCATTTGTCGCTACGTAGCCAGCTACTTAATTATTTTTTTATTTAAGTATAAGTACATAGTTCAGTATTGCCACCTTCAAATATTTCGCATTTATAAAAATTAAATTATTCTTTCAAAATGTACTTATATGACGTAAAAGTATAAAAGTGAATCAATTTATGCTTTACATCAATTTTTGGATATTGTTTCTGTTAAGTAATATGAAATAATTATACGATATCATTCATTCAACATTTTGTATTATACTGGCAACACTGAATTTTCTCATTGTAGCCAAAGAAATAGATATTAGTTTAATTGGACTACAACGACAAAATCAGCATAGACATCAACATGCCGCCCTGTTGCCTTGCTGTCTTCAAAAGAATCACTCTCATATAAACATGTGTATTCTATCCTTGAAATTTTGTAGTCGGTAGCCTGCTGTGGTGAATGTGTTTAATGCATTAATCTCTAGAATTACACAATAATTGTTTGAATGTGTTTAATGCATTAAATTTTTTTTACAAAATTGTTATCAGAATTTACAAAACTATTCGCATGTCCGCATTCATACAAAATATTTACTGATTCAATTTTGGTTACTCAATTTTGAATTTGGTTACTGAAAATGAAATTTAATTTTTTAAGAAAACTTTTGCTAAAAATTCTCTGGATAAATGTTGCGCTAAATGCAATTCTCTCAATAAATTGTAAGCTTGAAACCTTATCTACACTCTGGGCTTTAATAACACTACATTTCTTATTTGAATTATTTTATATTTCATTTAATATTTAATTATAAGCGTCGTTGGCAATTATCTCTTTAGTGCAACCAGGCCACTGTTGTTTATTGGCCTTCGAGAGTTTTGCGTCTCACTCGCACTGGTTGACTGATCTGCCACGGATAACCGTATATTCTTGCGGTTCTTCTGTGGAATTTCTTTAACAACCACGTTGCTACTTCCTATGTGAAAGCATAGGTCGTGTACAGTCAGTCACAAAAACCTTTTTAAAATACTGTTAATAACATCTTAGGCATATGGTCTAGTTACTCCGCCCATATTTGTGCAACCATATTATGCAAATTTACTTTGTACAATATGTATAAATAAATAAATAAATAAAATAAATATTTAATTATTGCAACTTGTTTTCTCTGCAGAAATCCGAATTGGTGGCGTAGACGTGTAACTTTACAAAAATGTCTTATAATAATATTTGTTTTGCTGGCAATTAAAATAGCTGAAGGTAAGTTTTGATTTTTGTTTTTTTTTCAACAACTTGAAGAATTTATAAATTTTGTTCGTGCCACTAGAATTTAAAACTTCTGCTGGTGCCGGTGGTCGAGGTCGAGGTAGACCAGAACCTGTTGCTGTCAGCAGCCAAAGCAGAAGTTCAAGCCCCAATTCCAAGCAGGTAGCACAAAAGCCGGCACCTAAAACGACTGCTTCTGCAGCTGGTGGAAGTAAATCGAACACGCCGCATACTACAAAATCTGTTGCTGGCAGCAGCCAAAGCAGAAGTTCAAGCTCCAATTCCAAGCAGGTAGCACAAAAGCCGGCACCTAAAACGACTGCTTCTGCAGCTGGTGGAAGTAAATCGAACACGCAGCATACTACAAAATCTGTTGCTAGCAGCAGCCAAAGCAGAAGTTCAAGCACCAATTCCAAGAAAACTAAACCGCTCATGCCGGATACTACAAAATTTGTTGCTGGCAGTAGCCAGAGCAAAAGGGGAGAGGAACTCCAACGAACTGCCAACGAGGTTTCGAGTAGAATGAATCTAAATAAAGACCCTTGCAATGATTTCTATGAATTCGCATGTGGAAATTATATAAAAAACACAAAAATACCACGTAATAAAGAAAATATAGATGAAGATGTGAAATTAGAAATTCAAGTTGTAGAACAATTGAAAAATGCTATTGCAGAAGAAAGACCCCAGACGGATCCTAATTATTTGAAGTTGCCAAATCTTTTGTACAAGACTTGCATGAATGAGAGTAAATTTTAATCAAAGTTTGCTGCCGTTACAGAAGTGTTAATACATGCATTTATTTTTTTTTTTAGAATTTATTGATGACATGGGTATCGGTCATTATGTGCAAATTTTGAACTCTTTAGGTGGTTGGCCCGCGGTTGTTGGTGAATCTTGGAATAAAGATAATAAATGGAGTTGGCAGGAAACTATTAAAAAATTTAGACGTCTAGGTTTCAACACAGATCTTCTGTTTGAACTTTCGGTTCAAGTGGATTCAAAAGACACAAAAAACACATTATTGAAGTAAGTTTTAAATTTTTTTAAAATTCATTTAATGGCTAAATCAAGGTACAACACAAAAAACCCATGCTAACAAAGAAATTCAAATTCCCTTCAATTAATTATTTTGCACAAACAGGCTTTCGTTAAAGTTGTACACAAATTTGATTTTTATTTCGCTTTTCAAACATATAGATGTACATAACGTTAAAAATAAATGCAAAAATGGTGTAACTAACAAAAATATAATTTTACTGGAGATGCAAAATGCATTTGCAGTTAAAAAAAGCAATGGGGCTTTTGTTTCTCCTGTAAAAAATATAAAAGTGTAGTTACGTCAGTTTGCATTTAAGGTGACGATATACATATGGCGTTCTATGCTCTAGTGGGAGTTAGAGGAATATGTAATAATAATAATAATATAATATACATATGTATGTACGAGTATGTATAAATGTACATCAGCATGTACCATATTATTTCATTGTATATAAAACTTCTTTTCAGCTTTCATATTCCTAAAGAAACGCAAATGTTTGTCTTATATGCAAAACTTTCTTTGCTATCAGAATGTGTGAATTTTGAAGTTCTTCAGTATTCTTATCGTAAAGCAAAACACATCTCTTTTGGAAGTATTTGTTTTACAATAACGGAACAATATATGTATATACACATTTTAAAGTTAAATGAAATGGCTTGTGCAGCACTCTAATCTGCACTTGGGTCGAACTCATTCAGTCGGTCGTTCGTGAACAAACCCATTTAAATTGTAAATGGTTTTCAATATCGGTTTGTGTCAGAAATGAACGAGTGAACGAGTTCAATGCCAGTCTAATATTTTCCTCTGAAGAGATGATTGTAAAACCTATTTGTAAGAAATTTTTTTTTGGTTATATATAATATGATATACCGAATTATTCTTTCGTATTTTCTAAGTTATAATGCTGTTGAAGTAAATTAACGACATACATATATATACATACATATGTATATGTATGAACATATGTATGTATGTACTTATTTAATTATATTAATATACTTCTAGTTGGATGGTTTTTCAAGCGAATACTTCGAACGAGAATTTTACATCAATTACAATGCTCACATAGCGAAACTTTTGGGTGCTAAAGGGAATGCGGTAGAAGATGAAATAGAGGAATCTACAGACTTTGAACTTGAGCTGCAAGCAGTAAGATCTTAAATGATATTAATTAAAAATAAAACAATATTAAATAATTTTCACTGCTTAGATGTCAGAAGGAACTGCCGGTGAAGAAATATACAACCCAAAAAGCATTAAAGAATTACAAGAATCTTATCGCTATGTCGACTGGTTGGACTACATAAACTCTCTTTTGCCTGAGGGTACAAAAGTCGATGAAAATGAAATAATAAATGTGAGAAATCCTGTTTACTTTGATGCATTGGAAGAAGCACTGAATGATGTTAGTTCACGTGTCCTTGCAAATTATATGATGATGCGTTTACGTGATGTGGAGTTTACACTAAAAAGAGGTTACGCCATAAGTACGGGTAACGAAAGATGGATGGATTGTACAACTTTAGTTTCAGAGCGGTAAGAATGCCAGTCAGAATTTTGTTTTAAAAATCCTTTCAGACATTTGAAAAAATATGTTCAGAAAAAGAAGAACAGAAAGGCTTTTACAAGAATAAGTTTCATTTTATGCAAGAGTAGTTATAGAACAGTATTAGACATTTGCCTCTGATCGCCGTTAAATGTATACAGGCAAAAATATTTAGTTATGAATTGCAAGTCTTATTGCTAAGCACACATGCATACACCAAACTATGCAAAAAAAAATAAATATGAGCTGAAAATAAGATTTGCATTGTGTGAACGCCGATGAAAGTTCAAAGAAGAAAAAGTGATAAGCTTAGCAATAAGAAATGACTGGTGTAAACTGGCACTTATGGTTTTACACACACCAGTTTCTCTTGCTCAAGTTTTGATTTTATAATGAGAGAGAAAAGAACCCAGCAAAAAATTTCAAAAAACTTAATCGAGTTTGGAATTAAGCATTTTTGGTGGAAGCTGTTTCTTGTTGTTGTTGTTGTTGTTATTTATTGTGGGAAATAATTATTTTTTTTGTTGTGGGAAAAATAACTATTTTTTTTCTTGATGGAACTATTTTTAGGCAAAAAAAAAAAACTCTTCCATTTTTCTTAATGTAAACAGTCAAATGTTTTGTTTGACGAACTTTTATTAAAACCGAAAATAAAAGAAATTATTTCGAAACACTTATGTATATTTAAATAATAATTTTCCTAAATATAAGTACTTATTTTTTTAGTTTAATACAAATCAGCAGACAATTTAGAAATATATATATATATAATTTATTTAAAATAACTATATATTGTGGCAATATTTTCACGTCATCTTTTAAAACCCAAAGAATATGTTCAACTTCTGCTTCCTATTTTTAAAATGTTACGTAATGTGATTTGTAAGCGAGTACTTCAATTTGGCAATCAAAAAAGTAAGTCATTATATGCCAAGTAGTTCAGATGTCAATGTCTAATTGTTTGCTGGGAATAGATAAATAGATGCTTTACTTTCTCATCTCTCTTTTATTTACAAAATCACAATTTGATTAACTAAAAAAGCCTGCCTGTTAACTTTAATAAAACATTATATTAACCCTCATCAAAAAAAAAAATAACCTTTAAGTCACACTCAAATAAATAACCCTCAATTCTCGACCATTTCATACAAAACAGGCTTAAATATGCCACGGGATCTCTGTACATACGTAAATACTTTTCAAAGGAAACCAAGGCCGCTGCCTCGAAAATGGTCAAGAATATACGTGATAGGTTCAGTCAAGCATTCGACGAAGTCGATTGGATGGATCAGAATACGAGAAAGGCAGCAAAAACAAAGCTACATGAGATGCAGGAAGTTGTTGGTTATCCAGAAGAATTGTTGGATGATGCCAAACAGGAGGAATATCATCACAAACTCAAAATTGATCCAGCTAAATTTACCCAAACAATTTTAAATATGAACGTTTTCTTTAAGGATAAATCTTTAAGTAAATTGCGATTGCCAGCAACTAGGGATGACTGGACGACAGTTTACCCGCCACAATCAGTAACGGCTGCCTATGAACCGTCGCGGAATAGAATAGGTAAGCATATCTATAGTAGGCGATCAAATCTGTGGCAATAAATAATAATGGCTCAAGGCGAAATTTCTTGTTTGAGTGATAGATCGTGAAGAAGAGAATAAGAATATGTAATAAAATGAAAAAGCACTTACTTATGTCAACTTAAGCCATTATTATTTATTGCTACAGAAATGTTTTCTTTTGGTTAATCATAAGAAGAATTTAAAATATCTGTATAAAAGTCTTTCGAATTGATATACTAGGCTGCAAACAATTTTGATAACAGTCTAGCAAAAAGTAAAGCAAAGTGAAAGAAAAACTGTAACAAATATTTCTATTCCCAATTTCCCTGCAGAGGTTACTGCTGCCATATTGCAAGGTTATTATTTCAACGCTCTTCGTCCCGAGTATATGAACTATGCTGCCATTGGTTCAGTTATTGGCCATGAGATTACTCATGCTTTCGATCAAATTGGCCGACTATATGGTCCTACCGGTAAGTTAGTTGATTGGTGGCCAAGCAGTACAGCAGAAAACTTTGATAAAAAGGCCAAATGCATGGCTGCTCAATATAGTGACATGAAGGAGAAGACAACTAAGCTGTATGTAAGTAAACTCATTGAGCTATTTCAATTCAGTGCGTAGAATTTAACCTTTTTTTTTTTTTTTGCTTTTAACATTTAGATCGATGGTGATCGCACTCTGGGTGAAATCATTGCCGATAATGGAGGCTTTAAGCATGCCCATGCGGCTTACAATCAATATGTGGCTAAAAATGGCGAAGAATCCCAATTACCTGGATTACCATGGCCAGTGAAACAGATTTATTGGATAGCGGCTGCCCAAATATTTTGTTCCAAACACTCATTTGGTATGTACTCGTATATGTTTGCATACAATTTTTATTTGTTCTTGAATAATAAAAAGTATTTGTTGCAGACGAAATGAGACATGTCATCCGAGAGGGAACTCATCCGCCTGCAGAAAGCCGCGTTAATGGCGCTTTTGGCAATATCGAAGATTTTTCCAGAGCTTTCCAGTGTTCTAAAGGTTCACCCATGAACCCTGTGCGCAAGTGCAAAGTCTGGTAGATCTACTACCGATAGAATATAATTAACTTTTGAATAAATTTAATATACATACATAAGTAAATACATATCGTTACCTTAATTACAAAAGTTAGCAAATGTTTGCTTTATTATTTATTTCCCTAGATAATAAAATGCAACACGGCTACGGATTCAACATCGTTCTTAAAAAAATTGATGTAAAGAAATGGCGGTAATAGAAGCGATCACTGCTGGCTGAAATGTATTCGTTCGTGTATGTGCATTAATTTGTATAAGAATCCGATTGAAGTTCGGCACTGTGGTGCCACTTTGGCCAGCAATGCCTTAGATGATTTAATATTTATGTGCACTAGTATAATCATGGGTTCCAGTGATGACGAACTGGTTCGAATTAGGTAAAACATGCTTGATTTTTACATTAGCGTGTAATTGGAGATTATGTGTCCATACATGCATGTAACCCCGATCCCCCCCGACCGATTTTCAAATAAATATGTACGAGTCCACACATATTTTTGATTTATTCGAAGTATTTAAATTAGAAAATAAAATAATAATTAATATTTAGAAAATAAATATCGTACTTACATGTATTGGTAGCCAACAGATTGCAAATGCTAATACAACAACAACTACCATTCGAGTTACCCGTCGTTTTCCTTTCCTTCATTATCCACCATATATATGTACGTTGAGGGGAGGGGAATTGGTTTGAGTAAATTCAAACAGTCAGTAGCAGAAACACAAAATATCCAGCAGGGCATCGAAATATATGAATCGTCATTCCAATTAACCATTCCCAGTCATTCAGTCCAATTGCAAAGTCATTTATTCAAACGTTTGCAAGGATCACCATCATCGATTGAAAGGCCAAAATACGCATAGGAAATGTCGGAAGTACCAAGAAAGAAAACGGAAAAAATAAAGAAAAAATTCAATTTTTGCAATAAATTAAAAAATAATCTTGATTGATGTCTAAGAATTTGTCCTCTAACAATTATACATACAAAAAATTATTGTGTAATTCTAGAGATTAATGCATTAAACACATTCACCACAGCAGGCTACCGACTACAAAATGTCAAGGATAGAATACACATGTTTATATGAGAGTGATTCTCTTGAAGACAGCAAGGCAACAGGGTGGCAGGTTGTTGTCTATGCTGATTTTGTCGTTGTAGTCCAATTAAACTAATTTCTACTTCTTTGGCTACAATGAGAAAATTCAGTGTTGCCAGTATAATACAAAATGTTGAATGAATGATATCGTATAATTATTTCATATTACTTAACAGAAACAATATCCAAAAATTGATGTAAAGCATAAATTGATTCACTTTTATACTTTTACGTCATATAAGTTCATTTTGAAAGCGTAATTTAATTTTTATAAATGCGAAATATTTGAAGGTGGCAATACTGAACTATGTATTTGTATGTATACTTAAATCTGAAGTGCAGATGGTGCTGCTGCCGTCTCCAAAATAATTAAGTAGCTGACTACGAGGCGACATTTGAAGTCGTGTGTTCGTGTAACTTGCTGTAATGATTTTAATACCAAGTAAATAAATAAATAAATAAATAAATAAAAATATCTTTTACAATGAAAAAATAAAACATCAAAACATGAAATATGATTGGAAAATTATCAATTCTATCATCAATAAATAAATAAATAAAAATATCTTTTACAATGAAAAAATAAAACATCAAAACATGAAATGTGATTGGAAAATCATCAATTCTTGCAACGCTGGCGTTAGACTCTTAATGCCTGTCCCCACGATTTCGACAACGTTCGACTTGTCGCACACTCACTTTTAAAACAACAACAAAATATTAAAATTTGTTTTTGTTTTGAATGTACATAAGTGTGCGACAAGGCGAACGTTGTTGACATCGTGAGACAGGCCGTTAATAGCAGCTGCCAATAATTAAACGCGGTGTCAGATACAACTTCAATGCTTTGCGTGAAGCAAAATGTGTATGACACAATAAAAACTTTGACAACACTCACTTTTTGTTTTACTGCTTTGTTAAATGCATAAAATACAGCACAATTCGATTACTCTGATGCCACCAACTATTTTTTATATAAATTAACCAAAAGTTTAATCAAATTTTATATTTACATGCGACTTTGGCCAAACAAATTAAGATAATTATATACTCTGACACAAAAGTTAAGAGTTGAATAACTTTTCGCTTCGCTTTGCGTTAAAAGTACTTTATGTGACATGTTTCATATAAGCATGTACATTTCATCTTAGATGTCAAAGCGAATCTTCAACGCAACGCGAAGCAAAAGTTGTATCTGACATGGCCTTAAAAAATTTCCGTTAGTTTTCCACTGCTCCCACACATATGCTTTACTTGATGTTAAATTGTACAGTGCGATGCATAAACGCTTGAACACTAAATAAATAACTTTGTTGTTAAGTTTTAATGTTATTTTGATACAACAATGTGTAGCCTCATCTCCAAACTACTTCAATATAGTTACTGATTAAACGTTTTGTAACAGTAAATGTCTCAATTTGTATTAATTTGTACATTTGTTTGTCTGTCTGTCTATATGCAAGTAATTAATTCTTGTAGTTTGTTACATACATATTTCTATTTTGTTCTAAAAGAGAAAGTCATAAAAGGAAAATGAAAATGAAAAGGAAAAGAACCAACACACACTTACCGTGACTCGGCTGATGGTTTGCAACCAGGCGCACTCTTCCACAGACGTGCCAACATGCCCATATACAAGAAGCAGATTAATGTCAATGGTGCCACGTACGATGATAAGAAAAATGAAAGCTGAAAGAAAATACATACATACAGACATATAAAAAAAATACGAAAAAAAATTAAAAGATAATTCTACATGAATATTTGTTTTGCTTAAGCGACCAAGAAGAGTTTTTCTAGCAAGAAGAAAATAAAAAGAATATTAAGATTAATTATGGACATTAAGTGGTCGAGCATATAAGTTACAGAAGCAGCCAGTAATTAGCAACAAACTTTGCAACTTTATTTTTATTTTTATTAACAATTACTCATATTATGTTTGATTTACATGGACTGGAAGAATTTTGGTTAATTGTGTACAAGCCTAAGTTTGTTAAATTTAAGGACCAACTTAAAAATATGGACGAGAGTACAGCGCACTTCGATATAACTTTTTCACTTTATGATATGTAACACTCTCTATGAGTACAACGTTTTCGTTCCAGAATAAAAAAAAATACATTTCTCATATTATTTCATTAAACAGTAATATTTAAAAAAAATTGCATTTAACAACTGTTGATCATATTGATTAGTTCTTTCGATTGGCATAACAAAAAATAACAACAGTTCAATAAAAAAAAAATAGCAATTTTAATTTTTTCAGCTCTGGCCTAATGTGCGCCACTGCCACACTTTTTCAAATTTTTGTTTTTAGCTACAATAAAGATGGCAGGAGATATTTTATTATAGGTCACACCCGTCACATTTTCGAATTATTATTTTTAAATAAAAGTTTATAGTGGGCCCTTCGCGATTGGCATATTTCGATTTCGAACACGAAATTTTGGTCCAGGGTCAAAGAAGATATATTTCTCTTCATTAATCTATTACAAAAACGTCGCAGTCTAAATCTAAAATACGCCAACTATGATGAGGGGAAATATAATTAAAATTACCTTGAACATATAACTATACCAAAAGTATTGTGTACGTGCTAAGGAAGATTTTACAAAATATATCCCAAAATTGAAAATACTATAAAAACTGACATTTATAAGATCACACCCATTACAGCCGTCTGATGGCCATTCTGCGCCGAAATCATATTTTTTTCAGTGTAACTTTTGCTGATCTGTGATTTAATATATAAGGCTTCAGCTTCTGCATTTTTTTTTAGCAAAGAATGCTTTCTGTTTGCTGCAAAGCACTCTTGCGGAAGCTGGTTTTTTAAAATGGCCATTTTCAAAATATATATAATTAAAAAACTGCTGTTTAACCCTACACACATAATCTTCCAAGCAACCCCTTTAAACACAGCCATATGTCGCTACGACGAACGTGTTTGGGGATATAAACATCGGCTACAAATATATGTTTTGCGATATTTTTACAACATATTTAAGTTAAAAAAGTATTCATTTGCTAAAAAAAACAATATACTCGTACTCGTAGTATTTGGCCACTAGAAACACATACCATCCAGCAAAAATTACTGCTCGTTTTTGTAAAGGAGATTGTTGTTGACAATCTTACAGAATCACTGGCTGTTGCGCATGAATAAGGCATTTTTTTTTGTTCGAGATGAGCCAGCTAGAAGCAATACACTTAGCTTCCTAAAAGCCATGAATTTATTTTTGCCTTACTTAAACTGCTTCACAGAAGTAATAATATACGTTAGTGCTTTTCAAAAGCATTTTTCGAAGCTTTTGTTATCAAATAAGCAATGCATTGCTTCCCTCAGTTGTTAGTGCTTTCAAATCAGAATTATTTTTTTTTTGCTGTGCATGAGCCTTGTCGTCGCTGGCGTATCTCGACTTCGACTACGACATTTTGGTCCAAGATTAAAGAAAAAATGTTGCGTTGCTCTTTAATCTATTACAAAAACGTCGTAGCCGAAGTCAAAATACGCCAACCACGATAAGGGGGAATGGTGGTTACAGCTGTTCTCTTTGAACTACTCCCTTTGTTTGTAGCCCAAACATGACGGGAAATACTGCGGATATTGCTTCTTGAGAGCCTTAAGACATACTACCTGACATATCTAGCGGTGGAAATGAAGGCATTTGTGGGTCCAGTGAAGTTTTCAGTATATTAGGTTGTCCTCCTTGTGGGAAGGATCGTAGTAGTATGTTTTTATACTTCATCATCATGTTCCACAGTACCTTCTTCTGCGCTATCTGATATGCTCACCGATACACTCATGTCTTGCTTTTCCAATAGGAAACGCAAAAACTACATAAAATATAAGATAAACAATTTGCAACAAAGAGGGTACACAATTGCAAAAAAAAGTACACATATCCTAATTATTAAAATCGTATCGTGAAGTTGCGTGTCAGCTGACAAAAACCGTACCATATGCAATGCATGTTAAGCCTATGGTACACGGCATGTAAAAATGCACATGCGTATGTGGCGATGACGTCACGGGAATTTTCAACATATTGGTTGAATTTTTTAAAATTACCAGTAGTGGATACATGCCCTACAATTTTGATAGTATTTTTGTTCCAAAATGCAAATGTGACACACGTAGCCTAATCGAACACATTTTCTGAGGCAGCACATCTGTAAGCATGTGAATATCTACATGTACATATGTTACTAGTGCACGGCATGTAGCAAATGTAGCTTCGTTGTGACGTCAAAATTACGTCAGAACCACATGCACATGTGGTTTTTACATGCCGTGTACTATAGGCTTTACTAGTTATAAAATATGTGGTGGTAGCACTGCTGACGTAGAAATCTACAGAAAACAGATTTTTCTGTGGCGAATGTCAAAAAAATCGCATTTTCGATAACTTGTGCATAAAGCTGAACGATACGGCAAGCTACAAAGTAGAACGATACAATTTTACTAATTCTATTTTAACCATTCGTCGTAACGACTTACAATTTTGTAATAACTAAAAAATTTAAGCACCTACAGACCGTACTTGCTTATTTCTCAAGAGAGCTCGTTGAATACGATTAAGGTTACGACGATCAGCGTACATACAAAAAAGCAATAACGAAATTGTTATTGTGTATTCGTCGATTCGACGAAGGTTAGTTGTCTAGGGTTAATAAAAATCGCGCCTCAAAGCAATTTCGTTTTTATGGCGGTCGATTGCTTTCAATTCATTCTTGAATAATTTTATTGCATTACAATGTTATAATCAATTCCGTTTGTTTTTTCAAAGGACACGAAAGACGTCAGAGTTCTGGTTGATTGAAAACGAAGGCTTATTAAATTGATTTTTTGTGTTACATGAAAGTGAAGTGAAGAGAACAAATTTAGTGTTCACTAATTTTGTTCGTGGTATTCAGTACAATTGACAGCCAGTGAAATTTGCAAAATGATTTTAATACTTTTTTCATTTTGAAACATTTCAACTTTAGTTAAATTTTTTTTATTTTTATTTAGTTTCAATTTCCATTAATTATTTTTCTGCAGCAAAACCAGTAAAACAGATGAGCAATCATTTTATTGGTGTGATGTTGTTCAGGCCTAAAAGTTTTTCGCACGTACATATGTATGTGTCGCACATATTTTCAATTCATTTGTTATGTTTTACCATCAAATATTAAGGACTTGGACAAATTCATTCTAATAGCAACTACGTGATGTGCCATATTGATACTCGTTTGTCAGCCAGTCAGTCAGTGGGTCTGTCTGTCTGTCTGTCTGTGTGTTGTTGCTATTAACTGCCTAAATTTGTCTCTGTGTGCCATGATGACAGCAATGAGAATGATTTAGTAAATAGATGTGACTGGAAACGTAAGTTTTTATTATACGAGTATGTATGAAATGTAAATTTTGTAATTTTTTATGTCGAAGGACTTAAAAGCTGAATTATTGCCCTTTGTACGAGTAAGTTTCTTTACACTTTTATTATGATGGAAATAATATTTTAAAATTTTGTCATTTCAATTAAGTAAACATTTTTGTTGGCTTGATAGCAATTATTTTGTTACATCCTAATCATTTGCACATGTAGGGATGCAATATCTCTACTCATTTTCTCTCAATAATTGTGTAGACAATATAAACATTTCTCATATTCCATTTAATTAAAAATTCATGTTAAATAGCTGATGTTAACAAGCAATCTCTGTCCAAGCAGATGGACAGGGGTGCTGAAGAAGTGCTAAAGTCTTGTTTAATTTTTCTTCTCTTCTAGACAAGGACAACGCTTCTAACCAACACGATATTCCCTAGAACACTAAGCTACATAATTGTAGAGTTTTTTTTCAACATTTTCGCCGTATTCTGTTTAAAATTGTAGCTAAAATTGTGTTTTTTAAATTAAGGATATATGTGAGGCAAGAATATCCTTAATTAAAAAAAAACTCTTTTTCTTCAGGGTAATAATATATATTTATGATATTCTTTTTATTTTGACTACAATTGCAACAAATATTTAATTTTTAAATTGAGGATATATCACAGGTAGACATGTACTATTCGCCTCTCATATTGCAGCTTCCAAATATCTTAATGAAAATGCGCATTTTCCCCTAATTTCTTTAAAATTACTCTGACTTTTTACGTTTTAACTTTCTTTTTAATGTATTTTATCCTTTTAATGATTCTCATTTTGTCGAATGATTGTTTAAAAACATTTACTGTCTTTCCGTCTTCCATCTCTCTCTCTCTCTCTCTCTCTCTCTTGCTATTAAAATAAGCCTTATCCTTGCAGAAATAAAAATTTAACTTGCACACAAGCCAATATTTTCAACCTTTCACTTTTAATGTTGGCAAAAAGGAAATAAAAAAGTTTTAAATACTTTTTACTACGATTGAATATGGCGAAAGTTTTTGCAGTTGTTGCTCCTAAACTGTTTCCAGGCTCATAAAATAAAAACTTATTCAAAACAGAAAACAAATTTTGAATTGTTATTTTGACCTGAAGGTAAAAACAACCCACATCATTTTATACGACGGCCTGCTCCAGAGTTTTAAAATTGCAATAAATTTTTTTTGTACCAAATAACTCGTAAGCCAATTGTGTTTTTAGGTATTAAAAGTTATTTTAAAACTTTGTAAAACTTCTGTTTTTTGTTGAACTTCTCAGTTGTTAATAATTTTTATTTCCATGTTAGTTGCCCGCTGTCTTAGGATAGAGATGGGGGTGCATGCATTAAATGCCAACGTGAGTGGAGTGGCGTGTGAAATATTTCGAAATTCTAAAAATGTTGAAAAAGCTTATTTTTTAATAAATTTTGGTGGCAAAAGTAAAATTTTATGCATATATATGTTTTTGGCTATAGAGCGTGGGTGGAGGTGAGCATCCGTGATAGGTGATTGGCTATTCTCTACTCTCAACTGTGTGCATAATAACTCTTTAATAATGCTTAATTGCAATTTTGTGAATGTTAGTTTTCGTAAGCGTATTTTTTCGTGTTCGTGACTACACGTGATAGTGATTGATTATTATTATTGCGTGCACAATAACTCTTTTAATACTGTTTCTGATAAATTTTGCTGCGCGAAACAAAGGCTTATGTATTTGTGTTTTTTTTAATGTAAGTTTTCGTGAGCTTGTTTTTTTCGTAGCCGTGACTACACTCACGTGACCACGTAACATGTATGGCTGTAGAAAAACATATTAAATAGCATTTTTAATGCATTTTCAAAGCAAAACTAAAACTTTTCTTGTTGCTATTGTGAGCGTAAGGTTGCGTGATTGCTATTTGTACTTACGTGAGGACAAACGATAAATTTTGATTTAAAACAAATAAAATTTAATTTAATTTTTTTATATTATTATTTTATTTAATTATTTTATATTTTACTTATATTTTTAGTGAGTATTTTGAGAGTGAGCATTTATAAACACGCTTAAAAGTTTTATTAATAAGGTTTGTTTAAAAAAAAATTGTATCCTTGTTACTTTTGTGAATCTTGAGTGAGCGTAGCTTGTTAGTAATTACAAAAATGAGCGTAGATAAACTTAATAATTTTTTTTTTATCTCTGACGTGAGCATATATAAAACCAACATATATATTTTGTAAATTTAAAGCATACGTGACTGTATGAACATAAATTCCTTTCAATTGAATAATTGCAAGGAATGTTGGATAAATCTTAAAAGGTAGTATAAAATATATAAATTTTTCATTAAAATTTTTGAGTGTTCGTGACCATGACTATTTGATACTTGCACTCACGTGAGCCTTTGTAAACTTAATCGAAAAGATGTTTTAATAAACTTAAGAGTTAGAAAAGAAGAAATAATTAAGTCTGCAAAATATGATTTTGGGAGTGCTAGTGAAAGTGACAAGCTATTATTAACCTAACGTGAGTGTACATAAAACCGTTAAATTTTTTTTATTCGTAAATTAAGATTGTTAATAATTTTTTGTGTTTGCAAATTTTTATATTTTTTTTTGTGAGTTCTTGTGAAAGTGACTAATTTCTGCTCACGCTCATGTTGGCGTACGCTAACTCAAGTAAATGATGTTTTTAATAAATTTAGAAGTTAGAAGAAAAGAAATAATTAAGTCAACAAAATATGCTTTTGGGAGTGCTAGTGAGCGTGACAAGAGGTTATTTACACTGACGTGAGCGTACATAAAATCTTTAACTTTTTTTGTTGGTAAACTTAGATTGTTAATAAATTTATTATGTTAGTAAGATTTTATCAAATTTGAGTTTTCGTGAACGTGACTAATTGCTGCTCACGCTCACTTTCACTTTATTCATTTGAATAATGTTTTTGCAAAATTTTAGAAGGTAATGAAAAAATACTTTTGCTAATGAAATTTAATTATTTGCGAGTTTTATTGAGCGTGGCTACTTGCTCTACATACTCACGTGAGTGTACATAAGCTTAATGTGGAGGTGTTTTTGATAAATCCTAGAAGGTGGAACAACACAAATAGTTTTTTTTATTATTATTTTTTGTTGTGACTGCTTCGTAAGCGTGAGCTTTTTTTACTTACGCTCACGTGAGCAAGAAAGTGTTGTGCATTTGTAACATATTCTGTTTGTGAAAGTACTTGTTAGTGAGGGAAAAGCTACTCACTATTCCATCTCTAGCTTGAGATAAAATCAAATGTCTTGCAAATACTCGTACATATTTGTTCGATATTAAAATTTAATAAGGGAGTGTTTTATTATTTTTATTGTTGTTCTTTCTACCATATTTAAAATCTGTTTGTCTGTTTTATGAGTTAAACAACATCTGAATGTTGTGTAAAAATACAGCAACCTGCATGGAAAAGCAAAGAAAGGCATCTTTGGCAGCTGTCCTTCCATTAACTTAATCAATTTTCTTGTTGTTTTTCATTTTAACCCAAAGTTGTTTGTTTTCTTTGCGAATTTCCAGTTTTTTTAACATTCTTTGCAAACATTTTGTTTTGACAATGAATATTTAGGTGCGTGTATCTATTTAGGGAATGAGATAAGAAGTTTTTTTGGCTCATTTAAGTGAAAATATTTTGGATAAATGTGTTCTAGGTTGAAGTTAATATTTGCTATGAGAGCGTTATTACGCAGTGATGTTTGCACAAACTGAAAAGATTGCCCAATTATGTGTCTATTCGACACACGGGTCACTGCAGTACAGTATAAAACTGTATGGGACATGTGGTGGCAGCTTCTCATAGACGTGAGAAAATTATGTTAATAATTAATTTTTCTTAACACTCCCATGAGTGTTTGTAAGGAAAGAGCGAAATTGCAAGTCTAAAAGTTACCAAAAATTTTATCTGTATAGAAAAGTAATTAAAACAATATAATTACAATACAGTTTATTTTAGAGCTTGTCTATTTTTCTTACAGCAGCTCTTTAAACTAATAAACTACCCGCCCACGTTACTCTAAAATATTTGTGTAGCAAAAACAAAAAACTTTTTTAATTATCAATAAAAAACAAAACTTTTCACTCCAACACGCATTCAGCAGATTAATTAAATAGATAAAAATTAACTAATTTCTCAAAACATCCGGACATAATAATAAAATATTTTAATCCATAACTAAGAGTCGTTTGATCAGAACCAGCAGATGAACTCTAAAAGTTAATTGAGAGGAAAAAAATATATAAATTGTTTCCAATTTCAACACAAGCCTTAAATCATTGATGCGCGTTTCTTTGCACAATTGTGCTGAAAGAATTCACACGTATTCTTACCCTCTTTAATTTAATCGTCGATGAGACAGCGACGAATGCGCATGAGGCGGATGCTTACATATTTTTTTCTAGAATATTTGTCCAGCAAACACACGTGTTGCCTTTCAAATTTATGATATGCGAACAATATTTTATTATAAATAACGCATTTGGTAACATACAATGCTTTTTATGTTATCAAAGATTTAAGAAAGAAAAAAGGAATATGCTATTAAAATACATTATGATGCTTTTCATAGCGATATTCATAAGTTTAATGGTAGGGATGGAGAGAAATTTTAAATAAAAATACAAATATTTATTTTGAAAAAATAAAAAATAAATAGTTTGTATCAGTGGACCATACCAAAATAAAGTTTGAAAAACTTTTTTACAATTGACTGTTTGCTTACAAAATGTTTTATTTTCAATTAATATTTTAACTGTGTGGATTTGTGTTTGGTGGGTAGCTCGCAATCTCAATACATTGACAGTTCACCAATACATTCACAGTGCCCACCAGTGCCTTAAATCAACACCAACATAAGGGACACGTGCCGATGCTAAATATTAATACGAGTACAAAGAGA
This sequence comes from Nowickia ferox, assembly GCA_936439885.1. NCBI lineage: Eukaryota > Metazoa > Arthropoda > Insecta > Diptera > Tachinidae > Nowickia > Nowickia ferox. The sequence goes on from OW387025.1 coordinate 105,549,022, forward strand.
CGGGACATGTAGTGATGACCACAAGCATACGGGTACGTTTTTATTTATTAAAGGCTGTTTCAATACAAAATAAAATGCCGCCGAGAAAGTAGGATGTAGATGACGCGTGACTGATAAACTGTTGGCTATAATTCTAAATGAAAAACAGAAATCGTTTCACAATAATAATAATGACAAATTTATGGTTTTGACAATTGGCAATTATTAAACAGGAAATCTTTCTAACAAACTTATGAAATATTAAGAAACAGCAATTTGCAGCATAACAAGAAAAAAGGATATTAAAGGCTGTTTGATTAAGCGTTTCTTATATTTAAATTTTAATAAAACAAAGTGTGTGTGCGGGATATCATCGCAATTTTTTAATCCTTTTGAAAAGGCGACGTCATTATGTACTCGTATGTGGATTCCAGAAGCTAATGTTGGTATACCGATGGGTCTAAAACGGAAGATGGAGTTAGTGCTGGAGTTGTTGGGCCCAACTTAAAAATCTCTTTGCCCATGGGCAAATGGCCCACGATATTTCAGGCAGAAATACAGGCAATAATCAAATGTGTTCAAATTAATTTAAATAGGGTCACTAGAGGCGCGCATATAGCTTTCTTTTCCTATAGTCAGGCAGCTCTTAAGTCCCTCCTTTTATGGGAATTCCGTTCCAGGCTGGTATAAGAGTGCTTTGACTCATTACAAAAGCTATCCATACGGAACAAGTTTTCCATTTACTGGACAACGACACATTTTTTGGACCTCGATTTTTTCTAACGAAAATCGATCGATCGCAAATAACCAATTTTGGTGAAAAAATTAAGTTCGAAAATTATATCGCTTAAGCTTTTTCTTGGCCGTTATGGCACTATATGTCCGTGAATTTATTTTGTAGTTATTTCTAAAAGCTTACGACTGTGACTGCGTCTGTGATTGCCTCTGTGGCTGAGAGGTAGCGATGCCTGTCTGTCAGTCCAGGGGTCGTGGGTTCGATTCTCGCCCCATAGACCCTGGGCGTTTTCCGCAGACAAGATAATCGCTTTGCAAGGTTGTGTTTATTAAAAAAAAAACTATTAGGGAGTTCACAATAGCATTTTAAAATGTGTCTTAATATTGCAACGTTTCAACTTTAATACTTTAATATGGTCTGGCAAGTTTGTTGTTTTTGTTTGTGTGTAAATCAAATTTATTACCAGTTGGCAAATTTAAAAGTATAAAAAGCATGTCATTTTCTATATGGCAATATGGTAATGTTAAACTAAACATTTTAAAACTCTCAGCGCAGCTGTAGTTGGTGAAAAAATATTTGTATTTTTCGCAGAACAAAAGTTATTTTTGGAAAATTTATCCAACAATAATTTCTAATTTAACAAATTCTTTTATTTTAATACGTACGGAAGAAAACAATTCAGTCTCTCATAAGCATTCGTACAGACATGCATTTCATTCTCCCTCTCTCATATTATAAACTAATATGTAAATAATATAAAGATGTATGTGTGTTTGCCTGACTTTGATATACACAGTATGTGTATTTACATATATCGTTGCCTGCTCAATGTTGCCACATTAAAATTTTAATACACTCATTGTGAATTCCCTATATATAAAAACAAAAATAAAAAATATGTAATTCGAAACGAAAGAAAATGCTTTAACATACAAATTCGAAAGTATTAGCTTTCGTTTCGAATTATAGAGTAGATGCCTTGGTAAAATCTTTTTGATTTGTCTGATTTCAAGACCCACCATTCCTTCCTTGTACAAAAAAAACATGTAATAATAATAAAAGTTAAGAAAAAAAAACAAATTTTTTTAAATATGTTCTTACTTTTATATACAAATAAAAACATTAAATTTTGCAGCCTTGCAACTTTTTTTTTTAATTTTATCATTTTCAGTGCCAATCTTATTTTTATGAAATATGTTTAGTTAAAAAAAGAACAAAAATTGTAGTTGCATTTGTTTTTTTTTACCAAAAAAGTTTACAACTTCCATCCCTGGAAAAAACTTTTCTTTTATTTTTTTCTGCTTATTTTTAATACCGATATATTGGTAAATTCAGTAAAGTGCGATTTTGACTCGCACACGAAGGACGAATATTTTTCCTGATCTAGATATTAAAAAAAATTGTTACGGTGTTTTTTTCATTAACGTTTTTTTGCGTTTTTCCGATTTTTTCCCCGGTTTTTGTCTATTTTTTTTTGAAGTTTTAGCGATTTTTTAGTCGGCGTTTTTTTTTAATTTTGAGGTTTTTAACGACCTTTTTACTTTTGGTGATTTTTTCGTATTTTGGCGATTTATTTTATATTTAATGATATTTTTCATATAAGCGTTTTTTTCATTTTGACGATGTTTCGTTTCGGCATTTATTTATTTCGGGATTTCTTAGTTTCAGCGTTTTTGAAAATTTCTAGAGTTTGCCTCTTAAGGTAAGCAAGTTTTCAAAAATAGAATACCCTTTAATTTGGATTTTTTGTCACTTCAGTGTTAATTGGTGCAGTCTGCTCGCTTTAGAATACCCTTTGATTTGTTGTTGATATTGATATATTTGTTGTTGTAGCGGCCAAAGTTTTACATATTCTGTGAAAGTTTGAGGCCCATAGCTCGGTTATGGTTCTCGAGAAAGATGGACAAACGCACAGACTGACATTGTAGGAAAACAATAGCCTTAATAGGAACCCTAAAAACCAATTTTGATCAGTCCAAAATCAACCTCTCTAGCTTTTCCGTTTAGCTGCGGAAAACCGATTATACTTACGAACAGAAGGATATCAGTTATTCGACTTCCCTATTCATACGGAGCCAAAATAAATATACTTTAAGGGATCGCATGTTAATAAATATTGTGAAAACTACACACGGAAGGAAAGACTCACAATTTTTATTCAAGGGTAATGAGAGAACGATGCATTAGCTAAGCAGACAGTGTTGTGTAAAGAACAGCAAACTTAACATCGTGGTATTCCACTATTGAATAATTTAACATTGTGTGTTTTAATTTTTTTTAATTTCAGTGGTAAACTTTGATTTAATTGCAGAAATCTGAGAACACAAAAATAACTTTTTTAAAAGGTAAAGACGTAGCATTAAAACAAATATACCCCTACCATTTTTGGTTAAGGGTATTATTATTTATAACAAGTTGTCACCCAGGAGAATAAATTTAAATTTATTTACATGAAAATGTATCACATGACACGATAAAGTAGAGAAAAATAACAAGGGTTCAACAATTGATGCTGGCAGAGGTGACAAGAAAAAGAGCGTTTATTTCAAAAGGATTTAAATGCAACCCTTCCTCCACCTTACGACCTTTTTTCATAATTTCATACATTGTTGCAATTATGCATGCAAATATTTAGGCCCGCTGCCAAAAAATCAGTCTTTACAATATTTTTTCCTTAAAAAAAAGGTTTAAATTTACGCTGTTTAATATGACAAGTAAAAACGAATAATTTATCTAGATAATGCCTTCGAAATGGTCCTGCTGCCCTTGGCTTGTTAAATAAAACGAATGAGTTTTCAATTTCCTGTTAAATGCCAAAAGATGACATTCAGCAACAAAAATAAATTTCAGTCTTATGCCCAACTTACTTTTACAACAAATGTTTAAAAATAAATTATTAAAATTAATTATGTGTACTCATATATCCCAAAAAATTAAAATTCAAGCACTTGAAATTTAACTGGAAACAAAGTTGAATTCAAGCAGTTTTCAAGTAATTTTCAAGTCTAAAAATATATTGAAATATTGTCAAATACGTAATTTATTTATTAATAAAACTGAAATTGTGGATTCAAAAATACCAAATATAAATAAATAAAAAAGTATATTTTTAAAAAGAAAAGGTGAATAGAATCGTGAAAGCAATAGTGAAGGTAGATTTTTGCTTTTCTATTTGAAAAGCATTATTTTTGAAGCTTGAAATATACTTGAATTCAATTGTAATACAAGACTGACCTGCAGCATAATTCAAGGCTTGAATTTAACTGTAATACAACTGAATTGTTCGAATTGAATTCAAGTTCCCTTTTCATTGGAGAATGCTATTGAATTAAAGTGTACAACAAGCATAATTCAACCCTTGATAATTGAGTGTGTATCTTGAATAACAATTGTTTTACACTTGATTTCAAGCAAAAGTTGCTTATTGGGATGTACATATACTCGTAAATATGTTTATAAAAGGCAAAAGCTTGAGAAAACTTTTCAAACTTAACCATAAAAATAAGCGTTTGATCTTCTTGTTTTTCTCATTAAATGTTTTTACGTTAAAGCAATAACAGGCAACTTTGTTGCTGCAACAACAAAATTGCTTTAATTTATTCATGATTGTTATTTGTTGCTGTTAATGGCTGCTATGAAGCTTATTTTGTATCGTGTGACTTGACAAATGATTTCAGAACTCGAGTGAATGTTTTAAAGAAAATTTTTCTTAAAATGATGTGCAACATAAATGAAAATGTTTAAATACTAAAATTGTTTTCCTTTTTTTTTATTTATTTATTTTTTTTTGCAAGGAAGATAAAGAAAGTTCTCGCTAACTTGTCTTAGTATCTTATTTCAAAAGATTTTTCATATTTTCAGCTGTAAGTGCAAAATGTGATTGTAAACAGGAACTTCATGGAATTCTCTTTTCGTTACATAGAAAAAAAAATGGTAAAGAATTTTTGTTGGTGTTGGTTAAGCCTGTATGTACTCGTATGTCAGGGACGGCATTGAGAATATTAAAATTGTAACAACAACTTTCAAAAATTGTGTGTTTTTGACCTTAATTGTACTAAAAGATTTTTTTAGTTCAAATTACATATTTTTATTTGTTTTTATTAAAATAATCGACTTTGTTCTGACTACCGAATCGTTTTCACAAATTTTATTGTTGTAAGTTAAAACATGAGGTTACAACTGTTTAAGTTGAAATTTAAAATATACAAATTAATAGCATGTGCTCTGCCATCCGCATCTCGAAGAAAAATGATTTGGAAATGGACAAGTTCACATTTTTGGTATTCTCGCTGCTTTTTGCTTTCACAAGACTATTTTCAAGTGCACTCAGGGAAAAGCTGCAACTTAAAAATAAGAACGCGTTACATTAATTTAATAATTTTAAATTTAATAGAAAATGTATATTGAAATGCTTTAAAATAAAAAAAAATGAATAAATTAATACTGTAAATTAATATTTTTCCATATTGAAATAAGAAATTTCAACATTACTAGACTTTCGTTAATGTTTCTTATTAATTCAATATGGTTTTTATTAATTTTAAGCTGTTTTTTCTCCGTGTGTGAGAAGAATATGAGTTTCACTTTTTAAAAGTGAAAATTGACATATGCAATCGTTTGAAAAGAAATGCGGAGTGAAACTGGGAAAGTTCCTCAAATGTACTAAATCAGTCATTGGTGTACTATTGTACTCTCCGAGTTTGAGTACCAAACAAGTTACAATTGTAGCAACTTTGCCATCCCTGACGTATGTATATATGTATGCGTTTTGTTTCGGCTTAAGAAACTCATCAGTACACTTCAAACAAAAAATTATTGAAAAAGCTAAAAACTTAACTTTAAAAGGAAATCTCTCAAAATGTTCTGGAGAATTACGTTCAGGGTATCTATAAATCCAGTATATCTTTGAAGCAATTATATAAGAATTATTAAATTCGTAAAAGCGTTAGTTATAAGGTACTTAAAGAAAAACTTTTTCCAAAAGGTACTTTTTCAAAAGATACCTTAAAACTACTTTTTCAAAGGACTTTTCTGAAAAGATACTTTTTGAAAAGGTACTTTTTAAAAAGGTACTTTTTTTGATAAGGTACTTTGTTCAAGTGATTTCTTAAAAGGTACTTTGTTTGAAAGATACTTTGTTTGAAAGGTACTTTAATGCTTTAAAAAGGTACTTTTTTAATGTTTTTTTTTTAAGAAAGGAATATTTTTTAACAAGTAGTTTCAGGAAAAGGTATTTATTCTAAAAGGTACTTTTTTACAAGGTATTTTTTTAAAGTTACTTTTTTAATAGATACTTTTTTAAAGTTGCTCTTCTTGAAAGGTACTTCTTTTAAAGGTACTTTTTTGAAAAGATTCTTTTTTCAAGGATACTTTTTTAAAGGATACTTTTTCAACGGTACTTAATTTAAAAGGTAATTTTTTTAAAAGATCCTTTTTTCTTAATAGATACTTTTTTGAAGAGGTACATTTTTTAAAAGGTTTTTTATTTAAAAGATAGATACATACTCGTACTTTCATTAAAATATATGGAGCGTTAAAGGTTAATTGACATAAATCTCTTTATACCAGAAATTATCATTATTATTTATTATCATTATTATTTCCCCTTTTCACCAAATTGTAATCGTGAATAATTTTTCCCTACAAATACTTTCCCTTTTTTTGATTCTGAATTTTTGCAGGCAAACTGAATTGTTACATCGCATAATTTCGACATTTTCCTTCGAATTATACGTTGTAAATATTTATTTTAAGGACAAGATTTGTAAATAAAATTCACTATTGTTAACAATAATTCCCCGCAACATATTTTCTTCAAGGAGTATGAAGCTCGTTAATTCACTTTCATGGCCGTGCACCTTGGTGGTATACTAAAGAATTTTTTCCACTGCGCCTAGAAAATAAAAAAAATTCATTTGGAACATAAAATTTTTGCAATTCTTATTCTTAAACTTAAATTTGTTTGATTTGCAATAAGCTTTACAAATCTTTCCTTTTTCTACATTCACTGGGATTGATAGCGGGGAAAATTTGTCACGGAATACTCACGATATCATTCTTCCCTTCGAGGGGAATGACAGTTTTACGGAAGCAAAAATTCTACTTGTTATTCACTATAGGCATGTATGTACGATTATATGTTTGTACGTAAGTTTAGTATAAATAATTTATTTATTTTAGGTATTTTATGCCGGTTAATTTTCATTCATTTTCCTAATTTCTGTGGGACTTTTAAGTAAACATCTTTAACATTAAAAGCAAAAAAGTTTTTGTCTGTTTTTCCTTGCCTTAGTTCGTTGCCTTTTCTTCATCATCATCAATTTAGTTATGAAAAGTGGTTGCACTGTCGTATTCACTTTGAACTTGTTTAGCAATTGAAATACTTTTGTCAAGTTAAGGACAAATTACTTTGTTGCATGTTTACACCACTTAAGTCCTGTTAAATAAATTGTTTCGTTGTTATTTTTTCGGCTTAAGCCAACATTCATTTCATTTCATTTTATATCGACTGGCAATTTGCCAAAAAAAAATAAAAACATTTTAATGCTGTATTTCTGTCCAAAGTTGTTGTCAAAATTCAGAAGTTATAGAAAAACCCTTAAAAACACAGAATGTGGCAGTAAGCAGAATAAATTTCTGTTTGTATTTTGTAAATTGAAAGCAAACAAGCTGACAAAGTGCAAAAATAAAAATAAGATCCTGCCAGATGTTGCTTAAAAATATTCGAGTGACACAAGTATTTGTATTTTTGTTTTGTCTTTGGCATGGGTTTTATCTTGTCCCCCTCTTTGGCAGATAACACTAGTTTCGACTCAATTTCCCATTCAAGACCAACAGATGACATCAAACCGACAGCCAACAAAAAGCAACAATAAAGACTTAGCATATTTTGCCAAATAGTTGGAAAGAAGAATTTCAAGTATCTTTTTTTTCATTTCAAACCAGTTGGATAAAGTTTTTTTTTTAAAGTTAATTGGGGGACTCAAATGGAAGTGTGAAGAGTCTTGATGTTTTAAATTATTTTAATATAACTGTTGTTCATTTTGTGTTTTCAAAAAAAAATAATTTTAAAACTTTATGACACTTAAGACTACCGTTTAAATACCCCAAATGAATATTTTATAAAACATAACTTTTTCTAAGATTTATAACGAAAATCTTCCTTTAAGAAGATAAACTAGGAATTTGAAAAGGTACGAGTACCTTTTCCTGAAAGGTACTTTCCTTCAAAGGTAATGTTTTTCTAAAAGGTAAATTTTTCTTAAGGCACTTTTTCAACAAGGTACTTTTTTTCAAAAGTAATTTTCTTGGAAAGTATTTTTTACTTGATAGTTACTTTTTTCTATGATGTAATTTTTTTAACAGATATTTTATGTAAAAGGTAAGTTTTGGTGAATAATACTTTTCTTTAAAAGCTTTTTGTTTCCAAAATGTACTTTTGCTAAAATATACTTTTTCTAAAACGAAATTTTTTCTAAAACGAACCTATTTCACAAAATTACTTTTTTTAGAAGGTGCTCGTTGTTTCAAAGGAATTTCTGTAGAGACATATATTTTTCTGAAAAGTAATTTTTTCCATAAGGCATTTTTTTAAAATGTACTTTTATTTAAAAAAACAGGATTTCTTTTAAGTAGTTTTTTCAAAGTATTTTTTTTTGTAATAGGTACTTTTTGTAAAGGGATTTTTTAAAAGGAATTTTAATTAAAAAGTTCTTTTTTCTAAAAGGTACTTTTTTCTAAAACGTATTTTTTCCTAAAAGGTCCTTTTTTTTAAAAGGTGCTTTTTCCTAAAAGGTATTTTTTCTAAAAGGTACTTTCTTCTAACAGGTACTTTTTTCTAACAGGTACTCTTTTCTAAAAGGTACTGTTTTTCGAAAAGGTACTTTTGTCTTAAATGTACTTTTTTCTAAAAGGTACTATTTTCTAAAACGTACTTTTTCCTAAAAGGTACTTTTTTCTACAGGGTACTTTTTGCTAAAAAGTACTTTTTTCTAAAATATACTTTTTTTAAATGTACTTTTTTTAAAAGACACTTTTTTCTAGGAGGTACCTTATTGCAAAAAATTCTATTTTCCTAAAGGTACTTTTTTGTTAAAAGCAATTTTTTTAATTTTTTAAGTTTTTTTTTTTTTGAAAGAAATATGATGAAAGAAGAAGAAACAAAATCCTCAGCTAAAAGTCCTCATTAAAAATGAGGAATCGCCATTCTTGAATCATTAGACTTTGGAGAAGAAATAGTGGAAAATTTTACTTCTTTTTAAGTGTTTAGTATTTTCAACCTGAAACCAAAAGCCAATTAGCCCAGTAAAAGAAGAAACTTCTTCGAAACGGCAAAATATTTTATTTTTTTTGTTTTATATTTACATACATATATTTTTTTACGTTTTTGCAACATTTGCTTGCAGCTGCTTGCTAAGGATATTGTTGAGCTACTTTTATTATCGTTGCTGTTGCTGTTGCACTTGTTGTTGCTTTCACCGTTTTAAGTTTCGCGTAACTGTTACTGCGGGATAAATGCAAATTGAGGAAATAAATGCAAGAAAAGTAATTTTCGAATCACTTCTCGAGTCATCCTTTTCATCCGCACTTTGAAGGCACTTTTCGAGTCATCATTATGGTTTATCGTTAGTGTAATACGAAAGTGTCTGTGTATATTTTAAGGAAGTGGAAATTTCTTTTAAAGTTTGTCACATCCCTGTCACTACATAGTTTATTTTTCACAAGAGTTTGCTATCACAGTTTTCTTTCCTCTGCAACGGATACAAGTAGTCATCCTTCCTTTTAAGATGATGATGACGATAATGATGATTGTAATTTGCAGTCTTGTAGCTGTAGAATAAATATTTATCACCCGAAAAGTAAATGCAGCTGCAGCAACAAAATATTGTTTCAAAATTGTTTCTTGATTGCTCTATTTTTTTTATTTTTTGTTTTATTTTTTTTTGTAATAAAGTTGAGAATTTATTTTCAGTTCGGGGAAAAGATATTGTTACTTAAACGTCAGCCATCTGGTGTTAGTACCTGTTCCATATGTCCTTTATGATGATTTATTATTATATTTTGGAAAGGATGGTTGTCTGTAGGTGTGTGCGTGTGCGTGTGCGTGAGTGTCAAATACATTACAAAATGAAGTTGCCAGGACGTCATGTTTTTATTTCAAGTTTGTGTTTTTATTGTAGAAAAAATCAGTAGCTTATTTCAGCACTTTGTTCAGATGTTCATGAGAAAGATGACAAGCATGAAAATAAGCTGCTAAAAGATACGAGTATTAAACAAATTTCGGTTTTGTAATTTAGGACCTGTCAAGTTTGAGATAATTCAGTACAGTTGGTTGATTTTTATTTCTTACTTATTGATTTACTTTAAGCAAAAGCATTTTCTATACTGTATGTTGTTCAGATGACACGTTTGAGGAAATGTGCTTGGTTTATCTTTATGCCCGAGTTGAAATATTACATTTTAAATTTTGCTTATCTTGTTAATGGATGTATTTATGTTTTAAATTTGTACGCGAGAACCAAGGGATAGATGAATCAATTAGAAGCGACTAAAATTGAGAAAACTTTAAGTTTTAAAAAATAAAAATTAAATTACTTAATGGAATGTTAGTTTTCATCGCAAGCATCATAGATAAAACATCTTGAAGCAAAAGTTTAATTATAATACAGAGCAACATTGGTGTTGATGTGTGCATATTAAAAGCCGATCTGATTGCAATGGCATCATTAGTTTTTCCCTATCGGCTCTAGTTTTAAAGATATAGTGAAATTTAGTATTTGCAATATTTACGACACATTTTGTATTACTCCCTTAATATTTCTTTAATGGTCCTACAAACTTAAAAATACTTTCTGCGCTATTAATCTACACAAAAATCTCTTAAATTAAGATAGAGTCACATTCATGAGTATATCAAGGTATCTTACTGTTATTTCAAGGATGTTAAAAATAGTTTAGTCCTTGAAAATTTTTTTATATTATTTTTGAACAATTCATTAAATTAATTTAATAAAAGTGCGTATTAAATTTGAAGACTTCTGCTCGGGTAGAAATTTTTTTTGTTGATTGGCTTATGATGGACGGTGGGCAAAGCGCATTTAGATGAAATTCCATATTTTTCTTAACGAAATCAATTTAATGCTTGTTGCTAACTTGAAATGATCTAGGAGGGCCCCTTGTAGTATTTGCTCGAAAATTTATGAAGCCAACCCACTGTGGAGTATGGAGGGTAGTCCGAGGTTGACAGTCGATTTGCTCGCAAATAAGTTGTGCTTTGCAGTGAACGACTTGGCGAGTGCTGGGGGTCTACTTTGTAATTAGAAACGAAAGAAAATGTTTTCGAATTTACATGTTATAAGCACACAAATTCGAAATTGTTTTCTTTAGTTGCGAATTACACAGTAGACGCCCTGCATCATGACTTGGGTCTGCACTCGTGTAATATTAAGGTGATCCAGAAGCTGAAGGTAAGCGAGCATAGACAATTTTCATAGAAAAATTCAGTTATGATTTTCATTTGATTTTGCTTCTGCTTTCGCTTTTGAAAAATACAACAGTTTCAGTCAAAGCAAAATCACAAAACGATTTATGACCAATTGCGCAGTAGTCTCAGCATTCGACGATTTGAAAAGTTTGAATTTGATTTGCTTTTGCTTTTGGTTGGTATCGAAAGTAAAATCAGAAGCCTTTGGAATTCGCAAACAGTCACAGTCGAAGAAGCAAAAACTCTTGCTTGTTAAAGTATTAAGCAATCGCAGTAAAGTGGTTTTTGGTTTTGATGTGCAAAAACACGACAAACACCACAAAATAGTTGACTGAACCTGGAAAGAGCTTCTAAATGCAAGTGCTTTTGCTTCTTCGACTGTGACTGTTTGGTACTTACAAAAGCATACAGGACTGCTTATGCTTTTAATACAGAAACTAACCAAAAGCAACAGCAAATCAAATTCACACTTTTGAAATGGTAGTCGTTCAAAGTACTGCGCAATTGTTCATAAATCGTTTGCTGCTTCTGCTTCGACTACGACTGTTCTTGATTTTCACAAGCACATGCAAAAGCATTGGTTGATTTTAAACAGTTGGAAGAAGTCAAAGCAGCGAAAACTAAAAATTTTACGACTTGCAACTTCGACTTAAGTTTTTTAAGCACTGAATGGGTACGTCATCTAGAAAATGATCTTAAGCAATGAGGCCCATTTCTCTATGAATGGGAAAGTCATCCGAAAAAGTCACTCTTTGGTGAGGATTTTGGGCTGGTGGCGTCTTCGGTTCATATTTATTTGAAAACGACCTTGGCCAATTTATCATCAGCCGATTCTATGGCTTCATGGTTAACAATTTCTTTCAACCACATTTGGATGATAGATATGGACACCAACAAACATTTGGCAAACTTTTGCACGATTTTACACATATCCCTTTCAAATGAATGAACAAATTCCAATGTTACCTCACACACACACACACTTTGTTTTATTTATGTAGTATAAAGAAGGTACAAAATGCTTGATAAAATACCATTTCCACCTTCAAAAAGTTTTGGAAAGGTACGCTTTAAATACACTTCGCTTAAAAATAAATATGATTTTGTTAAGAATTAAAGATAATAAAATCATGTATTTGTATACATACGAGTATATTCCCCAATTTAATATGTCTTTGTTTTAGCTGCCTTAATATAATACTCGTAATATAACAACTGTAAAAGGTTTTGCGATTTCCATTTTCATTTTGCCTTTTCTTCATATTTTGTGCGTATTTAAGCGTTGAAATCAAATTTAAGCAGATTAAATAATGTAAATGTGGAGGGTGTGTCTGTGCCATCTCAATTACAATTGTGTGTGTGTTTATGTGTGAGTTTTTGTGGGTGGTTTTGGGTGGGCGTGTTACTGTGTTTATTCAAAGATATATATCTATGTAGGAAAATATTCTCCAAATATTTAAGAAATTTTATTATTCGACATATTGTCAGAAGTTTATTTTAATCTGAAATTTATTTGCTGGTGGTTCAGCGTTGTCTATATATTTCATTGTTGCTGTAACAAATCATCAGTAGACTTCAACCACACATTTTGAATAGTCACAAACCTCTTATCTTATGCACAGACTTTCAAGAACTATTTGAGAATTCACAAATAATAATATTTTTGAAAATCACAAAAGAAAAATAAGCATAGTAGGCTTAGAAACTAATACAAAAACCCAGCAAATAATTTATATTCGATACAAATCTATTTTATTTTCCTACACCTTTATACAATTAGAAATCCATCGGATAACAATAAAAGTAATTATAAGGCAAAATGAAAAATAAAATCCAAATCTAACATTTAAGAAATTTTATTATTCGACATATTGTCAGAAGTTTATTTTAATCTGAAATTTATTTGCTGGTGGTTCAGCGTTGTCTATATATTTCATTGTTGCTGTAACAAATCATCAGTAGAATAATAAAATTTCTTAAATGTTAGATTTGGATTTTATTTTTCATTTTGCCTTATAATTACTTTTATTGTTATCCGATGGATTTCTAATTGTATAAAGGTGTAGGAAAATAAAATAGATTTGTATCGAATATAAATTATTTGCTGGGTTTTTGTATTAGTTTCTAAGCCTACTATGCTTATTTTTCTTTTGTGATTTTCAAAAATATTATTATTTGTGAATTCTCAAATAGTTCTTGAAAGTCTGTGCATAAGATAAGAGGTTTGTGACTATTCAAAATGTGTGGTTGAAGTCTACTGATGATTTGTTACAGCAACAATGAAATATATAGACAACGCTGAACCACCAGCAAATAAATTTCAGATTCTCCAAATATATATTTGGATTTTTGTTTACACTCACAAATCGCACATTATTTACAAATATCATGTTACACATAAATTATTTACGGTTTCTTTTTATATTTTCACATCAAATAAAAATAAAGTACATTTTCGTTGGTATTTTAAATTGATGACTTATTCCATGACAACGCACACACACACATATATTCTCATAGTTAGGGAAACAGGCGGCAAATAAGGAAAGACCTGGATTTAAACGTGCAAACGCAGTTACTAGGAAACTGTATGAAATTTAATTTTGCGAAAAAAATGTGTAATAATAATGAATCGTAATCATTTTGACTAAATAAACACATTTAAAAAAAATGTTTTTTTATTTTTTTTTAAAGTGACGCGCTGACACTTACAAATTATTGCTGTTTTTTATGTGTTTCATGTGATTACTCACCTGGAAACCCAATAAACTCCAAACTTCTTGGTCTGAGGAAAACACACAGGCTGTGTAGTTGTGACCATGAAACTGATAAATTCTCACAGAATGTGCCAATGCTACGGGTATCGCTGTTGTTATAATTAAAATCCATGCCAAAATTATCGCTCTAAGGGAAATGCAAAAAAAAAAAATAAAAATAAAATAAAATTATTATAAAGTACTGCTTGCTCTTTAACTTACAATGTGGCATTCCTTTCCGTTCTCAGTGACATGCTTGTCACCGGGTGTACTACGGCCAAAAAACGATCGAATGACATGAGCACTAGCGTATAAACGCTACAATGGCACGTCACTACGATCATATATTGAACGAATTTACACCACAAATTCCCGAAAGGCCATTGCGGTAGAACATAGTCCGTTGCCGTAAAGGGTACACAGAATATTACAAACAATATATCCGATACGGCAAGATTTATAATGAGCAGATTTGTTGTTGAACGCATTTGTTGATTGGCCACCACGACTGCAAAGAAAATTAAATGTAGGACAAATGAGTTTTCTATCATGTAATGTGTCTTATTTATTTTAATACTAAAAAAAACTAAAATAAATACACGCCAAAAAGAAATCATAATCTGAAGTCTATTTAAGCAAAAAAAAAACAAAAATTTTCATGAAACTGGAAACATTATATGCAATATATGCCTTCTGAAACTATCCAAACGATTTTGTATTAGATTCATACATCTACTTCTAAGGGCTAATAAATCAGTGCAAGTTAATCTCTATTTTTGGTTTAAAATGTGTTTAAACTAGCAAACCTATAAATCAACACAGTATTTAAACCATCTGTAAACGCACAAAATTGGGCGTTTAAACTACCAATGCAGGCCATATGGTTTTGTTATTTACAGACCATGTGTTTTGCATTAAAAGAGCACTCAACTTTTTCCAATTCTCTACTTTTCTTCAGATCTTGTTCGACCTGTTTTCTTGCACTTTATACTATTCTACTTCACCAAGCATAAATATAATTCCTTTCTCAGTAAAATTTGGCGATTTTGAATTCAAGTTTTTTAATTTTATTGCATTTTTGATTTTGCAAAGAATTGATAGCCTGCTGCAAAACAGCTGTTCTTTGATATCTATTCTAGTGCTGCTACAATATTATTTTTTTAAATACTACACATGAGGTATGGTTCACTGATTCACTCCTGTTGAGTTTAAACTACATATAAATTTGAGTTTAGTTTAACTAAACCAGCGATTAAACTTTGACTGATTTATTAGCCCTAAGAAAACAGAAAGATTTAGAAATTTTTTTGAAAACTAGAACCAAGAGGGGTCAGGTGCGAGCTTTTGCCTCCGCGAAAGTAGCCAACAGATTTTTGTGAAATTAAAAACAAAGTTACATCCGCATCTAAAAGCACTCACTGGCTTAATTTTTTTTTTGAACTATGTAGTAGCAAGAAGGGCCAGTAAGAGGAAACTTCTGTCTCTCCAAAGCTATCCAACACATTTTAATGAAATACAAATCAAAGATACATTTGCATGACACGCAAGCTTGATATATTTTCTAAATTAAACCTAGGACCAAAACTTTTGGATAAAAATCTTGATAAATGTTATAAAAAAAACTTGGTATAAATGGTACAGATTTTGATAAAGATTTGAATTAAAATCTGTTGGATTGTGTGCAGATATAAAAGCCCCACAATTTTGCTTTGAAGCTTATAAAATATTTCACTCGTTGTAGTTAAACAAGAGCAAACTCTTTACAATACTTTTTTCGTTTGTAATTCAGAAAGCGTCACTTGTAGTTCAGAGAGCAAATTACGGCATACGATATCGATCGAAATTTCCAAACAATCGCAATTAATATTTTATGAAAATTATTTCGGTATCGAATGCCATAATTTGCCTCAAATCTAGCAAATTTTAACAAAAAAAAAAACCTACATTATAATTCAGATTAGTCAATTGTTATTCAGAAAGTAGTAAGTGCTGTTAAATAAAAATTACAGAAAAAATTATTTTCATATTTGACTGCAAAAGTCTCAGATTCAATAAAAAAAAAATGCGTTTTCTTTGATGACGATTTTTGCATATTTGTAAACAATATATAATTGTATGCACGTTTATTGAAAATATATAGTTTTTTTTAAGTCAATAAAGAAATTTAAAGAATCAAGGAAAAAAATTTAAAAATTTGATTTTCAGTGCTAATTTTTATTGTACTCGTATGTGTGGACGAATGCCACATTTTCAACAACTTTTATTATTAGAACTGAAAAAGTTGTAGACTATATCAATATGGCAGCACTGAAAACTCTAAATTATCTCCGAAATATAATAAAACCATTTAAGCTTAGATTAAATTAATTTTCGAATTAACTAATTGAAGGAGCAAATTAAGTTTAATCTCGCACCCAAGAATTTGCCTTGAATAAGTTTTCACTTTATTTAACTTTACCTTTTTTTACAAATATTTTGAATTAATCAATTTTTTATTACCTCAATAACATTTTTCTCGTGGATAGAGAGTTTTGTTTTCATAAAAAATATATGTATGTGCCCGAAAACAACCATTTGGCCTTATAAATTTTTAAATGAAATTTTAAGCCTTAATTTTAATAAGTTGGCAAAGACAAAAAAAAACAACACAATACACCTAATCCTGTATTTACATGTAGGATTTTTGCATCAAACTATTAAAGGACTGTTCAGACTATTAAACTTTCGTCTAAGTTCTGGCTTCCACATCATTTTCACATGTTTTCTTGTGAGTTCGGAGGTTAAAATACATGCTAAAGCTGTTTAAATTGAAATTTAGAAAGTACAAATTAATAGAATGTGTTCTAGCATCCCAATTTAGAAGAAAAGAATTTGGAAACGGACGATTTCAAGTTGATTTTTTTGTTTCGTTTTGCTTTCACAAGACTGTTAACAAGTGAAAAGAATACGAGTTTTTTTTTTTTTGCTCAAAAGTGAAAACGAAAAATTTAAAAGTTTGAAATCGTCCATTTTATTAATACATTACATTATTAATACATGTCAAAAATTAAAATAATACGTGCAAGGGCGATATTGTGAATGCAAAATGTCATGACCAGGGCAAGTTTTTAGTGGCATATGACATTTTTGTTATATGAGCCCTTCCTTCAAACATTGATATAAAAAGCCATTCTTAGTCCATTTTGCAATAAAATACTCTTTTTGCAACGTAGAAGAAATTTTTATATGTCAGAGTTTTTTCGTCAGCCATTTTGAACCGTTCCTCGTGCCACAAAAAACTTGCCCTGGTCATGACGATTGGATAATAATACGATAAAAATTTGGTGTAGCATAAGACTTGTTAGTTTTTTGAAATTTTTCTAAACAATAAAATCAAGTAATAAACACACTGACAAGTTGTCTGATTCGACGCCGATGGAGTGCCGTTGGTTATGGCACATCTCTTCATGATAAACCAGTTATAAATGTTGAATATACTTATCGTATTGAAATATATTTAAGCCATATCTGTAATGAAAATATCGTATTTTTCTTTTCTTTATCTTATTTAAATCAACTACTTTAACCGCCGTCATGAAACTTGCATGAAACTGTTCTGCCGCCGGAAGTCAACAATTAATGCAGGCATGTTAATCCTTAACAGCTGTTTGATTTCTACTTTAATTGTTAATGTAATTTGCGGTGTGATTGTGTGAACACAAAATGTTAAATGAGTTTTAAAAAAATATGGGAATCAGTTGACCTTGCAGAGCATCCTTGAAAATTTCCGCTAAGCAAAAGATTTTTATAAAATTTGCGTCATTCAATATAATTTTCCAGCCTATAAGGATTTGTCGAGAATCTTAAATTGATTTGGTGAAGGCCTGGAAAGTTATTAGAAAAAAGTGAATTTTTCGGAATTTTTCGTCAATGATATATCTCGAACGAATCACCAGTTGATAATATATTGAACTTGATCGGCATTGCTGTTATAATAAAAGTTTTTTTTTTAAATAATAACAAAAAGTGCAAAATAATTTAAAGTAAAAAAAATTAAGTTTTTCAACAAATTAAAAATAAGTTTTTTAGCTAAAACTTGGAAGCCCTCGTAAAAAAAGTCCTCAGTGTACTAGAAAACAGCTAAAAGACAAGTAATAAAATAATGAGAATTCGTTGTTTTTTATGTCAATGTTGAAATAACAAAATGATTTTCTTTTAAGATTTTGGAAAAACTACTCGTATATTAAAAAAAAAAAAAAACTACAAAGAAAGGGTATCATAAATTCCCAGTTGAATGGTTTTTATCCCCAAATTAATTTTAGTTTCATCGGCAGAATATTGTAAACAAGTTTAAATTTACGATACATTTAAGTTTAATGTATGAAACGTGTCTGGTTTGCATGGAAAAGTCTTCTATTGATTTTTAAACGAATATTGGTAGTTGTGAAATGTTCTGGAAGATTAGAAATAATGAATAGCACACTTATAAGCAGTCGTTGGGTATTTGACACGATTTGTAAAATAAGTGATTAATAAAAGTTTAGTTTGTTTAAATTAATTGAAGAGTCGTAAAACGATTTCATATGATAATAGTTACTCGAGTAGAGTTTTATTTTATATATAGGGAACTACTTAACACCTGTTCCGTAACCCAGAAAATTTATGTGATAATCTCTAATTTTAATTTTTAATGAATTTCAATGCAAACTTTCTAGGCTACACAAAAGAAAATTATGATAAGTTTTTACTTTAGCAAAGTTCTGGCAAATTTTGATGCAGCAACTTTATAGTTTTTAGTGAGAAAGAGCGAGAGAGAGGAATACAAAATGTAAATACTTTTTTTCAACACTCTCCCACATATTCAAAAATTGCATGTCTGGACCGGCATAAGCAGATTTTTGAAATTTTGTATTCGTTTGAAAGTTTCCACGATGGTATCATGTATGGTATGTCTGGCAAATTTCTTCGACTTAAGAAAACCCTATAGAAAGTCTAACGAGGTCAGATAACACGGCCTCCAAATCGCCCTCCAAATCGCTGGTAGAACAGGTTGTGTGTCCCGCAGCAGCGTCCTGGGGTCAAATCGTCGCTTTCGATAACGAGCTGATTCGATCACGTCTTTAAGTTTGAGATTATAGTATTCGCTATCGAATAATGTAATAATACGGTTCGATTTCGAATGGCATAATCTCAAACTGAAAAACCTGATCGAATCAGGTCGTTATCGAAAGCGACGATTAGACCCCTGGTCAAACTCTTATCAATAGAAGTTGGTAAGCTTCAATCAGAGACGTTATCAAAGAATAATGAACCGACGTCTCCGCCAGCCCAAAATTCACATCAAACGGTGATTTTTCGCGATTGATTGGACGCAATTGGATCTCATGTAGATCGGTATCGTCCCAGGTTCGACAAGTTTATTTTTTGACGTATCCATTCGATGAAAATTAAGGTCAAGCGCTGCGGATTCGCTGGTTTCATATCATCTTCAGTTGATCTGACACCAGTCCCTCAAATCGCTTGTGCAGAATGTTCAATGATGCATGAGCTGTGTCGCCTGTAGCGCCGTTCAGTTGGCACCACATATCGCTGGTGTCCATCTCATGCAATTTTGGCCAAAAAAGTGGGTAAGCATCGACATAGAAAATTAACGCAGATCAACTGAGTTCTCAAAGAAATATGGACCGACGACGCCGCTAACCCAAAATCCGACGCTCTTGGATCTCATGTGGATTAGCATTGTCCCAAATTCAGCAGTTTGGGTTGTTAACGTACCCATGCAGACAGAAGTAGGCCTTAAGGCTGAAGATGTTGTTTTGATGAAAATGAGGATACATTTTCAATTGCTCCCGGGGACCGTTCATGAACATGTTAATGTAAATGGTCGTCGTCAACTTGTGGTCGGGAAAGGCAGTATTCTGTTGAGCGAAACCAAATGGATTGCTCTGGATTCTCCCGCACACTCTCGTGGTCAAAGGCGATGACTTTAGCAGATTGTGCTTTTCATAGACGTGCGAAAGGTGGTTAATTGCTTACCGTCCTCTCAGTAGGACGGTTATGGCAGCCATAAAATGGGTGAAGCGCGCGTTATGTTGCACAAACAGAACACTCACTTTGATAAAAACAAGTTTATCATTTGAACGTACTATTCGTGAATAATGATTTGGCAAAACAGACAGCTTCAAAAATATAACCGCTATCAACTGTCAAGGTCAGAAAGTCCCTATTGAAAGACATCAATGCAGGCTCCACAATTTTGGAGTAACAATGTTCTTTGTTTTTCTTTGAAAAGCAGGGAGTCTACTCTGTAATTCGAAATGAAAGAAAACACATCCGAGTTTGTATCTTAATAACATGTAAATTCGAAAGCCTTTTCCTTCGTTTCAAATTACAGAGTAAAAACTTTCATTTAAACTCTTTGTAATATTTAATTTGTTACTTGTCAAGTCTGCCATAAACTCTTGAAAATCTTTTATTTGTTACATGTCAAGTCCGCTAGCGACCAGTATGATGTGTAGGGTATAACAAAACAAGCGTATTATTGCAGCTATTTTCCAAAATCACAATTTTACTCGTAGACAGAAACAATAATTTGAAAATGACCACGACTCCTTGTCTACTGTTATTGTAGCACTTTGTTAATAAATTTTATTTTTGTTATTAAGTTAGGAAAATTAATTTCACAGAAGAAGTAACACTTAAAACTTTTCAGGGGGCATTGTCTACATTTGAAAACAAGAATCGATTGACAAATAAAATTTAATGGTATTTCTTGTCCATATTGAAGTTGTTTGCTTCATTTGTCTGACTGACATATTAAAAATTTATAATAGTTTAATGTTAAAACATTTAATACAAATATATTTGAGAAGCCTTGGGGGTTAACTGAAATTACCAGAAGTCCTGGTGTTTCACAAATTGCTGTAGGGAAGTTGAAGACATCAGCTACGTACATATGATGGCAAAACTATGATTGTACTCGATTTATTGGCTAAGTTTATCTATTTGAAGAAAATTATAGCGCATGAAAAATGGTAACTTACACAACACGCGTTATAAACGCTTTTTCTATCAGTTTTTTTCAATTCCTTTTTTATCCAATACTGCATGTTTTTCAAACATTTTAGTAAGTTTTCCCTCCATGATTAAAATTTTTTCTTTTTTATTGTCGGCTGGTTAGTTGTCAAGCAACACAACGCGTTAAAAAGTTTAAAGTTAACCAACTTACAGCGACAAACGTCAAACGTCAAAAAGTTTCGTATGTAACTTGTCGTATGCAAAAACACTATTTCATCTTTTTTGACAGAAGTATACAGCTTGCACGCTCATTAATGCGTGTTAAGGCTCAGTTAGCCGACTGTAATGTAATGTAACTGCAACAGTAGGAAACAGCTGATCGATATTGTTGTGTGAAAAGTAACGGAAATGATTATAGAGATGTAATGTAACGTAACCTACTTTTCATATTAAAAAATCGATCAGCTGTTTCCTACATTACAGTTACATTGCATTACAGTCGGCTAACTGAGCCTTTATGTACTTCCACCTTTACAGAAGTAATATTTCTTAAGGCTCAATTAGCCGACTGTAATGGAAAGTAACTGCAACGGTAGGAAACAGCTGATCGATATTGTTATATGAAAAGTAATGAAAATAGTTATAGAGATGTAATGTAACGTAATATACTTTTCATATAAAAATATCGATCAGCTGTTTCCTACATTACAGTTACATTGCATTAAGGCTCAGTTAGCCGACTGTAATGTAATGTAACTGCAACAGTAGGAAACAGCTGATCGATATTGTTATGTGAAAAGTAATGGAAATGGTTATAGAGATGTAATGTAACGTAGTCTACTTTTCATATAAAAATATCGACCAGCTGTTTCTTACATTACAGTTACATTGCAATACAGTCGACTAACTGAGCCTTTATTCATTATAACTTCCAAAGAATCCATGAGTGCATATGTTAGACTTTTTAACAACTTTCCAATGTCCAAATAAGAACTATGAGCGCTTTTGCTTATTGCAGTGTCTGTTTTTAATAATATATCACACAATTCTCAATTGGTTCATATTATATTTAATCAAAGTCTTTCAAGACTGCAAATAGATTGCAAACGATTACTGCTGGTCAATAATTGGCGAATTTTATTTAGTGGCTTGCGTCAGCAACCGCAAATAAAAATACGGCATTGTAAATGTAAAAAACCTTGGTAGCACTTCTATAGAAATGTTACTTATGTTTACAAAAAAATTGTGTAAATGTATAAAATAACAAATAATAATTTGTTTTTAATGTCATCATTTTCTTCTATCAATGTTTTTTGTGCAATATTTATTAATTTATTGCTTTTTATTAGAAAACATTTGCCAATGTGGCAACCTCAAGCATTTTATGTGCAAATGGTGAGTTAGTCGTGAATAGTTTTTTGAATTAGTAAAAACAACAATATGGCAACAATTTACAGTTTTATTTGCAAATAAGCCGTGCGTATAAACGTAGTAATAGATAATGAAGTATATTGGCTGAATGGACCCTGAAGAATTTAAAAAGTGATTTTAATTTTTTTTATCGAAGAATAAACTTCAGTTATGCAAAAAGCAAAAAGCTTAATATATGGTTTATTTAAGAGGCTGGAGGATGCATAAACAGTGAGCGCTATAAGTCTATTAGTTGGGCACCAACGACATGTGGTTTCCAGAGGATGGCGCTATGTAGCCAGTTCGTGCTACATCCCAGCAAAAAATTTCAAAAAATATAATCGGTCTTGGAACTAATCATCTTTGGTGGTCGCTATTCCCTACTGCATTACCAACTTAACGATTTTCTTGAGAACTACTTGCTTTGACTAATGACTAATGAAATTTGGTAATCAGATATGTCAGTTGCTTCGGTCCAAGATAGCTTCTCCGTATGCCACAGTCAACAATCGGAATGCATCCGCGCACCTGATTTCGTTTTTCACACAAAATTTGATACACTTTTTTTTAATAGGTAAAAATCTAAGAGGAGCCAAAACATGTGCAAGCAAAGCAGCTGTCAACAATTAACTGAGCATTCAAAATGGCCGAAATTGTAGGTATAAGTGAGGGACATGAGTACCAACATAACGCCACCAAAAAATCAAAATTCGAATATACATACGTAACTTGCGAAAATTCAAAATGTGGCAATATTTTTTGAACACACCTAGTACATACAAAATTGTTTTAGGATTATTTTTGTTTGAAGTTTGACGGATGACTGACAATCAGCTGTACTGATAAGGCCACCTGATACTGAATTCGCCTTGGGAACCTATTAATGGAAGAAATTTTCTATGTGTTTGTTTTTTTTGGTCGTTTTAATCAGATTTTTTCGACCAATTTCGCCAAATTGATTTTAAAAATCGCAGAAAGTCGCCACAATTGATTTTATTATAGTTTTTCTTAATGTATTTTTGATAATAAATTTGTTTTTATATAACACTTTTATTAATATGAATTTTAATAAAATGGTGGTATAAAAATTTAGCAGAAAATCGCCAAAAGTAAAAATAAAATGGACAAAAATTATTTCATGTAAATTTTTCTCATCCAGTCTCAAAACGCATTAATTAGTATAATTAAAATAAAACAAATCATCAAAATCCAATTGTTTTAATTTCTTGCAGACGATTTTTGGCAGGAATAAATTTTACTACTCCTACTTAATTAAACTACTCCTTAAACAAAGATTACAAAAGTTTTTAAGTTCAATAAAAAAATAGCCATAAAAATCGCCAAAAAATTTATATATCGCCAGAATCAAAAATTTAGACGCCAAACAAGTTGAAAAATCGCCACGTTTGGCGAGAAATCGCCATGTCTGACAACCCTGGTTGGAACTTTGATGGTTTTACAGAGAGTGTAAAGGCCTCATTAGTTTTTACTTTTCGTTGTCGTTCTGTGCCGTTATTTTCTGTATAAAATATTTTGCAGTTAGTTTTTCTGTACAAGGAATCAGCTCGCAACCTATAGAACTGATTTCAGTTGTATACAAAATATCACAACAAACTAATACGTACACACTTTTGGCTATCACTTAACGTTGAATTCTATTTTCTACAGATTTATTCGCAACAGAACAGAACGAAAAAGGAAAAACAAACCGCACGTACAGATTTTCAATTGAACAGAAACAAAACAGCTGATTCAGAACGGAACAGCACGTACAAACTAATTCTGCCTTTACTTGTAACGCTTAAGTTTCTTTATTCAAAAATTCACATAAATGCTGAAAACAGTAATCCTGTTTGCTTTGACCAGCAGTGGAGAAAATTTATTTCATCTACAACATATTCATACATACAATGCAATACAATATTTGCAAATGTCTGAGTGCTTATGGTGTGAGCATCCTTTATAAGTTTTTTTTTACCAGCACATTCTCAACTTTTATGTGTCACTCACGCAGTGGGGCATTACCCAGAAAACATATGCTACAATTGATTGATTGATGTATGTAATTGCCCAAAGTGTGTTAAGTGTCTGAAATTTGAATACTACCAGAGTAAAGTTATAATAATACACATGTATCACACAGCATGAATGAAATATGTATCATGGAGAGAAACATGTGACACCAAAAATTATCATAAATTTTGTACTTTGTGCCACATGTTGTTTAGCAACACATTTTCTTTATTGAAAAGAGCAGGGTATGCCATTAATAATGAAAAGAAAATGTCAGCCAAATGGCCGTCATGGCCATGTTTTCAACACCAATTCGCACATTTGCAGCTGTATGTCCCCGATAACTTCACGAATTGGATCATTGTGGGCCATCGGTATGGACCTTAATTTTCACGTATTTTGAAAGAAAAAATTCCAAGGGTGTTACACCACAAGATTTTCGAGAAATCACACGGTCAGAAAAATTTTCACTCAAAGGAACGTTCATATCGTTACTGGCGTGGCACGTAACGTCGTCCACATCAATATCTTTGCGGCAAAACAAAATCGTTTGCATGATGTCCAATTCCAAAGATGAACGAGAAATGGACAAACTTGTTTTTTCCTCAACACTATGAGTTAAGTTAGGCTAACAGGTTGCCAAAAAAGTGTTTGGCTCACTAGGATCCATTTAAATCAGGCTCCTTTCTGTTGCCTGCAGGAATAAAAGAGAAATAGATGAAAGAACTAGAGAAACAAAAGGAGTTTAGAAAGTGAAATCTTTTTCTTTTTTGTTAATAAATACAAAAACGCAATTTGCGGGAGATATTGCTTTGTTGCAATAAAGCAGCGATATGAACAACTGCGATTCAAGAAGGGTTAATTAAATGCCATCACATTTTTTCAGCATTAATTTTGAATAGAAATTTATTTGTTATCATTTTACAAATATCTTCTTGCCAGATTTGCTGAGATTTTATTAGAAATAATCAGCCTTGTCAACAATAATATCATCATAATTTAATCGTCTTTATCCTTTTATCTCACCAGCGACACAAAGCAAACTCTAGCAGCCGCATGCCAACAAACATCAAATTTTAGGCCTTTTTGCCGCTCCATCCAATTTTAGAGAAATTCTTTAAACGTTTATTGTTTCAAATTCTACTTTTCCTTTTCTCAGTTCATTGCTGTTCAATGTTTGCCGTTGTTGCTGTTTTTGGAGACGATTGTTGTTTTGAGATTTCTTTGTTAGTGCTTAATTTTGGCATAAATGTTTTTTGCACAAAATATCGTCTAAAGTGCCAACATCCCCTCAAACAAATACATATATACAAAGAGATCCAGTAATCAGCCCAACCAACTTGTTTTCCACCTCCCACTTGTTTGATTTTTGTGTCCACAACCAAAAGCCAGCCATTGGCAATTAGTTGCCAATTCAAGTGTTGTTTTCATACAAGTGAATTTATTTGGCCCGAAGATCGGACTGGAGAGCGACAGCAGGGGAGAGAGTGAAGGATATAATATAACAGCAACAGTGTCAAAGAAACAATTCGAACAATTTTAAAGCACACATACGTGTCTGGTTGGTTATACTCGTACCAACATGCTTTGGCAGCTTTAAGGTATTTATTTTTAAGCCGCTCCATATGATGAGGACCCTAAGGTATTTGCACAAGCCAATGAACTAATGAACAACGTATGCCATTGTGTTGTATTTCCCCAGAAGATTTTCATTTGTAATTTTTTGTTATTAATAATTTTTTTGTTTTAAAGAATTGGCTGACATCAAGGCAACTGTTGCAGAAGCCATATAATGTATTTTTTTTTTAATAAAATATACGAGAAAGTATAAACCCCTTAGACAAAACTGTTGTTGTTGCTGTTTGCTCTAATACTCGTAGCAGAAGTGTTTAAATGATACCATATGATTCGTTTCTTTTGGCTCACACCATAGTTTGCTGAAGAAAACACACAATTATGTGCTACACACATTTTCCTTAGTAAATTGCACATTTGAAGGCTTTTACCCGTAATTTTGTCAAATTATTTAATTAACTGAGAAACGCCTAATTTTCCAAGGAAAGTTATTCGAGGAAAATTCGGAAAGCATTCTTTGAGCTACAAGCTCTTTTGTAATTAAAAAGATTCTTAAGCAGTTCTAAGAAGTGTCACCGGAAACTATAATGCATTTTTGTAATAGAAACTATTTACTCCGAATTTTGTACATTTGATTGCTTTTCGTAGTCCAAAATGTACAGTTCATTTAGTATTTTGCATAAAAAAGGACGATGTATAGCCCAATTAATTTTTGCATTAAAATGGACGATACAAAATTTACGATGTATAGTCTAAAGCTATGTACAGACGGTTGTTAGTAAAATGTGCTAAAAATTTCTTATAACCGTGTGAACTGGCAATTTTTGTCCGACATCGTTGCCGGAAAAAGCATTGTCAGTTCATTGCAAGACTAGCAGCTGATAACAAATTGTCAGACATCTTACAATCGTGTGAACACATTGTAAAATTATTGCCAGATATTTGTCTGACAATGGCGTCATTGTAAGAGAATTCTTTCTATGGGCAACACTGCATACGCTTTATTTTAAAGCAAATATAAATAAAAAAATATATGCCGACTAAATCATTCCAATTGCTTCTTTATGGTTCATAATAATTTATATTGCCACTTTTTACATTTAACACAACCAAAAGGGATTGATAATTAACAATTTCTAATAAATTCTTTGAGTCTGGCAACGCAAAACAACAGATCTGAAAGTTTTTGTATATGACAACCGTGTGAACTGACAATTTTTCGACTGACGATTTTGTCAGATGAATTTATTGTCATACAACCGTCTGGCAATAAATTGTAAGATTTTCTGACAAATTTGATACAACCGTGTGAACTGAAAATCTACCTTTTGCTGGCAATTTTTGATTGCCAGTACATTGTCAGCACATTGCCAGATCTGACAATATTGTAAGATCTTACAATCGTCTGTACATAGCTTAACATATTTTTTGCATGAAATAATTTTTTGCATTAAAAGTTAACAATATATAGTCCATTAAATTTTTTGCAAAGAAAATTAAAGATCTTTAGTCCATTAAATTTTTGCATAACAAATGGACGATGTGTACCCCATTTAATTTTTCAATAAAAAAATAGACGATGTATAGTTTTTTTATACTTGTATTTATTATTTTTTTAAAAAATGAACTAAAAATAAATATTCAAATCTTAAGTCAAGATATAGTTACATATTACACTTAACCAGCGAAGGACATAAATTTAGTGATAGTAATTAATATTACATAAATGTCGTATTAAGCACATATATTTTCATCTGGAGTGCTGCGTATTAGATCCTTAATGTCCCTCTTTTTTAAGCGGATGTGTCTAGTAAGGTTCAAGATGTAACGAGCAAGGGGATTACGATACGCTCGAGTTGTGCTAAATATTTGCCTGCTTTTTTTGATAATTTAAGCAGTCACTAGTGCCATATTTAGATCACGATGTAAATTTGAATTTTTTATATTCCATAGAACCGATGTTATTAACCTTAATATTTTGTTTTGGTTTAGTTGCATTTTCTCTAAATTGGAAGCTGAAGCAGTGCTTCATAGCTTAACTTTGTAACCACGATGTGCAGTCAATTTAATTCTTGCATAAAAAATGGACCATGTTTCGTCCTTTTAATTTTTTGCATAAAAAATTACCGATATTTAGTCCATGTAATTTTTAGCGTAAAAAATGGACGATGTATAGTCCATTTAATTTTTTATATAAAAAAAGACGATGTATAGTCCACTTAATTTTTTGCGTAAAAAATGGACGATGTATTATAGTCCATCTAATTTTTTGCATAAAAAAGGACGATTAAATTTTTTGCGTACAAAATGGACGATGTATAGAGTCCATTTAATTTTTTCCATAAAAAGGGCGATATATAATCCATCTAATTTTTTGCGTGAAGAAAGGACGATGTATAGTCCATCTAATTTTTTGCGTAAAAAATGGACGATGTATTATAGTCCATCTAATTTTTTGCATAAAAAAGGACGATTAAATTTTTTGCGTACAAAATGGACGATGTATAGAGTCCATTTAATTTTTTCCATAAAAAGGGCGATATATAATCCATCTAATTTTTTGCGTGAAGAAAGGACGATGTATAGTCCATCTAATTTTTTGCGTAAAAAATGGACGATGTATAGTCCATCTAATTTTTTGCATAAAAAAGGACGTTTTATAGTCCATTTAATTTTTTGCGTACAAAATGGACGATGTATAGTCCATATAATTTTTAGTATAGTCCATGTAATTTTTTGTATAAAAAAGGACGATGTATAGTCCATCTAATTTTTTGCGTGACAAATGGACGATGTATATATAGTCCATGTAAATTTTTTTGTGAAAAGGACGATGTGTAGCCCATTTAATTTTTTGTGTACAAAATAAACGATGTATAGTCCATGTAATTTTTTGCATAACAAAGGACGATGTATAGACCATCTAATTTTTTGCGTGAAAAATGCACGATGTATAGTCCATGAAATATTTTGCGTAAAAAATGGACGATGTATAGTCCATGTAATTTTTTGTAAATATAAAAAAGGACGATATATAATCCATGTAATTTTTTGCATAAAAAAGGACGATGTATAGTCCATCTAATTTTTTGCGTCAAAAATGGACGATGTATAGTCCATCTAATTTTTGGCATAAAAAATGGACGATGTATAGCCCATTTAAATTTTTGTGTATAAAATGGACGATGTATAGTCCAGGTAATTTTTTGCATAAAAAAGGACGATGTATAGTCCATCTAATTTTTTGCGTAAAAAAGGACGATGTAAAGTCCGTCTAATTTTTTGCGTAAAAAAGGACGATGTATAGCCCATTTAATTTTTTGTGTACAAAATGGACGATGTATAGTCCACATAATTTTTTGAATAAAAAATGGACGACGTTTATTTCTATTTAATTTTTTGCGTAAAAAATGGACGATGTAT
Organism: Nowickia ferox; assembly: GCA_936439885.1. Classification (NCBI taxonomy): domain Eukaryota; kingdom Metazoa; phylum Arthropoda; class Insecta; order Diptera; family Tachinidae; genus Nowickia; species Nowickia ferox. Next base: position 105,578,393 of record OW387025.1, read on the forward strand.
AGTCCATGTAATTTTTTGCGTAAAAAATGGACGATGTAAAGTATATCTAATTTTTTTTCGAAAAAAGGACGATGTATAGCCCATTTAATTTTTTGTGTACAAAATGGACGATGTATAGTCCATCTAATTTTTTGCATAAAAAATGGACGATGTTTAGTCTATTTAATTTTTTGCGTAAAAAATGGACGATGTATAGTCCATTTAATTTTTTATATAAAAAAGGACGATGTATAGTCCATTTAATTTTTTGCATAAAAAAGGATGATGTATAGTCCATCTAATGTTTTGGGTCAAAAATGGACGATGTATAGTCCATCTAATATTTGGCGTAAAAAATGGACGATGTATAGTCCATCTAATTTTTTGCGTAAAAAATGGACGGTGTATAGTCCATCTAATTTTTTGCGTAAAAAAGGACGATGTATAGTCCATGAATTTTTTTCCGTAAAAAATTGACGATGTATAGTCCATCTAATTTTTTTTCGTAAAAAGGACGATGTATAGCCCATTTAATTTTTTGTGTACAAAATGGACGATGTATAGTGCATTTAATTTTTTGCATAAAAAAGGACGATGTGTCCATTTATTTTTTTGCATAAAAAAGGATGATGTATAGTCCATCTAATGTTATGCGTCAAAAATGGACGATGTATAGTCCATCTAATTTTTTTGCATAAAAAATGGACGATGTTTAGTCTATTTAATTTTTTGCGTAAAAAATGGACGATGTATAGTCCATCTAATTTTTTGCGTCAAAAATGGACGATGTATAGTCCATTTAATTTTTTGTGTACAAAATGGACGATGCATAGTCCACCTAATTTTTTGCATAAAAAATGGACGACGTTTAGTCCATTTAATTTTTTTCATAAAAAAGACGATGTATAGTCCACTTAATTTTTTCCATAAAAAAGGACGATGTATAGACCATCTATTATTTTTTATATTTTGCGTAAAATATGGACGATGTATAGTCCAGGTAATTTTTTGCATAAAAATGGACGATGTATAGCCCATTTAATTTTTTGCATAAAAAAGGACGATATATAGTGCATTTAATTTTTTCCATAAAAAAGGACGATGTATAGGCTTTTTAATTCTTTGCGTCAAAAATGGACGATGTATAGTACATTTAATTTTTTGCCAAAAAAGGACGATGTATAGTCCATGTAATTTTTTGCATAAAAAATGGACGATGTTTAGTCTATTTAATTTTTTGCGTAAAAAATGGACGATGTATAGTCCATCTAATTTTTTGCATAAAAAAGGACGATGTATAGTCCATGTAATTTTTTCCATAAAAAGGGCGATATATAATCCATCTAATTTTTTGCGTGAAGAAAGGACGATGTATAGTCCATCTAATTTTTTGCGTAAAAAATGGACGATTTATAGTCCATTTAATTTTTTGCGTACAAAATGGACGATGTATAGTCCATATAATTTTTAGTATAGTCCATGTAATTTTTTGTATAAAAAAGGACGATGTATAGTCCATCTAATTTTTTGCGTGAAAAATGGACGACGTTTAGTCTATTTAATTTTTTGTGTACAAAATGGACGATGCATAGTCCACCTAATTTTTTGCATAAAAAATGGACGACGTTTAGTCTATTTAATTTTTTCCGTAAAAAATGGATGATGTATAGTCCATGTAATTTTTTGTGTAAAAAATGGACGACGTTTAGTCCATTTAATTTTTTGCATAAAAAAGGACGATGTATAGCCCACTTAATTTTTTGCGTACAAAATGGACGATGTATAGTCCACGTAATTTTTTCCATAAAAAATGGACGAAGTTTAGTCTATTTAATTTTTTGCGTAAAAAATGGACGATGTATAGTCCATATAATTTTTTGTGTAAAAAATGGACGATGTATAGTCCATTTAATTTTTTGCCTCAAAAATGGACGATGTATAGTTCATGTAATTTTTTGCGTAAAAAATGGACGATGTATAGTCCATCTAATTTTTTAGTATAGTCCATGCAATTTTTTGCATAAAAAAGGACGATGTATAGTCCATCTAATTTTTTCCGTGACAAATGGGCGATGTCTAGTCCATGTAATTTTTGGCATAAAAAAGGACGATGTATAGTACATGTAATTTTTTGCGTAAAAAATGGACGATGTATAGTCCATGTAAATTTTTTTGTGAAAAGGACGATGTGTAGCCCATTTAATTTTTTGTGTACAAAATAAACGATGTATAGTCCATGTAATTTTTTGCATAACAAAGGACGATGTATAGACCATCTAATTTTTTGCGTGAAACATGGACGATGTATAGTCCATGAAATATTTTGCGTAAAAAATGGACGATGTATAGTCCATGTAATTTTTTGTAAATATAAAAAAGGACGATATATAATCCATGTAATTTTTTGCATTAAAAAGGACGATGTATAGTCCATCTAATTTTTTGCGTAAAAAATGACGATGTATAGCCCATTTAATTTTTTGCGTAAAAAAGGACGATGTATAGCCCATTTAATTTTTTGTGTATAAAATGGACGATGTATAGTCCACCTAATTTTTTGCATTAAAAATGGACGACGTTTAGTCCATCTAATTTTTTTCGTAAAAAGGACGATGTATATCCCATTTAATTTTTTCCAGAAAAAAGGACTATGTATAGCCCATTTAATTTTTTGCCTCAAAAATGGACGATGTATAGTCCATCTAAATTTTGGCATAAAAAAGGACGATTTATAGTCTATTGAATTGACTGCGTAAAATATGGACGATTTATAGTTCATCTAATTTTTTGCATAAAAAAGGACGATGTATAGTCCATCTAATTTTTTGCGTCAAAAATGGACGATGTATAGTCCATTTAATTTTTGGCATAAAAAATGGACGATGAATAGTCCATGAAATATTTTGCGTAAAAAATGGACGATGTATAGTGCAGGTAATTTTTTGCATAAAAAAGGACGACGTTTATTTCTATTTAATTTTTTGCGTAAAAAATGGACGATGTATAGTCCATGTAATTTTTTGCGTTAAAAATGGACGATGTATAGTATATCTAATTTTTTTTCGAAAAAAGGACGATGTATAGCCCATCTAATTTTTTGCGTACAAAATGGACGATGTATAGTTCATGTAATTTTTTGCGTAAAAAATGGACGATGTATAGTCCATCTAATTTTTTAGTATAGTCCATGCAATTTTTTGCATAAAAAAGGACGATGTATAGTCCATCTAATTTTTTGCATAAAAAAGGACGATGTATAGTCCATCTAATTTTTTCCGTGACAAATGGACGATATCTAGTCCATGTAATTTTTGGCATAAAAAAGGACGATGTATAGCCCATCAAATTTTTTGCGTCAAAAATGGACGATGTATAGTCCATCTAATTTTTGTCATAAAAAATGGACGATAAATAGTCCATGAAATATTTTGCGTAAAAAATGGACGATGTATAGTCCAGGTAATTTTTTGCATAAAAAAGGACGATGTATAGTCCATCTAATTTTTTGCGTAAAAAAGGACGATGTATAGTCCATCTAATTTTTTGCGTAAAAAATTTACGATGTATAGTCCATCTAATTTTTTGCGTAAAAAAGGACGATGTATAGTCCGTCTAATTTTTTGCGTAAAAAAGGACGATGTATATCCCATTTAATTTTTTGTGTACAAAATGGACGATGTATAGTCCACCTAATTTTTTGCATAAAAAATGGACGATGTTTAGTCTATTTAATTTTTTGCGTAAAAAATGGACGATGTATAGTCCATTTAATTTTTCATATTAAAAAGGACGATGTATAGTCTATTTAATTTTTTGCATAAAAAAGGATGATGTATAGTCCATCTAATGTTTTGGGTCAAAAATGGACGATGTATAGTCCATCTAATATTTGGCGTAAAAAATGGACGATGTATAGTCCATTTAATTTTTTGCATAAAAAAGCATGATGTATAGTCCATCTAATTTTTTGCGTCAAAAATGGACGATGTATAGTCCATCTAATTTTTGGCATAAAAAATGGACGATGTATAGTCCATTTAATTTTTTCGATAAAAAAGGACGATGTATAGTCCATCTAATTTTTTGCGTCAAAAATGGACGATGTATAGTCCATGTAATTTTTTCCGTATAAACGACGATGTATAGTCCATTTAATTTTTTGCGTAAAAAATGGACGATGTATAGTCCATCTAATTTTTTGCGTAAAAATTGGACGGTGTATAGTCCATCTAATTTTTTGCGTAAAAAAGGACGATGTATAGTCCATCTAATTTTTTGCGTAAAAAAGGACGATGTATAGCCCATTTAATTTTTTGTGTACAAAATTTACGATGTATAGTCCACCTAATTTCTTGCGTAAAAAATGGACGACGTTTAGTCTATTTAATTTTTTGCGTAAAAAATGGACGATGTATAGTCCATTTAATTTTTTGTGTACAAAATGGACGATGTATAGTCCACCTAATTTTTTCCGTGACAAATGGACGATATCTAGTCCATGTAATTTTTTGCGTCAAAAATGGACGATGTATAGTCCATCTAATTTTTGTCATAAAAAATGGACGATAAATAGTCCATGAAATATTTTGCGTAAAAAATGGACGATGTATAGTCCAGGTAATTTTTTGCATAAAAAAGGACGATGTATAGTCCATCTAATTTTTTCCGTAAAAAAGGACGATGTATAGTCCGTCTAATTTTTTGCGTAAAAAAGGACGATGTATATCCCATTTAATTTTTTGTGTACAAAATGGACGATGTATAGTCCACCTAATTTTTTGCATAAAAAATGGACGATGTTTAGTCTATTTAATTTTTTGTGTAAAAAATGGACGATGTATAGTCCATTTAATTTTTTATATTAAAAAGGACGATGTATAGTCTATTTAATTTTTTGCATAAAAAAGGATGATGTATAGTCCATCTAATGTTTTGGGTCAAAAATGGACGATGTATAGTCCATCTAATATTTGGCGTAAAAAATGGACGATGTATAGTCCATTTAATTTTTTGCATAAAAAAGCATGATGTATAGTCCATCTAATTTTTTGCGTCAAAAATGGACGATGTATAGTCCATCTAATTTTTGGCATAAAAAATGGACGATGTATAGTCCATTTAATTTTTTCGATAAAAAAGGACGATGTATAGTCCATCTAATTTTTTCCGTCAAAAATGGACGATGTATAGTCCATGTAATTTTTTCCGTATAAACGACGATGTATAGTCCATTTAATTTTTTGCGTAAAAAATGGACGATGTATAGTCCATCTAATTTTTGCATAAAAAAGGACGATGTATAGTCCATTTAATTTTTTGCGTATAAAATGGACGATGTATAGAGTCCATTTAATTTTTTCCATAAAAAAGGACGATGTATTGTCCATCTAATTTTTTGCGTGAAAAGTGGACCATGTATAGTCCATTTAATTTTTTGCATAAAAAAGGACGATGTATAGCGCATTTAATTTTATTTATAAAAAAGGACGATGTATAGGCCTTTTTAATTCTCTGGGTCAAAAATTTACGATATATAGTACATTTAATTTTTTGCATAAAAAAGGACGATGTATATAGTCCATGTAATTTTTTCCATAAAAAGGGCGATATATAATCCATCTAATTTTTGCGTGAAGAAAGGACGATGTATAGTCCATCTAATTTTTTGCGTAAAAAATGGACGATGTATAGTCCATCTAATTTTTTGCATAAAAAAGGACGATTTATAGTCCATTTAATTTTTTGCGTACAAAATGGACGATGTATAGTCCATATAATTTTTAGTATAGTCCATGTAATTTTTTGTATAAAAAAGGACGATGTATAGTCCATCTAATTTTTTGTGTGAAAAATGGACGATGTATATATAGTCCATGTAAATTTTTTTGTGAAAAGGACGATGTGTAGCCCATTTAATTTTTTGTGTGCAAAATAAACGATGTATAGTCCATGTAATTTTTTGCATAACAAAGGACGATGTATAGACCATCTAATTTTTTCCGTGAAAAATGGACGATGAATATTTTGCGTAAAAAATGGACGATGTATAGTCCATGTAACTTTTTGTAAATATAAAAAAGGACGATATATAATCCATGTAATTTTTTGCATAAAAAAGGACGATGTACAGTCCATCTAATTTTTTGCGTAAAAAAGGACGATGTATAGCCCATTTAATTTTTTCCGTAAAAAAGGACGATGTATAGCCCATTTAATTTTTTGTGTATAAAATGGACGATGTATAGCCCATTTAATTTTTTGCCTCAAAAATGGACGATGTATAGTCCATCTAATTTTTTGCATAAAAAAGGACGATTTCTAGTCTATTGAATTGACTGCGTAAAATATGGACGATGTATAGTTCATCTAATTTTTTGCATAAAAAAGGACGATGTATAGTCCATCTAATTTTTTGCGTCAAAAATGGACGATGTATAGTCCATTTAATTTTTTGTGTACAAAATGGACGATGCATAGTCCACCTAATTTTTTGCATAAAAAATGGACGACGTTTAGTCTATTTAATTTTTTGCGTAAAAAATGGATGATGTATAGTCCATGTAATTTTTTGTGTAAAAAATGGACGACGTTTAGTCCATTTAATTTTTTGCATAAAAAAGGACGATGTATAGCCCACTTAATTTTTTGCGTACAAAATGGACGATGTATAGTCCACGTAATTTTTTCCATAAAAAATGGACGAAGTTTAGTCTATTTAATTTTTTGCGTAAAAAATGGACGATGTATAGTCCATATAATTTTTTGTGTAAAAAATGGACGATGTATAGTCCATTTAATTTTTTGCCTCAAAAATGGACGATGTATAGTTCATGTAATTTTTTGCGTAAAAAATGGACGATGTATAGTCCATCTAATTTTTTAGTATAGTCCATGCAATTTTTTGCATAAAAAAGGACGATGTATAGTCCATCTAATTTTTTCCGTGACAAATGGGCGATGTCTAGTCCATGTAATTTTTGGCATAAAAAAGGACGATGTATAGTACATGTAATTTTTTGCGTAAAAAATGGACGATGTATAGTCCATCTAATTTTTTTCGAAAAAAGGACGATGTATAGCCCATTTAATTTTTTGTGTACAAAATGGACGATGTATACTCCATTTAGTTTTTTGCATAAAAAAGGACGATGTATAGTCCATGAATTATTTTGCGTAAAAAATGGACGATGTATAGTCCAGGTAATTTTTTGCATAAAAAAGGACGATGTATAGTTCATCTAATTTTTTGCATAAAAAAGGACGATGTATAGTCCATCTAATTTTTTCCGTAAAAAAGGACGATGTATAGCCCATTTAATTTTTTGTGTACAAAATGGACGATGTATAATCCACATAATTTTTTGCATAAAAAATGGACGACGTTTATTTCTATTTAATTTTTTGCGTACAAAATGGACGATGTATAGTTCATGTAATTTTTTGCGTACAAAATGGACGATGTATAGTCCATGCAATTTTTTGCATAAAAAAGGACGATGTATAGTCCATCTAATTTTTTCCGTGACAAATGGACGATGTCTAGTCCATGTAATTTTTGGCATAAAAAAGGACGATGTATAGTACATGTAATTTTTTGCATAAAAAATGGGCGATGTATAGTCCATCTAATTTTTTTCGAAAAAAGGACGATGTATACCCCATTTAATTTTTTGAGTACAAAATGGACGATGTATAGTCCATCTAATATTTGGCGTAAAAAATGGACGATGTATAGTCCATTTAATTTTTTGCATAAAAAAGCATGATGTATAGTCCATCTAATTTTTTGCGTCAAAAATGGACGATGTATAGTCCATCTAATTTTTGGCATAAAAAATGGACGATGTATAGTCCATTTAATTTTTTCGATAAAAAAGGACGATGTATAGTCCATCTAATTTTTGTCATAAAAAATGGACGATGAATAGTCCATGAAATATATTGCGTAAAAAATGGACGATGTATAGTCCATGAATTTTTTTGCGTAAAAAATTGACGATGTATAGTCCATCTAATTTTTTTTCGTAAAAAGGACGATGTATAGCCCATTTAATTTTTTGTGTACGAAATGGACGATGTATAGTCCATTTAATTTTTTGCATAAAAAAGGACGATGTATAGCCCATTTAATTTTTTGTGTACAAAATGGACGATGTATAGTCCACATAATTTTTTGCATAAAAAATGGACGACGTTTATTTCTATTTAATTTCTTGCGTAAAAAATGGACGATATATAGTATATTTAATTTTTTGCGTAAAAAATGGACGATGTATAGTCCATATAATTTTCTGCGTAAAAAAGGTCGATGTAGAGCCCATTTAATTTTTTGTGTACAAAATGGACGATGTATTGTCCACCTAATTTTTTGCATAAAAAATGGACTACGTTAAGGCTATTTAATTTTTTGCGCAAAAAATGGACGATGTATAGTCCATCTAATTTTTTGCATAAAAAAAGACGATGTATAGTTCATCTAATTTTTAGCGTACAAAATGGACGATGTATAGTCCATCCAATTTTTAGCGTAAGAAATGGACGATGTATAGTCCATGTAATTTTTTGCGTAAAAAATGGACGACGTATAGTCCATCTAATTTTTTGCGTAAAAAGGACGATGTATAGTCCATCTAATTTTTTGCATAAAAAATGGACGATGTATAGTCCATTTAATTTTTTGTGTACAAAATGGACGATGCATAGTCCACCTAATTTTTTGCATAAAAAATGGACGACGTTTAGTCCATTTAATTTTTTCAATAAAAAAGACGATGTATACTTAATCCACTTAATTTTTTCCATAAAAAAGGACGATGTATAGTCCATCTATTATTTTTTATATTTTGCGTAAAATATCGACGATGTATATAGTCCAGGTAATTTTTTGCATAAAAAAGGACGATGTATAGTCCATCTAATTTTTTGCGTACAAAATGGACGATGTATAGTCCAGGTAATTTTTTGCATAAAAATGGACGATGTATAGTCCATGTAATTTTTTGCGTAAAAAATGGACGATGTATAGTCCATCTAATTTTTAGTATAGTCCATCTAATTTTTTGCGTACAAAATGGACGATGTATAGTCCATGTAATTTTTTGCATAAAAATGGACGATGTATAGTCCATGTAATTTTTTGCATAAAAAATGCACGATGTATAGTCCATCTAATTTTTTGCGTAAAAAGGACGATGTATAGTCCATCTAATTTTTTGCGTAAAAAAGGTCGATGTAGAGCCCATTTAATTTTTTGTGTACAAAATGGACGATGTATAGTCCACGTAATTTTTTGCATAAAAAATGGACGACGTTTAGTATATTTAATTTTTTGCGTAAAAAATGGACGATGTATAGTCCATCTAATTTTTTGCGTAAAAAAGGTCGATGTATAGCCCATTTAATTTTTTGTGTACAAAATGGACGATGTATTGTCCACCTAATTTTTTGCATAAAAAATGGACTACGTTAAGGCTATTTAATTTTTTGAGTAAAAAATGGACGATGTATAGTCCATCTAATTTTTAGCGTAAGAAATGGACGATTTATAGTCCATGTAATTTTTTCCATAAAAAGGGCGATATATAATCCATCTAATTTTTTGCGCAAAAAATGGACGATGTATAGTCCATCTAATTTTTTGCATAAAAAAAGACGACGTTTAGTATATTTAATTTTTTTGCGTAAAAAATGGACGATGTATAGTCCATTTAATTTTTTGCGTCAAAAATGGACGATGTATAGTCCATTTAATTTTTTGTATAAAACAGGACGAGGTATAGTCCATCTAATTTTTTGCATAAAAAAGGACGATGTATAGTCCATCTAATTTTTTCCATAAAAAAAGACGATGTATAGTTCATCTAATTTTTAGCGTAAAAAATGGACGATGTATAGTCCATCTAATTTTTAGCGTAAGAAATGGACGATGTATAGTCCATGTAATTTTTTGCGTAAAAAATGGACGATGTATAGTCCATCTAATTTTTTGCGTAAAAAGGACGATGTATAGTCCATCTAATTTTTAGCGTAAAAAATGGACGATGTATAGTCCATGTAATTTTTGCGTAAAAAATGGACGATGTATATATAGTCCATGTAATTTTTAGTATAGTCCATGTAATTATTTGCATAAAACAGGACCATGTATAGTCCATCTAATTTTTGCGTGAAAAAAGGACGAAGAAATTTTGGTCAGAAGGTATTTCTTTGGAAATACGACATAATACATAGAAATCAGTATGGGTTCCAAAAGGGTGAGAATATTAACCAGCTATTAGGAAATTTCTCTAATTATGTGAACTGTTGCATAAGCAAACATATGCACGCATTGGCGCTATATAAAGATTTCAGTAAAGCATTCGACACCCTTTCCCACAACAATATTATTCGTGTGTTAGAAAGAAATGGTATAAGAGGCAGAATTTTGAATTGGTTTCAAAGTTATTTAGAATTTAGAAAATATTGCGTTAAAATAGAAAACAGACTAAGCAACGAAGTTAAGTATGACTGTGGAGTGCCACAAGGATCTAAGTTGGGGCCAATTTTATACATAATTTATGCAAACGACATGCTGAGGTTCTTAAAAGAATGCGAAACTTTTGCGTATGCAGATGATACTGCTATTATTGTAGCAGATAATAATGTTTCAAATGCCACAGCAGCAATGCAAAGTTTTTTTTTTTTAGTACATATATTTATTTATTGTATCCTTAAATATGAACTAACAATAATTATTCAAATCTTAAATCTAAATATAATTAATTAGGCCCGACCAGTGTCGGACATAAACTTAGTGATAGTTATTAATAATACATAAGTCGTGATAAGCAAAAACAAAAGTATTTTCAAGCAGTTTCTTCTGGAGTGTTAAGTATTAGAGCCCTTGTGTCGCTCTTTTTTAAGCGGATGTGTCCAGTAAAATTCAAGATATTACGAGCAAGCGGATTAGGATGAGACTCGAGTTTTGTAAGATATTTGCCTGCGTATTTTGCAATTTCTTCAGTTACTTGTGGCATATTCAAATCGCGATGTAAATTTGAATTTCTTATGTACCATGGAGCCGATGTTATTAGTCTTGAAATCTTATTTTGCCTTCGTTGGATTCTCTCTATATTGGAAGCTGAAGCAGTGCCCCATAGCTGAATAACGACTTGTATATCAAAAGTTTACAATCTAGACTGAAGGTTGAATTTCTACCAATCAGCCAATGTATGTATCTGAGTTAGTTTAAGTTTCATTTGCGTTAGCTTAGAGTCAATGTGGTGTTTCCATGTAAGCCTTCGATCAAGGTGTATACCAAGGTATTTCACTTGTAAATTTTGAGGAACAATTTGATTATTGATTGTAATGGGGGAACAAGTGTCTTTTCGTAGGGTAAATGTTACCTGAGCACACTTCTGTTCGTTTACCTTTATTCTCCACATGTTTAACCACAGTTCTAGCTGGATAATATGTTGCTGAAGATATCGGGAAGCCTCGTGAGGGTTTTCGTGCAATGCAAAGTAAACTAGATATAGCAACAAAGTGGTGTCACGACAACGGACTAATAATCAATGCTCAGAAAACAAAAATTATGCATATCAAGCCACGTCTACTACCTAATACACAAATAAACTTAATATTTCATAATACTGATTGTCTGCATGCCAAAGCAACTAACAGGACCGGCTATAGTGATATATGCTCAACAATTATAGAGAAAGTCGATAGTTACAAATATCTTGGGGTAGATAGTAATTTTAAGTGGAAAACACACATAGAAAATTTGCAAAAAAAAAAGCTCAGAAAAACTTCATATATGATTTACCATCTAAGTAATAGTGCACCATACAGTGTCCTACGACAAGCATATTTTTCCCTAGCAGAGTCGTATCTTCGACATGGCATTACAGCGTGGGGAAGCGTAAAATATAACACAAAATCGTATATTGAAAATTTTATGGAAAAAATCCAACGCAATTACCAACACAATAACACAAAGTAACAACAACAACAATGTCAACATAAACAACACTAACAACAACATTAACACCAACAGCTACAACAGCAACAACAACTTCACCAGAAGAGTCAACAATATAAACAACAGCATCAATAACATCAACACCAACAACATAAACTACAGCGTCAACAACAACGTCAACAGCATAAACAACAGCGTCAACAACAACGTCAACAACGTTATTAACAACACCAATTTGAATTTGAACAATAGCATTCATAACAGCAACAATAGTACCAACATCGTTACCAGCTACAACACCAACAGCACAAATAATCTTGGCAAAAATTTACAGATTTTTAATGTTAAGAATATTTACTACACAACGATAATAAAAGAATTTTTCAACGACAATAGATTTTTGCAGCCAATTGATCACACTTACAACACCAGAAGACGTACGGAGGGCAGGTTAACCATTTTAGAAATGAATATGGCAGAAACACATTGTCCGTAATCTTGCCCACAATATTAAATAAAATCCCTATTAATATAATTCAGACATCAAATCAATTTAATCAAGAAGTATTTAATTAATCTCCAATAGTTAATCCTTAAAATACTCAGAACTCGTTACTATAACTTCATTGTTAATATTATTCTGATTATCAGTATGTATTAAAAGAATTTTAGGAGTAACAAATTAATAAAATTCATATTTTATACCTATTTAATCTATATATTTACATAAAAATGTATGTATAATCTATATTTAAGATTGCAATACAATGAAAATTAGTATAGATTTATCTGTAGACAAGCTTTTAAGCTTTGCGGAATTTATTCTAATAAGAATTGTATAAAAATTAATGAAATAAAACTTAAATAAAACTTAAATAAATAAATGTATAGTCCATCTAATTTTTTGCATAAAAAAGAACGATATATAGTCCATGTAAATTTTTTCGTAAAAAGGACGATGTATAGCCCATTTAATTTTTTGTATACAAAATGGACGATGTGTACAAAAGGACGATGTATAGTCCATCTAATTTTTGCATAAAAATTGGACGATATATATTCTCCATTTAATTTTTTTCAAAAATGGACTATGTATAGTCCATTTAATTTTTTGCATAAAAATGGACGATGTATAGTCCATTTAATTTGTTGCGTCAAAAATGGACGATGTATAGTCCATTTAATTTTTTGCATAAAAAAGGACGATGTATAGTCCATCTAATTTTTTGCGTGAAAAATGGACGATGTATAGTCCACTTAATTTTTTGCGTCAAAAATGGACGATGTATAGTCCATTTAATTTTTTGCGTCAAAAATGGACGATGTATTTTTTTCCCTTAAAGAATGGACGATATATAGTCCATGCAATTTTTTGCAAAAAAAAGGACGATGTATAGTCCATCTAATTTTTTGCGTGGAAAATGGACGATGTATAGTCAATGAAATACTTTGCGTAAAAAATGGACAATGTATAGTCTAGGTAAATTTTTGCATAAAAAAGGACGATGTATAGTCCATATAATTTTTTGCATAAAAAATGACGATTTATAGTCCATCTAATTTTTTCCATAAAACAGGACGATTTATAGTCCATGTAATTTTTGCGTAAAAAATGGACGATGTATAGTCCATGTAATTTTCTGCATAAAAAAGGACGATATATAATCCATCTAAATTTTTGCATAAAAGAAGACGATGTATAGTCCATTTAAATTTTTGCATAAAAAAGGACGATGTATAGTCCATCAAATTTTTTGCATAATAAAGGACGATGTATAGTCTATTTAATTGATTGCGTAAAAAATGGACGATGTATAGTCCATCTAATTTTTTGCGTAAAAAAGGACGATGTATAGTCCATTTAATTTTTTGCATAAAAAAGGACGATTTATAGTCCATCTAATTTTTTCCATAAAACAGGATGATTTATAGTCCATGTAATTTTTGCGTAAAAAATGGACGATGTATAGTCCATCTAATTTTTAGTATAGTCCATGTAATTTTTTGCATAAAAAAGGACGTTGTATAGTCCATATAATTTTTTGCATAAAAAAGGACGATTTATAGTCCATCTAATTTTTTCCATAAAACAGGACGTAATTTTTGCGTAAAAAATGGACGATGTATAGTCCATTTAATTTTTTGCATAAAAGAAGACGATATATAGTCCATGTAAATTTTTTTCTTAAAAAGGACGATGTATAGTCTATCTAATTTTTTGCGTAAAAAAGGACGATGTATAGTCCATCTAATTTTTTGCATAATAAGGGACAATGTATAGTCGATTTAATTGATTGCGTAAAAAATCGACGATGTATAGTCCATCTAATTTTTTGCATAAAAAAGTTCGATGTATAGTTTATCAATTTTTTGGCGTAAAAAAGGACGATGTATAGCCCATTAAATTTTTTGTGTACAAAATGGACGATGTATAGTCCATCTAATTTTTTGCATAAAAAAGGAAGATGTATAGTCCATTTAATTTTTTGCATAAAAAAAGGACGATGTATAGTCCATCTAATTTTTGCATAAAAATTGGACGATATATATTCTCCATTTAATTTTTTTTAAAAATGGACGATAAATAGTCCATCTAATTTTTTGCGTGAAAAAAGGACGATGTATAGTCCATCTAATTTTTTGCGTGAAAAATGGACGATGTATAGTCCACTTAATTTTTTGCGTCAAAAATGGACGATGTATAGTCCATTTAATTTTTTGCGTCAAAAATGCACGATGTATTTTTTTCCGTTAAAAAATGGACGATATATAGTCCATGTAATTTTTTGCAAAAAAAAGGACGATGTATAGTCCATCTAATTTTTTGCGTGAAAAATGGACGATGTATAGTCAATGAATTATTTTGCGTAAAAAATGGACAATGTATAGTCCATATAATTTTTTGCATAAAAAAGGACGATTTATAGTCCATCTAATTTTTTCCATAAAACAGGATGATTTAGAGTCCATGTAATTTTTGCGTAAAAAATTGACGATGTATAGTCCATGTAATTTTCTGCATAAAAAAGGACGATATATAATCCATCTAAATTTTTGCATAAAAGAAGACGATGTATAGTCCATTTAAATTTTTGCATAAAAAAGGATGATGTATAGTCCATTTAATTTTTTGCGTCAAAAATGGACGATGTATAGTCAATTTAATTTTTTGCATAAAAAGTACGATGTATAGTGCGTTTAATTTTTTGCACAAAAAAGGACGATGTATAGTCCATTTAATTTTTTCCATAAAAAAGGACGATGAATAGTCCTTTTAATTTTTTGCATAAAAAAGGACGATGTATAGTCCATTTAATTTTTTGCGTCGAAAATGGACGATCTATAGTCCATTTAATTTTTTGCATAAAAAAGGACGATGTATAGTCTGTTAAATTTTTTGCATAAGAAAGGACAATGTATAGTCCATCAAATTTTTTGCATAATAAAGGACGATGTATAGTCTATTTAATTGATTGCGTAAAAAATGGAAGATGTATAGTCCATCTAATTTTTTGCATAAAAAAGGACGATGTATAGTCCATCTAATTTTTGCATCAAAATTGGACGATATATATTCTCCATTTAATTTTTTCCAAAAATGGACGATGTATAGTCCATTTAATTTTTTGCGTAAAAAAGTACGATGTATAGTGCGTTTAATTTTTTGCGTAAAAAATTGACGATGTATAGTCCATGTAATTTTCTGCGTAAAAAAGGACGATATATAATCCATCTAAATTTTTGCATAAAAGAAGACGATGTATAGTCCATTTAAATTTTTGCATAAAAAAGGACGATGTATAGTCCATTTAATTTTTTGCGTCAAAAATGGACGATGTATAGTCCATTTAATTTTTTGCATAAAAAAGTACGATGTATAGTGCGTTTAATTTTTTGCACAAAAAAGGACGATGTATAGTCCATTTAATTTTTTGCATAAAAAAGGACGATGTATAGTCCTTTTAATTTTTTGCATAAAAAAGGACGATGTATAGTCCATTTAATTTTTTGCGTCAAAAATGGACGATTTATAGTCCATTTAATTTTTTCCATAAAAAAGGACGATGTATAGTCCATTAAATTTTTTGCATAAAAAAGGACGATGTATAGTCCATCAAATTTTTTGCATAATAAAGGACGATGTATAGTCTATTTAATTGATTGCGTAAAAAATGGACGATGTATAGTCCATCTAATTTTTTGCATAAAAAAGGACGATGTATAGTCCATCTAATTTTTGCATAAAAATTGGACGATATATATCCTCCATTTAATTGTTTTCAAAAATGGGCGATGTATAGTCCATTTAATTTTTTCCATAAAAAAGGACGATGTATAGTCCATGTAAATTTTTTCGTTAAAAGGACAATGTATAGCCCATTTAATTTTTTGTAAAAATGGACGATGTATAGTCCATTTAATTTTTTGCGTCAAAAATGGACGATGTATAGTCCATTTAATTTTTTGCATAAAAAAGGACGATATATAGTCCATTTAATTTTTTTCATGAAAAAGGACGATATATAGTCCTTTTAATTTTTTGCATAAAAAAGGACGATGTATAGTCCATGTAAATTTTTTCGTTAAAAGGACAATGTATAGCCCATTTAATTTTTTGTAAAAATGGACGATGTATAGTCCATCTAATTTTTTGCGTGAAAAATGGATGATGTATAGTCCATTTAATTTTTTGCGTCAAAAATGGACGATGTATAGTCCATGTAAATTTTTTC
This sequence comes from Nowickia ferox, assembly GCA_936439885.1. Taxonomy (NCBI): domain Eukaryota; kingdom Metazoa; phylum Arthropoda; class Insecta; order Diptera; family Tachinidae; genus Nowickia; species Nowickia ferox. Next base: position 105,595,067 of record OW387025.1, read on the forward strand.
GTTAAAAGGACAATGTATAGCCCATTTAATTTTTTGTAAAAATGGACGACGTATAGTCCATTTAATTTTTCCATAAAAAAGGACGATGTATAGTCCATTTAATTTTTTGCGTCGAAAATGGACGATTTATATTCCATTTAATTTTTTCCATAAAAAAGGACGATGTATAGTCCATCTAATTTTTTGCGTCAAAAATGGACGATGTATTGTCCATTTAATTTTTTGCATAAAAAAGGACGATGTATAGTCCATTTAATTTTTTGTGTCAAAAATGGACGATGTATTTTTTTCCATTAAAAAATGGACGATGTATATATAGTCCATGTAATTTTTTGCAAAAAAAACGACGATGCATAGTCCATTTAATTTTTTGCACAAAAAAGGACGATGTATAGTCCATTTAATTTTTTTCATGAAAAAGGACGATATATAGTCCTTTTAATTTTTTGCATAAAAAAGGACGATGTATAGTCCATTTAATTTTTTGCGTCAAAAATGGACGATATATATATAGTCCATTTAATTTTTTGCATAAAAAAGGACGATGTATAGTCCATTTAATTTTTTGCATAAAAAAGGACGATGTATAGTCCATTCAATTTTTTGCATAAAAAAGGACGATGTATAGTCCATTTATTTTTTTGCGTCAAAAATGGACGATGTATAGTCCATTTAATTTTTTGCATAAAAAAGGACAATGTATAGTCCATTTAATTTTTTCCATAAAACAAGATGATTTATAGTCCATCTAATTTTTGGCATAAAAAATGGACGATGTATAGTCCACCTATTTTTTTCCGTAAAAAATGGACGATGTATAGTAATAGTTTGCGTAAAAAATGGACGATGTATAATCCATCTAATTGTTTTCATAAAAAGGACGATGTATAGTCCATTTAATTTTTTGCATAAAAAAGGACGATGTATAGTCCATTTATTTTTTTGCATACAAAAGGCCGATGTATAGTGCATCCATTAAATAGTTTGAGTAAAAAATGGACGATGTTTAGTCCATGTAATTTTTTGCGCCAAAAATGGACGATGTATAGTCCATCTAATTTTTTGCGTAAATAATTGACGATGTATAGTCCAAGTAATTTTTGGCATAAAAAGGACAATGTATAGTCCACCTATTTTTTTGCGTCAAAAATGGAAGATGTATAGTCCATCTAATTTTTTGCGTAAAAAAAGGACGATGTATAGTCCACCTTTTTTTTTGCGTAAAAAATTGACGATGTATAGTCCATGTAATTTTTTGCAAAAAAAACGACGATGTATAGTCCATTTAATTTTTTGCACAAAAAAGGACGATGTATAGTCCATTTAATTTTTTGCATAAAAAAGGACGATGTATAGTCCATCTAATTTTTTGCGTGAAAAATGGACGATGTATAGTCCATTTAATTTTTTGCATAAAAAAAGAATAATGTATAGTCCATATCATTTTTGGCGTAAAAAATTGACGATGTATAGTCCATTTAATTTTTTGCATAAAAAAGGACGATGTATAGTCCATCTAATTTTTTCCATAATAAAGGACGATGTATAGTCTATTTAATTGATTGCGTAAAAAATGGACGATGTATAGTCCATCTAATTTTTTGCATAAAAAAGTACGATGTATAGTTCATCTAAATTTTGCATAAAAATTGGACGATATATATTCTCCATTTAATTTTTTTAAAAAATGGACGATGTATATAGTCCATTAAATTTTTTGCATAAAAATGGACGATGTATAGTCCATGTAAATTTTTTCGTTAAAAGGACAATGTATAGCCCATTTAATTTTTTGCATAAGAAAGGACGATGTATAGTCCATTTAATTTTTTGCGTCGAAAATGGACGATTTATATTCCATTTAATTTTTTCCATAAAAAAGGACGATGTATAGTCCATTTAATTTTTTGCGTCAAAAATGGACGATGTATAGTCCATGTAAATTTTTTCGTTAAAAGGACAATCTATAGCCCATTTAATTTTTTGTACAAATGGACGATGTATAGTCCATTTAATTTTTTGCGTCAAAAATGGACGATGTATAGTCCATTTAATTTTTTGCATAAAAAAGGACGATGTATAGTCCATCTAATTTTTTGCGTGAAAAATGGACGATGTATAGTCCATTTAATTTTTTGCTTCAAAAATGGACGATGTATAGTCCATGTAAATTTTTTCGTTAAAAGGACAATGTATAGCCCATTTAATTTTTTGTAAAAATGGACGATGTATAGTCCATTTAATTTTTTGCATAAAAAAGGGCGATGTATAGTCCATCCATGAAATATTTTGAGTAAAAAATGGACGATGTATAGTCCATTTAATTTTTTGCATACAAAAGGACGATGTATAGTCCATCCATGAAATATTTTGAGTAAAAAGTGGACGATGTCTAGTCCATGTAATTTTTTGCGCAAAAAATGGACGATGTATAGTCCATCTAATTTTTAGTATAGTCCATGTAATTATTTGCATAAAACAGGACCATGTATAGTCCATATAATTTTTTGAGTGAAAAATGGATGATGTATAGTCCATGAAATATTTTGCGTAAAAAATGGACGATGTATAGTCCATGTAAATTTTTTCGTAAAAAGGACGATGTATACTCCATGTAATTTTTTGCATAAAAAAGGACGATGTATAGTCCATCTATTTTTTTCCGTAAAAAATGGACGACGTCTAGTCCATCTAATTGTTTGCTTAAAAAAGGACGATTTATAGTCCATGTTAATTTTTTCGTAAAAAGGACGATGTATAGTCCATGTAATTTTTTGCATAAAAAAGGACGATGTATAGTCCATGTAATTTTTTGCGTCAAAAATGGACGATGTATAGTCCATCTAATTTTTAGTATAGTCCACGTAATTATTTGCATAAATCAGGACCATGTATAGTCCATCTAATTTTTTGCATAAAAAAGGACGATTTATAGTCCATCTAATTGTTTGCATAAAAAAGGACGATTTATAGTCCATGTAAATTTTTTCGTAAAAAGGACGATGTAGAGTCCATGTAATTTTTTGCATAAAAAAGGACGATGTATAGTCCATATAATTTTATGTGTACAAAATGGACGATGTATAGTCCATTTAATTTTTTGCATAAAAAAGGACGATGTATAGTCCATCTAATTTTTTGCATAAAAAAGGACGATTTATAGTCCATGTAATTTTTTGCGTAAAAAAGGACGATGTATAGTCCATGTAAATTTTTTCGTAAAAAGGACGATGTATAGCCCATTTAATTTTTTGTGTACAAAATGGACGATGTATAGTCCATCTAATTTTTTGCGTAAAAAATGGACGATGTATAGTCCAGTCCATCTAATTTTTTGCGTAACAATTTGACGATGTATTGTCCATCTAATTTTTTGCGTAAAAAATGGACGATGTATAGTCCATCTAATTTTTTGCGTAAAAAGGACGATGTATAGTCCATCTAATTTTTAGCGTAAAAAATGGACGATGTATAGTCCATCTAACTTTTTGCGTAAAAAACGGACGATGTATAGTCTATCTATTTTTTTGCGTAAAAAATAGACGATGTATAGTCCATCTAATTTTTTGCGTAAAAAATTGACGATGTATAGTCCATCTAATAAAAATGACGATGTATAGTCCATGTAATTTTTTGCGTAAAAAAGGACGATGTATAGTATATGCAAATTTTTTCGTAAAACGGACGATGTATAGCCCATTAAATTTTTTCCGTAAAAAAGGACGATGTATAGTCCATCTAATTTTTTGCGTAAAAAATGGACGATGTATAGTCCAGTCCATTTAATTTTTTGCGTAAAAAATTGACGATGTATTGTCCATCTAATTTTTTCCGTAAAAAATGGACGATGTATAGTCCATATAATTTTTTGCATTCAAAATGGACGACGTATAGTCCATCTAATTTTTTGCGTAAAAAATCGACGATGTATATTCCATCTAATTTTTTGCATAAAAAAGGACGATGTATAGTCCATCTAATTTTTTGCGTAAAAAATGGACGATGTATAGTCCATTTAATTTTTTGTATAAAACAGTACGATGTATAGCCCAACTAATTTTTTGCGGCAAAAATGGACGATGTATAGTCCATCTAATTTTTTGCGTCAAATATGGACGATGTTAGTCCATTTAACTTTTTGCATAAAAAAAAAACAATGTTAGCCCATCTAATTTTTTCCATCTAATTTTTTGCATAAAAAAGGACGATTTATAGTCCATGTAATTTTTTGCGTAAAAAAGGACGATGTATAGTCCATGTAAATTTTTTCGTAAAAAGGACGATGTATAGGCCATTTAATTTTTTGTGTACAAAATGGACGATGTATAGTCCATCTATTTTTTTGCGTAAAAAATGGACGATGTCTAGTCCATCTAATTGTTTGCATAGAAAAGTACGATTTATAGCCCATTTAAATTTTTTCGTAAAAAGGACGATGTATAGTCCATCTAACTTTTTTCGTAAAAAGGACGATGTATAGCCCATTTAAGTTTTTGTGTTCCAAATGGGCGATGTATAGTCCATCTAATTTTTTGCATAAAAAAGGACGATGTATAGTCCATCTAATTTTTTGCGTAAAAAATGACGATGTATAGTCCATCTATTTTTTTGCGTAAAAAATGGACGATGTCTAGTCCATCTAATTGTTTGCATAGAAAAGTACGATTTATAGCCCATCTAATTTTTTCCATAAAAAAGGACGATTTATAGTCCATGTAATTTTTTGCGCAAAAAGTGGACGATGTATAGTCCATCTAATTTTTAGTATAGTCCACGTAATTATTTGCATAAAACAGGACCATGTATAGTCCATCTAATTTTTTGCCTAAAAAATGGACGATGTCTAGTCCATGTAATTTTTTGCATACAAAAGGTCGATGTAGAGTGCATGTAATTTTTTGTATAAAAAAGGACGATTTATAGTCCATCTAATTGTTTGCATAAAAAAGGACGATGTATAGTCTATCTAATTTTTTCCATAAAAAAGGGCGATGTATAGTCCATTTAATTTTTTGTGTACAAAATGGACTATGTATATTCCACCTAATTGTTTGCATTCAAAATTGACGACGTATAGTCCATCTAATTTTTTGCGTAAAAAATGGACGATGTATAGTCCATCTAATTTTTTGCATAAAAAAGAACGATGTATAGTCCATCTATTTTTTTGCGTAAAAAATGGACGATGTCTAGTCCATCTAATTGTTTGCATAAAAAAGGAAGATGTATAGTCCATCTAACTTTTTGCGTAAAAAATGGACGATGTATAGTCCATCTAACTTTTTGCGTAAAAAATGGACGACGTTTAGTCCATCTAATTTTTTGCGTAAAAAAGGACGATTTATAGTCCATGTAAATTTTTTCGTAAAAAGGACGATGTATAGTCCATCTAATTTTTAGTATAGTCAATGTAATTATTTGCATAAAACAGGACCATGTATAGTCCATCTAATTTTTGAGTGAAAAATGGACGATGTATAGTCCATGAAATATTTGACGTAAAAAATGGACGATGTATAGTCCATGTAAATTTTTTCGTAAAAAGGACGATGTATAGTCCATGTAATTTTTTGCATAAAAAAGGACAATGTATAGTCCACCTATTTTTTTGCGTAAAAAATGGACGATGTCTAGTCCATCTAATTGTTTGCATAGAAAAGGACGATTTATAGCCCATTTAAATTTTTTCGTAAAAAGGACGATGTATAGTCCATCTAACTTTTTTCGTAAAAAGGACGATGTATAGCCCATTTAAGTTTTTGTGTTCCAAATGGGCGATGTATAGTCCATCTAATTTTTTGCATAAGAAAGGACGATGTATAGTCCATCCAATTTTTTCCGTAAAAAATGGACGATGTATAGTCCATCTAATTTTTTGCATAAAAAAGGAAGATGTATAGTCCATATAACTTTTTGCGTAAAAAATGGACGACGTTTAGTCTATTTAATTTTTTTCGTAAAAAATGGACGATGTATAGTCCATCTAATTTTTTGCGTAAAAAGGACGATGTATAGTCCATCTAATTTTTAGCGTAAAAAATGGACGATGTATAGTCCATCTAACTTTTTGCGTAAAAAACGGACGATGTATAGTCTATCTATTTTTTTGCGTAAAAAATAGACGATGTATAGTCCATCTAATTTTTTGCGTAAAAAATTGACGATGTATAGTCCATCTAATTTTTTGCGTAAAAAATTGACGATGTATAGTCCATCTAATTTTTTGCGTAAAAAATAGACGATGTATAGTCCATCTAATTTTGTGCGTAAAAAATTGACGATGTATAGTCCATCTAATTTTTTGCGTAAAAAAGGACGATGTATAGTCCATCTAATTTTTTGCGTAAAAAATGGACGATGTATAGTCCATCTAATTTTGTGCGTAAAAAATTGACGATGTATAGTCCATCTAATTTTTTGCGTAAAAAAGGACGATGTATAGTCCATCTAATTTTTTGCGTAAAAAATGGACGATGTATAGCCCAGTCCATCTAATTTTTTGCGTAAAAAATTGACGATGTATTGTCCATCTAATTTTTTGCGTAAAAAAGGACGATGTATAGTCCATATAATTTTTAGCGTAAAAAAGACGATTATTAATTAGTCCATTAATTTTTTGCATAAAAAAGTACGATGTATAGTCCATGTAATTTTTTGTGTAAAAAATGGACGTTGTATAGTCCATTTAATTTTTTGCGTAAAAAATGGATGATGTATAGTCCATTGAATTTTTTGCATAAAAAAGGACGATGTATTATTTATTTTTTTGCGCAAAAACTGGACGATGTATAGTCCATTTAATTTTTTGAGTAAAAAATGGACGATGTATAGTCTATTTAATTTTTTGCGTAAAAGATGGACGATGTATAGTCCATGTAATTTTTTGCGGAGAAAATGGACTATGTATAGTCCATTTAATTTTTTCCATAAAATAATTTGTTGTATGAGAAATAAACGATGTATAGTCCATTTAATTTTTTGCATGAAAAATAGTCCATTTAATTTTTTACATAGAAAAGGGACGATGTATAGTCCATTTAATTTTTTGCATAAAATAATTTTTTGTATGAAAAATAAACGATGTATAGTCCATGTAATTTTTTCCGTCAAAAATGGACGATGTATAGTCAATTTATTTTTTTGCGTAAAAACTGGACGATGTATAGTCCATTTAATTTGTAGTGTAAAAAATGGACGATGTATAATCCATCTAATTTTTTGCCTAAAACTAGACGATGTATAGTCCATCTAATTTTTAGCGTAAAAAACGGACGATGTATAGTCTATCTAATTTTTTGAGTAAAAAAGGACGATGTATAGTCCATATAATTTTTAGCGTAAAAAAGACGATTATTAATTAGTCCATTAATTTTTTGCATAAAAAAGTACGATGTAATTTGAAGTATGAAAAATTAATCTAATTTTTTGTATAAAAAGTGGACGATGTGTAGTCCTTTTAATTTTTTGCCTGAAAAACCAACGATTTAATTAAATTTTTTGCATTCTTTCAATTTCATTATATTTTTTGATTGAAGATATTTTTTGCTTGCAGTTACAGTGATTTTTCAGCACTTTTTAAAAATCCAACAATTTGTTAAAATTTGCAAAATTTCTTAAATTTCAGATAAAAAAATTGAAAAATTGTACTGAAAATTTTTATCACTTGTATTATATAAGTTTTTTTTAGAGGTATAGAACTTCGAATTGAAATAAAACACAAGAAAATCGTTTTAATGTCCATCAATTTGGCTTTATTGGAAGGATAATTTTATGCCATTAACGTTTAAATATGATTTCGGGCATGTGGCCGCCGCGGCTGGCTCGAATAAAGCCAATTCTACAGGTCCAATTTTCAACCACTTTTTCGAGCATATGGGGCCGTATGTTGGCAATAACGCCACGAATGTTGGCTTCCAAGTCCCCTAACGTTTCTGGTTTGTTGGGGTAGACGAGCGACTTCACATATCCCCAAAGAAAATAATCCAATGGTGTCAAATCACACGATCTTGGTGGCCAATTGACAGGTCCATTCCGCGAAATTATGCGCTCATCGAATGTTTCCTTCAATAAATCGATTGTGACGTGCGCTGTGTGGCATGTAGCGCCGTCTTGTTGGAACCACAACTCATCCACATTCATGCCATCCAATTCGGGAACAAAATAGTCGGTTATTGCTGTGCACGGTGGCGAATCGATTCATTCGGGTCCTCTTCAACACTTTGCTCTACGGCGGCAATTGTTTCTTCGGTGCGCACTGTTCGACGTCTCTGCGGATGCGTATTATCACATAGAGTAAACGTAGTGCGAAAACGATCCATGGTTAACCGAATTAATTGCTCTGATGGACGATTATGTCGACCATAAACTTCGCGAACTGAACCATTATTTTCGAAATAAATTTGCACGATTTGCAAGCGTTGTTCTTTTGTCAAAATGTTCATGATGAAATGGCAAACCAATCTAAATATTAATCACTTGACAGCTGACAAAATGGCCGCCAGTTAAAAAAGTGATGCCAACTTAAAGTTCTATACCTCAATAAAAAACATCCATTAGTTTGTTGTAAATATGGAATTTTTAAGTGAATTGAACGACTTTTTAAAGGTTTGACAGTTTTCTTCAAAGTTTCAGTCTAATCTTGTATTCTTATCGAAATTTAAAATTTTGGTTATGATTTAGTTGATTCCTGCCACAAAACCCTTTTTCTTTCTATTTACTTCATTGTTTTTAATTTTTGAAAATTTCAGGCGATTTTTGGTTTGTTCATATTCATATTTTTTTATTGATTTGAGCATTTTCTCTTAAATTTCGGTTATATTCGGTATGAATTAATTTTCTGAGTCTCTATATAGATACATATATTTTTTTTTTAATTTGAATTAATTTTCCGAGTTTCTATATATATACATATATATTTTTTTTAAGTTTGAGTGTTTGTTTTTAACAACAACAACAATTCATTGTGTTTAATAAAATTCAAATTCTTTAAAGTTGATTTCATATAACGTTCATGTTTCTATAAAGAAAGCAAACTTTTTGAAGTTATTCCACTTACGGAATTATAATTCCTGTTGTAATTCCTTTGTACAATTTCTAACTCGTTCACCTTTCGTAAATTAAGCTTCTGAAAATGAAGGAATATTTTACATTTTTTTTCATCGGCTAATTGCACAAAGGGTATGGATGGATCTGATGCTTACAGAAAAAACAGACGTAATTGATAATGTATTCAGCCAAATTCTGGCTTCCTTGTGCTTCGAAACTGTTGGCGTACAACAAAAACTGCAACAGTAAAAGTAAAGTAAAAGTTACAAAATAAGTCATTTGTTAAGATTTCATTGACAGGTTGTTGTGAGGTGCATATGACAAGCTCAGTAACAAATTGATGGAAGCGAAAGTACATAGTTTCAACAATTACTTGTGCAAATCACATAAAATTGTGTAAGTGTAAACATTCATGCGAGATGCTGAAGATGGCTTAAAAGCACATACCAGGAAGAAAAGCCACACTCAGTGTTCAAATAAATATGTAACAAGCAGGCAGACAGACAAACAGATAGTCAAACAGACAGCCGGGGAATTTATATTGGCTCTTGTTATAATTGTGAGGTAACTTTGTAATATTAATGCTGCACAAATTGTTGCATGCCACAAACTTTATCATAATGCTTCAATAGTGTCATCAGTAGTTTTGTAAAAGTGACAAGAAGACAAGTTGGCTAAATTCAAGCGGAAAAACTAACTATCACTTTTTGCTTCAACTTTGCAACATATTTGACAAATGAACTTTTTTTCTTTGCAACACACTTGACAAATGACTTGGTTTTATTTGCTAATAAGAAAACTTTTTATTTAAAATGTTTTTTTTTGTGTGGCTCTGCGTTAACGAACGCGTTTCCCTGTAATTAGCATTTTCTGAGAAATTAAATTTAAAAAAAAATTTTATTTTTTGCCACGAAAATGGTTTTAATTAAATGAAAAGAAATAAAAAAAATATTACTTTTTGTTTATTAAAAACTCCCTAAATGTTCTTTTATGTGTGTTTAATAAAGTTATGAAAAGGAACAGAGATGGACAACTCACAGGTGATGGACGTGAGCAAATTATTTGAAATGGAGAGTGTTTCAATCAGACGTTTGCTTTTAAAAAAAATATCTATTTTTTAACAGCTGTGATGACTCAATCGGTAACTACTTGACAGATGGCAAGTAAAAAATACGATTTATGCTTCAACAATGCATTCAAATTATTGAAATTCAGAAAAAAAATTGTGGTCAAAAAAATCGCCAAAAAGAAAAAAGAGTCAAAACTGGAAAAATCGCTAAAACTAAAAATATGTATTGTAAAGCCTGGTACTCTGTTCACAATTTCGTGCGAAATGCTGTCAAACTACATATAAAAGTATTTGGTGTGAAATATTTGCGAAATAAATTCGCAAAAGTACTAATCTGTTCTTGTTGTGAAAAACACATAAAATCATGTCTTTCCATGCAAAATTAGTCTGGCATCATTTTAGTTTAGCTGCGAAACAACATGAGCAGTGCTTTTTTCGCACGGAATTTTAACAATGTTGCATACTTTCAAGCAATAAAAGCAAGAAATTTATGAAAAAAACCGCGAGTTGGGCTACATTTAGTACATGTCAAATTTTTCACGCGAAATAATCAATGGTGCTGAAAACAAAAACAAAAAAATTGCAAAAAAACCGAAAAAATCACCTAAACGAATAAGCGACAAAACCAAAAGAAATCGCCAAGATAAGGAAGCCCTGTTGGAACAATTCGTGTGCGAGTCAAAGTCGCACTTTGCTGAATTTATTTAAATACTTATAATAAGATTAAGCCTCTTATTGAAAGACCTTTAAAAAAGCCGTGTGCAATCATAAGTGAGAAACGTTGCCGCTTTAAGTATTTCTAAAGGCTGGATGTTTTAACGCTTCCAGGAAGACCGACGAATTAAAAAAAAAAAATTATAAAAAAAACGGAAAAAACTGACTTTGCGCTTGTAGTGCACGTGGTAAAAATAAAAAATAAACATAATTCCTTTCCTAGAAAGTTTAAAACGCATTAAACTTAAAAAAGTAAAATTTTTGATTTTCAATAATTTTTTTGAAATAAACAAGTGAAATTAACTTAAACACAAATTCTTTTTCTCCGTAGCTCACTTCTTATTTTTTATATTTTGTCTGGCCTGTAACCTGTACGTTTCGCTTGATACAGATGTTGCAGTTGAATAAATTCCTTGGAATGTATGTGCAACATTCTCAGCTAACGTCTTCGTAGTACCTTGCGGCATTTGTATGCATTCGTGCTACAATAACTTGAAGCTCATTTTGTGTGTTTTTTTACTCTCAATGTGAGGGCAACCTTGAAATGACATAATTCCCTTTGTATTTTCAATGCTCTTCTTCTTCGTCTTGCTGTTGTTGTAGTTATTGCTGTTTTGTATCATTCTTTTCATTTCCGTCTTTAGCAATTTCTCCACATTGTTGTGCAAGCTTAAGTGTTCAACTCGTACAAAAACACATACATACGAGTATGTCGATATGTACCACTGTTGCTCTTGTTTTCCTTTGTTAGAAAAATGTTTGTGGCGGGAGTGATGGGCGCGGTATGTGGCAACGTTGAGCGGGGCTGTTTGAATAGGTAGAAAGGAATTTACAGATTTACTTTAAGGCAAAAGTAGCACAAAATATCTGTGTTAGTTGTATCAAACCGTTAGCAGCCGGGCAACAACAACAACATGCTGTCATATGATTGCATTTTAGAAACACATAAACATTTCTGTACATAAACATTCCCACTCACATGTGCATACAAACATGTGTACGAGTATGTATGTAAGTCCATGTTCGTTATTGTTGTGTGTACACGGATGATTTGAAGGACAGTACTGCCAGCCACATACATACATACATTCATTCAACTGTGATTTATTTTTCTTGGGTGTGACAGAATTTAGTGCAAACAAGTGCATGACTTTTTTACTTTTGTTTAGTATTGCTATTTTTGGAATTTTACACAGTACAGTAAATTAGTTTTTCCTAATAAAAGACAATTGAAAGCAGAGCAATTTTGTTTCCTTGGGCAGATATGCAGCTACTTTTTACAAAACAAATACCAAATCATTTTAAAGTATTTTTCTCGTAAATAATTTTAAAAATAAGCTCCCTTTTGTGGGAAGTAGTCATAAGAAAATAACATATTTGTTGATAATAAATATTTGTACATATTGTGCCATAACCGCCAAAAAAGCTTAAAAGATCTTATCTTGGAACTTAATTTTTTTTTACGAAAATCGACTGTTCACGATTGTAGGTAATCGATTTCCATTAAAAACCGAAGTTCAAAATATATGTCGCTTTATCTTTTTTGGCGGCTAAGGCTCGATATGTATTCGTATTAAAAGAAAAACAAACAAAAATATTTAAATGTATTAATTGAAATTTAAAATGCGTAAATATTATTTGTATATACATATGTAATTGAATAATTTTGAGCCTAAAAGCGATAACAGCATAAGTCGACTTAAAACAAAACTTAGTTTTACATAAATATTTGCACATTTTGATTTTGTTAAAAAAAAACGTTCATATGTTAAAAGGTGTTTTGCCCGACATACGTGGTTATTCGTCTATGTTCTGGCTTCAACATCGTTTTCAAAAACAATTTTATACCGACTAAGATTTGCATACTGAAAATTTTATCTCAAACGAGATTTATTATGCAGAAAATTTTGTCCCAAACAAGAAATTTTATTCGACAAATTTTATACGCAAAAGATCATATCGCAGACAATATTTTCATAAACTGAAGACTTTGTCTCAAACAAGATATTTTATACAGAAAATTATGTAAACAATTTTTTCTTAAAATATATTGTCTCAAATATGATCTATAAATAAAACAAAAATTTTATTTACAGAAGAAGATTTATCCATAAGGAATGAAGAATAAAGATACAGAAAATTTTGTCCCAAACTAGATTTTCGTCAACGAAAATCTGAAAACCAGACTTCCTTTACAGAAAATTTTGTCCCAATTACGATTTTACTTGCAACCAATTTCGTTCCAAACAAGATTTTCTGTAACGAAAATTTTATCTCAAACGAGATTTACTATACCAAAAAGATTGTCCCAATCTAGCTTTAGTATAAAGAAAATTTAAACTTATCAAACTAGATTTATTATAACTGGTATACAAAAAGTTATGTGCCAAATAAAGTTTTCTATGCAAAATGTTTAGTCCTAAACAAGAGTTTTTCTATAGAAAATCGTATCAAAATATTCAAATCAAGATATTCCATAGAAAGAATTTTGTTCCTATATTCATTACGTATAGAAAATTTTGTCCCAAACAAGAATTTTTATATTATAATTATGTGCCAAACAAAAATTTCTATGCAAACAATTCTGTCCAAAAAATTAGTTTTTCTACGACAACTTTTATGGAAACAAGATATTCCATAGAATAAATTTTGTCCCAACAAAGATTTTCTGTCCTAAAGAAGAAAAAATTTTCTTAAACTAAATTTTCTATACAAATTTTTACATCAAATGTAATTTTTTATAATGAAAATTTTATGCCAAACCAGATTTTTTTATATAGAAAGTTTTATCCTAAGCAAGAATTTTCACACAGATAATGTCACAAACAAAATTTTTAAATAAAAAAAATGTTGCAGATATATTTTTTTTATTAACAAAACTTTCTATCAACCAGATTTTTATACATCAACTTTTGTCCAAACAAGATTTTCTATTGAAAAAATGTTGTCCCAAAGCAGACATGATGGATATAATAAATTTTGCCCAAGCAATATATTGTAAATTGTTCAATTCGAAAATTTTGTCCCAAATAAGGTTTATCGTACAGAAAAATTTGTCCCAAACACGATTTTTTTACAGAGAATTTTGTCTTAAACTAAATTTCCTATGTAAACAATTTTGTTTCAAACATGATTTATCACAGATAGAAAATATTGTCACAAACAAGATTTTTTATACAGAAAAGTGTGCATCAAACAAAATTTTTATATAAAAATTAATTGCATTGAACAAAATTGTTTAAATATATACATATGTACAATGTCATATGTATATATTTATACATATGTATAGTATGTATAGGAAATCTAACTCAACTAAATTCTTAATTAAGTGTAGACTGATAAATAAATATTATTTAATATTTCATTAACTAAGAAGATTTTTAATTTAGAAAAAAAAACATAATATTTACAATATCATATCATAATATTTCATACGATTCATTTTTCCTAGAACTCACAATGACAACAGATACGCATATTTCAAGGGTAATTTGAGAACAAATGATAGACGATGGAATATTCAGTTGCATTTTTTCTCTTTGTTCTGAGCTTTTGTTTTCAAAATCTATTTTTAAAACGGAAACGAAAATAATACAACAACGCGATTGTGTTCCGCCACATTATTTAAGTGTATGTTGTCATACGCTAGAGATGGTTACAGCTCACGTAATTGGCGTGAATGAATTTAATTATACAGAGCATTTCGTTCTTGAAAGTGCTTTTCTTTAGCATGAAAAAATTCAGCGCGACTAAGCGTGGATTTGGGGGAATTTACGCTTGAATGAAAAATTGGTAAGTGCATTTGGAATAAACTTTGCACGTGAGTATTTTCGATTAAAAATGTACTCACGCTTCCTTCTCTACTGTACATAAGCTACCTGTGTTTCTTTTTACGTAAAATAGTTGTTAGAATTTAAAAAGAGAATGAAAAATACTTGATAATTTCTAACAAGCTTGCATGTACCACTCGAGTGCTGTGTTTAACAACCAGAGGCGTACAGGAATGGTTTCACTGTACCCCAATTTTATAGTTTTTTTTTTAGTACATTCGGAATAAGATTTGTACATCCTTGTATTAGTAAACGGGGGCAATTGTTATAAGAATCTGACTCTAAAATTAAGCAAAACGTTTCCTCAATTTGCGTATTGGCATAAAAACAAAATATAACCTTATAACTTCCTTGATTATCAACATTAAGTGTAACATAATAATCAACATTTGCAGCAGACTTTCTCTCAGCATTTTTACACTTTGGAATGTTTCTACTTTTCTGCATCCAATTGTCTTCATCCCATAACTACAATTTTGTTTGCTTTAAGAACTTGAAAAGGATTACGGATTATCTGCTTATGAATGCTGTGTATTAAAAGAACTGTAAGAGTGTTATTATCTTAACAATAGTAATAAAATCCTTCTGTTGCTCTTTTTAGTTTACTTTATAATTTACTTGTGCTTCTGATGCAATAGTCGATTTCATTTTCA
Source organism: Nowickia ferox (assembly GCA_936439885.1). Lineage (NCBI taxonomy): Eukaryota > Metazoa > Arthropoda > Insecta > Diptera > Tachinidae > Nowickia > Nowickia ferox. Next base: position 105,610,381 of record OW387025.1, read on the forward strand.
TCTTCCCACATAGAAATTATAAAAATGTATGTCAGTGAGTAGCATCCTTTTGCTGCATATTAAGTTTATTATTCCGTCTCAGTCCACCTTTTAAGCAAACAAGAAGTACACTCGTGTTAAAGTATTTAAGTGCATTTTCATGAATAAAAGTTTTCTATTTCAATGGAAATGGAAAATAAGCTTAGATAACAATCACACACATACACATTCGATTGTAAAATTAGAAGAGTTGTAAAGTGGAAAAATAAACGTTTATTGCACATGTCATTTGAAACTACTAACAACTTAAAAATAAAATTAAATATAGAAAAATAAAATAAAATTTATTATTCTTAAAGTTTAAATAGAATTTTTTAATTTTTCTTTTTGTTTCCGTTTTTTTTTGTTCACAAAATAAATGTAGCTTTGTGTGTTATTTTCTAGGAAAATTTAGCTTAAATGCAATTTTATTTGGGAACAAAGTAATATTTTGTCTTTAATTAAACATTTTGCAAAAGTTTTTAAAGCACTTTTTTACGAAAAAAAAACTAAATACCATTTGAAAAATTATATTATCTGAAATTTTTTAATCTAATTTTTCGATATCTTTTAAATGTATAAATAAAGAAATTTTTTAAGCTTTATGTCTGATTTTATACTTATAATTTTTATATTGAATATTTCGTTAACTTCTTCAGCATATATAAATATTACTTATTTTTTAATTTTTATTTTTTTTAATATAAATAAATAAAGACACAAAGCTTAAAAATTAATTTAATTATTATCTCATCTACAAATAAAACATAAATTTAGATTATTTATTCACATTTATGCGGCCTGTTGTAAAAAATATTTTTTTAAAGGCCTTTTAATGCGTTTACTTTAAAGTATTTTTTCGAGAAATTTCGGCACCTTAAAACTGTTATAAAAAGTAATTTTTCAGTATTTTTTAAGGAAATTTTTTATGTGAGACTTTTTCCAAAAGCACTATATGAAAAAGTACTTTTCTGAAATAAAATATATTTTTTTAAATATACTTTTTTATAATGTCCTTTTTTAAAACGTACTTTTTTAAAAGGTATTTTTTAAATAAAATAATTTTATAAAAGGTACTTTTTTAAAAGGTACTTCTTAAAAGGTACCTTTGTTTTGTTCAAAAGGTACTTTTTTGAAAGGTACTCTTTTAAAAGGTTTTTTTGCAATGTACTCTTATTAAAGGTACTTTTTGTAAAGGTACTTTTTAAAATGTAATTTCTTAAAAAGTACTTTTTGTAAAAGTACTTTTTTTAATGGTACTTTTTTAAAAGGTAGTTTTTCATAAGGTACTTTTTTAAACTGTACTTTTTTAAACGGTACTTTTTTAAACGGTACTTTTTTAAAAGGTACTTTTTTAAAAGGTACTTTTTTAAAATTTACTTTTTTAGAAGGTTCTTTTTACTTTCTTTTAATGTACTTTTTTTGCAATGCAATTTTTGAAAAAAAAAATTAAAAGCCCTTTTTTAAGAGGTACTTTTTTGCATTTAAGTTTCTTAATAGTTCTTCTTAAAAAGTACTTATCTATTTTCTTTAGAAAAGTCCTTTTTTTGTATATTTAAATTTTTTAAAGGTACTTAAACGGTGCTGGGTTAAAAAGATCTTTTTTAATAGGTCTTCTTCTTAAAAGTAATATTTAAAAATTACTACTTAAAGAAGTATTTTACAAGGTTTAATTTTAAGGCGTTATTTTTTATAACTATATAATATTTTTTTGTATAGTACCTTTTCAAAAATTAAAAGGTACTTTTTTAAGATTCTGCTTGGTAGCAGACCAAACTGAACCAGCCGACTTGTATATTGGAAGAATGCAAGTTTTTTTTTTATATAAATCCTTTAAATTTAATTTAATTTTATAGGCATTTTCTCATCTACTGAATGTCATGCCAAACTGTAGCGTTACTTAGAACTTGCCACTAGAAAATATTTTCTCTACTGTTGGGCTCTTAAAGTTCTCTCTTTTCTCCTGGAGATGTCTAGGTTATAAGATACCTTAAGGATGACTTTTGCTTGATCGACTCGGTCAAAACCCAAATCAACATTAAAATCGCCAAAAACTGTCGTATCATATCAACTTAGAATTGTTTTCCTTAAAAGAAAACAAAAACTCCCTTTATATGACGAGCAAAGGAAGTTCACTGTTTGCACTGGCCCTTATTACATATTTTATTTTATTTTCGTTAAGAATTACTGCCACAACATCTTTGTACGCAGCACAGACATTTTGACATATTTGTGAGATGTATTGTATGTATGCTTTCATTGATTGCTTAAGAGCAACATTGCTAACTTTTTGTCATAAAGTCACAATTTATGTTCTTATTGTTATTGTTCTATTAAATATTTTTTTATTTTTTCGCCCTATGGTTATCTATTCTTTTATGGATAATGGCAAAACTTTGTGGAAATAGTCCCTTTCAAAATGTCTTCTTTTACAGGTTGCTACATTTAATTAAGAGATTTATTTAAAACAAACTGCTTGAGTGCACAAATCACAAATATTATTCGTTGTTGGAGATTAAAAGTAAGTTTAAAAAAAGTAGGTTTTTAACGGTACGTCTGTCTGTTTTTTTTTTATTATTTTCTTCATATTAATAAGGATAATGATCCATAACATAACAAATAAAAAACAAAGTTTTCCATGACAGATTTATACTAAAATATTTGGTTAAAAGAAGTCTTTATATTTGCACACTTAAATATTTTAAATAAAACTTTTGTTTGAATTATGTAAGTGTGACCGCACAGAAAATATGTGCGGCTTTTTGAATAAACAAAAATGCTGAAATAAATGTGCTTAATGTGAACACGAAACAAATTCTCTTTTGTTTTTGAAATTTTGTAATTGAAATATTTGCTCATATTTTATTGCCTTTACGGTAAAAACACACGCACATGCAAAATTATAAACACTCTCGCACTGAGACCTGAGGCGTATGAGTATTCTTTATTGGAACAAAGAAATAAACAAAATAAATTAATCATACGCTCGTTATAGCGCCTTAAAGCAAAGATTCAAACCATGTTTGTTTAATTTGTTTTTTAATCGATTTTAAGAGCTGGGTCCAACTCGTTCATTCGTTAATTTTTGCCACAAACCCATTTAAATTACATGGGTTCGATCAAAGGTTTGTGGCAAAAATGAACGAATGAACGAGTTGGACCCAGCTCTAAAGGTAACATATCGCTTTTAATTTTTTATGAACATATAAATTCATAAATTGGTACCACTCACTCTGGTTATTTGTTGTAACAAAATAAAGGAAACAAGTTTCCACAAAATTGCTGCATTTCAGTTCAGTTTATTTTCTGTGAAAACTCATTTATTATTCATACAATTTCCAACTGTAGCCCGCCCAGTTTTATAACTAAAACAAATACATTCATTCGAGTTCAAAGAGAAAACTTTAAAATTAACAATCAGTAGTAAGCAATAGAAAAATATTTGCATTGTTATTTTAAAAAACAAAAAGTTTCAATTTCTCTGTTTTATGCACATGAGTACAACAAATGACATTTATACGTACATAAATATATCGCTGCAACTAGCTATAGGGATAAAAAAAGATTCCAGCAAAATATTACAAAACAGGAAAAAAAATTAATTAAATAAAACAAAATATTTGTATATAAAAAAATAATTTACGAAGCTATTTGAAAAATTAAATAACTTTCATTTCATTTGATTGTGTCCTCTATTCTAAAAAATATGCCAAAGGAGTTTAAAAAATATTTAGTTTTCCACAAAAGAAGGTTTTAATAAAACAGATACATATGTATGCATATGTACTTACATATGTATGTATATGTATGTTGAAGCAGATGTGTATTTTACTGTAATAACAATTTCTTTTTCTTTTAAATTAAGCTAAAATTAAAAATGTACCTTATATTTAAGAGATACTTGGTATTAAAAACTTACTTTTTAAGAAAAACGTGATTTATATTAAAGAAGTATTTTTTTTTATTAAAAAGATACTTTTCATAAAAAAGTACCTTTTTCTAAAAAGCTAATTTTATAAAAATGTACTTTTTATTAAAAAGGTACTTTTTATTTAAAGGTACTTTTTATTAAAAAGGTACTTTTTATTAAAAAGATACTTTTTATTAAAAACGTACTTTTTATTAAAAAGGTACTTTTTATTAAAAATGTACTTTTAATTAAAAAGGTACTTTTTATTAAAGAGGTACTTTTTATTAAAAAGGTACTTTATATAAAAAAGATACTGTTTATTAAAAAGGTACTTTTTATTAAAATGGTACTTTTTGTTAAAAATTTTTTTTTATAAAAAGGTACTTTTTATTAAAAAGATAATTTTTATTAAAAAGGTACTTTTTATTAAAAAGGTACTTTTTATTAAAAAGGTACATTTGATTAAAAAGGTACATTTTATTAAAAAGGTACTTTTTATTAAAAAGGTACTTTTTATTAAGGGGTACTTTATATTTAAAAGGTACTTTTTATTGCAAAGGTACTTTTTATAAAAAAGTACTTTTAATTATAATGGTACTTTTTATTACAATGGTATTATTTATTACTATTATACTTTTTATTAAGAAGTGAATTTTAATTACAAAGGTACTTTTTAATAAAAGGTTACTTTTATCATTTATTATTATTATTATTATTATTTTAAATTACTGTTTTTTTAAACAGTTATTAATTTTTTGAAGTTATCTTTCCTGATTTTCCTGGACACTACTTGAACTTTATCGAACACGGTGGTTAATGTTTCGGCACATCTCCATTGTAATTTTTAGTGCTTTAAATTTTTCTATATTATTATTTATGTTTTACTTTAAAATTTTTTTATTATAATTTATTCATTATTTTGCAACTTTTGTTTTTTTAATGACTACGATAGATATTAACTGGATGCTTATTTTGAATTTATAAATGTTTAATTTATTATCTTAAATTTTATAGAAGGAGTGAGTTTACTCCTTCACCAGAAACTTCTACGAAGGCCTGTGGGAGCTAAGAAAAATAAATTGTGTCACACGTTGAGTGTTATTTATTGCCTTAAGTCAAATATAAAAGTTTTCTATTTTTTTTTTTTTTTTGCATTTTTTTATAGTAAAAACAAACCTACTACCGCTGCCACACATTCTATTAATACTTTCACAAAGGGAAACCGAATTCCTTGCTATGTCATGACATTGAATGTCATAATCCCTCTGGACATTTTTTTTCAAAAAAATACTATTTTCAAAAAAGTAATATTTTTAAAAAGTACTATTTTAAATATTTCCTAATAAGGTATATTTTCCTTTTTTTTTGTTATTCAAGTACTAATGTCTATTCTTTTTCAATAAGCTAACTTTTTTCAAATATAAACTTTTTTTCTAAACGCTGCTTATTTTAAAATTATATTTGTTCAAAAATGTTATTCATATTTTTTTCTAAAAGATACTTTTTTGCTAAAATGTACTTTTTCCAAGGGGTTTGAAAGCTCTTCTCCAAAACGTACTTCTTATACAAATTTATTTTTTTTCAATCTTTTTAGAATTTTTGAACGCAGTGACGACGTTAACGTTAACTTCAAGTAAAATCACAATTAAATTTCGATTCTCGTTTCGTAGTTAAAATTAAATTTGTAAAAAAAAAAAACTAATTAATTTATATTTTGATGGTTTAGCATGTTCAGGTGCATTTCCTTGCAGCTAACGGCTGGTACTCACTATCCCACACCATCGAGCGACTTGTGAGATGCAATCCTGGTATGATGGAGTTTATGAAAATTTTCAACAGACAATAACAATTATTAGATCAGGGTTGACTTTTTCGTAAGTCGTGCGATTGTGTAAGACAGTGAGTATCAGTCAGCCTAAAGCAACACTTCTCTAGACTTCAACCACAATTCAAAAAATCTTACAAAACGCAAAATATTCATAGAGAAATTCTCAATAAGTTATTATATATAATAGGCTAAGAAACGTTTTCGAAAACAACAATGCAGACATGCTAAGCCATTAACATATAAATTTTTTTAATTCGTATTCATTTTGGTGTGTGGCTGTGTATCTGTGTGTCTGAACGAGTCCACATACAGACCAAACGGCTGTACCGATCTTGATTTAGTTATTTTTTTGTTTTTAGCTATCTTTGAAGAAAATCGGACCAGCCGCTTAGAAGATATCGTTTGTATAGCGTCAACTGCGTCGGGGGTATTAAAAATTTGTATTTTTTGTTTGTTTTTTTTTTATTACAACAGCCTGATTTTTTTTTTTTTAATTTATTCTAAAGCAGATTCGCTATTTTTTAAGAATTTTACAAGAAACTTGCACAATTTTATTCTACTCAATAAAATAAAGTATTTCCATATTATTGTTTAATTCCAAAAATGTGTTTGTTTCTAGACTTTCTTTAAAATATTTAAAAACTTTTTAAGCATTTTACTTAAAACCTGCATTTTAGATTATTAGTAAAATGTCTATGCAGAAGTATTTTTTTTTTTTTGCATTAACCTGGATTTAAATTGGCAAATTTTCTTTAACGTTGAACTGTCTGCATGTAATGGGAATGTGGTGTTGAAAGACACTCAAAATATTTTGCAAATCTTTTCAGACAGAGAATGACAAAAATAAAATTAAAACAGATTTAAAACTTTTAAATAGAGACGCGAACAAAAAAAAAGTGATAAAACACATCTAACTACTCACCTAAAATTACCAGGGCATTACCCAGCAAACCTGCCAAACCAATAATACCAAAGAAGACTGGGACTATTGTTGAAACAACACGCTCTAATGGCCATTCAGCGTCCATTTCAAGGTCCATTTCCATGAGATTATCAGGGGGAAGGGTTGCATTGCCAGCACCACCACTGCCATCTGACATGGTGGCCGTGGGAAAGCGTGGTTGCTTGCCAATGGCAAATGTGATGTTGGCACATTCCGTGGCATTCAGCCACTCTGAACATGCAATGGCCAGTGAGGATGAGAGTGTTTGGGCCTGTGGGCTGGGTTGTTGTAAATGTTTCACTGACATGCTGTTGTGATTCGCTTGAAGATTTTTGTCATAGGCCATCGTAAGGTGACGTCAATTTGTAGGCTGACTGGAGGGATGTTAGCGCGGGTGGTTAAAGTCTTTTATATTTAGTAAACACAATTGCTTTTTATTAAATTCCAAAAACGTTCAGTAGAAATTGGCCCCGAGCAACATTTAGCCTTTCTTTGGCTTGCATGACTTCATTAGTGTAATTTAAGTTATTTCTAAAATGTCATTTCGTCCTTTTCGATAGTTTTATAAGCCTGCAAAAGATAAAAAGAAAAGTTTCTACAAAGTTATGAAAGTGTAAGTAAAATGTTTTTTGTTTTATTTAAATATCATTTGTAATCAAGTGAAACTTTCTACTCTTAAAGTGTGGAAAAGTTTTCTTCATAAAGGTAAATTTCTTTTGGAAACACTTTACTTTTATTTACAATAAAAAATTTCAAGCATCTATTTATTAAAAAAAAGTTCAGTTCCATTAGTTTCAGCTCTCAACTAACTTTCCCTGCAACAAATTACATACATATATTTTCTAGAGTAAAGTGTGCGTTTAAAAAAGTTACCCCAAGGTTTTAAGAACACTTAAAGAAAAATGCGTAGAGGTATATTGCTTCTCAAAATTCACTTTATTAAAAGGTACTTTTTTGTTAAAAAGTACTTTTTGCTAAAAAAAATACTTTTTGTTCAAAGGTACTTTTTGTTAAAAGGTATTTTTTTGTTAAAAGGTACTTTTTTGTTTAAAGGTACTTATTGTTAATAGTTACTTTTTTGTTAAAAGGTACTTTTTGTTAAAAGGTACTTTTTTGTTAAAAGGTACTTTTTTGTTAAAAGGTACTTTTTGCTTAAAGGAGTTTTTTTGTTAAAAGATACTTTTTTGTTAAAAGGTACTTTTTTGTTAAAAGGTACTTTTTATTAAAAGGTACTTTTTTGTTAAAAGGTACTATTTATTAAAAGGTACTTTTTGTTAAAAGTTACTTTATTGTTAAAAGGTACTTTTTGTTAAAAGGTACTCTTTTGTTAAAAGGTACTTTTTGTTAAAAGGTACTTTTTATTAAAAGGTACTTTTTGTTGAAAGGTATTTTTTTAAAGGCTACTTTTTATTTAAAGGTACTTTTTGTTAAAAGGTACTTATCGTTAAAAGGTACTTTTTTGTTAAAAGGTACTTTTTTGTTAAAAGGTACTTTTTTGTTACAAGGTACTTTTTTGTTAAAAGGTACTTTTTTGTTAAAATGTACTCTTTTGTTAAAAGGTACTTTTTTGTTAAAAGGTACTTTTCTGTTAAAAGGTACTTTCTTCAAATGTCCTTTTTAAAAATGTAAACTTTTCAAAGGTAATTTATTTTTTTATTAATTTCTGTAAAATTTAATTTCTTTTAAAATGTATTTTTTAAAAGTCACTTATTAAAAGGTATTCTTTTAAAAAAGTTTTTAATTTATTTTTTTAAAAGATGATTTTGAGATGAAATTTTTTACACGTTGTTTCATTAAAAGGTATTTTTTTAATTTTTGTAAAATACTTATGTTCTTTAAAGAATTCGAAAGAAGAATAAAAAATGCTTTTTGAAAGGGTACTTGTTAAAACAGATTTTTTCGACAAGAAAACATATTCTTTAAAATTTAGAAATATTTTATATTAAAGTGCTTTAAAGCCACAATTAAAGTATAAATTTGATTATGCATTAATCTATTAATATTTTATAACATGTTTGTATCAAATAATGAGGTGGGTTGGTTGGTTGGTTTCACTACCGTATGTCTGTTTTTAATCCTCTAAAATCCCCTTAACATAAAATTGCAATATTTTTTCTCAGTTACTCGTATCTCTTGTCACACATGGTGAATTACTTTAATGCAAACTCACACATTTATATGCAAACAAGAGCATTTGCATGGGCAAGGTGTTGCCCTCTCTAACATATGTGTGAGTATCCTTGCTGGTTTTTATAAGTACTCAAGTTTTCAGTGAGCTAAAGCAAAGAAAAAAGTTTGAACGTAATAAAATTCATATTCATAAGCATTGGAGAGACACTGACTGAAGGTCATGGCGATAGTGTGGTGATAGAACATTTAAATGGTCTTTTTCTCCCTATTTATTTGCTAGACTGGCAGTTGTATTTAGATGCATAAAGTGCCATTGCTTTTGCATAGATACTTGCGGTGGAGATGGGACTTTGCAGTTCAAATTTCGTGCCTGAAAACTTGTCAAAACTGCCTTTTTATAGAAATACATGTAAAAAAAAAATAATAATATTTAAGCGACATAATTTTCGAGCTTAATTTTTTCACCAAAATCGACTGTTTGCGATTGTAAATAAGCAATTTTCGTCAAAAAAAAAAAACAAGTCCAAAATACGTTTCGGTTACTAATTATTACTGATTATTAATTCAGGGGGTCTGCTCTGTAATTCGAAACGGAAGAAAATACTTTCGAATTTATATGTTACTTAATGCAAATTCGAAAAAAAAATCGATTTTCGAGTAGAACCCCTGGAATTTTTCCCTGTTAAAATTTCCTGGATTTAATTTTCTTATTTGACTTAGGAAAATTGAAAGCTTATTATTTACTTAACTTGCTATGTAATTCCTAACTAATGATACCACTGCCGTAAAAGGAATCAGTGTGTCCCATCTCTGATCTATCATAAATGTTAACTACCTAAAAACTTACCCGCTCTGTCGCATGTAAAAATATTATTATGTACTCTCATATCCACACAGTGTGGGAGAAAATTAATTGTTTTAAAATTAACTGATTGTTTTTACAAAACGAATGTTGAATTAACATGAAACACATATGAATCAAAACTTTGTTTACGTAGATTTCAAGTTGAAAATTTTCCGTGTGTGCTTGTATTCAAATTATTTAAGGCGGACACTGTATGTATAAATTTATATTCAAAAGGTTTGTACTCTTGAGTTACTGTAACCGGTTGGTTGTCATAAATGTATACATTTATGTAACGTACACATACGTATGTTTGTATGTATTTTTATACGGATATTTATGTGTAAGTACTTGCGTGTGAGCAGTGAAAATGATCTAAAGTTTTTTTTTTATTTATATTAAGCATATACATACATATGTACTCGTATGTACAGATGTATGTATGCATGTTTATATTTATACTTTAAGTTTTTTTTTTATAAAATAAATAATAAAATTGTTGACATTATGTTTAATGATGTCATTGTAATTCTAAATTATTACATCAGCGACAACAGCGATGACTTTGAAAATTTAACATTTATTTATTGCGCTTCCAACAAAGGCTGTACGAGTATAAGGATGATAGAAAAATTGCTAAAGTATTCTTTGCACGAAGCTTAGGTTATGTATAGTAGTTGGTAAGTAAACATGTCTGAAAGAGTTTTAACTAAATTAAATTACGCAATAGTAAAGTGTGCTCTTGAAATGTGTTAATACGATTTCAATGCTGTTGCTGTAAGTGGCAGGGGATTTTTTTAAAAGCATTTAATATGTTGCTGTTTTTTTATTTTCTATTTAGCATCAGCTAATGCAAACAAGCATATCGTTACCTTAATAAAGAAAGGCCCGAACTCATTATTTTTTTGAAATCGAGTTTATTGTATATTTCGAAAGAAAAAGAAACATATAATGTAGCGAAAAATGCAAAAAACTGCAATTCCAAATAGTAATGAGTTAGGGCATTTCTATATTAAGGTAACGATATTTAAATGTAACTTGTTCTAGTTGATTTACACAGTAATCCCTTGATTTTCTTGGTCTAGATTTGTGTTTGTAACACAATACCTTCCTACACTATAAATATGAGATCATGCCTTGTTGTATAGGAAATGGAATAATACATAAATAAATTAATTAATTTACAGTGAGGCGTAGATCAGTTACTCGTGATTCGATTAACCGCCCACATCAATAAAAAAGAAAACATTTTGAGAAAGAAACCACAAAATAAACACAAAATTAATGCCAAATCTCCGGTCAGCATTAGCTGAAGTCGTCTTGGCATTAAAGCCGCAAGCTGTTACAGTAATCAAGCGAAATTCTAGACGACTTTTCAAACAGTGCTTTTTTAAAGTAGTTTTCAGCTAACTAGCTTTACAAGTGTTCGATAATGTGTTAAAATCCGGTGGCTATGGATGGTGTTTTCAACACTTTTGGGCAATGAAAGAGTGTTCAATAACAAAAGTTATTACACACAGACAAATTTCATATTAAAATCTACGAAAACAAGGTTAAATTAATGTTGTTCGGTAATAATTTTTCTACATATATTTTTCATGTTTTTCTACATATATCTTTCATGTTAACATGTTCATTTTGAATTAACGAAGAACCATATGGAATCAAAGTTACTTCAAGTTGAATCAACGTGAAATTGGTACTAAAAAAACTCGTAGAAACATGTTGAATTAATATTTGTGTAAATCACAGTAAGGAAAATTGTATGTTGTATGTGAAGTTAGTTGCCCCGTGCAAAATTTTAACTCGAACTCATCGTGTGGTATGCAATGCTCTTACCACTGCAGCCAGAATAATCTTATATATTCTTTGAATACACACTAAATAAATCTCATAACGCATGAATTATATTTTAATTTAATATGATTTAAATGATCACTTCAATTAAAATTAAAAATGAATCAAATAGACCGCTGCACAATTTGCAGTGAAGCCAAGTTGAGCATACTTTTTTCAGTGTTGCTAAGTGTTTGCAGAAAAAGGTTAAAAACAGTTAGAAAAGGTTGAACTCTGCAGTGTTTGAAAACACATAAATAAGCAGGATTGTGGCATTTGGAGTGAGAAGAATACACAAGCTTTTTTGGAAACACCATTACATCCACAGAAAGTTACAGTTTGGTGCTCTTTATGCGCTTCTGGGTTGTTCAAAATTGGTGTTCCAGATTGCGCCTTCTACGCGCCAGCCGTGGCGGTCACATGGCAGAAATCATATTCAAACATTAATTTCATAAAATTTTCTTTCCAATAAAGCCCGTTTCATTGATGTTAAAAATATATTTCCTTGTTTTATTATGATCTAAACTTGTGTCACTCTATAAAAAAACACCCTTTATTAATGTAGATGTTTATTTTATTTCATTCTCAATATACACAAATAATTTTTTTTAACAATTTCGCTAATAAAATTTATCTGCAAAGACGTGGGGAGGAGGCCAGCCAGCAAATCACATAAAATATTAATATAATTTTTATTCTCGAAATAAATTAAATTTACTTTTTCTTATTGTAGGCAAAAGAAAGAATAATCCAAAAATGAAAATGAAATTAAAAACTGCGACTACTTATCCATATTATGATGTGTTAAGAAACATAAAAAATATTTATTGCTGCTTTCATAGACATTCCAATATCTTTTTGTCTTCAATTTATAAAATGAAATTATATTAATTTATTACATTTGGAAAATAAACTTTTGCAAAAACAAATTTAACAAGGTTTGCATAGGAATTACAGAATTATCTTTAAAAAAAAAAAAGTAAACTTCATTTCAAAGCTAAATTTTTTTTAAACAAAACAAAATAAAACATTTATTCCATAGACCAGTTTTTGTACTCGTACATTGTACATCATACGAAATACAATTTAAATTTGAAAAAATAAAATAAAAACTTTTAGAAATTACAAGAGAAATATTATCAAAATTCAAATCAATTATAACGAAAAAAATTATTTATTAAATTTATAACAGGGACGAAAATGCGATATTTCAATGTAGTCTCCTTTGAGCTGTAAACACTTTATGTAACGTTTTTTCAATTGTTTTATGCCTTCCAAAAGATGAGATGATTTCATCATTGGAGTCAAATCGCTTTTCACCCGAGCTATTTTTTCAGGTTTGTGATGAAAAAATAATCATTCGGAGCTAACTAATAAGAAAAGGGCGACGCGAAAGTAATTCGCGGGCCTATTCATGGATTTTTGGAAACTGTAAATTTTACTTTATTTTTATAAAGAGAAGTAAACACTCAGGCAATTAATGCCTAATATTACTATAAGGTGTTTTTTTATAGTGTCACAAGTTTAAATCATAATAAAACAAGGAATTATATTTTTAATATAAACGAAAAGAAAATTTTATAAAATTAATGTTTAAATATGATTTCTGCCATGTGGTCGCCACGGCTGGCGCATAGAAGGCACAATCTGGAACACCAATTTTCAACAACTTTTCGCAGCATTTGCGGCCGTGTTTCGCCGATAACTCTTCGAAAGTTGATTTGCAGGTGTTCAATTGTTTGTGGTTTATCGAAGTAGACAAGTGGCTTAACATAACCCCAAAGAAAATAATCCAATGGGGTTAAATCACACGATCTTGGTGGCCAATTAATTCGGCCATTATGTGAAATTATTTGTTAATCAAAAGTTTCTTTGAGTAAATCAATTGTTGGAACCACATATCAGCAAGATTAATGCTACGTAATTGAGGTACGAAGAAATTTCGCATCATGTTTCTATACCGTTCGCCATTGACAGTAACATTCTCACCATCATCACAAAGCGCACCAAACAGTAATTTTTTGTGGATGTAATGGTGTTTCGACAAAAGCTTGTGTATTCTCCTCATTTCAAATGCGACAATTCTGCTTATTTACGTACCCATTCAACCAGAAATGGGGTTTATCGCAAAATAAAATTTCTAACAATTATTTTGATTCAAATTTCAACAATTTGCACGTATTGCTCTGGTGTAAGTCGATTTATAATGAAATTTCAAAGCAAAGTAAACAAAAAGCAACTATCAGCTATTAAATGGGTGCTCAAATAAAGCAATGATGGCAACAACCTTTATTACAGGGTGTTAACTTTTTTAGAAAAGGGATAGTGATAGTGTTCGAGAAGAGAGGTGATGAAGATACACAGAGGAATGTTTCATTCTCTTACAACTCCGCTTTTTACACGTTTCTAATAATTCAGTGTTGCAGCGCCTCTGGTGTCAATGAAGCGTATTAAATTTTTTCAAGCTGTGTTTGAAGCGATTTGATTGGGTTTTTTTTCAAAAATTCATGAAGACCATCCCAGAAGTTGGCAAAATACTCGCTATTGATTTTTTGAACCTTTTGAAGGTAGCCAATGTGTTTTATGCCGCCTGCATCCCACAAAACGATCGCCATGACTTTATTGGCTGACAAGCCCATCTCTAATTAAACACTTTCCTTGCAGCTTTTTGTCTAGACTTTTTTGTTTTTATTAATTAAAATTGCCACACTATTTGTGGCTTATAATAAAGCCCAAAATTATTTACATTCTTGCTAATCATATTTTTTTTTGTTTTTTGCACCATAATCCCACTTTTCACACATTCTTTTTTACGTTTTGCACATTTTATGACACCATGATCCACTATAAACTATTTGATAACAGCTCTTAAAATTTCATGTTGTTTTTTTTTTAATTTTTATTCCCTATAGACTAGATTGAGCGGATAAGGCACAAGCGCTTCCCATGCACTAAACTTTTTATGTTTCCTTCTTTTAATTTAATAAAGTAGTGAAATTATTCGAACTGTATACATATACTCTGTATAGTAAAACAAATGCAATAAAAGAGTTGAAAATTTTCTTTGCATAAAGTAAGGAAGTAAATGAAAGGAACTGAAAACTTTAAAATGTTGTTAAACTTTTCACGATGAGAATTTTTTTTGACGACAAACGTACGTGTACATACGTGATAGGGAAATACGAGTAATGGTAGAATTAGTAGATTCGAATCGTGAGTTCACGAATCAGCTGACAAAATCTGTAACATAAATAAAACATGTTGCTGGTTATTTAATATGTATCGTAACGTACGAGTATGTGAGGTAGGAATCCACAGAAAATAGATTTTTATGGACCAAACGTTAGCTTCTCTCTCACATACATACACACACGTGTATAAAGCGAGCAATACAATAACAGCTGACACGTTTGCTTGCAACCTCACATATTTACTAACTAACGTCCAGATTTAAACAATACGGCAACTTCAAAAGTAACACCATACGAATCGACTAATTCTACCATAACTCTTTCAGATGTGAGTGGTAACACTTTTTAAGAGTTTAGTAATGTCGCCACGAAAAACTTCAGTAACGGTATTCACTTTCATGAAGCCTGAAGGGCGAAAAACATCTCTCGTAACCTGCAAATTGCCACAAGCCCTCATGAAAGTATATAAAAATATTTTCCACTTAACTGTCTGTAGCTTTTAATGCCAAATATTTAACTTCAACTCAATAAGTCCTACGCAAGTCTTATTGCTAAGCTGATTAGTTTTCGGAGAGAGAAGAGGGGAACAGAAACGTTTCTTTTCTCCTAGTCTCTCTCTCTCCTAACAAACTAGTTAGCCTAGCAATAAGACTTGCATAGTGTAAACTAGGACTAATCATATTTTGTACATATCGTTACCTTAATATAGAAAAGCCCTAACTCATTATTTTTTTGAAATCGAGTTTGCTGTATATTTCGATAGAAGAACATCAAATGTATCGAAAAATGCAAAAATCTCGATCACAAAAAATAATGAGTTAGGGCCTTTCTATATTAAGGTAACGATATTTAAATAGTTGAAATAGTACAATTTCTTTCTTCTTTTAACACATTAAAACGCTTTTATGGCCAACGCATTAACAAGACTTGACTTTAACATGTGCTGGATTATTATAAAATTTTTTCCAGCAATTAATTTCTCAAAATTTTATGGCAACTAAAACGAACTTTGCTCGCAAACAAAATGAAAATAAAAATAAATAAATAAAATTTGTTGGCTGTGATAAAAACTACGCACATGTTTTGCAACAAATAATTTTTCCATTCATGTAGTGAATAAAATAAAAGAGCACATGCAAATGTATACTTTGTTTTTTGTTTTATGAATAGAAACTATTTTGTTTCAGTATTTAATGCAAGTTCCTTTTTGAACAATAAAAGCACTTAAAATAAGAGCTCTAAAAAAAGGAGCTCTTACTTTAATATGATTATTTAAAAGCTGGAGCAGGAAACATTAAACACACAGAAGTTTGTTATAATAGAAATTCTATATGAGAAAAACAAAATTTTGTTGATTATTGGCTATGAAGCGGGACACCGGCAGTATGTTCTTAAGAAACTAAATACTAGAGCAAGGTCCAACTCGTTCGGACGTTCATTTTAGTCACAAACCTTTGATCAAGCCCATGTTCAGTTAGGACACACACCTGTGATAAAACTCATTTCAATTACATGGCTTTGATCATAGGGTTATGTCTAAAATGAACGACTGAACGAGTTGGACTTACGTCTACTAATAAATAAACTCTACTTTCAAAAATTTAAAAATATTGATCTTAAGTAGAGATGGGCGCGTGTTGAATTTTTCCAACACGACACGACACGAACACGAATGCCAAGATGTCCAACACGTACGAAACACGCACGCGAAATTTTTTCAAAACACGAAACTGCACAACACGAACGAAATCAAATTGAATAGCAAAACAAGCATTTTTTTATATTAACTTTAAGCTTAAGATACCCCTACACTATCAACAAATTTGATGGTTTTACGTGTTTGACGATACAAAATATTACATTTTTTCTTTACTACAAATTCATGCATTCATATTTTAATACGAAAACTGATTTTCTGACACGAACACTTCGTGTTAAGTCGTGCGTGTTCGTCACACGAAAAAAACATGACATGCGCCTCTCTCTAATTTTAAGCACAAACATGTTTTAATCAGGCTTGGTTGAACCTGGTTCGTTCACTAGTTAATTTCTGACACAAACCAATCCAATCCAATCACTCTAACTTAAATGGGTTCGATCATAGGTTTGTGTCTTAACTGAACTACTGAACGAGTTCGACCCAAGTCTAGTTTAAACGTTCTCACAACTTGTGAAAAAAATTAAAAAAAAAGGAATCATAAAAGACTTAATGCTCAGAATTTTATATTTAATGTGACTCAATTGGTCACTGCCTTGCTACCCTTTATTTACAAGAGCTTAAGACCTGAACTTTTTAAATTCTCCTTACACTTACATATGTGCATATACATATTTATGAGATGTCCTCTGACTGAAACAATCAGTCGTTAGTGTTTGTTGTTTAGTTTTAGTATTGTCAAAGCAAAAATTGACAAGTTTTGTAAAATTTTAAATTAAAATTTTTATGGCATGGTTTTGATTAGAAAAGTTTTGCATAATAAATTGTACGTACTTGTTTTTTATTTTCAACAACATTAAAACTTATTTGAATGAAAACACACAAATAATGGCAGTTTAATTGATATTTAAATAGACAGAGAGAGGCACACAGAGAAAAAACTTTTTATTAAACAATTTAACAAAAAAAAAAGCAAAACAATCAAAACTAATCAATCATATACACAGATTGAAAAAAAAGTGTAAATTGCAAACTATTTATAAAGTATGTTTTTAAATCCTTAACATACAAGTGCAAAGTACTCGAACATACACATACTCGTACATACTTGCATATACTTACATACATATACTCGTACATAAAAGGGAATTAATTGCATATCTTAGATTTGGAAAACTTTTATAATTGCACATTGAATATTGATTTGCCAATAATAATTTATGTAAGTGATATTTCAAACGACATGTGCAGCCCGGCTTGTGAGTGACAATATAAATAACTGTGACTGGCTGAGTGACTGACTGACAGACTGACATCATTTGATTTCAGAAACTCGATTTGCAAATATTCGTAAAACAATAGAAATGTATTTCAAACATTTTCATACTCATTGATTCATTCATTCATTCATTTATTTGTGAAATTCATTCTGTCATTCATGACATACAATTTAACTAATTTACTTCTTTGTATTGTTCACATCTGAATATAATTTTGTTTGCCAAGTGAGAGTGAGAGAGAGAGAGAGAGAGAAAAGGAGACAGGAATATAATAAATAACCTGCTTTTAGCTTAAATCTAATAAGCATGAAATTGTATGTTTTACATTGATACATACTCGTATATACAATTTCTATTGCATTTCTTACAATCTGCTGCTGTTTTTAACACATGCCAGACATCAACGTACTCGTAAATCAGCCTTAGAGTTTTCCATCAAAGAACATTAATGGCGATGACTGACTAAAACGTATTGATTATGAATGATTTTGTGCAAAATGATGTGGGTAATGAAGGCCAATGAAATGTGAACCTTTAGTTATGCATGAAGAGATTTAACTAAAAGTGTTACAAGACTAACAGAGATTGAGATTTCTTTTTTGTTTTCCAGCCACTTGGGCCTTTGGGAATTAATTACAAGTCTGAAGAAATCAACTTTGAAGAGAGATTTCCAGCTAAACTGAGTCCCAGTTTGAAGGATGAAAATTCATCAATAATCAACTTGTTTTTGTTTTATTTACCCCACGTCTCCACCAGCCATCGACTTGGACATGACATGAACATGACGCCGGCAGAGCAACTGTGAAAAATTCATCAATTACTTTGTTGTGCTGAATACGTGCGATGTCCATGTTCAGGCATATCAAAGTATTTTGCGTTAGTGCAATAAAGATGGAATATATACCAATTTTGTTCTGTCTCTTTTCTTTCTATGGCAAATGGTTGCGGGCGACCAATCTCATGGCGAACATCGTTGCTCAGACATATGTTCGGGCATCCATGTCAGAGCATGGATGAAACATGGACATGAGCGGTCTCCATTAGCCATTTGCGATGTCCGACATGATGCCCATACCAAGTTCATGGCTAGTGCAGACCGCTAGTTAGAGAAAATAAATATGAAAAGCAACAACAATTATTCATTGCTTTCGCAAGAATATACAGTTGCCACATAAGAATTTTTTACGGGGTATTTATTCAAACAACAGCAGCAAAAAACCAACTTCTAATAGTAACGTTTGCTTTTTTTCATTTTTATATTGTCAAATCTGTTCATGCCAAGCGGGAAAAAAAGAAATAAGGATGCATTATAGAGGGCCTTTGTACTCCTTTTTTTTTTTTTTTTTTTTTTGATGTTCAAAGTCTGCTCTATCCATTCCATGCCCATATCTTTTTTACACGCTTTCACTCATACTTCCTTCACCAGTGATTCTTAAAGGCCTTCAAATGGATTTTGAATTTGTTTTGGTAAAAAAAGCCAAACAAAAAAAATTTACTACTTCTTTTCCTCCTCCTTACAAAAGGGAATGTGGAATGTGTATCTTATCTTTTATGCAAAAGAGTCGAAGGCATTCCTTAGCAGTTAGATAAGAATAGTAATTGATTAATAAAAAAAATAATTCTAAGAAAGCCTGAAGTAAGAAATGGAAAGTCTTCTTATTTTTCTGTCAGGGTATTTATGTGTTGATGTATGTTGATGAGAGGGTGTGTCTATGAGTGTTGCTGTGTGTGTGTGCGTAACTATCTGTATGTGTCCTCTGCTGCAATTTAATCCCACTTCATATGAACTATTTTCATTTGCTGTTGACGGTTTCACTGATTAATCGCAAGGATTTCATTGCGATTGCTTTGGATTCCATCAAATGCAATAAATGGATACTTTTAAGTTTTGGGTACTTTTAAGCAGAGATGAGCGCGTGTCGTGTTTTTTTTTGCGTGACACGAACACGCACGCTTCGTTTCGTATTGAGCAAAATTGAAACGAAAAACACGAAACGATTTTAGATGTAAAATATGTATGAATGAATTTTTAGTAGAGAAAAAATTTAATATTTTGTATCGTCAAACACACCACACCAGCATATTTATTGATATTGTATGGGTCTCTGAAGCTTAAAGGTCTGCACGTATACAGATAGTAGCAGCTGTAGTGGCAGAGTGTATCAGCTGGCAGTGCCAACTCGGTGCCGTATTTTGAAAAGCGACTCTTGAAAAAAAAAATTAAATTTTCTTATCTTCAATACTATAACAATAATATTTCGTGCGTGTTGCACAGTATCGTGTTGACATAATTTTTAGCGTAAGTGTTTCGTACGTGTTGAGCGTCTTGGTATTCGTGTTCGTGTTGGAAAAATTCGACACGCGCCCATCTTTACTTTTAAGTTTTCGTTTAAATGTCTACTTGTGCGAATATGATTTTAACAAGTATTCAAAAATAAAACAAAGAATGTCGCGGTGAGTGGGAAGAAATAAATGAAATACATGATGATGAGTAGAGGTTGAAAGATTTTAAAGAATTAGAAATGGGCCTCTCTAACTATTGTTTAGTACAATTCATAGTAATAATGTTGTGTTGTAAGACCAATTTCAAGTATTTCAATTATTTTACAAGCCAGTTTATTAAATTTCCTTGAAAAGCGTACTGTAATTACACTTGTGTATGCACTCAGGCTATCACACACACACACATAAGCAGACGTACACTGTTGTTATATTTACATATCTATCATACTGTCTACTACCAGTAACCATAATTTAACACATAATGATTTTATGATTTCTTATAAAACATTATTCTCAAACCTTTCTCGAATTATTCACAAACTCGGTTCTTTTAATACGAATTTAATAATATTTAAAATTTTTTTCAGCTATCTCCCAGCTGTGATGGTTTTCAGCAGATATCTATTGTTATTCTCACAGCTTTTTCAGACTCAATTTCAAACCTTTCTCGAGTTATTCACTAATGTTAAATATTATTTTAAAATTTTCTCAAGCTATTCTTTACAGCCGGTGGTTTCTATCAAATGTCTAGTGTTATTTTCACAGCTCTCTCAATTTTTTTTTCGGAACTGTTTAGTTTTAGCCTGCAATAATATATAATGGTTTTTCTAAGTTGATTACTGCTTTCTAGATTGATAATAAAATGTATTCTTATACTTTTATCATGCTTTTCTGTAGCACAAATACATATATGATATATGACAGTCTTATAATTTGTATATCCAATATTAATATAAATTCAATGTTCAGCTGTTCTCTACCTCTGTCTAGGTCCTATATCTATCATGAGATGATATAAAATATCATTGTGTTATAACTTTATATCACAAATATTATTCTCGAGTCTTTCGCAAGCTACTCTCTAGCCTTCTTTAATCCCAATAAATGTAAAACCAAGCTGGCAAAATATAGTGAAGTTTTAGTATGATATCAAATACTCGCTTAATTTCTCAAACTATTAGCAAATTTAAAGATAAAATATGCTAATGGGACTTTTTAACAATGTCAAACTTTTCCACTTTTTTCCGAGTTGCTGCATTAGATTAAAGTATTATTCGATTACTTGTCTTTAATTTAGTTTTAACTATTCAATTAGAATGTGGAGAATAAATGTTTTGTAAATAATATATTTTGCATTAATTTTAAATTAAAAAATCTCAAATAAATTTAAAAAATGATGTGGCTATTATTTAGCTTATTTTTTATTATAATATTTTTCAATTAAAATTAATAAAACTCAAGCTTACTAAGAGAAATTTAACTAGAAAATTTTTCAAATATTTCTCTAACCAAGAGGCAATAATTTCTTAGTGTAGTTTATTAATTTTTCTTAAATTTGCTGAGGGCTTTTAAAATATTATGTAAATTATGTAATTACAAAAATATGTATATATTTGATAAACCTTTAAGAAGAAACTAGCGATTAAAGATCTCTCGATATAGTGCTAAATATTTATCAGTTGAGATGTTTATTAAGTTTTCTTACATTTGTTAGGGCATTATGTAAATTATGTAATTAAAAAATCACTGTTTTGATCAACCTTTGGGAAAGTTTGAGAAAAATTCGAGATTAACTTGATTTCTCTTTATGAGAAAAAATAATGTCCAACATTTATGATTCGATATTAAATATGCTTGAGACGTGAGATTTGAAACTGATATCAAGGATCCGTGAGTTTGCTGGGTTAAACTCTATTTTAAGGTAACTACTTAAGTTGCTTTTGTAGTTGCTGTTGCTGATGCTGCTGATATTGCAACTATGCGTATTTATTGCTGTTGTTTTTTTAATAATTTAAGTTGATTGCTTGAGATTTCATGCGCGTCCAAAGACTAAGGTAACACTATCTAAAGTACATTTTGCACAGCATTTTTTTTTTTTTTTTTTTTTAACAAACACAACCCGCAAAGCGATTAGCTTGTCTGCTCTGGCAAGAGACATAGAAAAAACACAATTTATTTATTACTATTGATTTATTATTACGGACCTTATTTGTATAGCGCACATCATTAATTTTGTCTACCTTTAAGCCTGCACTGCACAAGTTTTATTGAAAAATAACAAGAAAATAAATAAAATTAAAATAAGTTATGATTAGAAATCTCTTTAGAATATTATTTCTAGACAAGGCTGACGTTCTTTGCAATTCAAACATTTCACAAATTGTGGTTTCAATCAAGTTTTAAACATTTCATAAGACATGAAAAAAAACTTTTACCAAAACTTATACGATATATTGAAAAGGAAAGGGGAAGGAATGATGATTACAAAAGGTTTTTCTAAGATTAAAAATATGTTTCAAACTATTTTTGACTAAGATATTTTTAATTAAACCATAAGATACTCGTGTGTTTGCTTAATAATTAAATTAATCAGAAACATAATTATTATTTTCGTAAATGGTTTCCCACGAAGGAGGTCAATTAAAAAATTAAAAGTTAAAATATCGATTTAATAAGAAATATTTTGAAGTTTACTCGATATTACAAACATCAAAGGAAATTATTCTCTTATTCAATTTTAATTTCAACATTAATTAAATGTAAGCTTATGTTTGAGGCGACGAAGAGCAAGGAGAATATATTAGACACTAGAGGCAAATTAATTCATGGCCTATTTATTGGTAATCAAAGTTTTGTGAAAACTGAAAAATCCAAAGTTTTACAGGCCAACTCTATTTAAATATCAATTCATATTTTTAATCATTTTTTGACTGTTCACAATGTCTGGTTGAAGTCTACTGATGATTTAGCAAAGCACCAATGAAATATATATAGACAATGCTTAACCATCAGCAAATAAATTTAAATTAAAAATTAGTTAGTTAGCTTAGTTTTATAAACAAATTTTAGTACGAAATATTGCATTGCCAAATTTTTATAATTTTAGTACATAATAATGAGCTAAATGCTTTAAGTGTGCAACTTATGGTGAAAAGTTTTTAGTACAAAGTTTTAAGTACTTTTTAGTACATAATTTTAGTACATAATATTTTAGTACTAATTTTTTCTTAAAACAAAAAGAGCAAAAATATGTAGTAGTGAAATACGTTTATTATTATTATTTTTTTTTTTTTTGAAGAATGCATACATTTAGACATTTAAACACACATAAATTTTCGGTGAGTAACTCCTGAGTTTCAGAGCGAGAGAGAAAATATGATGACTTCCTGTTTCATTTTACTAATGCTGCTTAAAAGTTACAAAATGAAAATTTTACTAAAGATTTTCAGCAATATCGCTTGGTTGATTTTTATACTTATTTTGCAAATAACTTCAAATAACTTCAATAAATTAATTTTGCATGCAACTTCAAAATATGCTTTAATTTGTTTGAGATTATCCATTAAACATTGCACCGGAAATGCCTTTTATGTCAATAAATTAAATTTATAATTGTTCTGTTGTTTAGGAACTTTATTTAGTGTTTGAGTTTATGCCCAAAAATAAAAACAAAAACAATTAAGGCTGAATTTTATTTTTCTTTAGACATTAAATTCTGCAGCAGAATTTAATATGTTGAAATAAATTAAATTACACTTTTGTGATTTGTTTTTTTTAGCAGAATTGAATCAGAGGAAATTTTCAAAAGTTTAAAATAAATAGATATTTTTTTTTGATTTTTTTTTGTTGTTTAGTTTTCGCATTTCTGCAATATTTGGAGTTATTATTTTACTGCAGCCTGCATATCAAATCCAATTGTGGTAAATAAGATTTTCTTTTTAAATCTTTACTGAAGATGGTTTTTATTTAAATTTCATGCTCAAGCAGATCACAAAGTTTTTGTATAAGGAAGCAAGACTTTCCTGTCTTTCTTTCAAACGAGTAAATTCGTTAAATATGAAAATTTAATATAACAATGAAAAATTTTTATTGTCGAAACATTCGCAGTTCCTTTTGCCCTGCGCCTTACGCCTGTTTTAGGCTGTGGCAAATAAAGTGAAAGTATTTTATGTTCATATTCTGCGAAAACAAAAAACTGTTACTAATTTATTTCTTGGTTTGCTTGTGCGTTTATAAAGCATTGCTTACATACATTTCTGAGTATGGTAACAAAAATATTGACATTATTGCAAAAATAGTGTTGATATGTACTGTGAAATTCTAAAAAATAGAACCCAACAACGACGGACAGATATAAAGGGAAATATTTTAAATTTTATTGACAGAAAGTATGCAGCGTGCCCACACAAATTTACGCGTTCTGCGACGATAAAGTACGAAATATGCAAATAGAATGTCAGGAAAAAGTGACATAAACACAACACAGAAGGCAGAGACAGAGACAAAAAAGGTTGTCGGCCGCCCACATATGAAAATAATTTTTTTAAGTAAATATATTAATATTTATTTTGTAGTATTTGAATTATTAAAGGAAAATTTTCATATATTCTGTGTTTGTTTTCAATGTAAAATTGTCAAACGAACCATTTCTGTGAACATCCACAGAACAAAATAGACAAGAATTATGTTCAACAAAACCATGTTATTGAAAAAAAATTTTCATTTCAATAATATTTGTCATTAATTTAATACAATATTTAACAATACCGCGCATTTTAAAATATCGTTTAATTTAATTTGTTTGTGTTGGTGTTTATCTTGCTTGTTGATTGACCCAACGCGGTGATGTGCTATTGTTGTTGTATTTTTTGATTGCTCGTGTTGTATACGCGACAAGAAGCCGGAAAACGTCGTGGCTTGTTTTTTTTTACTCAACAACGTTATTTTTAAATTATAACGACGCATAGAGCACATATAGAAGAAACATAGGAATCGTGTTTGCGTGTATTCATTATTTGGGTAATCAAAATGATTTGCTCTTTAGCAGAGTGGTAAGCACGTTAGTCTATTAGTCAAGAGATTGCCGGTTTGACTCATCCCCAAACACATTTAGTTTCGAAGGTTGTGTGGAAAAATAAATAACTTTAAAATTTAACAAAAAATCAAATTCTAAATAAGAACTAAAAAAACAAACAGAAACAATACACATTAGAATTTGAAAGACAAATTCATTAAAAAATTTTGATTTCTTTATCAACTTCTTCTTCTTCAACTCATTTTAATTGGAAATAATTGTGTGGTTTTTGTTTTCCTATGTTACAAATGCGTGTTTGTAATTACAAGAAATCGTTGTAGGTGCCTTTTTAAATAATGTTTTAATTGTATTCACAAATAAATTAATTATATTTACAAATCTTTTTTTTTCTGTGTCGATGGTCAGACGCTAAATCTGTTTATTTGTCAATGGATTAAAGTCAACATTTAAAAATATCTATACTCTTCATCAAAACAAATTATTTAAAAGGAAACTTTCAAAATACATACCATTAATTCAGATTTATGCATATGAACTATAACTCTGACTTTTAGTAAAAAACAAATAAACAAGCAAACCGGCCAATATTTCAGTGGCAATAAGGAAAAAGAGCTTAAGTCCAGTGTTTGCAAAACTGCCAGCAAAACAGTACTGGGAAAAGTTAATATATATTTTTAAACATTTGTTTGTATGCTTTGCTGCGCACATATCCGCAGTTAAGTCACAACACAGCTACATGGCGCGTTGCTGATGACTGTTCTGTTGCTTTGACTTCGAAATTTCAAACAGTTCAGTCAAAGCATAGTTTCAAATGTTCGTGGCCGAAGGTACATGCATACGAGTATATATGTACAGTATATCGCGGCATAGTACACAGTTTTAAAATAGTCGGTTTAACAGCACAGTCGACAGTCGTTTTTTGTTCGCTTTTCTGTCTTGTGCTTTCGTTTTGCTGTCGGCTTTGAAACTTTTGGCAGTGACAGCACAGTCAAAGCAAATGAAATATAAATATGGAAACACTTTCAAACGCTGCTTAAAGGCTCAGTTAGCCGACGCTAATGTAATGTAACTGTAATGTAGGAAACAGCTGATAGATATTTTTATATGAAAAGTAGGTTACGTTACATTACATCTCTATAACCATTTCCATTACTTTTCACATAACAATATCGATCATCTGTTTACTACTGTTGCAGTTACATTACGTTACAGTCGGCTAACTGAGCCTTAAGTCATATTTTACTGTTTTCAAGTCGATTTTTAGAACTGTATTTCTTTTGCAGTTAAATTGGGAAATTTATTACACAATTTTACTTGATTTGGGAAAACACTATTCTACACTCCATATATAAAATTTAAAATTTAAAACACAACAAAGTATAATTTAAATTAATTTATTATTCCATGTGAGATTATAAAACAAAAAAAGATAAGCAGTGAATCATTAGTGAAAAATTGCTTAAAATTTGCCCAGAGCTACTTTTGAATGTAAGGATTAACTTAAACTTAGCTTATCTCGACTTACGCACTTCTTTCTTTTTTTACACATATTTAACCCCTAGAAACAGCTTCACAACTCGTATATGGAAAAACATAAATATTTATCGTTAACAGAGATTATTTCCCATTTAATTGGAATTTTCAAATGTGGGTTGAATTTTAAATTGATTCCCCAAAATCAACAAAAAAATACACTCAACACAAAACATTTTGCAAAAGTAAATAAATATTAAGCAGTCCATAGTAAAAGATTTTAATATTATTTACTTTAAATAGTAATTTCAAATGGAAAATTATGATATCTAAAGGAAGTTGGACAAATTTCAATTTCAATTTCAATTTCTTAAGTCCTTTAAAATAAACAACAAATAATAATATGTGAGATATTTATTTTAAGATCTATGAATAACATGTACCTTTACCTTTGCACAATCACATGAGTGTTACAACTCCTGGGGATTCCTTTCAACTAAACTGAAAGAAGAAGAAAATAAATAAAATAAAAAAAAATGTTGAGCAAATGTTAGTATACTTCTTAAATAAAAAAACTTAACAAGGAAAAAAGTAAATAACATTTTTTTTAATAGTTCTCAAATAGAGTTTGCTTCTAGTTTACTTCAAATCAATCCTATTTTTGTCACCTGTTAATTTAATAGTGGCAAATTTTTGGGGATATTGCATCATTAAGTTTGCATTTGATTTGATCCAGTTTAATTAAATTAAATTAAATTTAAATTAAATTAAATTATTTTAAATTTTCAAAACACGTGTATTTTTATAATATTTTCTGCCAGATTC
Source organism: Nowickia ferox (assembly GCA_936439885.1). Classification (NCBI taxonomy): domain Eukaryota; kingdom Metazoa; phylum Arthropoda; class Insecta; order Diptera; family Tachinidae; genus Nowickia; species Nowickia ferox. The sequence goes on from OW387025.1 coordinate 105,637,634, forward strand.
AGAAGTAAATTTTCCTCAGTGTTGTAAAGTGTAACAATTTGCAGCGCCAACACACACCACGGCCTGTGCTGCCAGAAATCGTTAATAAAATCCCTGGTTAGGGAAAATGTCTGATGTGGCCAATGCGGCAAACATCTCCAAATACACATCAATATTTCTTCACGACTATGCACTAGAGTACAAATTCTAAACAAAATTTAATACTCCCGCACATAAAAAAATACTCTTGTAGAATGCTCTGCTTCTTTAAAGGCTTTTGCAGTGTATTTTTATAACAACTAAAGCAGTAGCCTTAAGTTTTCTTTTTTTTTTTAACCCAATAGAAATCTTTTGCAAGTGATGAGAATAGAAATAGAAAAACTTAAAAAATATTAATAAAGTTTTATTTATTGAAAAAGTTATAACTTGTTAAAAAAATAAATTTTTTTTGCTGCTTATCAAAAGAAAATAAATCAAACTGTAAATCGGTGCAGCACCAACCACGTCCTCGAATATTATTGTTGATTAGGAATTGTTGATGGCGAATAATTAATCAATTTGCCAGTTGTATTAAAGTTAAAAATTTGTGATTACTTAAAAAAAATTATATGTACAACAAAAATTTAAGTATTTCCTTAAATGTCACATGGGAAAAGCACGTGTTTGGTTTTTTTTTTTTGTTTTTTTCCAGCAAGAGTAATAGGAAATTTATTAAAAATAACTTCAACAATGTGATACTTGTTAAACATTTTAAAAGTTGCCTTACCGCAGTTATGAGAGCAAAGTTTCAAATAAGACTTGAGGCAAAAAAATAAAAGACTTTCATAAGGCAAGAAAACTAATCACAATAAAATCATGTGTAGAAAAAATTCATAAAATGACAAAGCAAGCGCGTGCAAAATGTTCAAATTTATCAGAAAATAAAGTTGTTTTCCTTTTTAGAAATGAAACTTTATTATTAATTAATGTGATTTTTTTAAGAAGAAAATAAAAGTTCAATTAAAGTGGTAAAAGGAATCCCATTGTTTTCACTACCATGTCCGTCTCTCCGTCACAGTCTGTTTTCTCGAGAACCGTAAGAAAGCTGTCCTAAAGCAATCCCAGTGTAATACACAGACAATTATTGGGTGTTTTTTATTGAGGTATAGAACTTTAAGTTGGCATCACTTTTTTAACTGGCGGCCATTTTGTCAGCTGTCAAGTGATTAATATTTAGTTTGGTTTGCCATTTCATCATGAACAGGTTGACAAAAGAACAACGTTTGCAAATCGTGCAAATTTATTTCGAAAATAATGGTTCAGTTCGCGAAGTTTACCACAAGCTCCGTCCATTTTATGGTCGACATAATCGTCCATCGGAGCAATTAATTCGGTTAACCTGTCAATTGGCAACCAAGATCGTGTGATTTGACACCATTGGATTATTTTCTTTGGGGATATGTGAAGTCGCTCGTCTACGCCAACAAACCAGAAACGTTAGGGGACTTGGAAGCCAACATTCGTGGCGTTATTGCCAACATACGGCCCCATATGCTCGAAAAAGTGGTTGAAAATTGGACCTGTAGAATTGGCTTTATTCGAGCCAGCCGCTAAACGCTAATGGCATAAAATTATCCTTCCAATAAAGCCAAATTGATGGACATTAAAACGATTTTCTTGTGTTTTATTTCAATTCGAAGTTCTATACCTCTAAAAAAACACCCTGTACAAATACACTTAAAATTTTTTAAATTTGTGTAGTATTTTATCAAGACTACACCAATTAACACTAAAATTTAGAAAACCTAAATTAAAGGGTATTCTATCATTCAATGTTGGTATAAAAAATTGCTGTATCTTGGAAACCGTAAAACGCAAACTCTTGAAATTTTCAAAAATGATTAAACTAAAAAATTGCCAAATTGCGATTTTTGAAATCGCCCAAACGAAAAAAGGAAAAAATCCTCCAAAGGAAAAAAGCGCCAAAATTAAAAAAAATTCTAAAACTAAATAGAAATCGCCTAGAACCGAAAAAATCGATTAAATGAAAAAAAGTAAGAATTAAAAATAAATGCCAAAACTAAAAAACAAGGCGAAAAAAATGACATGTTTGTCGTTTTTCGCCAAAACGAAATAAAGTACAAAACTAAAAAATCACTGAAACTAAAAAAAATCGGCAAAACCCGAAAAAAATCACTTAAACAATAAAAAGTGCCAAAACTAAAAAACCATCAAAAATAGCAAAAACCGAAAAAAACTAAAAAATTACTTAAACTTAAATAAATCGGCAAAACCGAAACAATTGCTTAAAAAAAAACAAACAAAAAACGCAAAAAACAAAAAACAATATCAAAAACGAACAGAAGGGACAAAACTAAAAAAGCTTCACAACTAAAAAAATCGAGAAAAACAAAAAAAAAAGTTTACGAGGTACTTGAAATTTCCAAAAAAAAAATTCTACATTAGTTAAGATGTTCGATTTTGCAGTGTCGGTACGGAACCCTTCATGTTCGAGTAAAAGTAGCACTTTACTGGATTTATTTTTTATTTCAATATTTTATTTTTATTTAACGCGTGTTAAAATTAATGAGAATTGAAAAATTTATTCGTTGCTTGAGCAGCAACGAAATGCATTTAGATGTGCTAAACCAACAACATTTCAATTTTTTTCACAATCAAAAAAATCATATGTAACTACAAAAAAATTTATTTGTTAAAGGCTTAGCTGAAGCAACAAACAATCTTTATTCATTTTTCCATTCGTTATTCATTTTGTTACTATGTTAAATAATAATAAATTATTGTACACATATGTAACTGATTTTTTTTTCAAAATTTTCAAAAGATCGTAGTTAAGTATTGCCAGTTTTCGTTTGAAATATCGCTATATTTTATGCTTTATGATTTTAATTTGTTTATTAATATATAATTTTTCTTTTCGTTGATATGGTTTTGTTTATCATTCAAGTTAATGATAATAATAATGCTTTTTAAAGCATGCCGTAATTTAATGCCCCTACAAACACACCCACATTCAAAGAAGTTGTGGCTCTTGTACATTATGTGTATTAAGTAAGTGTCAATGTTAAAAAACCTGTTCCATAGCCTACTACATAAATACATACATATGAACAAATATTTAAACACATCTTTTCCAAATATGTATTAAAAATTTCGCATGCATTAAAAATAAATTGTTGCTGGGAACGAAAAAAAAACACTTGACTTTCTCTATGAAGTAGCAAGAAACATTTGCTACATTTTTATTTATCACACACACGCACACACTCATTCCCACACAGACGCACTTATTTTCTTACACCAAGACTGTCCAAGAGTGCCGAACATCAATCGGCTTCTTATACATCGCGAATACATTACTGTCGGACATCTCTCAGTGGCCAGTCTTGCCTTAAGGCTCAGTTAGCCGACTGTAATGCAATGTAACTGTAATGTAGGAAACAGCTGATCGATATTTTTATATGAAAAGTAGGTTACGTTACATTACATCTCTATAACCATTTTCATTACTTTTCACATAACAAAATCGATCAGCTGTTTCCTACCGTTGCAGTTACATTACATTACAGTCGGCTAACTGAGCCTTTACATGTGTTCCTGTCTCCTGACACTCTCTCTCTCCCTCTCTCTCTCTCTCAGCCACAAGATAGAAATTACGTATAAAAGGGGAATAATGAAAAGAACATGACATAGAATTTCATTAAACGGAAAGCCTGGCACTTTCCAATTGTTGTTGTTTAGGAGAATGTGATTTTTCTTTTATATTCGTATCTAAAAGAAAATGTTGTTTTTCCTGTTCGTTGGTTTTTGGGAAATTGAACGTTTTGTTCGTTTTTTTTTTTAAGAATTCATAATGAAACCAATAAATTAATGGCATTTTCTGAGAAAAATGAAAGTTGTGAAATAAATTTTCTACGCCTTCGAACAATAACGATTTTAAAATAGTTTCCAAAAAAAAGGTGGTTTGCTATGAAATAGGAATATTTACTAAAAAAAATTATTATGAAATTAATTTTACTCAGATGCTTTTCCAGCATCAGATGTTAATCAATTGTCAGGCAACAACTGCTGACAACTTCTTAATTAAGTAATATCAAGTTTTCTTTATGTATATATGAACACACAAGTATAAAATTTGGCATCACTTTATTGACGAAAAAATCGCTTAATGCAAATTCTGTATCCATTTAAGATTTTTTATTTGTTTGTTAATGAAGCTTAATACAGAAAAAAATCATGTATGTTTATTTATTTACTGAAATTTTTTTTAATAAAAAAAAGGAAAATTAAACTATTAAACTAGAAACTGTAAATAAAAGAATTTCAATATTGTTGCATTTGGGCCCGCTGTGTTTTGTTTTGAATTCAACAAATAAATGAGAAAGCAATAAAATTATCTTCGAATCATGTAAGTGTATTTTTTTATTTTTTTTATTTTTTTTTATGTTTGTAAATGGGACTAAATCCAGCAATAAAAATATGCTTAACATTTTTGATAATCATTATGATTTGTGCGTACAATGAGGCTTATGTAATTTGGTAAAAATAATATTATAAGAAAAAGCAAATCATGTTTTAGCAATATTTCAAGTTGACTGGCCTCTCACTCTTGTTAAAAGTCGGCTAACTGCGAGTCTCAAATTAACAAACGGAAATCGTTTTTTTATTAGATGTTTTTCTTTCTAATTCTTTATTTCTGATGGTTTAAGTTGTCTTCTTTCTGTTTTATTTATTATCTGTTTATTCTTGTAATATAATTATTTTTAAATTTAGAAGACACATTTTGCTTCAAAGAAAAAAAAGGGAAAGGAAAAGCAAGATTATGTTAGTCATCATAAGCTAATTTTTATTAAATGTCAGCAGTTTCTTCATGAGAATTAAAATAAACTTTATGTACACATGCCACATACATACATATTTCTGCGATGGTGTTGGAGGCATAAAACCAAAAATAAAATATCACATTAATAATAATGTCTTCATCTGCAGATAAATAGGTATAAATATATCAATCATTCGTAAATGGCTTAACATTGGAAAAATCTAAATTGGGGCGAACTAGCTAGAAAATGTAAAAAATGCCAATGGACATTCACAAAATTTTATTATAGAAATTAATTGCGTTTGAAATAGCAAAAGTCGTAAAATTGTGCTATTTCTTCGACTTTTTTTATTTTTTATTGCCCAATCACAACCTGTTGCTCATACTTCTGCTACTGAAATTCAAAGAGTCGTACTCAAAGTTAACACAATAAACGAAAAGATATACTCGTACACAACGAAGAGCTCCAGCTGTCACGTGCGACAGCAAACAATTAAACTGGTATTTCAGTACAATGTGACTCGATTTTACTTAAATTTTTAACTAATGTATGACCGCTGACGACCTACACAAGTATACAAAGGAGTAAAAATAAAACTTTCGCTTTATTTAAAAAAAAATATTTGGTTAGTAATGCACGTGACAAACAATTGACATTCATGCAAAAACAAGCTTATGGTTTCTTTGGGGGAAAAAACAAGCATATTTAGTTGGTGTCGCACGTGACAATAAATTAATATACCTGCGGAAATCCCTATTTTAAGATTGAGCTGGCGTGGCACTGCAATTTAAGCATTTTCCAGCATATGAGGAGTCCTAATGTCGTGCCATAGTCGTCGAAAATGCTTAAGCAACATAATTTTTGAACTTAATTTTTTACCAAAATCGATTATTTGCGATCGTAAACAGTCGTTTTCCTTAAAAAAAAAAACCAAGTCCAAAATAGTTGTCGCTTAAACTTTTTTAGCTGTCATGGGTCGATATTTGCACAGAGTTTGATTAGAAGGGCTTGAGCAGAAGCTGTTAATATGAAATTTTGATTTTGCATGGACATGTCATCTCTAATTAAATTTTTATAGATCAATCAATTTTATCTCAAATTTTAATAAGCTAGAAAAATAAAGACTCTGCCCACTTCAGCCAACCGTGTTGTTTTAATGCTGATGACAAAATGTCTGTAAGCATTGAGTGATTTTGGCGTAATTTAGTTGAATAACATAGCGTCCTAACAAACAAATTTCCCCACTTATAATAATAGCTTTAATGAAAGTTAATTTTAAGTTTAATTTTTTTTTTCTTTTTTTATTTTTTTTAAGAATCTTAAAAGTAGGAATTCGCAGAAATTCTTAGTAATTGTATTGGAAATAAATAAATTTTGTTTGATAAATTAATTTAATTGAAATATATTTTGCGTTTCTATTTATATTTGTGTGAATGAATTTGAAGCCAAGTTACAACGAATTTAAGCTTGTTTTTTCCCTCTAGCCTGAGTTTAAAAAAGAAATGAAATTCATTAATTAAATTTAATAACAATCATACGCTGCAGGAGTTTATTTAAACGTATATAAAAAAAAAATTGTGTTTTCCGAATCACACACACCATTTGTGTTTGTGTGTATTTTAAATTTATTATTTTCTTCAGGGGCAACAACCATTCAATTCAATTGTTATCGGAATTGGAGTTGAATACGAGAGAAAAAATTACCTTGGTGCTATGAATTCCTTTGGCTCAGAATCAGAACTTGATTTTACGTGTCACAGAATTAAGGCTATCGGGGTTTATACTGAAAACAAATTAAGCCTCTGTTTTGTCTGTTTTGTCATTGAGGTAAAAAGTTTTGTTTTAACTATTTTCAATTGAAGTGAATGCTTCTCTATTTATTTTATATTATTTATTTTTAATTACTCTTTTTCTCTGACAAACAAACATAACTATTGATCAAATAAATTGTTTTGAAAAATTTATTACTTTTTGCCGCTCACGCACCATTTAGTTTTCTTCTTCCACCTGCCTGTATGTACTTGAATTTGAAGTGCCCCAAGGCGTATGATTAATGTTTCAGTTAAGTTCAATAATTAGAATAATACTCATACGGCCGTAAGTGCTACACAACAACTGGTTATTATTGAATTAAATCAGTTTTAATTAATTTGTTATTACCACGAGTATTTTGAAAATAAAAATGTGGAATTTTGAGTGCAGCACTCAGCTGCAATTTATGTCCTTATTTATTTTCATTTCATGTTTAGAGTTAATGTATTAAATATGAATTATTTCATAAAATTCATTATTTAAGCACTTTATTTAATTAGACATGTGCTAGAGATTAATAATAACAATCGTATTGAACAAGTGCACTTTTCTCGAATTAATTGATTGTTGTCATTAGTTTCTGTGCGTTGGATGATCAAATATTAATAATACGAAAGCGCTTCGATCTCTTTTTTTATATCTTTATTGTGTTTTCTTTTATTATTTGTTTAAGCACATAAAAAAATTAAATATACTCAGATATTTAAGAAATATACATAATTTTCTTCGACCTTAGAAGTGTCAAAAATAAAAAATAAAAAATATAATAATACAATAGAAAATTGTTTTATGAAATATGTATAATTAGTTTTTTAAAGATTTTTTTAAAGAGTTCGTGAGAAGTCCCTTGTTTAGAAAATTACATTTGTAAAAACGATTATAATAAGAAAATCTAAAAAGAACGAGTACAATTAAGCAAAAAGTACCTTTTAAAAATAAGTCACTATTTTTAAGAAGCATATAACTATGAATATAAAAGTACTCTCGTAAAACAAATTATTTTCGAAAAAAAAACATTTTGAAAAAAAATCCTTTTAGAAAACCAATTATATTTTCGAAAAAAATACCTTTCATAAGACAAGTACCGTCTTAGTAAAGAAATATCTATTAAACAGAAGTACTTTTAAAATAACAATTAGTAAAAATCATAAGAGAAACTTAAAGATGATGTCGAACCGATCGATTGATGTAAGAATCATCAAAATCGATCTACGCGTTCATATAAAGGCTAATAAGCACGGTACGGGTAAACAGTAGTTCCACAAAATAAGTACCTTTTCGATAACAGCACATTTTAGATGAAAGTAATTTTTAGAAAAATGTACCCTCTTCAAAATGATACCTTTTAGAAAGAAATACATTTGAGAAAAAGAAATACATTTTTAGAAAAAATTACCTTTTTTAAAAAAAGTACCTTTTAGAAAAAAGTTAGGTTTTTGACAAAAGTACGTTAGAAAAAAATTCCTTTTAGAAAAAAGTACCTTTTAGGAAAAAAGTACCTTTTAGAAAAAAGTACCTTTTAGGAAAAAAGTACCTTTAAGAAAAAAGTACCTTTTAGAAAAAAGTACCTTTAAGAAAAAAGTACCTTTTAGAAAAAAGTACCTTTTCAACAAACGTACATTTTCGAAAAAAGTACCTTTAAGAAAAAAGTACCTTTTAGAAAAAAGTACCTTTTATACTATATCATGACTTTTATTTCTGAGTTTTAAAGATGACCCTAGAAATGATAACTTTTCAACCGACTTCAAAAAAAGGACGAGGCGATCAGTTCGTCTGTATTTTTTATTTTTTTTGACGTTGTTACTTCAGAACTCGGTACATTTTAGACGGATTGTAAAAAATCTCTTTTTTTTGTCTGACAAGGTATATGTAGCTTCCCTTTGATCCCATTGTAAAAAAGTGGGCAGGAACACGCCCAAATCTTTTTTATATGATTTTATAATATTGTACTAATTTGATTGCTACGAAACCTAGCAAACACCTCTGGTTCTTGTAATTACACAATTTAAAAGTGTAAAAAATGGGCAAAGTTACGCCCATTAAAATTTATTGTTATATTTTACGTGGTTCCACTTAACCGATTTTTACAAAACTTAGCACACACCTTGAAGTATGAAAAATACACAATCTTGCGTTAAAAAAACGGGCAGAGGCACGCCCACTAAAATTTCTTTTTCTATTTCACATACTTCTTCGTAAGCAATAGATTTTCAAAAAATATTTTGTTGGAAAAAATTAACTTCTATTTTGGTCCTATAAATTTTTTTCCAAAATGTTCTATCAGATTTTTGCATTAAAGTTGTTTCTTTTTTTTGACAGAATTATTTGAAAAAAAAGTTCTTTAAAAAATAGAAAGACAGGATATCTGAAGAAAACTGCCTAAATCGATTAATTCCAATTTTTGTTTGTTTTTCAGTTTAAAGCGTTATTTCGAATCTCAGTAGTCATAATCCTCAAGCAGGCCCTCGGATATGGACACTAACAGATCTAAATGCCAATTTATTTTGTCTAGATTAATAATAGTACGAGTATTGTATGTTTGTTGCATTTGAAATTGCAAGATTTTGACATTAAATTTTGACGTCTTTCCTTGGTGGAGTTTTAGTATTGTTTGCCAACTAGTTTACAGGAAATATAAAATAATTTGCGAAAGAAGGACTGGAAAAGTAAATACTTTCTTACATATTTAATACCAACAGAGTTTCTTTCAAGTGACGAATTACTTTTAAAAAAAATTAGAAGAATAAATTAAAGTGTATTTAATAAGTTTTACTCGTAGATATGCAAGTGCTGCTCAGCTGATTGATATTTTTTAGTGTAAGTTTTGCTCGCCCTTGTCAAATTTTTTACAATTACTTTTTCCACTCATGTTGCTTCAACTTTCAGTTGCCTGCTTTTTCACAATTGCAAACAAGTTGATCAAAAATATATACGACCCTGTTCCATTTGCTGGAAGAAAAATAATTACTTTATCTCTTCTACAAATCAGCAATACCCGTATGTACAAGATTTTCTTAAATGTAGGAGTCGATATTATAAAAATAATTTTCATAGATGTGTATTTGTTTTTGTGTCTTTATTTACATATAAACAGACTGAATAATAGCTGGAAGAAGAAAGCCTATTGAAATAAAAAATTTTAAGAAAAAATATTCTCAAATTAAATTTCATCTCACATGAAAAAATGAAATTTTTGCAGCAGTGAACAAAAAAAGGATATTTGTGATCCTTGGGTTGCTCATGGTTACTACACGTTATTTATTTTTACCAAAAGGAACAAGTAGCAGGATGGGATAAACCATGAGGGAGTTGCTTATTAAAATAAGCATTTAGCATAATAAATTGGCATGAAAATAATAAATACAGAACATGGAATAATTGAATTTTATGTTATTTATAATCTGGGAAAATTCTTAGGAATTAAGTAAGCCTTAAGAGAGCATTAAAGAATATGATACTGTGAATCAAACTTACTTTCCTGTAAGCTAAAGCTTGTATGTAACCATTTATTTAAAAAATATGTACATTTTGATCTTTTATTTCCTGAATCCCTTTTTTTCTTACTGCCAGTTACTTTTATAACAAAGACTTCATTTAGCATTTCGTTTATCACTACGGAAACAAACTCAGTTGTATCCCTGCTCTTCATTTAATTCATTTATCATTTTAATTTGGTTTTAGCTAAACCAAAATGTAAACATTTAACAATAACATTTAGAGAAATGATGACAAGTTTTATTCTGTTTTCCTCTTCTTCTCTATTATTCAAAATATTTTAGGCCTTTTTCATTCCATATTTAACGCTGAAAATCTAAAAAGAATAAACCCTTCACTAAATAAGAAAAAGGTTGGCAGCAAAGAATTTTTTCTTTTATGCAAAAAAAAATAACAAGTTCATGCCCTAGTCGTGTCAGTCAATTGTTATCATTTGTGGAATTTTTAAAAATTTTCAACAGGTTTCCTGCTTTATGTATATTAAGAAATAAATTAACTTGATACGCAAGAGTGGATTGCTTAGAAACTGACTAAACGAAAGATAAAGTGAAATAGCAATAAATAAGAAAAACCTGTTCATAAGCGGAATGAACGGAAGGATATGTAGTATGATATCCTTCTTAAAAAAAACCAAGTCGCACAGTGAAGCGGCCAATTGCTATACTTAATAGCCAAGAAAAATTTTAAATTTGAGAAAAATTTTTGCAAGGACATGACTACCTTCCATATATTATTTTTCTTAAAAATTAAATTTTAGCTAAATTTATAATTAGAAAGCGCTAAAATTATTTATATATTTATAGAATTATGCGTGTTAGCTCCGTTAGAAATTTTATTCCATTCGGTGCAAGGACACAGCTCCCTCCCATATATCCTTTTTCTATGACATTAAATTTTCGCTAAATTTATGATTAGAACGCACTAAAAAATGTTTATGTATTCTTAGAATTATACATTTAAGCTCTGTTATAAATTTTTTCATTCGGTGCAAGGACATGACTACCTCACATTTATCCTTTTTCTATAAAATTTTATTTGAGCTAAATTTAAGATTAGAACAAACTAAAAATGCTTTGTTGTAAATATTATTGCATTCTCCGGAAGGACATGACTACCTCCCATATGTCCTTTTCTTCAAAAATAATTTTTAGCTAAATTTATGATTAGAACAATCTACAAATTGATATATATATTTGAAATTATGCGTGTAACCTTTGTGGTAAATTTTATTTCATTCGGTGCAAGAACATGACTACCTACCTCCCATACATCCTTTTTCTTCAAAATTAAATTTTAGCTAAATTTATAATTGGAACGCACTAAAAATTTATATGTATTAAAAGAATTATGTGAATAAGCTCTGTTATAAATTTTATTTCATTCGGTGCAAGGACATGACTACCTCCCATATATCCTTTTTTAGGAAAATTAAATTTTAGCTAAATTTATGATTATGATTTATATATATTTATAGAATAATGCACTCATCATTTTTTGTTAATTTTATTTCCTTCGCCGGAAGGACATGACTCCTCCCATATATCCTTTTCTTTAAAATTAAATTGTAGCAGTATTTATGATTATAACAATCTACAAATTGATATATATTTTTGGAATTCTGCGTGTAACCTTTGTTGTAAATTTTATTGCATTTGTCGAAAGGACATGACTGCCTCCCATATATCCTTTTCTTCAGAATTAAATTTTAGCTGAATTTATAATTATAACGCACTAAAAATTTGTATATATTTTTAGAGTTATGCTGAATTTATGATTAGAACGCACTAAAATTTTGTATATATTTGTAGAATTATGCGTGCAACTTTTGCTCTGTTCGCTGCAAGGACATAACTACCTCCCATTTATCCTTTTTCTTTAAAATTCAAGTTAAGCCGAATTCCTGATTAGAATGCACTAAAAATTTATATATATTTTTAGAATTATGTGTGCAATTATAAATATTGTTGCATTCGGTGCTAGCACATTAATTCCTCCCATACAATATCATTTTTCTCACTTTTTTACAATATTTATTTGTTATTGGCTTAGCACATCTAAACGCATTTTGTTGTTGCTAAGTAAAACATTAGTAGACCCGCGTTAAATAAAAAAAAAGAAATATTGAAATAATTACATTTTTATTTTTAATTCAATTATTTTTTATGCCAATTTTAAACATTTATTTCATTGTGGTTCTTTGAAAGCCAAAAAACACAAAATGCTATTGTTTTACAAACCGCTGTTGTCCTTCTTTAGCAAACATGTGCAATAATAACGCTTCAGTTAACTTCTTTGTTTGGTATAAATAAACCAAATGAAAGTTTAAAATAAAATTGCATTTAATTGAATTTAATAGGGGAGACCGGTGTGACCTTTTTTGCCGTAAAATTTATTTCATTACCATTCTGCCAAAAAAATATGATTTGTTGGCAAATATACATTTTATAGAAACATGATGCCCGATATAAAACTATGAATTTAAATTAAATAATTTTGTACGACCGGAGAAAAATTTGAATGAACCGTTGCACTGTGCTTAGTCAAACTCGCAAAATCATAAATAACACGAATTAGGATAAAATATAAAGATTTTGTAAGAAACTCGGCAGCAGATAGCACTGAAAGATATTTTCTATTTACATATTTTTTCCATAATTCTACCTACAAATTGATTTTTTAACTTAATTTTTTTTATTAAGGATATATGGGACGTAAGGAAATTCTCAAAATATCAGAGAAATTTTACTAGGGTTGTATCACAATTTTAATGATATATGGAGCATAAGGAAATTTATGAAGAAACTGTTTTCTAATATAAACTGTCCAAAATTAAATTTTTAAAATAAAGGATATTCTGGAGGTAGACTTGTCTTTGCACGGATTTAACTGAAATTTAGCAGAGAGTTTAAGTGTGAAATTCTAGAAGTAGTTACTAATTTTTAATGCATTCTGATCATAATTGCAGCAGCAATCAATTATATAAAATTAGGGACATATGGGAGGTACACTTCTTTCTTCACCACTCGATATAAAATTTACTAGATAGCTTGACTGTGTGATTCTATGAATAAATCAAAAAAAAAGTCACTGCACTTGGATCACAATTGTAGTTGAAACAAAATTTTTAAAATTAAGGATGTATGGGCGCTAGGCATAACCTGGCACTGAATCTAGTAAAATTTACAAACGAGCTTGTCTGTGTTATTTTAGAGATAATTTCCAGTTTTCTTTTAAAATAAAGCGGCTAAAATTAAATTTTGAAAATAAAGGACATTCGGGAGATGGGCTTGCCCTTTCACCGATTGCAAGGAAATTTTACAGAAAGCTTAGGTACATAATTCCGGCAGTAGTTACTAGTTTTTAGTGAATTCTGATATTAATTTCAGCTGTAATAAATTTTTTTGTTATCAAGCACATGTGCGGTGGAGGCGAACTTTTCACCAATTGAAATTAACTTTACTAGGTAGCTTCACAGTACAATTCGAGAAATATTTAAAAGATTTAGCCTCCATTTGGATCACAACTATAGCTGGAACTAAATTTTTAATATTAAGGATATGTGGGCTGTAGACATTAATCAGCACTAAATCTTATGAAAATTGCAAAGAAGCTTGTCTGTGTTATCTTAGAGACAATTCTCAGTTTTCTTTTAAAATAAATCGGCTAAAATTAAGTTTCAAAAATAAAGGACATTCGGGAGGTAGGCTTGTCCTTGTGGCTATTGCAATAAAATTTTCCAGAAAGCTCAGGTGTACAGTTCTAGAATTATTTACCAATTTTCAGTGCTGTCTGATGATACTTGCGTTCACATTGACATATTTTTTAATCAAGGACATTTGGTGTAGTATAAGTTAAAAATTTTTAAATTAAAAATTTATGAGAAATACAATTATCTCAGCCTTGTATACTTGGCTTAGTGTATATTTGTTTCCATTGTTATTGTTAATACACCGTAAATGAGTTTTTTTTCAGAATCCTTTCAATTGTGAACAGTGATAATTTAATATTAATAAAAGATTTGTTTTGCAAAATTTAACTTTTGTTATCTACATTATTTTATTGGCTAAGACTTGTTGCTTAAAAGTTTATAATAAAATTAAAATTATAGGTAATTTTTTACTGGCTTATCAACAGCATTAATTGACTTAATATTTGAATTTTTCCATTAAGCAAATTAAATTAAGTTTCTTTTAAAGCTTCTGTCAAAATAAATAATTAGTTGAAAACACAAATATTTATTTCAAACTACACAAACTAAGTAAATAAACATTAATTAAATTTATTATTATTTGCATTTAATGCATGCGCTTTTTGTTTTTGTTTTTTTTTTGTATTTATTTTATCAATATTTCTAATTAAATATTTGTGAAAATTATCCAAAATCAAGCAGAGGAAAAATAAATAAATAAAAGCAAGGAATTCAATTGGTTGTAACAACACACACATTGAATGTAAATTTAGTGCTTTGAGAATAGTAGAAGGTGGGTGCTTCACTCTGAGTACTTTTTAAGAGCTTGAGTTAAATTTTGTGAGCCGTGGTTGGGCGATTCGTAAAGTGCCTTAAATCAGAAGGAGAAAAAAACTTTCGCCGCGCCTTACTAAAGTAGACTCTTTAAATTTGGAAGATCTTCAGCAGGAAAATATAAGAGGTTAACCGTTCCTCAGGACCACCCATCTCTAAGGAGTCCAATTATAACCTTATTTTTGTTTGTCAAAGTTGTCCTGTTTTACTAATTCATTACGAATTCCGTTAATAAATCTCTCTTAATGTTGATGTTTTATAAAATACAGGTTAAGCTTTGTGATTGCAGAGTTTAAAGTCAATTCCCAATTGTTTACGTTTCAATAATTTCATGATGTACCAATAAAAACATCAAATTCTTTAAACCTCATTATCAATTTGCCTCTTCCTGTTCAAAAATATCAACGCAATGATTATGTAAATAAAACAAATACTCACTTTAATATTTTCAATAGTCATCAAACAAAACAGACATCATCTATTTGAAATAACTTTATTTTTAGTTATGCCCGACATATAATAAAATTTATGCATTTATGCAGCTCAACTGCAGAAAAAAATTTATCCTTTTATAAATAATTTGCGACTTATTGTGCGTAAAAGATTTTGTTATGTGGTCATAAATTCAATGAATTGCAATTAAATAGAAAATTATAAATTTAATCAATTTCAAATTAAACGAAAATTAATTAATTCCCTGCACAAAACTTTTATATAAAAACAAAGGATATATGGGAAGAGGACATATCCTTGCATCGATTCAGGCAAAATTTAGCAGAAGGCTTCATAGTGTAGTTCTTCAAGTTGTTACAAGTTTTTGCTGCTTTCTAGTCTTAGTTTTAATAAAAAAACTAAACTTAAGAAATTAAGGACATGTCGAAGGTAAGCATATCTTGCCACGCTTAAAAAAAATTACCATAGATCTTAAGTGTGTAATTCTCCAAATGGACACAATTTCAAACTTTGGTTGCATTCAGAACATTATTTTCGTTAAAATTTAATTTACTGAATAAAGGATATTGGGAAGGCAGATAGCTCCTTGCGCCGATTGAACTGAAATCATCAGCGAGAGCTTAATTATATGATTCTCTAAATAAATAAAATTTCAAAAGCCTTCTTATTGCAATTATATCTGTAACCACGTTTTTAATAATAAAGGATATATGGGAAGAGCACATGCCCTTGCACCGATTGAACAAAAATCATCAGTGAGAGCTTAATTAAGTGTATGATTCTCTAAGCATTTACAAGTTTTCAGTGCCTTTTAATAATAATTATGTACGGAACTAAATTTTCAAAAATTAAGGATATATGGGGAGAGGGCATATCCTTGCACCGATTGAAGCAAAATTTGACAGAAAGCTTACGCAAATAGTTTTTCAAGTTGTAACAAATTTTCGCTCTTGTTTGAAGTTAATTGCAACAGAAACTCAATTTTCCAAATTAAGGACATGTGTGAAGTCGTCATTTTCTTGCATCGAAAAGTTTAACTGTCAAAAGTTTAACTGTGCAATTTTCCATTTATTAAAAATTTTTTCTTGTCATGTGATCATAATCGTAACGAAAATTTTAATTTTCAAGTGCGGGATACATGGCAGGTAGGCATATCCTTAGAATTAAAATGAAATTATTAAAAAAAAGCCGAAGTTTTTAATTTAAGAAAACATTAATTTTAAATTTTGGTTTCATTTTGAACATGATTCTACATAGTTAGCATTGAATTTATTGAATAAAGGATATATGGAAGGCTGGAATGGGTCCTTGCACCAATTATAATGAAGTTAACGAGAAACCTTAAGTGTTTATTTTGGCTGCCTTTTTATGGTAATTCTATATGGAACTTATTTTCGAAAATAAAGGATATATGGGAAGAGAGCATATCCTTGCACCAATTAAAACGAAATTTCACAAAATGCTTAAATATAGCGCACTACAAATTGCTACCAAAAAAAATTATTATTTTTCAATTAAGGACATGTGAAATACAAATATACTAAAGAGCTTAACTATATAAGACAGCAAATAGTAGTACGAAATTCCAGCTTAAATTTCTTTTAATAAACAAAAGATATGTGGGAGGTGGATGGGTCCTTGCACCGTTTGAAGTGAAATCAACCAGAGAGCTTAACCATGTAATTATACAAGTAGTTAAAAATGTTCCATACCATCTGATCATAATTGCTGCAAAGATTGAAATTTTTTAAAAGCAGGATATATGGCAGATAGCTATATCTTTCCACCGATTAAAATGAAGCTCATCAAAGAACTTAATTTTAATAATATTAACGCAATTTTGCCATAAATCAGAATACAGCAAAATTTAATTTTAACTAAACATAATTTTTGTATTGAAAATGTTCTGATTGAACACAATAATTGATAACTTTAGCTAACACAGTTTCCAAGCAAATATCAGCAAATATGAGTGTATGAATGTCACTTGAATCTGTATTTTCCCTTGACATAAAAGGCAAGTGAATGTCTGTGCATTTAAACAGCATTTATAATTCGCTTTAACACATGTATGAATGCCAACACACACACACACACACAAGTACACACGCGCACATATGTGTGTTTGTGTGTGTAGGTTAGTGTTATTAAATATTTTCTTACTTTTTTATATCCCTGTTGATATAATTTTCCTTATTAAATGTGTAATAAAAACCAAATTATCCTTTACTTGCGCGCCACTGTTTCCTCTTACAGACCAGATCTGTTAAAGCAAAAAAAAATCCTGTTTTTCATTTATCTTTCTTTTTCCTTGCACTCAGCAGTTGCTTAACCCAAATGTGAAGACATATTTATGATAAAAACCAGTCAAAAGGAATTACACAGTTTAGAGCCCTAAGGTTATTGACAGAATAGCAAAGCATACACAAACACACACACACGCACATACTTATGCACACACACACGCATATTGACAAGCTTAATGCGTACCATGAGCTGCGGCTTACAAAACTGGTAACTGATGTCTTTAATAAAGAAGCCTTGTGCATAAATATTTACTCTCCAGGGCCTTGATGACGGAACAATAGCAAGCAACAGCTAGAAGCCATTAACTCGGCAGTTTCATGTTTATTATAAACATTTTTTTATACATTATTTTTATGCAAATATGTAATCGGGGCACTACAGGCTTAAAGGGTTTATGTAAAGTTATGCACTGCGTTTGTAATTTCTGCTCGTATAATATATCGTAGGCAAGTGCAGAAATTATTTAGGTATTTGAATCTATTGAAGAGGGTGCTTGCTGTTGGCTGAACTAGTAAGTGCATGGCCTACAAAGCAGATTAGGGAATTCGAGAGCCCGAGTTCAATCTCTGGCCAGACCCAGTTATATCAATACAATAGATTTTTCTGTATATATTAATGCCTATCGTAGTGCCCTCCTTCGGCGATATTTCTAGCAATAATAATAATAATAATGTTTGTACATATAAAACTTAAAAGCAAAATAATGAGCCTACTTAACACCAGAGGCACTGCTGCGATGCTTATAAAAATTCACAAAACACGCACACTGGCAGAGTTGTAAGAACGAAAAAAAAATTAATTAAGCTCCTCTGCTCTATATCTATCTGTCACTTTATCATCGGTACTTGCACTATATCTATACTGCTCCCAGGTAGCACAAATAAATTCAGAAAGGCGCGACTTTGACTCGCACACGAAGGTTTCCGTACGGACACTACATATGGAATACTAAACGAACTTTATTCTATATAATCAAATATCTTACCTGTTAAAGAAATTTATTTTAAAATTTCGCATTTTCGAATATTTTTTTTTTTGGTTTTGGAATTTTTTTTGGTTTTGACTATTTTTAACATTTTTGACGATTTTTTCCTCTCTGGCTATTTTTCCGTTTTGGCAATTTTTTTCGGTTTTCAGCGATTTTTTTAATTTTGGAGCTTTTTTAGTTTTGACAATTTTTTTTTTTTGGTTTTCGACGATTTTTTCGGCTTAGAGGATTTTTTAGTGTTGACGTTTTTTTAAGTTTTGGCGGCTTTTTTCTTTTTGGCAATTTTTTCCATTTAAGAGATTTTTTTTCTTGAATACATATTTTCAATTTCAAGCGATTTTTTTAGCCGGCGCTCTTTCCCGTTTTAAAAATTTTTTCTCGGTTTTTGGCGATTTTTGGTTTGTTTTGTTCTACAATACATATTTTTAGTTTTAGCGATTTTGTTTGCATTTTTTTTAAGTTTTTTTTAGTTTTTTTCGTGATCTTTTTACTTTTGGTGATTTTTTTGCACTTAAGCGATTTATTTTACTTTTG
The DNA here is from genome assembly GCA_936439885.1 of Nowickia ferox. NCBI lineage: Eukaryota > Metazoa > Arthropoda > Insecta > Diptera > Tachinidae > Nowickia > Nowickia ferox. The sequence continues at coordinate 105,656,547 of OW387025.1, forward strand.
GTAGTATTTTTCATTTAAGCGCTTTTTTCGTTTTTGCGATTTTTCGTTTCGTCATTTTTTATTTTTTTTTTAATTTTGGGATTTTTTAGTTCTAGCGTCTTTGAAAATTCCGAAAGTTAGCCTTTTACGGTTTCCAAGATACAACAAGTTGTCAAAATTATATATTTAAAATTACATAAACTAATAGAATACCCTTTAATTTTTATTTTTTAAATTTCAGTATTAGTTGGTGAAGTCGACATAACTTTGAAAATCTCAAGTCTCTATATATAATTTAAAAATTTTTTGTTGCTCGCTTTAGAACACCCTTTAACTGTCATGTTGTTGTTGTTGTAGCCGTGAAAATTTCAGCTGTGTAGCTTTTACGGTTCTCAAGAAAACAGTCGTGACAGACAGACGGATGGACATGGTAGCGAAAACAATAGGTATCCTTTTCACCCAAGTGTCAAACCTAATCTATTGAGCCATGTTTACCTCTATGTGGTCAAGTTATAACCGAGATTTGCGAAGATTTTTTTTATATAAACGGAAGTGTAATAAATAGCGGTAATCTAAAAAAAATTAAGTACAAAACTTTTCGTATTCTTTCTCCACAATGACACGCTTAAATAAAAGAACGTTTATATATTATTTCCTCCCACTGATGTCGCATAGAATTTGGCAACATGTGTGTCTATCTATACTCACATCTCAAGAGTAGGAATGCTTTTAATAACATGTGCTGCAATTTGTGTTAAATTAGTTAAACATCTAGCAAGCAACATCACTCAAATACGAGTACAATTATGTGTATCTTTCGCACATACGCTTACGACTCACTTAATCAAAACATACAGTGGAATTAATTGAATATTAATTGAGATTAATTGAATATTAAAAGCACGACATTAACAGCATGTCTACAAACAACACAATCAGAAGATTCGCCAGTGAATCCTACACGATTACGAAAAATCTTGGGTCCTAGAGAACGCGTTCCTTACTTTTCGTTTGACTTTCATGTTGTGTGGTGTATCACTCACTCACAGTGTTGCCCATCTGCCAATAATTATTTTTTGTTTAATTTTTTTTCATAGGAATAAGTTACGAGGGCGGCTCAATAAGTCCGTGACGCTTTGAATGAAACACAGTTTTTTTTGCAAAACAAAAATTAATTTTTCAACATAATCTCTGTACTGACCTCAATTGGCCGTCCAGAACGTTCAGCGTCATTTGTACTTGTGCGACCACAACGAAAGTCAGTAAACCACATTTTTACCATTGAAATCGATGGTGCAAAGTCCCCGTAGTATTTATCGAGCTTTTCCTTGGTTTGATTGATGGTTTTTTTTCGCAGAAAATAATGTTTAATCAACACTCGAAATTAACTTTTTTCCATTTTTAGAAAAATACACGAGGTTGTATGTTTTGAACAGCTGTTAAACACAAAGTAAATGGCAAATCTTGCTCAAAATTTGACAGTAGTCTACTAACAGGTGGAAATTGATGGAAACAGTATTGCATTTCATATAACCACGAGAGAAGTTGGAAAAGTCTCGGACTTATTGATCCACCCTCGTATTTCCAACTGGAATATTCTGTTAACTCAGCAAGTGGGCTGCCCACTGTGCTTTATATAAATAACTCAATGCGTGTGTGTATGTTTATTGGTATTTAATTTCATCAATGCTGGTGTGATTTTCTTTTGTCTCCTGTTGACGACAAAATATTGCCTGCTGCTACAACAAATAATCACATTAGAAATGGTTAAAACAACCTAAAATTAGTAAAACAGAAGAAGAGTTTTGGCCATGTTTGAATGATGTGATGAAGAAGAAACGTTAAGATACGGCAAAGCATCGTACGTGTGTGAAAATTTTAATTAAGTCTTAAATAGATTTACACCCAAAATAGGACTTAATTTTAATGTAAATTAAGTTCACAGACGTTATTAAATTTTGTGAGACATAATTTTACACCGAATAAAATTTAACTTCATTGTAATGAAATCAGTAGTACCAGCAGAAAAAAAATATATTATATATAATATATTTGCAGTTTTTGTTTATTGAAAAGGAAACCATGATTAGTTGTATTTCATAATGATAAAAACCAAATTAAAACAAAAGCATTATACTAAATATAATTGTTGGAAGTTTCAATTTCTGCTGTGAATTTTAAATGCATTTTGTTCATTATGAAAATGTTTACAAATATATTTGAAAGAGGGGTTTCATCAGACTTACAGAATTTTAAATTCAAATAAGACAAAGAAATATATTTGTACAGCCTGTTTTTCGAAATTAAATTAATTTGCTAACAGTTTATAGAAGCCAAGTAAAAAATTCTCGTCTGCCTATTTACATTGAAAACAAAAACAAAACACTTAAATTTGTTTTTGTTTTCTATTTCAGACGAACATTTTTACATATCTTCTATAAACTGGCAGTTATACGTTTTTTAAAATAACAAGCGAAAACATTTGTAAGTTTTTGTAATTTTTGAAACATTACAAGTGAGTGACCAAAAAAGAGTTTTCAGTATTTAGGGTTCAGTACTTTAGATGTCCCACTGTTTGTCTGTCTGTCACAGACTGTTTTCTCGAGAACAAAACTGAAACTTTTACAGAATATGTAACACTTTGACCGCTGGAACAATAAATAGATGACAGCTAAAAATTAAAGGGTGTTCTAAAACGAGCAACGAATCATTTTGAAATTCTAATGCAATATACGGAATAAATAATTTAATGGTATGAAATTTGTATAAATTTTGAGATTCTGTGTGAAGTAAAGTAGATAATAATACAGACCAATAAATATATATAAGTAGACAATTGGAATTTTCAAAGTTAGTATATTTTTATGCAATCAAAATTAAAGGGTATTCTATCAGTTAATGTAATTTTGACTATGTGGTTTTGACAACTTGCTTTATCTGGGAAACCGAAGAGGCAAACCTCTGAAATTTTCAAGAACGCTAAGACTAAAAAAAATTCAAATAAAAAATCGCCAAAACAAAAAAAAATCCAATACAAAAAATAGCGCCAAAAACTAAAAAAAAATCGTTAAAACTAAAAGAAATCGCTAAAACCGAAAAAATCCACCAAAACGAAAACAATTAATACCAAAAACCGAAAAAATCGCTTAAACAAAAAAAGGGCCAGGACTAAAAAAAATCGCTAGAACTAAAATAAATCGACAAAATCCGAAAAAATTGCCACAAACCAAAAAACCGCCTTACTTACTTGCTGTATCTTAGAAACCGTACCCCAAAATGAAAAAATCGCCAAAACGAAAAAAAGCGTCGAAATTATAAAATCGCCAAAATAAAAAAATTGCCAAAAAAAAAACGAAAAAAATTGCCAAAACGAAACCAAAAAACCGCCTTACTTACTTGCTGTATCTTAGAAACCGTAACCCAAAATGAAAAAATCGCCAAAACGAAAAAAAGCGTCGAAATTATAAAATCGCCAAAATAAAAAAATTGCCAAAAAAAAACCAAAAAAATTGCCAAAACGAAACCAAAAAACCGCCTTACTTACTTGCTGTATCTTAGAAACCGTACCCCAAAATGAAAAAATCGCCAAAACGAAAAAAAGCGTCGAAATTATAAAATCGCCAAGATAAAAAAATTGCCAAAAAAAAACGAAAAAAATCACCAAAAACAAAAAATCGCTAAAACTAAAATAAGTCGCCAAAATCCGAAAATATCGTCAGAAATGATAAAACGTCTTGCTTGCTGTATTTTAGAAACCGTACGCCAAAATTAAAAAAAAAACGAAAAATTCGTCAAAACGAAAAAAATCATCAAAACTATAAAATCGCTTAAACTAAAAAAACGTTAAAAGTGAAAAATATTGCCAAAAATAAAAAAGCGCCAAAGCTAAAAAATCGCCAAAAACCGAAAAGAAGTTTACCGTGCACTTAAAATTAAAAAAAAATCTAAATCAGGTAAGATATTCGATTGTTTAGGCTATAGTTCGTATAGTATTACACACATATGTACGTATGTATTGTCCGTACGCAAACCCTCGTGTGCGAGTCGAAATCGCACTTGACTGAATTTATTTATTTTTAAGGCAGTTATGCAGCACCTTTCATGTCAACGAGGCACATTAAATTATTAATATTAATATCATTAATATGCTTTTTAGCAATTGTTTATTTTTATGGAAACTTTCTACCTAAGAAATTGTTTTACTAAACTAAAAGCAACTATCAGCTGTTATATCGCTTGTCAAATAAAACAGTGTTACCAACTGAGTGTTCAAACTCACATATGTATGCATGCATAATCGCTAAAACTCCAAGATTTAAAAAAAAAAGAAATTCCAAGAAAAAATTAAAACTCAACAACAAATACGATATAAATATGCCCACCGAATACCTGTAAAATATTCTTTATAAAAAAAATGCTGCAATATGTAAAAATTTTATTCCATAACATATTTATGGTTTCCCCGCCTCAAAGAACACAAACTTCATTTGCTTATTAATTAACTTTCATACAAAATATTGCGGTTAAACCGCACGTTACTTATATTAGTTTCAATTTCAGTGAATTCTAAGTTGAAACCCACGAAATCCCTTGAACATGGGTGGACTTTTGTGTTTGGCAGTTGTTATTGAAATAATAACTAGCGCGTGCTTTATCAAGAGAATTGATGTTTAACGAAAATTAGCAACTTTTTTAACCAAACATACTCGTACATTTACAGACAGCCATACAGCCATACAGCCATACAAACTCAAATTATTCATTGTGTTTTAATAGTATATTTAATGTTGATTTCAAAGACGTCACAACTCAAAAAACTCAAAACGAATTTAACGTTATCAATTTACAGATAAATTAATAGAAGAAAAAAATTTAAATTTTTTCTCAAGATATTTTTATGAAGCTTTTACACAATATAAATAAGTATGTGGGAACTAAAATCTATATTTTTGAGCTATGACATTGTTCCAGTAAATAAGCGATTTGTGTGTGTATGTCTTTTTGTACTCCTTCCATCAAGCATACAAATCTTCTGCAGGATATTGAATTCATTTGACCAACGCTAAAACCACATCATAAGCACATCAGAATCAACCAACTAAGCGACCATCATTATTCACACATACGAGTACATGCGTAAAATAGTGAAATCATAATTACAAAATTAAACTCAAAAGTTTATATGAGCTCACAAGCACTTGCAGCAGCAGCATTAATTAACTTTCTTTTTTCTTCATTATTATGAGCATATGTTGAACTTTATCTGGACTTTTTTTAATTTAATTTTGATTCTAATTTTAAATTATGTGGGTGTAATTTGAAATGAAACATGAAATTTTTTTTTTTCTAAAGCAAACATAACAACGTCATAACTTAAAATAAGTTCAGTAACGTGCGACTTTAACTCGCCCACGAAGGCTTCCGTACGGACATTACATACTAGTATATATACAATACTATACGAACTTTAGCCTATAAAATCGAATATTTTACCCAATGTGGACATTTTAAAAATACACTAACTGTGAAAATTTCAAGTGTCTATATAAAGGGTGTTTTTTATTGAGGTATAGAACTTTAAGTTGGCAACACTTTTTTAACTGGCGGCCATTTTGTCAGCTGTCAAGTGATTAATATTTAGTTTGGTTTGCCATTTCATCATGAACAGGTTGACAAAAGAACAACGCTTGCAAATCGTGCAAATTTATTTCGAAAATAATGGTTCAGTTCGCGAAGTTTACCGCAAACTCCGTCCATTTTATGGTCGACATAATCGTCCATCAGAGCAATTATGGAATGGACCTGTCAATTGGCCACCAAGATCGTGTGATTTGACACCATTGGATTATTTTCTTTGGGGATATGTGAAGTCGCTCGTCTACGCCAACAAACCAGAAACGTTAGGGGACTTGGAAGCCAACATTCGTGGCGTTATTGCCAACATACGGCCCCATATGCTCTAAAAATTTGTTGTTTGTTGAAAATTGGACCTGTAGAATTGGCTTTATTCGAGCCAGCCGCGGCGGCCACATGCCCGAAATCATATTTAAACGTTAATGGCATAAAATTATCCTTCCAATAAAGCCAAATTGATTGACATTAAAAGGATTTTCTTGTGTTTTATTTCAATTCGAAGTTCTATACATCTAAAAAAAACACCCATTATAATTGTCTGTATATTACATTAGGATTGCAACATTTCACGTTGCTCGCTTTGGGTTACCTTTTTAATTAAACCTCATATTTTTTTGTTGTTGTAGCGGTCAAAGTTTTACATGCTCTGTGAAAATTTCAGAACTGTAGCACTTACGGTTCGCGAGAAAATAGCCTGTAATAGACATCGCAGACGGACGGACAATAGGGCTCCTTATCATAAAAAGGACCTTTTAAAAAAAGCCAATTGAAAAAATTAACCATTTTAATTACCATTAGCTAAAAAATTGTGTATTTCTAAAGCATGTTGTACTTCAAAACTTGTACGTACACGTTTGTTCATGTAAAAAATATCGTTAAAAGCCTCCACTCTGAATTGCTTTGTAAACATGTTGAGTGTCATTTCTTGCCCATGTTGTTAATGATAGTTTAAAATGTTTATGTTTATATTAAATACATATTTACATTTAATTGCATTATTTTCACCTTGTTCGATCATGCATAATTTCATTTTATACGCGCTCGTGCATAACAACAATAAAGTGCATGTCTATAACATTTTGCTGAAACTCTTCGGCCGATTCTATCAGTCTGTCAATGAATTAAGTAATTTGCAATTTTAGCCCGCAGGAAGCGCATCATGTCGACATGTTTGTTTAGTAACAAGCACATGCATACACAAGAATATGTAAACAAATAAACTGTTTAAAAGAAAACAAAATAACGGGTTATTTGCTAAGTGCACACTGGGGCATAACTGCACAAAAACACAAGGTCAAGGATTAAAAATATATGTTTAAGAAACTTTACAGGGATACAAGAATGTCACAATTAAAAAATAAAATTAAACAAAATTTTATTGTTCTTTTTTTTTTGCTAAAGGGTGTTACAAAACGAGCAACGAATAATGTTAAAATTCCATGTAACATACATACAATTATAAACAAACACTTGAAATTTGCAGAGTTAGTATATTTTTATACAGACTACTACAATTTAAAAAAAAATCAAAATTAAAGGGTATTCTATCAGTTAATGTAACTTTGACTATGTAATTTTGTTAACTTGCTGTATCTTGGAAACCGTAAGAGGCCAACTCTTCAAATTTGCTAAAACGCTAAAACTAAAAAATTCCAAAAACTAAAAAAATCGCCAAAACGAAAAAAGCGATAAACTGAAACAAAATCTCTAATATTGAAATAAATCGCCAAAATTAAAATAAATCGCCAAAAAAACGGAAGTTCGCTGTTGCCAATCTAAATAATATTTAACAACTAAACTTAACAGCTGTTAGTTGTAATAGCAATTTTGGCATTTGGCAATGCAACTAAAGTCCGTTTGCCATCCATAATCAAGCCATTAGTTTCTCATCAATTTAACGTCAACATATCAACTTTCGACCCACTGTACCCTGCAATTTCCTCATTATCGAGGACGTATACAGCACTCAATGTGCTCACTCGGCAGGAGAAGAAGATAAAAATATATACAATTGAAACAAAAAAAAGGAACAACAAAACCATAGAATCACAAAGTCAAATGTAATTAAAATATACCAAATTGATATGACGCCTTCAGTTATTGACTCGTATGCGTGCGGCTGCAGCAATTCGAGTGCATTGCACCTGGCAACTGCTGCTTAGCAAATCCAACGCAGCAAAGTATGTAATCAGTTTTATTTTGTGTTCCTAGTGCCAGCAGCTTAGTTAGACACGTGTCTGTTGGAAAACTAATTTGTAGGTTTTTCCATTTCAATGAACAACTGATGGTGCAGCCAGTTTTGTGTTTGTGTTGTATACTTTTCCCTCTGTACACAAGTGACAGATTGCAAAATCTTAATACCATCTCACTTTTATAAATTAGTTTTATAATTGTGTAATTGGAAAACAGGACTTTGGAAGGATTTCGTTAATTCTAAGCCCTGACAATTATAAGCATGTTTAAATTTCAGTAATGTATGGGTTTAGTTTTACGAATTTTTAAATTCCAGTTATTATAATTTCCTGCCTAAATAAATATTTGAAAGCCTTTTACGTTTTATTATATTTAAATGAGCAATTGGAAATTAAAAGGAAAATTCAATATACACGAGTATAAAAGCAAAAATGAAATCATGGCGCTTGATTTCCTTTTAGCTTTTTATTTTTACCCAACAAAACTTTCTTGCATAAATTTATATTCATTTTAATTGTATTTTTTTTTTATCAGTATCTAAAAGTACATAATTGGTTCTTAAAATTCGACAACTTTTTTAAAATCAACATTTCTGTTTTTTTCGTGCAGATAAGCTTGCCACATGTAGTGGCGGTGCATGCATATAATTAAAGTATTTCTATGTTAATTAAAGGATTAAATATATATATTTAAAAAAAAAAAAGAAAACAAACAGGGAGAAAAATCAACAGAATTTTAACTGAGAAATTTAAATTCAAATGAACTCAAGTGCCGAAAATAACATTTTGAGTAGTTGAGCCTCAAAGCTGGGTTTCTTGTGCTTAAAAGTTTACATTAGTAGTTAAGTTTTTAGTCAATAGAGGGCAGCTTAAGCTCGTCCTACAGTTCTAATTTTTTTAATTCGATAGATATTAGTGTTAAATGTGAGTTTATAAATTTTGGCGCTTGTAACCTTTTGGCACTCAGCCCAACAGTGAAATTTTGGGTTGTTTCATGTACAGTTAACATATTTTAACCAATTTTTAATAATTTCCTATTATCCCTGTTGCCAGTATAGGAAATTGATCTCTAAGCTTGGGGAAAATTCAAACAAAAATTTGCCACAAAGGTTTTTCTTGAAAAAAGTAGATTTTTTTATATTAAGTTTTACTATTTTTATTGCACTTTTTTCCAAAATTTATTGCAAATATTTAATCAATTATTACAAATATTAAAATAAAGAAAATAATCAAAATTAAAATCAGTTCCAAAAACCTTTTTGTTAAAACAAAAACTTATCATAATTTTTTATGTGTAAGTTTTAATATTAATTTTTGGAAAAATGTAGAATAAAAATTTTAAAATTTACACAGAAATAATAATGATAAGTTTTTGTTTTAACAAAAATGTTTTTGGAAATGATTTTAAGTTTTAATATTTTCTTCATTTGGCTTGATGCAAAAAATTTTGATAACTTTGTTCGCACTACCAGCGAGAACATACATTGTTTCAAAATAATTTTAAACTATATTTCTTTTAAAATTTCTTTTATTTAATATTTTTCACTATTAAAACAACATGACAACAACTTTAATCTCAAATTAATTGCATGTTAAATCATCAATTAAATCATGTTGAATTAAAATTTAATTCATATATGAAGTTTAAGAGTTAATTTAGTTAAATTGTGCGCCAGTAAAGTGTTGGCAAGCTTAAAAAAAGAATTCGAAAAATTATATAAATATTATTTTATATTTGCTTATTTCTAGTATTAAAGTTGAATTTTTGACTAAAGTGTGTTCTAAGAATATTTCAACTGAAGGTGATTTTTTCTTTTTACAAAAGAAAATTTCAAACAAATACCCATTTCCAGAAGAGGTAAAGGGTTAATATATATCAACAAAATGCTGCTTGTAATGTTCTGAATATATGTTCCAAGGACACTATATACCAAAAACCTAAGTATCATACGATTTTTTACATATATTTTACCACACAAGGCTGCAACTTTAAATAGGCCGTAAAATTAGTTTCAGATGTAAACTTTTGCAACGCTGATATCCCTTTTCTTTGTGTGTTAGAGAGTGGAATTAATAAAATAGAATGACAACCATAAATTAAATTCATATTGTTTCAACTTGAAATAACTTTGATTCAACAACATTCTTTGTTTCATATCGAAAGCAAATTCACTTCATTTCAACTTAAAATAACTTTGATGCAACATGATTCTACGTTGTGATTTAAAAGTATGGGAATGTTAAATCAACATGAAATAAAAAATAAATGAATAAAATTAACAATTTTCTTTGAAGATTAAATGTGAAATCACTTGTTAGTTAAGATATCACCAAGAAATGTAATAGAAAATCAGATTTTGTTTGGTATACTTTTTTTTTTATTTTATATTTATTTTTTTTTATTTTTTTCTAATAAAAACTTTCTACCTTACCTTATCCTTACAAGCTATTCAGTTTTGTTCAGTCCAAATTTCATATTTGATTAATGAAGCTATTTTCCTTAAGCAATTTTTTATTTTATTTTTTTTCACAGCACGAATTCCTTTACAACAGTTTTAGCTGAAAGCAAAAATAAAATTAGAATTAATCAAATAAAGATTTCAATTACTTGTTTCACTTTTAAATAATTGTTATTGTTGGAAGACTAAACGTGTTATATGTTAAAAGATTCCCTTTAAAATTTATCATTTAATGATTTGGCGCTGCTGGCATATTTCAGCAGCAAGCAAATAAGATAATTTATAACAATCATATGACATGTACGAATAAAATGGCGCATGTTTCAGACTTTCTCGTGCTGTCAGAGTAAACCCCTCAAGCCTCAAGTGAAACATTTCCATTGAAAAACAGTGTGAACTATTTAATATACAATTTCTATTTATCCAAAGTGACGTTTTACATTGAAATCGTTGTTCCAGTTCATATGATTATTCATTTGAGAATAAATATTCAGGGAGTGGGATAGTGTTTTCTAAAATACACAAACCTTTAAATTAATTCTACAAAATATTAATGTTACGAAAAATAATGGAACTTGTTAACTTTTTCACATCAAACATTAATTAAAAATAATGGTTTTGAGTGGAAATTGTGGAAAAAAAAATAGAAATCAAAAAATAGAAAACGCAAAAAAAAATTAACTTCATCTACAACTGAAATATGCAGAAACTTTTGATAACAAGGCCGGAGATACATTTCAGCGCTTTTTTTATATTGAAAATGTCAAGTTTCTCAAATTACAATCATTATTTTAAATTATTTCCATATGTGTGAGTGTGTGTGGGTGTGTGTGTGTGTTTGTTGAGTTGGTTCTCTGCCCAGAGAACCATACCTGTAGGAAATTTTGGAGAAAGTGTCTTCAAATGTCGGCGACTATTATGGTGGGTTTTTTGGCTAAATTGTCAACAGAACGTTTTTTTGTTAATATTTGCTTTTGATGAAGAGACAATATTTTGTAATTTTTTCCCATCTGGCATTTCTTGTGTTGTCATTTTGTGGAGTCATTTTCAAAATGTGTATAATGCCGTTCCCATTATGTTTTTTATATGGAAAGTAATGCTACACAACGAAAAATATCGGAAATGACAAACGTTGCCACTAGTACATACTATTGCGATGTCACAAAACGCCTTAATTTGTACTCGACATTAGTCAATAGCTACAACGCATGAGCATAAAAAATGTCTATAGCAAAAAGCATTGTCTTGGGTGTAATTTATGAGTAGAACTGTTGACAAAGTCAATAGTAAGTCAGTACTGTTTTGTTATTGACACTTACTACAAGGATGTATTAAAATCACACACACACAGACACACACACACACACGCTGACATAATCCCACACCCAATATAAAAGCAAACAAACAAAAATAAATAACAGATTTTCGTCCAGATTCATGGTTGATGTATCATATGCCAACAAGAGCGGCCAAGAATGCCATAGTTGAGCTTTCTAGCATCATAGAAAATACCAAATTCTATCTATCTTTGTGTCTCTTCATGCTTTTTCATTGCCTGTAATTTGCATAATTTGCATAATTTGTTCATAGAAAAAAATTAATAAATAAAAACGCAATTTTCACAGAATGCGAATTCGAACTAAAAATATCAAGCGTAAGAAATCCCTCGTTTTACGTAGTCAACGATAAGACTTAACACACTTATGTTTACTTGCCTGGCAAGCCAAGTAACACATAACTCGTTAGACGTCATTAATTGTTCACGCTGTCGCCGTATGAAAAAATTCCACTCGGGATCAATCACAACACCAAAATTATGCAATTTGCACTATTTAGAATAAGATTTTATAATCGTGCTTTTTAATACAGTTTGTAAAAATTTGAGTCAAGTTCCCTTTCAAAAAAGGTATTTTCGAGAATATCTACACTAATTTTTTAAAGTAACTTTTTTCAAAAGGTACTTTTTGTTTAAGGCACCTTTTGAAAATCGCCTTTTTTCATATATAATTTTTTTGTTAAAGGCAGTATCGAGTTATAACCGCCAAAACGCTTTTTTCAGTGTTAAAAAAACTTCAGTGGAAATAGCAAAAGTAGTAAAATTGTGCTGTTTCTTCGCCTTTTTATTTTTTGACTGCCCAATCACAAACTGTTGCTCAAAACTTCTGCTACTGAAATTCAAAGAGTCGTAGTCGAAGTTAACACTATAAACGAATAGATATACACAACGAAGAACTTCAGCTGTCGACATGTTCGTACAGTTTTCGGTTTGACTAACTGCGGCTTTAAATAAATACGAAGTTAAGAAAGAAAAAGAATTTTAACAATCGGTGTAAAATGTACCGAGCTATGAAGTAAGAATGTGAAAAAAATACAGATAAACTTTTTTTTTTTGAAGTCAGTTAAAAATATATTTAATCAACAAAGAAAAAAAATTGATGAAACCTAATTGCTGGTGGTTAAGCATTGTCTACATATATTTCATTGGTGCTTTGCCATATCATCAGTAGACTACAACCGCACGTTTTGAACAGTCACAAACATCTTATCTTATGCACATAGTTTCAAAAACTATTTGAGAATTCACAAATAATGATATTTTTGAAAATCACAAAAGAAAAATGAGCGTAATAATAGGCTTAGAAAATTATGCAAAACTCAGCAAATAATTTTTATTCGATATGAATCTATTTTATTTTTCTACACCTTTATGCAATTAGAAATCCATCGGATAACAAATAAATTTCACTACTAATATAATTATGACAATATGACGAATAATAAATCTATTGAATGTATTGAATGTATATAAAATTACCAAAAAAATGTAGTTTTCCAGCTCTGGAGCTGTAATTTTTATTTTTCTAATTTTTTATACCAAAGTTCTACTTTCTTTATAAAACAGAAAATATATTTAATTTATAAAGAAAAAGAAAACATTTATTTGACCTAAATATTTACTTTTATATAACATTTTCGAAACCTGAATTATGATAATGTTAGATTTTTGTTTCTTTTAAAAACATAATACATGTTTAACTTATAGAGAAAAAGAAGAAATTTCTTTAAGTGGGTTTTTTATATACCAAACAAATGTTCAAATTTTCCAACCCTGAAATCGTATTTTTAATTTGTTTTGACTTTTAATACCAGACACAAAAACACAAAATTAATTTTGAATAGATACTTTTATGTACCAAAATAAAAAGGCTAAGTTTTCCAGCTCTGGAACCGTCTTTTTTATTTTACTGATTTTCATACAAATATATTTCAGATCATTGCTGATACACCAGTCTGACTCTAAGTCTCTAGCTTTTCTAGGGAAATCGATTTCAGACAGAAGGACAGACATTGCTTATTCGTCTTCCCTACTCGAATAGTTGCCGACACTAGTGTAGAAGCTTTTGAAGCTTTTTACTTTTTTATATGTAATTTTTTTGGGTTGTTCTTTAAAAAATATGCTTGCTTTAGAGGTGATATTTTTAAAATGACACTTTTTCTAAAGATAATTCTTGAATGTGCACTCTTTTCTTAGGTAAAATACTCGTATTATATGTAATTTAGCGCTTTAAGGGCCACTCAGACTATTATACATGTATAAAGACTTTCATCACACTTTACGAGAAAAAAATCTAAAGATATTTGTTTCGACTGTCAAAAAATCTAACGTAAAGTTACATTTTGTTTTCACACCATCACACCTCATATTACATTAAAACCACAAGTAGAAAGCAAACAGCTGTGCAGAATAAACATGCCTACATTGATTGTTTACTTTCGGCGGCAGAGCAGTTTCAAGCAAGCGGTGGTCGTGCCGGCCTTTGAAAATAGACGGCGGTTAAAGTACTTGATATAAATACGATAAAGAAAATAAAAATACGACAGTTTTGTTAACTTTCAGGCATGCCTTACACGAAAAATTATTCAATACGATAAGCATATTCAATATTTACATCGGGTTTAAGACAAAGACATATAGCATAAACGACGGCACGGCATCGGCGTCGAAACAGGCGACTTGTTAGTTTGGATTTTGTAATAATGCAAACTCTGATCAGATGAAAAGTATTATCGTTTAGAAAATTTTCAAAAAATGGTTAAGTATTATGGGATGTCAGATTTTTATCGTATTATTTATCATTCGTCATAACATTTTGCATTCACAATATCGCACTTGCACGTATTACTTGAATTTTTGACATGTATTAATGCAAAGTACAACAGTCTGAGTGGCCCTTTAGTAAGACCAACGTCACATAACACAAGCATGTCAAATGAAATTTTTAATTAATGCTTTCGGGCTATGCCTTTATGCAATTTATTTTAATAACATGTCAGAAAACAAGTCAGGCATCATCCCTCGATGTTCATTTGCCCTCCTAAAAGTGGAAGCATAAACGATTTTATACAACTGAATGTTGTAAAACAATAAATTCCAAGGTGTGCGTGTAAAAGCGAATTATTAAGGAAATTAGTGCGCTTATAAATAACAGGAAGCAAAATGTTTTATGTTCCTTAGCAAAGGGCTAATTAATGCTTGATAAATAGCTGGTAAGCTGCTGGGCCCCAAGGTAGCCCCAACAAAAAGCACTTACCGTGATCTTCTATGGACGGGTTTTAGCACGTACTTTACTTTACATCTGAGAAGCCATCAATTATGATTTACGAAATAATTTTCAACCCTTTTTACTGAATTTCACAATTTAGTGCGTCATTATAATACATTAGATAACTGGCTGGGCATTTTCTTAAAAAATTTCTAATTACTCTAAATGTTAAAGCAGATTACGAGTATAATTAATAAATGTCTATTAAATAATTTACTATACCTTCAAAAAATAATGCGATTTTCTTTTTTTTTTTTTTTTGTTATAGACAATTTTTTTAAAAGCACATGCCTGTTTTAGTAGGCACAGCTTCGTTGTGAGAAGCGACATGTGTAGTAGAGAAAAATCTACTAAAATTTTTCACATAAACTTTTTAATAAGTCTGGCTGGCATAAAATAACGAGTGTCGCTTTCATGATGTTTTTCTTTGAAAGTTAATAAATTATAATGACAAAGTTTTGTAGAAATTCATGTAGAAAGAAAACAATTATTAAATTAAAAATGGGGGCATGTTTTGAGTTTTTTTTTTATTATTACTACTATTATTAGAATTTTTATTTTTTTATTTTTATTTTTTTGCGTAAGAAAGACAAAAGGACGCATGTGTGCTTTTACACCTCCACATAAATGTCTGGGTGTGTACCTGCAATATTTATATTTATTATTAAAAAAAATAAATAAATTATATTTGTTGGCTGCTCTTAGTGAGTGCGGCACTTGTAAAATAAAATTACACTGGCTGGCAAAATGTTATTGTAAAAATATTTAAATTGAGAATTAACGTCATGCCAAGTAATGCAAATGCAATTAATTAAATTGCACGCCTGTGAAAGAAAAATAAGAAAATTATTCAATTCAATTCAAAATTATTCAACTTTCATTTTCACTCATATACAGGATGGACCATTTAAAATTTTAAAATTGAACTACCGATTATTTTGACTTTGAAAGGTAGAATAACTTTTATTTTTATTTTCAGGCTTATGTTTGACATTTTGCTCGAGCAAAATTGGGAAATATTAAAGACTTTCTTCCAAAGTAGCGTAAAAAATTTACGTGGAAAATTTTCGAGACATCAGTTCAGTTCAGTTCAGTTTGTGCGTCAATTTGTGAAGCGAGTTCATTTAAATGGATTGTTATTGGACAAACCGACCCGTGTACGTTAACCAGCGTTTAAAAACTTCTCATTTGTGTATTCTTTTGTTTCTGCTCATACTTCGGCTACTGAAATTCAAAGAGTCGTAGTCGAAGTTAGCTTTGAGTTGTGTCACTTTTGCAATTAAGAAGCGATATGCAAGAATGTGTGTATATGTTTTTAACAAATGACATTTCGTTTTTAATAATGTTTCATTTCTTTGTTTTTCATTAAAAATTTATAATTTTTTTTTGTGGTAATGATTTTTGTTTGTTTTTTAATGAAAAAACTTTTTTCATTTAGCTTAAATTATTTTTTTAATTATTTGTATAAAATTTTTAATTTTTATTCGTTCGAATATTCGAATAAAAGTTCAAAAATATTCAAACAATAAAAGTTATCAGCAGATTTTATTCGAACAAATATAAGACACAATTAATGGAGAACAGGGGTCTAATCCTCGCTTTCGATAATGAGCTCATTCGATCACGTTTTTTCAGTTTGAGATTATGGCATTCGATATCGAATCATATTATTAGATTATACGATAGCGAATACCATAATCTCAAACTGAAAGAACGTGATCGAATCAGCTGGTTATCGAAAGCGACGATTAGACCCCAGTAATATATACCTACATAGGTGTATATCGTTACCTTAATACAGAAAGGCCCTAACTTATTTTTATTTTACATCTAGATTTTTGCATTTTTGGTGCAATAAATACACAAAGAACTCGATTTCAAAAAAAATTAGTTAGGGACTTGCTATAAGGTAAAGAAACGATATACAACACAACATGACAGAAATTCTTCAATAAAAACTTTTAAAAACTTTTTTTTTTCCACAGTTTCCTACTAAATATTTTGAGACTTCTGCTTTATAAAGCACAAAATTATATTTTTTAGTTTTAATCAGCAAATAAGCAAGTTAATACTTTCATTAAAGATAACATATTTAAAAAAAAATTTATGAATATTATTCTTCAGTATGCAACACAATATCAAAGACTTTTAATAAAATCGTTAGAAAGTTAATTTAACACGCTCTTGATTTTGAATTGATATCTTTTTGGGCAAAAGAATTGTTAAAAAAAATTCCCTCAATTTGCAAAAATTTTATTGTAGAAAAAATTCTTTAATATGAATTAAAACTCACTTTTAAGCATATTGCATAAAAATGTTTCTAATAAATTTAAAAAAAAAACATTGCTTCGGAATTTTATATGATTTTCTCCCAACGTTTAAACTAGACTTGTGTCGAACTCCTTCAGCAGCTAATTTTTAACACAAACCTTTGATCAAACCCATTTAATTTACATCGGTTTGACCATTGGTTTGTGAAAGAGTTCGATACAAGTCTAGTTTAAACGTTAACCTAGTGAAAAAAATTAAAAAAAAAGAAATCATAAAAAACTAACTGCTCAAAATTTTATATAATCTAATCCAATTAAATCCAAGAGCGAAAAAACTAAAGATAATTTTTCAAAATTACTAAGGGCCAGTCCCACGATGTCACCAACGTTCGACTCGTCGCACATTTACATTGCAAACAACAGGCCCTAAAGCTCTCAAGCAAACAATTCAAAATCCCTGGAAGTATGCAATAGAATATGATTTCCAAACATTTTTACTTTTAGCCAAAGGACATGTGTTTGTTGGGTGGTAGTGGTCTTAATGCAGATACAAAAAAAAATAAAAAAAATTTAGTAAAAAAGCCAAGGAAATGTTTCAAATATTTTAAAATTGTTAAAGAAACTTTTAATAACTTAACTTTTAATCAAAAAAAAGTTAACAGAATTTTTACAAAATAATAATATTTTCAGTTTTTACCACCAACATTTTATAAGCCCTTAAAATATGCAACAGAATGTTATTTCACTGTTAGCCAAAGCTTAGATGTTTGCTGGGTAGTAGCACTTTCAGTGCAGATATAACAAAAAATAAGCACCGTAAACTTTTTGCTGAGGGCAGGTGGTTTTGCGTTCATTTCAATTTCAACCCACTGCAGAATAAATTATCATTGCATAAGTTAACAATAATGTACTCGTACGTTCTTAGCACTTAAATGTAGTATGAAATAAAATTATAAATATAAAAATGTCACTATGGTTTTCACTGACTGCATGCCAGTGTATGTTCCCATCTTTTTTTTTTTATTAAGAGTAGAAGCAAAAAAAATATACTATGAAATGTCCTTGCTGCACGTTTATTTAAATTAGTCTGGTTAAAGTTTTGAAATTAATGATTTTTAATTGTGAAATCCTTGAGTTTGTTCATGCTTAAAAATAGCAAATAAAAATACACAGTTTGCTGAAGAATAAACCAAATAACAAATAAAAAAAATTGCAACAAGAAGTTTAAATACAAAATTTAAAACAATAGAAAATTCACTTATGTACGCGTATTCGGTATTAAACTATAGGGGAAAAAAATATTTCTCTAATCAACAGCTTTAATTGAAAAATTAATCGAAAATTTAATTGTGTCAATTAAACTTTATTATTTTTTTAAATTTTTAATAAAGGAAATCTTTTTCAATTTTAAACTAAATGTTTTATGCAAACCTCTAATTTTATGTATTTGCCAGACTGCTGTAAGAGTTGCGTTTGGTATTCAATGCAAAAACCCTCTCTCAACTCAAACGTTGAAACAAGTAATAAAACAATTTACCTGTTGAGTGTTTGAACACGTAAGAACTCGTGTATTCTACTTAACAGCTGCCAACCACCAACACATTTAAAAATATTGATAAACTGCATGTTAAAACAAAGTATTAAAGCTAAAGCACTACATCATTCGTAAATAGATTTATTACATTTTGTGGCATTTTAACCAAAACCACTAAACAAAAAGTAATAAAATAAGACACAATAAACTCAACTCCTCCGCCCAAGCAAAACTAAGTTTCAATAAATATGTGTATGCAGCCTCCTTCTTCTTGCCCCCTTCAGTTAAAGGGAGTCACTTTTCGTTTTTATATCCCACATGAATTGTAACAAAGAAAGAAGGCAATAGAAAAATGTTACACAAATGGGATTTTCACTAATTTTCAACTTATTTTGTTGAGACAATAGATACGCCATGTATGGTTTTGATGCCAGATTGCCAAGAAATTAATTTATTGTACAGCTTTTGCGCTTTTGTAGCGAAGCCAAGAGGGGAGGTTAGATTTGATAAGATTTCTTTCATCAGAACTACAATGTTTGTATAGAGATCTAGATTTTTATAATTACTTATACGATATACATACTTACATATCGTTACCTTAATATAGGAAGGCCCTAGATCATTAATTTTTTCTTAAATCGAGATATTTGCACTTTTCGATACATTAGATATTCTTCTATTGAAATATACAAAAAATTATTTTAAAAAAAACATGAGTAACGGCTTTTCCAGATTAAAGTAACGATATGTATACCTCTTTCTTGAGAAATATGGTCTTCCAATAGGTACTTCACAGCTTTGGCACTTTATAGCGATCATTTCGTTGAAGTATTATCGGTCAAATTGGCTGTCATTTATTCAGTCTGTTATGCCATGGGCGGAAATATAAAATATATTTTTTTTTTTTATCAAAATTTGTGGTCTATTCGTTCCGCGTCCTAGCGAGGTAGCTGTTCGCAGCGTGTTGCATACATTTGAATCAATCAGCTCAGCACACATTTGAATCAATCGGCGTCACTACCCGTCAGAATTGGCAGAAAAATCGAAGGCGTTGCTCACAAAGACTCTACCTTTCGCATACCATAACTTTGGGCAAATTATGAGTCCCACAGTGGTTCAAAATCGCTTTTCATGAGGAGAAAGAAAATTTCTCCATCGATTTAAAAAAAAAAAAAAATTGTAGGACCAAAGTGCAAACCCTTTCGAAAAAAAATTAAAAGCGGTTGACAAATGGCAGAGTTATGTAAAGGCAGGGGGGAGAGAATTTACCCCTCCAATTTTGAAAAAAAATAGTGGCACTATACTGCAGGCAAATCTTTTTAATCAAAAAAAAAAAAAATATTGCAAATTACTTTACATATGACAGAGATATGCATAAGGGGAAAAATTTTCCCACTCCAATTTCAAAACAAAAATTACGAGACCCAACTGCGGACAAAGCCTTTCAAACTAAAAAAGAATTTTGCAAATCGGTTAACCAATGACAGAGTTATGCATAAGGGGAAAAAATTTCCCCCTCCGATTTTCCAAAAAAAAAAATAAAAAAATTATAGAACCCAACTACAGACAAACCCTTGCAAACAAAAAAGATTTTGCAAATTATTTCTCTAATGACAGAGTTATGCATAAGGGGAGCGAATTTCCCCTCCAATTTTAGAAGAAAAGAAATATTAAAACACCAAACTGCAGGCAAATCCTTTCAGAAAAAAAAATTATTTTGAAAATCCATTAACAAATGATAAATAGTAAAACAAAAAATTCGAATTACTACCAATTTTGGTACAAATTTTTTTGACAACTTTTGAGTATTTTCATTACAATAAAAAAAAATGTTGTACAGGCGGGACGTGGCGGGTACAAAAGTATAAATGGGCTTAAAAAAGCCTGCATCCATACAAAATTCATTAGACCAAGAAGCTGAAGATAAGCATGTTCGCTTAGTGAGCCTTGAAGCACATTAAATTCGACTCTAAATTTTTAATCTTTAACGATGAGGCCTCTTTCTGGAGCACAAAGAAAGTAGTCGAATTCGGGGCGATACCAATCCACATGAGATCAAAAGTGTCCAATAATGCCGAATCCGAAAAAGTCACTATTTGTCACTATATTTCTTTGAGAACGGCAAGTGCTATATGTCGATGATTAACAACTTCCGTTGCCCAGAATTAGATGAAGGATGCGAAAGATAGGAAACAACTAATGCAAAACCCTTTACATACAACAATATAAACTCATGTGTTCTTTACAACACATAATGTAAACCAATAACAGTTCTCTGTAAGGAAATAAAAAGCAACACACGTAGATATTAAAAACATGTGCACACAAAGACAAACGGTGGCATTTCTAGGGAATATAATTAGTTAATTTAGTTCAGGGATTTATCTTATTAAATTTCTCCGCATATTATCCCTGTCTTCTTGGTATGTACATATATATTTTAACTAAAAATTTGTAAAAATTTCAAAGGGTATTTCAGAGACTTTTGTCCAAGTTTTAAAACCCCAAATCAGTCGTCAAATGATTTTTATCAAAATGGTTCCATCATCTCTAAAGAGAACAATTATACTATATAACACAAACAAAAAAATAAATTTCTAATGGATTCTGATAAAGCAGAGCCAAAGTGTGTAGGGCTTTGGGAAATTTATATCTGCAATTTTCATAAAAGGGCAAAAGAAAGTTCCCCTCTCCCATTCTAGATGGATCACGTAAAATCATAAAACGCTTGCATTTAAGGCAAAGGAAATGTTCACTAGTTTTGGGTAAAATCTTAAGTCGAACAATTTTGCGGAACATTTAACACTTTAATTATTCTCCGTATGGATCTTTTTTGTTCCTTTTGATAAAGGAGGCAAAAAAGAGCCTTTGAACGGGACTACAGCAGTTTAAAATTCTCTAAAAAAAATGTATGTATTTCACCATTATGGTGAATAAAAGTTCCCTAAAATTGTAATTGTCAATTTTTGCTTTGTTGTGTCAGTGTAATTTTTTTTTTAATTTTGCTCGTCGTTTTTGATTCATGGGAAATACATACATAGTATATCACGTGAATAAAATGTTCGCCTATTATTCCCGATAAGGGAGAATATTTTTAAGGCACTTTTTTAAAAAATTATTATTTTATTCAGTTAGTAAAATCTTTGCTATAAAACGTTTATTTGGTAACATTTCTTTTATTTTTTCTCATTTTTTGGTGTTATCAAGTGCACACACACGATAATAAAAGCCGATGAAATTTTCCTATTTTTTAAATCATTTTTATTCAAGGAAATGTGAAATAATTTTTTTTTTATTTATATAAACAAAATCAAATTTGCAACCTGGCATAACAGCTGATTAATGGTATTGCCAGCTGCTAAAAAATCGTTATAATTATTACTGTTATTGCTCTGCTACAACTAGCGCCAATCAAATTTGTTTTAAGTGCGCTGGTTTACACGGGCATAATTACGATATGCTGGCATAGAAAGGCAGTTTATCGGCAAACTCGGTGAAGAGAATGGTTTTATGGTTGGCGTAACTTTACAACCAGCTACAACCCCGCATTAGCAGCACAAATCCAATACAAACACAACTTAAAAAACAGCAAATGTTAAATGAATACGAAAAACACTAATGCACACAAAGCTATGTATGCGTATACATTTTATGCCAGATGAACCAGTCTCGTGTAATTTGGAAAAGAACAAAAATTTTTCGTCTTAAAAATTGTTCTCGTGTAAATTACCTGAATGAGACAATTTTGTGATGGCCAATAATGTGATTGGGACAATAAAAATTTACTCTAACAGGTGTATTGCGCCAATCATACCTTTAGAAAATTAATATCTTTATATGGCATAAAAACTTTGAGAAAAACTTAATTTTTAAATGTAGCAATCTAAAGAGTTTTAACAAAATGTGCAACTCAATTTGTTGTTATTAATTAACTAATAATTAACTAACTGAATCAATTAAGTTTGAAAATTTTACTTGTTTTTATTACAGATGCACAATCGAATAAAGATGCTTGTTTTGTAAAGATTTTTGTTTAAGGCTTTCAAACTTATTATGTTTGTATATTGTGATTCTCAATATAGTATTAAGAGTCTTACTATAAACATACGAAGTTTGTTAGCTACAATCAAAAATGTTTTGGTTTGAAGTCTACTGACGAGTTCCAAAAAGCGGGAACGAAATGCATATAGACAATCCCTTAACCATAAAAACAAGCAAAATTTTCAAATTAAATAAATAAAGACTTTATGTCAAATAAATATACTTCGGTATTTCTTGTATGAATCAATTAAGATTTTAATTCAATATTATACAAAAATAAATACTTATTTAACTGAAGAAGGAAATAATTGAATTAAACAGTGGCCGCGTCACATAGAATAAGTCATACATATATTATATGTCGCTTTTCTCAACTAAAGCGGCCCACCCACTTGCAATATAATTCTGCAATTTTTCATATTGTACAATAATATGTCTATGTCATATTGGAAGGTGGCACAATATATTGGCAAATATCAAAAGACTTTTGATTTTTATTGTACAATCAAGACAATTGTATAATGTGATGGCAACATTGTTCAATGATGTTTACTTTTTCACAATCAGGAAAATTTGGCAATATTTTCTTTGAAATTATTATGCCATTTATTGCATAGTATAGCTCGAAAATACAATAATATGTATAACAACATATTCAATAATATTGTATAATGGATGGGCCACTTAACAGCTTTAGGATTTTTTATGAGCTATGTCACATTCAGTATGTCTCCGTCAACGCAGTTCACAGAAGATATACAGAGGTGACACGAGACGGAAGATAATTGTGTATTCGGACGATCTCACTCACACAGTCATCAAATCCTCTCTACTCTTACTTTCGCATGGTATTATTTTAAATAATTTCATTTTGTACTTTAATATCTCATTCGCTGTGTGCTTTTTGTAGGTAAAAGTTAAAAATTATTATTTTTTAATGAAAATGCTTAAAATTGAGTCTATTATCCCGTTTATACGCACTTCTTATTTGCAAATAAAAGTCGAAAGCGTTGTCGTATAACTTTTTTATTTGCACGAAAACTATTTGCAAATAAAGCAACTATAGAAATACGCTCTTATAAAAATATATATTTACTCGTATATTTATTTTTCTCTTTTGTTTAAATTCACTGCATTAATATTATATCAGCTGCTGAATTTGATGACTTAATATTTAATACTTTTCACTTAAAACCAATTCAAATATTAAGCCAGACAAATATGAAACTATTTGTGCACTGTGTGTGTGTGTGTGGGTGGCAGCAATAAATTTTACTTTTCAAGGAAATTTTTTTACGCAGCTACAAAGAAAATATTGATTTATAGTGATTTCAGAAAATGTTATTAAAAATACTGAGCAAATCTTGAGGAATAGACAGACTAAAAGTTGAAAAAACATGTCATTTTATAGCAGACGTAACAGCTTGAAACATGTGTGTAGGTAGCTTCGTTCGTGTGCATTTTTAAATGATAAATGTATGTATGTATGTATGTATGTATGCATGTACTTTCAATTTCAAATCTCTTAAGAAATGCGTAAAATAAAAATTTTTCAAACTCCATCAATAACTTTAAAACAGACAGTGAGTGATTGATGGTAATGCTCTTGTTGGTTTTGCTAATGTACAGAAAGCCATTTTTATATTTAATGCATTAATGTTGGAAAAAAAATCAATGTGAAACGTTTACATATTTAATATTTGTTAATGGTTTTTAGCTTTATAATAAACAATCAAAATAATTTTAATTTTCTATATTTCGAAAACAAAAATCTATATTTTTCCAGAGTTTATTGGGCAACATTGGGAGCCATAGAGAAGATACTTAATCATTATTAGTGAATATTTTTTTAATATTTTTTGCCTTTATATAATCAAAGCTTTATTATTATTATTTCTTTTTTTATTTATATTTACACATACATACATAGACATGTGAGCATATGTAAGCATTAGTGTATCTATTTTTATTTAATATCCTCTTTCACAACCACCAACAACCACTTCTTAAGCTCATTCTCAAATTGC
Organism: Nowickia ferox; assembly: GCA_936439885.1. Taxonomy (NCBI): domain Eukaryota; kingdom Metazoa; phylum Arthropoda; class Insecta; order Diptera; family Tachinidae; genus Nowickia; species Nowickia ferox. The sequence continues at coordinate 105,681,287 of OW387025.1, forward strand.
CCTCAAATCCTTTGTAAGAAAACTTTCTAAAGGAATTAAATAACAAGATACAAGAAATCAACTTAGACAGTTTCACAAGCACATAAGCTTTGACAGATTATTCTGTTACAAAAAAAAACGAACCCACCAATAAAAAATAAACATAAAAAGCTTAAGTTGATATCCATTCCATCCACTTTAAAGTGAACTTCTATACAATAAAGCTCTCCCTTCATTACGATTTAAATTTTATACAATTCTCTTTACAATTAATAAATTTTGAGACTTCAATTTTGACTTACGAGTACATATGTTTTTGTCTTCACATGATTAATTATATTAAGCAATTTTCTATTACACATACTAACAACCCTGTATACTCAGGGGAAGCAAAATATAATCAAAGATTTTCCCAATAGATGCAAATAATAATTAGAAAAAGAAGAAAAACCCATCAATAAAAATTCTTCATCAATTAACGCACTTCCAAATTTTTTGGGGATGAAGAGTAAGAAGTAAGTGTATGAGAAGTTTTTTTTTTGGGAAGAAAAGTGAAAGAAACTAAAATACCTAATGATATACGAGTACAATAATCACGATTATTGTTAATAAAGTAGAAATAAATAATTTCTGTATAATAAAGTGATTTTCTGGTCCCATGCATGCACATTCATTATAGCGAAGTTCGACTGTAAAAACAACATTTTAAGTGAAATCATACAAAGCGCTTTTACAGACATCAGACTTTTTGGCAACAAAAATTAAAGACATTAACAAACATTTGATTGGCTTTTTCCACTTTGTTTCTTCTTTAGGAAAATAAAACCACAAAAAACACACACACACAATTGGCGAATTCTCAAGTGTCAAATGTACAAAAAGGCAAACAAGAAAATTCTATTATTCCAGCACTAAAGCATCGATATTGTGGGCAATAAAATGCTGTCGATGTAGCAAACCCATATCAAACTTCTTAAAATCATTTAGAACAAAAAGCGGACAGATACCAGTCAGGAGTTTTTTTATAAAAAAAATATAAAAACATACATACATATGTATATATATCCGTATCTGTTTATATACGTATCTATATACGTACTAAAAAGTGACCTTTATGGTGTAGCATCCTTTTTAAAGTACCTTTTATAGAAAGCAAAGTACCTTTTATAAAAAGTACCTTTTAAAAAAAGTACCTTTTATAAAAGGTACCTTTTAAAAAAAGTACCTTTTATAAAAAATACCTTTTTAAAAAAGTACCTTTTATAAAAAGTAAATTTTAAAAAAGTACCTTTTATAAAAAGCACCTTTTATAAAAAGTACCTTCTATAAAAAGTACCTTTTATAAAAAGTACCTTCTATAAAAAGTACCTTTTATAAAAAGTACCTTCTATAAAAAGTACCTTTTATAAAAAGTACCTTCTATAAAAAGTACCTTTTATAAAAAGTACCTTCTTTAAAAAGTACCTTTTATAAAAAGTACCTTCAATAAAAAGTACCTTCTATAAAAAGTACCTTCTATAAAAAGTACCTTTTATAAAAAGTACCTTTTATAAAAAGTACCTTTTATAAAAAGTACCTTTTATAAAAAGTACCTTTTATTAAATGTCCTTTAATAAAAAGTACCTTTTATAAAAAGTACCTTCTATAAAAAAAACCTTTTATAAAAAGTACCTTTTATAAAAAGTACCTTTTATAAAAAGTACCTTTTATAACAAGTACCTTTTATAAAAAGTACCTTTTATAAAAAGCACCTTTTATAAAAAGTACCTTTTATAAAAAGTACCTTTTTTATAAAAAGTACCTTTTTTATGAAAACTATCTTTTTTTTATAAAAAGTTCCTTTTATAAAAAGCACCTTTTATAAAAAATAAATTTTAAAGTAAGCATCTTTAATAAAAGGTACATTTAGTAAAAAGTACTTTTTATTATAAAGAAGCACTTTGTATAAAAAAATTATACTTTCTATAAATTACCATTTATTTAAAAAAGTCTTTTACAAAAAGTACCTTTAAAACAATTATTTAACAAAAAGCAGTATTTTATTTCATATCAGTGGATTGCAAGATATAGATTTACTACAAAAGATTTTTCTATATGGTCCATTGTACGTGCAATGATGAAATATGAAAAACTATAATTCTCGTATCTTTATTCTATTGATGGTTTACTAAGATATGAAGATTATGTTTGCAGTTTTTCCTAAACAAATAAATAAATAAATTGTCTATGTATACGAGTATGCATGTGTAAGAAATCACAAAATACTTAGACGCTTTCGAGCGAAATCATATCATTATTTATGAAAGCCACTGTGCCAAATTTTCTGCGTATCTACTTTTCTCTTACTATTTAAATGTTGCTGTAACTAACAAAAATTTCCAGCTTCGCCTCCTTATGCCATTGGCACTTTGTGTTAATTGGCAAATATTTTCGAGACTTTAATGTTTTTGTTTCCCACAAAATGAGAAAAATACGGCCTGAAAATCATACATACATATGTGGGTGTGTTAATAGCATGTGCTTAGTAATAAATTCTTATTTCAAATTGTGATTTATTTGTTCACTGAATATAAAAGTGGTTTCAGTAATTTGTTAATCTTCTGCTCTTTCTTATTTGTGTAATTGGCGACATATACTTTGCCATTGCATATTGCTGTTGTTATTTGTTTATTCAACAGCAATTCTTAAGAAATATTAACATTTCATTTATTTATGTGTAATTTTCATTATCACATGTGAGCAGTGAAAGAGCTGTGATCAAATGGGGCCTTTCGATGGGCCTTGTGGATATGAGATTTTCACTAAATATTTTGAATATTCTTATAGAATTTTATAACTGAACACGTTTTACTTGAGAATTTTATCTTTCCTTGCATTTAAAGGTCTTATGTTAAAGGAATTTATGAGAGAATGCTAGTGAAATATGTAATAAATACATACATATCGTCACGTAAATTCAAAAGGCTGTAACTACCAAAAAATTCGAAACAGACTTTTAGATTGATTATGGTGTGATTAACCAAAGTACATATTTCCTAAACATTTTACTCACATATAGTTCAAAAATACCGATTTTATGCATTATCTGCTGTAAAAAAGTAAAAAGGTGTACTTACGACCTTTTGGATTTTAGCTGACGATATGCACATTTAAAGACGTCAAATATCATCATCATACTACTATCGCAGCTAAAGGAAATTGACTTAAAAATCAGCTGAATTGCTTATCAGCTGATATTTGTTTACAATAACAGCTGATGAGTATTTAAGCTAACGGAAGTATCTTGTTTAACGGGTCATCTTTAATGGTAATCGATTGCCCAGCAATGTTTTTGTTTCGATTGTTTTCAAATCGATATTTGTCTCTGTTTTGAACTATGAGTCGAAGCATTATCTAGGGAGACTACAAAGCCCCACATATCGTTAGCTAAAATGCAAAAATGTGTAACTAACAAAAATTTCAAAATCGAGTTTTGTTTTATTGATTATTATTATTACATAACTTGACAAAATTTTACACTTCTGCGATCAAAAATGACGCTTTTATTAACAAAAAATAAAGGAACTTAACTAAAAGTTTGTTTATTTTTTTTTTTTTTTTAGTTTTTTGCTTCTCCTGTAAGATTATATTTTTGCTAGTTACGCCTTTTTGCATTTTAGCTAACGATATGCATGCATGTATTTACATTAGCAGCAATCAAAGTCTATCTAATGGAACAGATTCATCATCCATTGAGTCAGACAATAAATAGAAATAGAATACGAGAGATGCTTTGTATTTATTAGAAACTTATACCCCATTAAATGCAAACTTAACTAACTCTGCCTTTGTAAGTAGGCCCTTTAAAACAGCCTGTTTAATATAAGCTCCATTTGTTGGTGCATACATACGTCGCATTTATGTGAGTATTTACCAATTCCTTTCAACAAAATCAATAATAACATGATTTTATTAATATTTGTTGCTGTTTTTTTCTCTTCTGTTTACACAATTTCCTTTCCCCAGAATAACTCAAACCTATGTATTTTCTTTGTAAACATCCACTTTCTTTTTGCTCGTCCAGTTTTATTGGAATGTGTAGTACGAGTCTTGAACACTAACAAGTATACATATGTAATTAAATTCCATTCACTCTCCAATCTTGTTAAGAATGGCGCAAAGGCTGTAAAATACATACATACGTATGTAAGTATGTTGGCACATATCGCTCCTTTATTAAAACATAGTCATATCTTCAAAAAATAATAATAATACAGGAAAATTCGTCATGTGGGGATTTCTCAAATAAATTGTATATTTACCTTTTGAGGAAAAAAAATTCTTAATGCTCGTAATATTCTTCGAGAACTTGAAACTAATTTTTTGGTTTAACTAACTTTTTTGAGTTATGACTTTATAGTAATAATAGGGCGATAAGCTTTAAATATATATATATACATATATATATATATATATATATGTGTGTGTCTGTGTGTGTGAGTGTGCGTTTTATATGCATGTGTCAAATATGTGTGTTTGTGCGTGCGTTTGTGTGCAAATAAATTGTTTTAACAAACAGAAAACATTGACTTTTAACAATTTGCACTCTGTATGCTGGAAACAATTTCAAAAAGAAAAACCTGCAAATGATTTTTTAATTGAACTTAATGGGGTTTCTGTTTCTCATGTGATGGCTTAAAGAAGTCTGCGAAAAGAAATGTTGTAACAGAAATAATAAATAAGTAAGTGAGCTAATTCGTCGGTAACGAATCTTAAACACCCTTCAACGACGTATGTACGTACGAGTAGATCAAAGGACGTAACATCATACAATTAAGCTTTGTGAAAAATTTTACCTCAATCAGTGCAAGGACATGCCAATCTCCCATATATCCTTTTTCATAAACATTTAATTTTAGCTGGACCTCTGTTCAGAAATGCCGGAATAAATTGCAATTATTCCTAAAACTATGCAGGCCAACTCTCTGATAAATTTTATTTCAGTGTGTGCCAGTATATGACCGTCTGTTTTATATTCTTAATACGCACTATAGAACTACAGCCGTTTTTACAGTCATATCATTGCAAAAATGTGTTTATATGTTTATAATTGAACATAAAGGCGTACTGGGAAAAAGTCGATTTGACTTGATGAAAGGACATGCCTGATTTTCATGTATTTTAATTTATAAATTGAATTTTAAATGCAATTTTTGTTCAAAATGAACGTAGCATCATGCAATTAAGCTTTTTGCAAAAATTTACCTCAATTGGTGCAAGGACATGACTATCTCCCATATATCCTTTTTTATAAGCATTTATTTTTAATTGTACTTACATTCGCAAATGCAGAGGAGATTAACAATAATTCCCAAAATCATACAATTAAGCTTCCTGCAAAATTTTACCTCAATCGGTGCAAGGACATGACTATCTCCCACATATCCTTTTTGTACAAATTAAATTTGAGCCGCATTTGTATTCACAAGAACAGAAAAAATTACCAATTATAACTTAAAATCTCTGATGAATTTTATTTCAGTGGGTGCCTCCTGCCTTATGTCCTTAATTTTTACTATACTACTGTGATATATTTATATTTTAAAAGCAAAGCTTGTTGGAAAAAAGTCAATTGTAATAGGTGCAAGGGCATATGTGATTTCAACGACGTACTCGTATGTACGTATGGAGGTTTTCCCTAGCTGCCAGAAAAGGTCTGAACAAGTTGGCAATAGATTGGTATTGAAAATCAGCAAACTACAAAACAGGATTTCAGAGCTGGAAAATTTAAATTTTTTTTTGGGAGCTTGGGAAAGAAGGTACACACGGAATGACAAGTCTATGCACACCCGTACCATTTTTGGTGCAGAGCATAATAATAGCCATTAACGCAAACAGCAAGAACATACGCAAATGACAAACTTTTTGTTGGAAACTAATTTAAAGAAAGAAAGAATTTACTGTGAAAGTTTAATTAATAAAAATGTATTACTTCGTATATACCAGAAAGCTGCTATTATGATAATTTATGAAGAAAATACAGCTTTCTTTGTAACTGTATTCCTTTGTCAGACATACATACGAGTACATGAGCATGCAGCAAGCCAAAGGAAATTGTTTTCAATGCAAAAATATCGATATCAAAGTTGTATAAAAATTTATCATAAAATGCATTTCGGGTTAAATTAAATAGTTGTATTAATAAAGAAATCACTGCAATTTGAAAGTTATTTAAAAATTGAACATTAAATTAGTTAATTACCTGTGAACGAGGCACTTGACATTTAGGAAATTTATTCATTTATTAATTTATATTCATTATTGCTAATAGATTTAATAGAAAAATAACATCATTAATTGCTTAAATGTTTCTTTAGTGATATTCCCTGGTTTAAAATTTTCATCAAAGCAAATTCACACTTCGTTGCGCCTAAAAGTATGCCTCACAAAATTGCCTAACGGTCACCCTTACTCACTAGTAATATATTTAGGGCCAGTCCCACGATGTCACCAATGTTCGACTCGTCGCACAGTTACATTGCAAACAAGAACAATATTTTAAAATTTGCTTTTGTTTTGAATGGAAGTGTGCGACGAGTCGAACGTTGGCGACATCGTAGAGAAGAATTTCTAAAATGTTTCTTTCTGATTTATTAAGCCAATTAGCTAAAGTACTATATAATTTCGCTACTTCTCCTAACTACTGCTTATCTTTGATCTTTTGATGTCATTTTGTTTTTTTTTTCTCGCTTTCTTTTTATTTGAGATGTCGTGGAAAAAGATAAACCATCTCAGTAGTTGACATATCACGAAATAATGGCACTACAGCAATGACAAGAAATACAGGATAAGAACAGCAGAACAACATTGTGTGTTTAGTTTAAAAATAAAAATAAGAAATAAACTCTTTGTTTTAATACAATTGCACAATAAATACACAAGTAACACTTGGCTTTTGTTTTTCCTCTTCTTTTAGTTCTTATCTTTAATGTTAGAGATACACTGAAAAAAATAATATTTCTCCAATTATTTTTGAAACAAAGAATATGATCATACAAATTGGATATATCTTGCATCACTTTTTAATGCCAATCTAGGAAATATCTAAGGAGAAAAACATACAAAAACGAAGCAAAACAATGCAGAGTCCTTAGAAATTCGTTACTATTAATGTTTTTGTGTGTATAAAACCTTAATTTATTACAAAAATAAATAGAAAACACATCATATGAAATACACACACACACAATAAGAGTTTTACTAAATTTTCAACGAAATTGTTAGAACCAAAAGATTAGTAACTGATTGTTTGCTGGGGAAAAAGATTCGCTTTGCTCAGTGTAGTACGTGCAAAGCAAATTTTTATCTTTTTGTGGTTCTAAATGAAAGAGTGTGTTCATATTTGTGTGTAGTAATGAAGATTTAAAAAGATATAAAACATAAAGAAGAAGAGATTACTAGGTTGGGTGTCACTGCATACAAAATAAATGTTTTTTTTTGTGTATTTTTTTTTTTTAATGCAAGAGAATATATGCTGTTGGTGAATTTTTTAGTTTTTATTTTCCAGGAAGTGGTCAAATGTTTGTGTAAATTGGATTTTCCCATTTCCTTTTTTGTCGCTGATGCATAAAGCGAGTAAAAATTAATGTATGCATGTAAGGGGAGACCCAAAATGCATTAGAATTGAATGAAGTGGAAAACGTATTTTATATATGTACATAAATATATAATTAACGGGCTCTGTACTGCAAATCGATTTGATTTAAAGTGACTAATCTGTCATTTTCTAAAACTAACATTTACCAAAAAAAAAATACGATTTCGATGTTAATTCACAAAATTGGTTGGTAAAATTTGTCTATTTCAACACAAGGAATTAAGTGACTTATGCCGAGTACACACTATGGCATTTTGTGACATCGCAATAGTGTGTCCAAGTAGCAACGTTTGTCATTTCCAATATTTTTCGTTGCTTTCCATATAAAAAACATAATGTGAACGGTATTGCACACATTTTGAAAATGACAACACCAGAAATGCCAGATGTATACTCAGAATTACAAGTGAACTTGTATATAAAGGGTGGGCAAATTTAAGGTTAGGAAGTAAATTGGCTTAAAACACTCAGTTTTTTTGATAAAAATTTAAATTAGAAATAAGGGAATTAATAATGGAATATGATGTCGGGCAAATGTTCACCTCTAGACGTTCGCTCTTTTCACAAAACTTTGAACCTCGTTTTGCAACAAAGCAGACAGTCCTTTGTGGTTTTTTCATGTGAACCCGGTCTTCAAATTAAACTTCACAGATTTCGCAATTAAAATTCATTGTTCAAGAGTTTACTTCCCAATATTGCAATAAATGTGTATCGAACAGTGGAAGTGAAAGCGTATAAATAAAATTTAATGTATGTATTTTTATTTATTGGCTTAAAAGAAATTTGTTAATTTTATCATTTTTAATAAAAAATTTGTTTACTATAAAATCGGTCATTTTAGTGTACACCGTTATTTTTATTCCCATAAAAAACCAAAGTATTACCAGACTCAATATTTACAATTTTCATAGGTTTGCTACTGCACAGCTGTGTTTCCAGACTTTTCATATATTTATGTTAAGCAAAACGAGCCATCTGCAGCACATGAAAAAACTATATTTGCGGATTTGAACTTACAAGTGATTTAAAAATGTTGTGTTTATCAGCACATGGGTGAATTAGGGCCGAATTTCTGTTTTTCCCATAGCATATTCTAAATTCGTTCTTGTTATGATATTTTCAGTTCTAAGAAAATGGAACACTATAAAAAAGCAATAAAAATTTTACTTGTTTTGTGGAATAAGTTTCTGGAAATCGAGTCAATTTAAAAAAATATATTTTATTGACCAAGCTGAGAAATTTTTTTTAAATGAAATGCTTAAGCACAGAATAATCCAATCAACCACTATGCCACCCTATGGCATAGTGAAATTTTTTATAATGTAAACTAGCTTTCAATTCAAACCTCTAATGTTCAGCTAGAAATGATTACATTGATAAAACTAAAACTTCGGTATTTATTAACTCCTTAAAAACTAAACTATTGTGTGTACTGAGTCACAGCACACTTTTCCTATAGAAAAGTTTACTGTGCCACAGCACAATTTTCCTATAGAAAAGTTTACTGTGCCACAGCACAATTTTCCTATAGAAAAGTTTACTGAGTCACAGCACAATTTTCCTATAGAAAAGTTTACTGTGCCACAGCACAATTTTCCTATAGAAAAGTTTACTGTGCCACAGCACAATTTTCCTATAGAAAAGTTTACTGTGCCACAGCACAATTTTCCTATAGAAAAGTTTACTGTGCCACAGCATAATTTTCCTATAGAAAAGTTTACTGTGCCACAGCACAATTTTCCGATAGAACAGTTTACTGCTTCATAGCACACTTTTGCTGTAGAAGCATTAACTGTATCACAGCACACTTCTCCTAAAAGAAAGTTTACTGCATCACAGCACACTTCTCCTAAAAGAAAGTTTACTGCATCACAGCACACTTCTCCTATAAGAAAGTTTACTGTGTCACAGCACACTTTTCTTATAAAAAAAGTTTACTTTGTCAGAGCACACTTTTGTTATAAAAAAGTTTCCTGTATCACTGCACACTTTTCCTATAAGAGAGTCGACTACATCACAGCACTCTTCTGCTATAGAATAGTTGACTGTGTCACAGCACTCCCGCGTACTTCAGTGCGAGAGTTTTGATAAAATGCCTGCCTTTTTTTAGTACTTTTACCACAATTTACTAAATAAATTTTTATTTCTTTAATATTTTTAACGAAATATGCATGATACAATAATACAGATAGCCGCAAATCTACAATAAATGTATGTAAGTACATTAAATAAAACAACAGGACTTTTTATTGCTGTTTTGTGATGACAATTGTTAAAAACCCAAGAGAAAACAAGAGACATGTACTTGCGTTTTCAGAGCTTTAATTGTATAAGTACAGTTTTAATAGGCACCATGCACGTGTATTGGTAAAACATGATTGCATGTTTTATTATATTTTTTTCTTATATTTGCAAAGCTGGTTTGTATTAGTACAGTTTAATGAGAACTGTTACAGTTTATTAGGCACTGTATTGGTAAAACGTAAACAACAATTGGCAGATCACATCACTAAACAAACTCCATCAGCCGGCGCTTCGAGGTTATTATTGTATCATGGACTAAGCTTTCAATGTTTTTGAATACTCTTCAGGCAATGAAATTCTTTATAGTTTGTGCAAGATGTCTTTGTGACTGTCAAACTGTTGGTTTTTGGCGTTGCCATGCCCTTGCGGTAGGTAGTCAGTGTTGGAAAGTGTAAAAATTAGCAGAATATTGCAGTAACTCCCGCAAACTACAAAATTCATTTATAGAACTATTGTATTATTTATTTATTTATTTTATTTAATATTTAAACCACAAATTCAGTCGTAAGATTTATCGTTAAGAAAAATTATATTTTTGTATGCGCTTGTGAACAGATAAATTTGTTGTGTCATTATTTTGTGGTATTTTGAAATGTCGGAAACTGAAACTGAAATTCATTCCATTTGATAGCATGATATTAAACCAGGTACGGGAATTTTAATTTGATGCGAAATAGTTAGAAGTTTTCCGCTTTAACAATTTTGATTTATATCGTTTGAAAACTGAATTTAAATTAATTAACTACATATGTACATAAATAAGAATTTAAGTTTTGATGTTAGTTGCCACATATTTAAAAGATTTTTACACATTTGTCTAGGAAATAGAATATTTCCGGTTCTAGCCTTTATGCAACTGTTTATTCAATTGATTAATTAGAACACAATTTTATATGAAAATTGCCAACAAAAAGAATGCAATATTTTATAATTAACAAACAGCTAGTGCTCTTAGTACTCGCAGTTAAAAGAACTCTTATAATATTTCAGTCTTACAATAAATCTGATGACATTTATTTCGTGTAATAAAAATGGGTTTCTCAAAACCCGCGCATATTTGCTGTTCGCATTTATTACCACAATATTCTCAAATGTAAGTGGGTATGAGAGTTAAGCTTTTAAGAGCAAGTGAAATTATATTTTCTATTTTTTTTTTGGAAACTCGCAAAAAAAATTATTTTAAATTGTTGTGATTTATGTCAATTTCCGCGCTAAATGTTGAGCTTAAGCAATTTGTTTGTGTCAGAAGCTTAATTCTTTATTTTCATTGTACATGATACTCCGTGCATCATGTACATTTAAACTTTTTGTACACAATCTCTAGTTAAGGAGAAATTCTACTCCTTCGAAATAAACACACACGTCCGCGCATACATACATAAATATTATGTACATATGTATGTATGTATATGCATGCATACTCGTACATAACGACAGCTAAAATGGCAAATGGTTTTAACGAGATTTCAAAGACTATAAACGATTGGCTTATGATTTTAAAATGTTTTATATTTATAGATTTTATGACGCAACGATTGCATCAAATTTATCACAAAAGCTTAAAATTAATTGCCGGTCAGTAAAAAAAAAATTCAGTTCCCAGGGTTGCCAATGCAAAAATTGTCAGATCTATTGTTAGACATTGCCAGACTCAAAGCATTTGACAGAAATTGTTAATTATCAATTGTCTTTGCAATTGCAAAAAATTTTGCTGCATATATTTTATTATATTTTTGCACTTTACTTTTTCTTGAAAAACAGATGTGTGCAGTATTGCCAATAAATTTCAGTAAATGTCGAAACATTGTTCTATAAAAAATATGTATAATATTGTATCAACATAGTTTTATTTAATAGTATTTACTTGTTAAGTATTTCCTTCACCCAATCTGGCGCTTTGCGTTCCAGTTGGCGCTATATAAAATAAGAAGATTCAGTATGAAGCAATTTCTTTTACTTTGTGTACATGTTTAAATATTTCATACTGACTCATATGTATGCGGGATTCGTATTCGTATTCAAATGAAACAAAGAAATTATCTTTTATATTTCCACTGTTAACAGGCAAACTCATGTCATGTGAGCTTAATGGAATACATGCAGGAATTTTATATTGTAATTTAAAAGAATTCATCTCGAAAAGGTCACAGATCACAGACGAATGAATGTTAATGCTCTTTAAATTTTAATTTTATATTGTTGCTTCATTTTGGCTTCTAAATGGAATTTTAATTTAAAAACACTTTAACCAAATGTTTGGGTTCAAAAGACTTGCTAAATGAAATATTAATTTTTGTTTTCTTTTAAATACGGAGCACCTTATGATTTGCTCACTTTGATCTACAGGTGCTTCTTTTTCTTCTACAGGTTATTTTAAACAATAACTGACATTTTATTTTTTTTAAATTAGCAATTTTTTAATGATTTTTTTCAGTCAGTGCTGTAATTATATCCATATTACCGTCCAAATGAAATAAAATGTTAAAAAATATACCTTAAAACTTCCATTTCAATCTGTATAAGGACATGCCTGATGTCTTTGCATCCTCAATTTAAAAAATTACATTAAGTTGCGCTTGTGACCAGAATGAATGTAAAATCATGCGACTAAGCTTACTGAAAAATTTTACCTCAATCGGTGCAAGGACATATATCCTTTTTTATAAAAATTTAATTTTAGCTTGCGCTATAGTCAGAAATGCCGAAAAAATAGCAATTGATCCTAAAATCATATATCTAGGTATGAATTTTATTTCAGTGAGTGCCATTATACGCCGTCCTGCCTTATGTCCTTGATTTCTACTATAGAGCTACAACTGTTTTTAATCATATTATTGTAAGAATGTGTTTATAATTAGACTCAAAGGCTTACTGGGAAAAAGTCGATTTCACATGATGAAAGGGCATGCCTGATTTTCATTTAAATTTATAAATTGAATTTTAAATGCAATTTTGTTCAAAATGAACGTAACATCATGAAATTAAGCTTCCTGCAAAATTTTACCTCAATCAGTGCAACAACATGACTATCTCCCACATATCCTTTTTGTAAAAATTTAATTTAAGTTGCATTTGTATTCACAAAAACAGAAAAAATTATCAATTATACCTTAAAATCATACAGGTCAACGCTCTGATGAATTTTATTTCAGTGACAGCCGGGATATACATATGTATGTATGTACCATGTAGTACATGTACATAGATATCCTCCTGTCTCATGTCCTTAATTTGCACTTTTCAACAAGGGCTGTTTTTATACTCATATTACTACGAAATTGTGATATATTTATGCAAGTTAGAGAGCAAAGCTTGCTGAGAAAAAAACAATTTAAATCGATGCAAGGACATACGTGATTTATTTGCATCCTTGAGAATTTAAATTTTAAATGCCATTATGTTCAGAATGAACGAAATATCATTCACTTAAACTGCCTGAACATTTTCACTCCAATCCGTGCTAGGACATGCGCACCCCCCATGTATCCTTTTTTTATAAAAATTCAATTTTATAGTCAGAAATTCCGAAAATATTGAAAAGTGTTTTTAAAAATATACAGTTTAAGGCTCTGAAAATTTTTAGTTCAGTCAATGCCAGAATATGGCCTTCTGCTTTATGTCCTTGATTTTTACTATAGAGCTAGAATATTGAATATTAAACCTTATTTATTTATTTTGTTTACTTTCTTTATATATTATTTGAAAATTGATCATTAAAAAAACACAACTCTATAGTACAAAAACAAGTTTAAATGCTAAAATTCATTCAAATATTCAAGTCTTTAAATAAAATTTTTCTGTTGATTTAATGCCATATTAACTTACAAAAAAAAATGTATTATTTTAATATGTAATTTTTTTTATAATAATTTTAATTTGTAACACAGCTCTCAGTCAACACAAAATAATACCACAAACTGTGGTTAAGTAGAAGGAGTGTGTAAAATTTAAAAAAAGAAATGTTTAATATCTAAATAAACAAACAAAAATTTGTATGATGTTAAAATAAACAATAAGAAGCACAACATAAAAAAATGGCAGCCGAAAACAAACAACTAGAGCACATCATAAAAAAACCTAAAGTAAATAAAATCACAAATAACACATGAGCATCCAACGGTGCGAGTTTACACAAACACACTCATAATCCTTCACTACCGTACGGTACCCTGTAGTTCTTAAGCAAGCCACACACTTTGCGACCGTTGGTATAACATGAGTAGGATTTGTATGCGATTGTAAAGTGTTTGGAGTCGTTATATAAAAATAATAATCACATGAGAACCTCAAAAGCTTGCTTGAGCATAATGTTAAAGGAGCTTGTGACAGCGTTATGCGGCTCTTACACGTTGCAGCTGATCGTACGATTGAGTTCCATATATACCAGTTGATCAAACTTCACTCAGAAATTATTTTTATATAGAGTCAACACATGAGTTCCGACATTTTAGCTCTACTGCACATAAAGCAAGAGAAGCAAAATAAAAATATGTCCTCATATTCTGAAAAAAAGTTTCACATTCGAATTTCTTCTTCTTTTCCAAACACATACAGCCCAATCATAAACAAAAAATTTCCCACGAGTTTTTCACTTTTCCCTTTTCTCCTATCATGAATTTGTTTTTTCCCTTTTTTTACCAAATACAGGAATAAAAAAACTTTCCGGAAAAAAAGTAAAAATCTTTCTCTTGCAAAACAGAAGGGAGTTTGTTAACAAAATGAGAAACAAAATGTCAACAAACAAGCAAAACAACGAGCTTCATAATACGGTGATGCCACGTATTACTCTTTTTTCTTCCCAAGGAATTTATGATTGGAGGAATGTTTTCTCGAGCAAATTATTTTCCGTCAGAAATAAATTCCGATGGAATATCATGATTGTGCTGATATTGTTTACTTCGCACGAGGTTGCTTGCAAAATGTACATGTAACGGTAATCTGTGAAAAAACAGTTTTTCCAAATTTTGTATTTTACACCGTTATTCGCTGTTTCGCTTTAATTGCCTGCACTGACAAGCGAACATGTAAAAGTGAAGTTAAATTTACTTTTCTATTTCATCAAAAATGGCTGTTTCATCATTTAGGAATTTTTATGTCGCAAAAAAATACCACTGAAGTTACAATTAAAATTCTACTTTAGTCCATGTCGTGGCAATTAGGTCATATTTAATTAGAACTTGTTGAATGAAACATCGGGGTGTTTTATTCACACATTTATAATTTCCACAGCAAAAAAAAGTTTTATTAAAACCTTAAAGAACATTCAAATAATAATAATTCGAAAGAAATGAGAGGGGAAGATGTTTAAAACAAAACAAAAACGCATAATTTACTACATACAAAAACATTTGCCATGGCTCAGTGTACGCTCACAGCAGAGATAATGATTTTATTTTTTATTACTTTAATATATTTCGCCATAATGTGGCTTCATTATTGTATTTTTAACCTACAAATGAGGTTGCTCGTGCTTGAATGGTTGAGAAAAAAAAAACAAAACCAAACTGAAAATCCTTGCTGCGCTTTACTACAGTTTTAATGTTTAAGAAAAATTCTAATGCTTGTTAAGAAAAAGAAAATTGGAAAATTTAATAATTAATTCCCTGTTTCCATAACACAGGCATGCGATTCGTCTAGAAACTTTTTCATATAAATTTGCTACTCAAGTCGACCATCCATATTGTGGAAACAGGTAGTAAAAGTCTTGCTTTCATTAAATTCGAATTGTTCTGTTTCCATAACCCGAACGTTCTTCTGGCAGGGATTCAAGTAGAGTCGAATAGAATAGAAAATTTATATGAAGAGCACTTACTTATATTTCTGAGTTATTTTCATAGACATGTGGAAACATAGTGGAAACAAGATGAAAGTTTGAAAATTTAATAAATTGATTTATATGTATACCAGGTCCTTCCATCTTTCAGGATATATACATACAACACACACAATCATCTAAGTTAAATAATTAATAAAAAAGGATGACTATATTAAATTAAATTCATGTTGTTTCAACTTGAAATAACTTTGATTCATCATGAAGCTTCATTTTAATTTAAAGTACTGGTGAAAATTACTGTAAATCATGTTGAATTAACATGAAACACATATGAAGCAAAATCATTGCACGTAGAAATTAATATTGTTTTTGTAGATTTTAATATAAAATTTTTCTCCTGTACTCGTATGTAGTATAAATACACAGTAAAAAGTTCTAGGCAAATCAAAAACAATTTAGAATATTAAAATTACACAACTAAAATGTACAAAAATCCGACACGACTTATATAATCAAGGTGATTGTTTTATCCTTCACATTTAGTGAAGCAGCTACTTCTGTAGAAAATTGTCTCACAGCAAACCAATAATAATAATAATAATCCTTACTTTGCCATAGTGTTGTAGTTTTGCATTTCACATAAAAAGAAAAATTTATTGATAATGTTCCTTTATCAAGTTTCTCCTCCAATAGCACATGAGCAAAGTGAACAGGTGGTTGCAATATTATTACATCCTTGCAGCATTTAAATTTTAAATTTTCTTTTTTATTATAACAGTTGCTTGCAGTTTCTTGCAAAGCTTTTAAATTTAATATGAAACTTAAACAGCAAATAAAAAGATTGTTTAGAAAGCGAGAAGGAGGCGAAAATTACAAGTAACTTTACACAAATTATATTAAAGTGTAACATAAGATATTGTCAAAGATTATAAAAAAATGATTTAAGGAATTAAGGCTAGAGTGAAGTAAAAGGTCATTCATTAAACTTAAATTATTATAGTTCTGTATCCTTAATCCCATACAGTGCATAAAAGTTACAGTTTTCTTTTCCATTGCTAGAACTTTACCAGAGAATTGCATGCAAAAAAAAATAAGAAAAACACGAGTAGCACGACAAAATTAATTCCTGAAACTTATTTGTATAAACTTATTCGTTCCTGTTGTAAACTTAGCTAAAATATTAATTTAATACATACTTTCAAAGTCCGCAGAAATAATCAAGGTGTATAATAAACATCTAAGCATTCAAGATTAAAATTACACACAGTTCCACCTATTTCACATATATAGAAGAAACCAAACTGGAAGAGCTTTTGTGAATATTTGGTAGGATGTTGCTTCATGCCATGATTAGGAAATATTTTTTTTTTTGAGAAAAATTCGTGCAAAAACATGAGTCAATCTTTTGTATTCTTAGCTTGAAACAAAATGCCAAGAAAAACTTGCAACTATTTCCTAAATTATATAGTTAAGCTATTTTGTGAATTTCATTTCAATAGGTGCAAGGACATGCCAGCTTCCCATATATCCTTTTTTTTATACAATAAAAATTTTATTTTAACTGCAGTTAACTTTACATATACATACAGCAAGGTCAAAAAAGAAATACTAACAATCATTACAAAAATTATACAGCTAAGCTTTGTAACAAATTTAATTTCAGTCCTTTCCAGGATATGCCACACCTGTCATATGTCCTTCATTTCCCATATATAAAACGAAGGCCACATTTATAACTTCAAAATTATAAAAATATGATGACATGCTTGGAATCACATAGCTAAGCTTCCAGGAAAAAGTTTATTTCAATCGCATATCCTTTTCTCTGATTTCTTTTAATTAAGGATTTAAATAATAGTTACGGTTGTGAACAGAATGAACGTAATATTATACAACAAAGATCCATGAAAATTTGTACTTCAATCTGGGCCAGTGCATGACTGCCTCCCATATATCCTTTTTTTATTAAAAGGTAATTTTAGCTGCAGTTGTAGTCAGCAATGCAGCAACAATTTGCAATTATCCCTAAAATTATACAGTTAAGCTCACTGATGAGTCTTAGTGCAGTCAGTGCCAGGATTCTAATACATGGTGGCTTATGTCCTTAATTTTCAGAGTATAGCAGTGGCTGTTATTATAATTACTGTAAAATTCTGAAAATATGTTGAGAACTACGCAGTTAAGCTTGCTGGAAAAAAATCATTTCATTTAGTATATCCTTTCCACTGATTTCCATGTATCCTTGTATTAAGAAACTATATAATAGTAACGATTGTGAACAAAATGAACGCAACATTATACAGTAAGGCTTCCTGATAATTTTTACTTCAATCGGTATCAGGACACGCCTTCCTCCCATATATCCTTTTTTATAAAAATTTTATTTTTGCTGCAGTTATATTCAGCAATGCAGAAAAAGATAACAATGAGTCCTAGAAAACATAAAGTAAAGTTCCCTGATAAATTTTATGAAATTATGTGCCAGGTTATGCCCAGCAGCCATGTATCCTTAATTGCCATTGCAGCACAAAAGTTATTTTTATAACCATATTAGTGTAAAAATGTGTAGAATTCCAGTAAAACTTGTTGAAAAAAACTCAATTCAATCGGCGAAATGATATGGCTCAATTTGAGAAATTAAATTTTAGTTGCAGTTGTGATCATAATGAAAGAAACGTCATTTAAAAAAAGCTTTCTGGGTAATTTTATTTCAGTCGGTGTCAGGATATGCATGTCTCTCATATATTTTTTTTTTATAAAATTTAAATTTTAACTGCAGTTACATTCAGAAAAGCAGAAAAATTTTTTAAGTATTCCTAAAACATGCAGTTAAGTTTTCTGGTGAATTTTCTTAAAGTCAGTGCCAGGATGTGCCCTGTCCTGTGTCATGTCCTTAATTTCCATTAGAGAATAACGGCATTTTTAATAATTATATTATTGAAAAATTATGATAATATGTTTAAAATTACTCACAAAAGCTTGCTGGTATAATAATCCATTCCAATTAATGAAAGTATATGCCTGGTTTCCGTGAATCCTTAAT
Organism: Nowickia ferox; assembly: GCA_936439885.1. Classification (NCBI taxonomy): domain Eukaryota; kingdom Metazoa; phylum Arthropoda; class Insecta; order Diptera; family Tachinidae; genus Nowickia; species Nowickia ferox. The sequence continues at coordinate 105,700,025 of OW387025.1, forward strand.
TTAAAAAATTGAACTTTACGTGCTTTTGTGCTCAGAATGCAGACAGCATTATGGAGTTAAGACCCAAAATAATTTTCAATTCAATCGGTGCCAGGACATGCCTACTTCCCATATATCCTTAATTTAAAAAATTAAATTTTGGTAGAATTTTTTATCAGAAAGGAAAAGATATTTTATAGTTAAACTCCTCTGAAAATTTTACATCAATCGCTAAAAGGATATACCTACCTCCCACATGTCCTTTATTTTTAAAATTGAGTAATTGCTTTAATATTATCAAAATAAGGTTAAGATATGTCTAGAATTATATAGTTAAACTTTTGGAAAATTTTCATGCCAATCCGTTTAAGGACATGGGTACCTTCCATATATCCTGAATATCAAAACTTGGGTTTCAGCTAAAACTTTGGTTATAAAACACTAAAAACTAGTATCAGGTCCTAAAATTACAATATTAATTGCCAGGATTTACCCACATTTCTTATCTATCTACTAATTTTTAAAAATTTTAAAAATTGTCGTAAGATTTAAGTTGCTATTTTACGTAATTTTAAAGAAAAAATTCAATAAATCTTTTTAGAGCTGAATTTAAGTACTCAACTGATAATGCTGCTGAAGGGGTTGTACATCATCGTTGGGAAAATATCATGTCATAAACAGATTTGTTGTCATTCTTTTACAAAACTGCTTATGATATGAAGAAGTTAGTAGGATTAATTAAAAAGTTTCTTATCTATATAAAGAAGATTTTGTATGAGTCTTCTACAAGTTAACTTTAGTTCTATTATTTTATGACCTAAAGGAATTTCTCTAATTAAATTATAAACTTTATAATCATTAGCTTTAAAAAGATATTAAAGAAACAACTTATTAAAACTTAAGACATTATTAATTTGCGTTAAATTAAATAAAATTTGCCATTGGAAGTTTTTTTGTATTATTAGAGCAATTTTGAATAAATCATAAATGGCCTTTTTGTGGTTTCTTTTTGTTTTGTTTTATGAAAGAAAGTCAAATATGTAACCATTGAATCATATATTTTGTTTAAATCTCAATTATTCATTTATTAAATTATTCAGTTATTCATTGCCTGTTTTTCAATCAAATCCCCAAAGTGAAGGTCAAATAGTTTCCTTATCATTACACTTCTTAAGCCCACAGTAACAAAACAGAAAGTGCATTTTAAATCATCTCTGCTCAGTAGAGTACGCTTGGAACCCTGAGAAGAGATAAATGTATAAATGATGTCAGAGGTGTTGAATTTTTTTTTGCTTTGTTTTTTATTGTGGTATTTTGTCTTTATAATATAAAAACTTGCTGGCTAAATGTTACTACTTAAAATATGATTAATCTAATGAGAAACTATTAAAAAAGTATTAAATAAAGCAGCAACAGCAAAAGAAAGAAGTTAGCTTTCCTTCAACAACAACAAAAAAACAATTAATGTATAAAAGAATATAAACAACAACAGCTATAGATTGCTTTTACAAGAATACAGTGTTGCCACACAATTATTTTTGACTGGGTGCACTCAAGTTAGTGTTGGTGTTTTTCGGGAATTGTTACAGTCAAGTTTAACATTTTTTAACGTGTGATTTTTAATTTTTTGTTTTTGACGATATGGAAGTTGCTTTTTCTGAAATGGAATATACACGACCATTTTTGTCGATGTCGCCAACTTAGGCAAATTTATATTTTTGTAAGCGAGAATGACCAAGTATAGGTCCTGCCGAAGTATATAATACAAAACTCCAAGTGAAAGTGCTTTTAATATTGCTGCCGTTGCCAATATAGTTAAGTAACTGACTAGAAAACATTTCTAGCCGTGTGGTGGTGTATCCTGCTGTGGTCTATGCATTTAAAGCATTAGACAAATTTTTATTTACTTTTCCAAGTGACAAATATAGTCCTGCCAATATAATACAAAATGTGAAATGATGGATATTATTTAACATTCAGAACATCTAAAAATTCATATAAAAAAATTGTTTGCGTCACAACATGAAGGGTGGGCAAATTTGGGGTTAGGAAACAAATTGACTTTCAAATGATGAAATGTCAAGAATTGAGCTGTCATCCTTTGATATTTATTTAGTAAAAAGTTGGAAAATTTTAACCATGGAACGCTATACTCTTGAACAAATAATTTTAATTGTGAAATTTGTGAATTTTAATTTGAAAGACCGGGTTTATGTGAACAAAGCAAAAACAACTGATGCTCTGAAAGATGAAATTCGGCGCTGCATTGAAGAGATAAGCGAAGCCTTGTTGCAAAATGTGGTTCAAAATTTTGTGGTGATGTCGGTGAAAATTCCCGTATTTCTACTTTACATTTGTTTCAATAAAACTTAATTTGCTGAAAAAAATGTGCTTTTTAAACCAATTTACTTCCTAACCGTAAATGTGCCCTTTATATCATCAAAATATGTCATGTCGCAGCATATCATCATGGTGTAAGTGCGACCTGATCTCTTCTAGCCGTGTGGTGGTGTATCCTGCTGTGGTCTATGCATTTAAAGCATTAGACAAATTTTTATTTACTTTTCCAAGTGACAAATATAGTCCTGCCAATATAATACAAAATGTGAAATGATGGATATTATTTAACATTCAGAACATCTAAAAATTCATATAAAAAAATTGTTTGCGTCACAACATGAAGGGTGGGCAAATTTGGGGTTAGGAAACAAATTGACTTTCAAATGATGAAATGTCAAGAATTGAGCTGTCATCCTTTGATATTTATTTAGTAAAAAGTTGGAAAATTTTAACCATGGAACGCTATACTCTTGAACAAATAATTTTAATTGTGAAATTTGTGAATTTTAATTTGAAAGACCGGGTTTATGTGAACAAAGCAAAAACAACTGATGCTCTGAAAGATGAAATTCGGCGCTGCATTGAAGAGATAAGCGAAGCCTTGTTGCAAAATGTGGTTCAAAATTTTGTGGTGATGTCGGTGAAAATTCCCGTATTTCTACTTTACATTTGTTTCAATAAAACTTAATTTGCTGAAAAAAATGTGCTTTTTAAACCAATTTACTTCCTAACCGTAAATGTGCCCTTTATATCATCAAAATATGTCATGTCGCAGCATATCATCATGGTGTAAGTGCGACCTGATCTCTTCTTGAAGGCGTGCAAAAAGAATATATCGTGGCTCTTCTAAGTTGTGCTGGCACCATGCATTGTTGCCGCCGCCAATTCATATGGTACTCATATGGTATGGACGGTATATAAGCATAATATTCATATCTTTAAATAAAAAGGCAATTAATTTATATAAATTATATATTGTGTTGAAAATTGTAATTGGTAAAATGAATTCGATTTCATATTGTTATATGATATGAGTACATATCACTCATATACTTCAATAGTGTCACAACTTTTTTTTAACGCGTTTTGACAAAAACGCTTTTAAAGTTTTAAATTTAAATACAACTCAACGAAGAAATCAAAAAATATTCTTCTCTCGCGAGGTGGTAGTAAAAATTATTTATAGGAAATTTTTACACAAGGTAAAATACGAAATGACGAATTATCTTGCATTATTAACTCATAAAAGCATTTTTTGAGTTATAACACTATTGAAGTAAATGGGCGATATGAAAAAAGTAATTTTATTTTTATAAATGTGAAATACTTGAAAGTGGCCCAACTGAAATACAGGGTTATCCATTCATTAGTATCAAAACCGCTGATCTGGCAATGCTGTCAGTCAGCTGTTAAATATCTGTTATCTGAAGTGTGATTTATTTAGCGTAGATGGATGCCTTTTACGAATATGAATCGTTTAGCAACCGAAACATGCATAAAAATAGTTAAAACTTGTTATAAAACTGGTGCTTCAAAAGTGGTGACCACTTTTCGAGCATTGCCAGGTAATTACGGTCACCATAATCGACCTTCTGTGCAAGGAATTGTCAAGGCTATAAGGAAGTTTGAAAAGACTGGAAGCATTATTCCATGTAAATAGTATTTACGATTGTATTGCTAGAAGCTCCTGCTCTGGAGTAGCACCCCATGACATAAGCCAACTAAATATATATGTACATACATCCCGAAATATTGCTTGCCATCACCTCTTGCCGCGCAATTCAATTACATTAACTCATTGGCTACCATTACGATAACAAGCATCCAGGACAAACTTTAAAATCTATTTTAAGTAAACACACTTTTATATAGTACAACCGCCATAAATAATATTCTCACCCACACAAAATAACCCATTTCTACCACAAAATTGTTGTTTCCTTTAGTGCTGCAACATCCTTGCAAAACTGCTGCATATAATAAATTTATAGCACACAGTTGCAAACAGAAAACCCCACGCTACAGTAAATAAAGTAGTTTGTATGTGTATTTTTTTTTTGTAGTGTTTAAAATTTAATGTCATTTTAAATACATTAAGGCAAATTGTTGCACATGAACCCACTCACTAACAGCCATACTACTACAGTGGCAGCAAATTTCTTAACAATTTGTACGGGGATTTGACCAAACTAATGCTGACTTCCACTTACATAAGTTTGTTGGTTTAACAGCCACAAAAAAGTATTTTAATAAAAGAATAAAACTCTGTAAAGCTGCAAGCAAATTGCAGTTTATAAGGACATTAAGCGTCACATATACATATTTACACTGCTAAAACATTTTATATAAAAAGCTTTAGAGCTGTTTGACAAAAAGCCAATTTATTTCTTAACAGTACAACAGATTACTCTCATTTTTTAGTTTGTTTTTATTTTCATTTATTTCTTTTTTTACCGTTTCGCACTAAATCAAGACTATTTTATTTCATTTATTTGAAAGTATTTTTGTTGTTTATTTGTTTTGGCACTTCGCATTATTATCTCTTTTTTTTTGTACCAAAAACAAAAATATTTGTTTTGTTCTTCGTTTAAAATCATAAAAATTTGCTATCTGCACATTTGAATAGTTTACTTTGCCACTTCATCGTGATTATATTTTTGTTTATTTCCCTTGAATAAAATTCATTGTTTTTTATTGGGACGTTCCTTGTGTGTTGATCACATCACAAACAGTTGCCTCTAATTACACTAGCATGAGGACGCCAATAGTTCGCTGCTGTTTCCTTAATCTTTCACATGCTAAATAATTTCGTTTGTGTTTTTTTTCGAAGACAATCATGGCATTTATAAACAGTAATCAGTCTGTTAGTGATAAACTGCCATAAAGATTAACATTTTAATTTTCGATTGGCATGTGTAAGCGTTTTTTTACAAATTTATTCAAATATCTAAAGATATGAGGCGCGTGTTTGTCTCTATTAATAAATGTAAATAAAACAAACAAATTGAACTGCAAAAAAATTCATGGAATTGCCAACTTATATTTTTTAATAAACCAATTATTATTCAGCACCAAAGAGTTTCACAAAAAGGACAATATTTTCTTTTTGAAAAATTTTTATTTTCCTAAAATAATTAATAATGAGAAGTGGCATTTATTCATATAAAAAAATATTTTTTTATATATTAAAAGCTCAATTCCTATATAAATTCATATAATTCTAAGTAAAAGAACTTTATCCAAAGAAAGCCTTTTTTACAAAAAGGACTTTGTTACAGTACAGAACATGGGCTGATTTTATAGACATTTTAATGTAAAAATAAAATGTATATACAGTGACGCTTGCTGGAAGAATCCATTGCAATCGGTGAAAGGATAAGACTGATTTCCATGTATCCTTAATTTAAGAAATTAAATTTTATCTGCTATTGTAATGAGAATGAACGTAACATCACATAATTAAGCTTTCTGTGAAATTTTACTTCACTCGGTGCCAGAATATAACTTTCTCTTATATATCCTTTTTTATAAATATTAAATTTTATTTGCAGTTATAGTCAGAAATGCAGAAAATTTTAGAAACTATGTATTCCTAAAATCATCTTATTTCAGCCAGTGCCAGGATGTTCCCATCTGCCACAAGTCCTTGCCTTCCAAACAAACAAATGGCTGTTTTTACAACCATATCGATGTAAAAATAAGATAATATGTTTATAATTACAGAGTTAAACTTGCTGGAAAAATCCATTTCAATCGGTGAAAGGATAAGACTGATTTCCATGTATCCTTAATTTAAGAAATTAGGGGTCTAATTTTGTAAAACGCAACGCCTAGCGTTGACAAGTTTTGTATGTATTTTGTTTTTGTAATTTAAATCTTTTCCATATAAAATTTGTCAACGCCTGGCTTTGCGTTTTACAAAATTACGCCCTAAATTTTTTCTGCTATTGTAAACAGAATGAATGAAGCATCATACAATTAAGCTTCCTAAAGAATTTTACTTCAATCGCGACGGCAAGGACATGCCTGCTTCCCATATATCCTTTTTTATAAGTATGCATTCAATTTTAGCTGCAGTTTTAGTGAAAAACTCCGAAAAATCTGGTCATTATTCCTAAAATCATACAGTTAAGCTGTAAGACAAATTTTATTTAAATTTTAGGTTACCAGGATGAGCCAGCCTGCCATAAATACTTATCATCCAGAAAAACAGCTGTTTATGTTTAGAAATACACAGTTAAGTTTGCTGGAAAATTCTTCTTATCATAGAAAAGTAATGTTCTGTTAAAATTTAACTTTTTGTAAAAATTTAAATTTTTTTGTAAAAAAAGGTATTTTTTCTAAATAAAAAAAGCTACTGTATTCTAAAGAAAGATATCTTTTGAAAAGAGATACTTTTTGCAAAAAAAAAAACCTTTTGTAAGAAAAATATACTTTTTTGTAAGAATTGTAATTTTGTTAAAAGGTACTTCTTGTAAAAAGGTACTTTTTGTAAAATATTTACTTTTTTTAAAAAAGGTACTTATTGAAAAAAAATTACTTTTTGTAAAAAAGGTACATACTGTAAAAAAAATTACTTTTTGGAAAAAATGTAACTTTTTGGAAAAAAGAGTATTTTTTGTAAAAAAGGGACTACAATTGCAAACATTTTAGTTTTTGTAAAAATAGGTCCTTTTTGTCAAATAACTTTTGTAAAAAAGGTAATACTTTGTGTAAAAAGTGTACTTTACTTTCTGTAAAAAAGGTACTTTTTGTTTGTTTCCTTTAACAAAAAGTACTTTTTTACAAAAAGTACTTTTTGTTAAAATAAAATTTACTTTTTGCAAAAAAGTTAATTTTTGTAAAAAAAAAATTACTTTTTGTATAAAATGGTACTTTTTGTAAGAAAATGTACTTCTTGCAAAAAAGGTACTTTTTGTAAAGAGGAACCTTTTTTGTAAGAAATGTACTTTTCGTATTTTTGTAAGAGGTACATTTTTTTTAAAAAAATTACATTTTGTAAAAAAGGTAGTTTTTGTAAAACAGTACTTGGTAAAATATATTCTTTTTTTAAAAAAGGTAAATTTTGTAAAAAATAAAAGAAAAGGTACTTCTTGTAAAAAATGTACTTTTTGTAAAAAGGGTAGTTTTTGTAAAACAGTACTTTGTAAAAAATGTACTTTTTTTAAAAAAGTTACATTTTGTAAAAAAGAAAAGAAAAGGTACTTCTTGTAAAAAATGTACTTTTTGTAAAAAGGGTATTTTTGTAAGAAATTTACTTTTTGTAAAAAATTTATTTATGTGAAAATTGCACATTTTGTTAAAAAAAATTTACATTTTGTAAAAAAGGTAATTTTTGGAAAAGAGGTACTTTTTGTAGAAAATTACGTTTTGTAATAATGGTACTTTTTGTAAAAAATTTATTTTTTGTGAAAAGGTACTTTTTGTAAAAAAGGTACTTTTTATGAAAAATTTACTTGTTTTAGAAAATTTAAATTTTGTAAAAAACGGTACTTTTTATATAAAAAAAGGTATTTTATTAAATAATCATTTTCTTTTTATAGAATAGCTTTCTTTAAGTATTTTTATAAAAAAAGTCCTTTGTTAGACATTTATTTATTTATTTTTGAGTCGCTAATGTATAAAAGTTATTTTTGTGTAAAGAGCTCATTCAGTATAAAAAGCTCTTTTTAGGTATAAAGCACTTTTTTCTATAAAAAAAAAAGAAAAACGAATTTCTCATAATGTAAAAAAAAACACATTTTAAGGAAGTAAGGAAAATTTTTGTATTAATTTTATTTCCAAAAACAAATTAGCTTTTTCTCTACCAGTTTTTCTTTAGTGATACTTTGTATCAGAAAAGCATTCGAATACTAGGAATGTAAGTGTATAAAAGTCAAAATAAAACTATAAATCTTGTTTATTATGCACACACGAAAAAAGCGTTAAATAAGGACACATACAAAATCACAGACGCCCACTATTAAACACATTCTATGATATTTGATATTCATGTATTCATTTTTATGGTTTAATATAATATAAAGAATACCAAGAAGAAAGTCTTTTAAAAATGAAACAAACAAAAAATAAATAAAACATTGAGAAAGCGAAAAATTAAAGCGAAATATAAAAAGATTTATAATCTTCAAAATTGTATTTATTCCTTGAATTAAAGCAAATTGTGTGTTTTGTTAGGAATATGTATGTACGAGTATAAGTGAGCATGACAGGAATAATATATCTAAAAGACTCAAGGAAGATGGAAACGGGGCAGCATCATTATCTTAATTTAAAAAATGCGGGAGTGTGTGCAAAGCGATTGTAATTATCTAAAGTTGTTGTGTTAAATTAGAGGGAAATTTTAAATTGCTAGATTTATGTATGAATTGAAATAAACTCTTAATATTGGCTGAGGAAACAAACAAAAAATAGTTTCATCATGTAACAAAGTGTGTTAAAATATATGTAAATAATTTTTTAATATTTTGTTTTTAACAATCGGTGTTCATTTGTGTTATGAATCTTTCCTTTTCAACGCCTTCGCTTTTGACTTTTATATTTTTAATAACCAGTGAAGCGTGTGAGTTATGTTGATATTTTCTTAATTTTTATTATAAATATTTCACAACAAACAGAAAATATACACTTGCATGTTATTCCAAGTGTTATTGAAAATTGCTTGAATACAAAAATTTGTGCACTTTTGCTGAAACTCTGCTATTGTTGCATATTCAAAAATATTTTTATTTTACGCATAAAAGCAAATTGACAGAAAAATCTTGCAGATTTATGTGGACAGGCATGTGTGTGTGTGTGTGTGTGTGTGTGTATTCATTGCTACACAAGTCACACAAGTCACCTAGTTTGCATTTGTATTCATATGAATAGTTTTTGTCCTTTTGCATGTACATTTCTTTTGAAAAATATTTTGCTGGAAATATTATTTAAAAACTATTTTTGTATATTTTGCAAATATTTTTGTACCTTGCACGTCAAATCAGCATCCGCCTTTTTTCCCGTGTTCACTCAACCTCACCCTCTTGTATCAAAAAAAAAATGCTTCTATAAATACAAATACAGAGTGTACATAAAATTTCCGCAGGATATTGAGAACTTTTAAGAAGAAATTTTTTCATTTAAAAGGTTGGAGTATTAGATTTTGTGAGCTCAAATGAAAATTTCACTAGTTTTAAAATCAATCCTTTAAAGCTCCTAAAACTCTATGACTCTATGGTTTTTTTTTTTGCTTTAAATTTTTCCATCCACCGTTTGCAACGCTCTGTATTTATTTTTGATGTTTTCGGTCATATAAATTTAAATAATTTAATAGTATTAAGAATTTGTTTTTTTTTTAATTTTACACTTCCTATGTCGCACGTGACTAGCTTTATATAGGTATCACGATCACAACTCTTTAAATTTTTCACTAGGGTTTTTTTAATTAAATTAAATATCTCTGTTTGTACTGAATATTTTATTAGCTTTGTGTCTGTACTTTCCACGCACTGATAACAAATCGAGCCATAACCGCTAAAAAAAGCTTAAGCGGCTTATATTTTGGAGTTCGTTTTTTTTAACGAAAATCGACTATTTAATCGAATTTGGTCAAAAACGAATTTGGTCAAGATCGAAAATTATGTCGCTTAAGTTTTTTTGGCGGTTATGACACGAAATGTTGTTTTTCAATGTCGCATGTGACGAATATCTCTAAATGGGTTACGTACGAATTCAAAATTGTTTTACTTGAGCTAAATTTTAATCTTTTTCTATGAACATATGGCAGTACAAAGTGTTTTCAAGAACTTTTAATTTTTTTTTTGTTTTTTTTTTTTTGTTGGTGGACATTGCGGTGGAAATGCCTCTATAGTGCATATATTCTGCTACATGTTTTAAAAAAACGGCTGTTTTAGGCTCCATATTCATCCCAAAATATCTTAAAAATAGGCTTGGTATAATTTCAGCTGCTTTTCGACTGTTCCCGAATATTATGAAAAAATCCCCAAAATTCCCAAGTATTTAAATATTAGATTTTACAACAAAAACAAACAAAAAATTTACTTTTGTACCCCATCTGGAATTAATTGCTCTTCTGCAATAGGTTCAAGGTTAATTTCAGCTGCTTTCCGACTATTCGTAAAAATTTTTAAAAAATCCCCAATATTCCCAAGTATTTAAAAAGTATATTTTACCACAAAAGCAAACAAAAAAATACTTTTATTCAAGCTCCTTGATTTTTGATTTGAATAATCTCCAATTAAGTGCCACTCCTAGATATCTGAGCTGTTTTGTTATTTGTATTATTTTCTTTTCAAATGCGGGAGATTCAGCAGTAGGAATTTTTCGCTTTCTCATAAATCAACAAATTTCTGTTTCCTGGGTTAACACCGAGCCCTAGGTCACTAGTGCCTGTGATTTAACAAAATTGTGGAATTTGGGAGATCATCTATCTACATGAGTTGCAAGTAAGTCACTGATTGGTGTGGATTTTATGCTGGCGACGTCAGCGGTTCACATTGCTTTGAAAGCGGCGTTGGCCAGGCATCACCGTTAATGGCCAGAGTTGCCTGCTATGGACACCAATGATGTGTTGGTTTTAGCAGAACGGCGCTTCTTCCTTATGCCCAAACGAACAAAATATTTCGATAACATCTCAAAAACAAATTGCTTTATTTTAATTTAAAGATAGCAAGCGCTTAATGAAAGAACTTTTAAATGGTTGAGAGGAAATTGCTGAAAATCTTAAGCATGTTGGCGGTAAAAAAGTTCAAATATTTTGCATCCGTTTGCTTGTTATTGAATGGAAGGCAGGTCAGCTTGAGTAATGGTATCAATATTTCTTATTTTTCATTTCTTTTCCTTTAAATAACCAAATTATTTTATAGCGAAAAGAGGTGCATATTCGAGAGAAGCAAAAACCAAATTATTAATATTTTGCCGTAAATAGAGTTATTCCAATTCAATGCCATTGAGCGGTAGCAAGGCATCCATCCGAATGTTTTTCACAACGAGTAGAATTCCATTAAGAAAAATTACACTGTGTTTAAGGATATAAAGAAGTATAAATACTTAAAAGTTTTGCTCTTGAGGGAATAATATGGAAAGTGTGTGTACCAAATTTGAATAATTCTGCTTTTATTGGAAAAAATTTATGCATTAAAATCGATTGTGATTGCATGGTCAGTGGGTGGTGGGCGTAGCGAATTTTGGTGAGACTAGGCATGCGTATTTGTCTCATCCAAGAAAGTCTATATACCAAATTTTAAAACTTCCGCTTGTATAGAAAACATTTTATGCATAAAGATGGATTTCGATTACATGGGCGGTGGATGTGGCCGATTTTTCTGAAACTCGCTATGCCGCCTTTTTTTCATTCTAGAAAGTGTGTGCACCAAATTTTAAAACTTCTGCTTGGATAGGAAAAAAATTTGCAAAAAAGATTATTGGGATTAGTTGGTCAGTGGGCGGTGGGTGTGGCGAATTTTTTCTGGAACTCGCCATGCGTATTTTTGTCATCCAAGAAAGTGTACGTACCAAATTTTAAAACTATTTCTGAAATAAAAAAAAATTGCTACAGAAAAAATAGATGTTGATTGCATAAGGGGCTTTTATTAAATTTTAGAAGGTGTCTATACCAAATTTGAAGACTTTTGCTTTGTATTAAATGGGCTGTGGGTGTGGTGCCTATTCATGAAATTCAAAGGTTCTTTTGATAAAGTCATTATAATGGTCGGTGCTGGCTTTTAATTTTCTAGTATCACTGCGCATAGTTTTTGTACAAAAATTTATGAAACCTTCCCACAGTGCAACGCAGTTGACAATTTTTCTTTTGCTCTGTGTACATTTATGCCACAGATTATCAAAATTTGTTTTAATGTAAAAATGGTTACTATTATCTCGTTTATACGCAAATCTTATTTGCAAATAAAACTATTTGTATTTGTGTATTATATTGCCACACATTGTTATCTGTGTATTATATTTCTTACAAAACAAAAATAATAATATTACAAATTATTTGCAAATATTAACTTACAATAAAAAAGTTATACGGCAACGCTTTCGACTTTTATTTGCAAATAAGAAGCGCGTACAAACGGGATATATGAAAATATTTCATTTAGAAATTAGAAATTTATTGAAAAATTTTGCGGTTACGGTGACAGTTGTGGTTGTGGTTACGGTTGTGGTTGTGGTTGTGGTTGTAATTGTTGTTTTGGTTTTGGTTGTGGTGTTGGTTGGGGTTATGGTTGTGGTTGTCGTTGCGGTTGTGCTTACGGTTGTGGTTACGGTTGTGGTTGCGGTTACGGTTAAGGTTGTGATTATGTTTTCGGTTGCAGGCACGTACATAGCAATTTCTTTCGTTGAAATAAAATTTCGCCTGGATCAATGTCATCCATATTTTCACACCTAAAATCACTGATCATTGTGGGTAAAGATCTCTACGGAACGTAATGCGAGCTCCGGTTTCATTTTTAAAGAAATAAGACTCAATAATGCCACACCAAAGCGTGCATGTTTCTGTATGTAATGGAGACTACAATTTTGTTTATTACTAAATCCATTAACCCAAAAATTAGCCTCATGGCTAAAGATAATATTGAAATAAAAAGCTTCGGATCAGGTGGCATATTGTCTAAGGCAGAATCGTAGAGAGAACGAATTTTATAATGAACTCGAGGCTTCAATTTCTTTACCAGGTGGATTTAAAACGGGTGTAGGCCGAGATCTTTGCACCAAATTTATTATGAAGGGGATGCACACTGTTCCAATTTCTGCAACCACTTTCGTTTATAGAGGCGAGATGATCTTCAGTATGCTTTATTTCTCATATAAGCCATAAAAGTCACGAATTCTGCTATAAGTTACGCTTATTTATGACTGATTTTCGAAGTAAAACTTCAAGCGTCAATCTATTCATTTTGATTTTTCAGAGCATAATGATCATAAATGTCAAAAAGTGAGCACAGTATGACAGTTGGTTTGACAGTTAACCTTTTCGTTAGTTCTATAGGACTTAAAAAACACCTGCTCATCTGGGTAATGGAATTATTTTACACTATCTGAAATATTTTTGTTGTTGTTTTATATTTTTATTTTTTTTATGTTGTTGTCTTACACAAAAATAAAAATAAAATTTTTTGCCCTCTCAAAGAGAGGAAAATAACTTTTAAATTTATTAGGAAAAGAAAATTTGTTATGTGAGAGAATTCCCTCCCGAGATTCAAAGTGAGCTTTAAATAGTAATTTTTATTAAAAAAAAACAAAGAAAATTTAAAATTTTTATAAAATAAATTTTGTATGAAAACCTGTTTTTTATTCCACTTATAAACCATTAATATTTTTTTTTAATAAGGCCTTTAATGAATAAATATTCTTGGTATATTTAAAGTTAAAGCTTTCTAAAGGAAACAGTGTTTGTTTGTTTGCTGACTTTTTATATTTTAAGTGCGTGGCAGGCAATGTGGCAGGACAAAGTTAAGAAAATCAAATTTACACTTTTTTTTTTAAATGTCAACTGACATTTGCTCTGAAGGCGACAGAAACGAACGAGAGCATGAACAGCAAAAGAAACTAAAAACCAGAAGGCAAAGAGCAAAAAAAAATCATTAAAGAATTCTGGAAAGTGTCATATAAAAAAATGCTTTTAAAAATTTTGCAACAACTTTATAAATGACTGAGAAAAAAAGAAAGTCTTTTTGTTTAATAAATTTAACCTTAAAGTTAACCAACCAGCAACAGAACAGAAAAGAAAGTGGCATGTCAAATTTCGTGCTTCTTCTTCTTCTGCTTTTATATGTTTTATTGTCATTTGCAAGTGGAAGTATTAAAACAGTTTATGCCTGCATGTATGCAAGGCATATCTTTAAAAATGCATACATGCACATTTGAAAAGAACAAGAACAACTCTTCCCCCATTCAGACACATAAAAAGAACGCATTTCATTTGCTTACTTGTTTATGTGTTTTCTCCTTTTCTCATCAACAAAATTATTTATTATTGTTGCTGGCTTGTTGAATTTTCCAAAAGGCTAAATATAAAAATTTATTTATATACTCCTTCTTGATGCTTAAACTCTCACATCTCTATCGAGAGAAATTGACGATCAGTATTTAAGGCCCATAAAAACACTTTAACACATCCTCCACTCGAATAAATAATAATTGAAGGATATGAATCTTTGGCTGATTTTTAACAAATTTAAAGCAAAATCATTTGAGTTTAAAGTTCAACACTAAATGGCATTTTTAGTAGCAACAGGAAGTTTACAAAATAATTATTGCGTGAAAATATAAATTTCTTAAAAAAATTTTATTTATTTTTATTATTATTTATACAAACGGAAAATATAGAGGAAAAATATTAAATTGCAAATCCCTTTGTTTCTTTAAATTTTGCCATTCCACTCTAAGGAAAACAGAGCAGAATAGGTTACAGTGCAATATCGGTAAAATGAACTAATAACAGTAAAAAAAAACTTAATATATTTTTAATTTTATTTGTTTCTAAATCAAAATTTTTTAAAGATATTAATTCTGTTTAAATTTAAATTTAAAAAAAATGCTGGAAATTACACCAAATGTATAAACGAAAAAAAAAGTTAATAAAAAAGTTTTAATTTTTTAGTATGTACTTGCAGTAAAAAAATAAAAAATATTTTATAAGTTTCAGAGAATAAAGTGTGCAAACTAAAAAGTAATCCTATTAATTCGATTTTTGAGAACTGAAAACTTCCAACGAAAAATCTTAATAACAAATCAAATCGAGTGTTTGAAGTGTAAAATGGAAAACCATGACACGTAATAATTTATTTTATTTTTTTATTTTATTCTATTTTATTTTATTTTATTTTATTTAATTTTTTTTATTTTATTTTATTTTTTTTTTTTTTATTTTTTTTTATTTTTTTTTTATTTTATTTTATTTTATTTTATTTTATTTTATTTTATTTTATTTATTATTTTATTTTATTTTATTTTATTTATTTTTTTTATTTTATTTTATTTTATTTTTTTATTTTATTTTATTTTATTTTATTTGATTTTATTTATTATTTTATTTTATTTTATTTTATTTTATTTTATTTTATTCTATTTTATTTTATTTTATTTTTTGTTTATTTATTTTATTTTATTTTATTTTATTTTATTTTATTCTATTTTATTTTATTTTATTTTATTTATTATTTTATTTTATTTTATATTGCATTTGTGCGTGTGAAGATAAATTTAAATTTAACTAGCATAGACAAAAACCATAATTTTCAGCAGAGCCCATTTTGTTGCTAACAGCACGCACTGTTAACTACTTAACAGTTATTGTAAATTTAACAAATGTTATTTCGGAAACGGAATTAAGGATTGGAAGGACGCAGACCTTTGATAAGGCCTTGAATAGGCTAACGCCTATCGCAGCTGACTAATAAAACTGCGTTATAAAATTTAACGTTAATTATATTTAATAATATTGATTAAAGCTAAAAGAATTTGTATAGATCGTAGATCGAAAATTATAGCACTGTGTATTTATTTCTATTTTAATTTTTGATTTCTACGCAATTCTTGTTTATTTAAACGGCACCTGAGGGACTTCTGCTACCACGCCAGGTGTTAATTTTTTTTATTAATGCTAGAAAAAAAAGCCTGCTTCATTAATTTGTATTTTGCTATTCTTTATTATGTTACCATTGTTACGCGTTTCATATTTTTTTCATTATTTTCTTTGTAATTTATAAAAGTCTTGCTGCAGCATCTTCAACTCAAATATATGGTTTTTTTCAATTTGATCATCTCTTTGTTGTTGTACCATGACAACAAAGAAAATAAATATTCAAAACTTAAGAAAAAAATGAAAAATAAAGCCTTAAAGTAAACAAATTTCTAAAAAATGTTAACGAGTATTATATTTACAAAAAGCGGAGAACTTGATAAATAAAAATCAGCAGGATTATCGAGAACAGTTCATTTTAATCTTACACATCTCAAGAAAGCAATAATAACAAACATCATTATTTATTTTTGCTACTGATAAAAAAAATAATTTAAAAATTTCGGAAAAGCCAGCAAAATACCGTCATCCGCTAATGACATGCTGACAGCAAATTAATGGTCAGAACATTACAATGTCAAATATTACATTTAACATATTTTAATAAGATTATAATTCTTAGCCGTCAGTTATCAGTCTTTTTGTACTCTTTCAATAGTTTAGTACAAGTGTAAAAAAATAAAATACTTGAACAAACCTTAAAAATCTTAAGGAAGTCGTCAGTTTTCATTTTATAGTAAGCTGAGGGTCTTATTTTGTAAAACGCAACGCCAAACGTTGACAAGGCTTGGCGTTGCGTTTTACAAAATTAGTCCCTAAATAAAATATAGAATCAATGTATTGCTGCTTAACAAAAGTTATATGTGCCTATAAAGCGAATCAAGAACTAACAAGAGTTATCGTAAAGAGAAAGCATTTAATGGGCGGTTGCTTTATATTAAAAATAAGCGAAATTTCAAGGACAAGGCAAGGACTTGTCCCTCTCCCACGAATCCTTAATTTTGAAAATCTATTTTCGGCCATAATTATAATAATAATGCACTAAATTTGTTTAGATACTTTTAAAATAACAAATTTACTTTTAATCGCTGCAAGGACATGCCTACCTCACACACATCCTTAATTATATAAACTCAATTTCAGCCATAAAGATATTTTAAAATCAACTAGTCTTATTTGCAAAAATGTAAAATACAGCTCTTTAATAAGTTTTATCTTTGTCAGCGCCAGGACATGATTGCCTGTCATATATCCTTAAATTTCAAAATATGATTTTCAGCTATAATTGCATTCAGGAGGCAGTAAGCATTTATAATTCTCTTAAAAATCGTTAACATCGATGCAAGGACATGCCCCACCTCATATATCCTTAAACACAAACTTTTAAATTTATTTTCTACTATTATTATTATTGGGATGTAGTAGAATTTTGCAATACATAATTTTTAAAATTATAAATTTCATCTCAAACGGCACAGGGACATGCTTAGCTTCCATGCATCCTTAATATCAAAAATTAATTTTTAGGCATAAAAAGTGTATAATAGTCTTCGAAATTATAAGTTATTTCTCGGTCGTTGCAGTAATACGCCTACTTCTGCTTTATAAAAAAAAATAACTAAAATTCCCAGAAGGCATCATAAACTTTCTGTTACTTTTTAAATTATTCATAAAATTTATGTTTTATGTTAATTCATGCATTTGATCTCTGCAGCAAATTTTGTTGCGATCTATGCAGGAGTAACTTTACCTTTTACGTGTCTTTAATTACAAAAATCATGCAAATTTATTAACAAATATGTCTGGAATTATACAATTAAGCTCTCAAATATAGTTTTGCGACTTGTTCTTTCTTACATTCCATTAATAAATATATAAAACCTTACCTGTAATTATTAAACGAAGACAGCAGGAATTGTGCACAGTTCTGAAAAATTGAATTAAAAATAGAAGGCTTTATTAAAAATTACGCGAAGCATCAAAATTCAGGAGAATAGCTTAAATAACTTTAAATTTGATAAGTTTTAATATAAGCAAAAATCGAAACAAAAGCCTAAAAATTTAATGCAAATGCTTTAAATTCATTTAAAAATTGTATCAAAAACCAGAAGACCGCTTTTCGATTTACTCCGATTTTCTAATCAATATTCAAAATATGTAAACTAATTTACTTTGTAATATATTATAATCATTATTCAGAGAAAAATAACAAAAATTTTTACAAAATAAACAAAAAAACACATTTATATATTTTTTAATAAAAAAGTAAAAAGTTAAATGACTCAAATCAAACGCAAAATGTAACCAAAATTTAATAACATCTTTCTGGCAACACTGTACTGCACTGTATGTGTGTTAAAACAGATCGATTTAACATGAGCAAATAAACTGTGACATACTTTTTGGGATAATAACATTACGTGCTCTCAACGTCTAAATAACAAATGTTTTTGAATAACATCATTGTGGCAACACCGTGCTACTGTGTATGTATGTTACTGCAGTTCGATTTAACATTAATATAAAAAATGTGGCATACTTTTTGGGATAATAACATTACGTGCTCTTAACGTTTAAATAACAAATAGTTTTGAATAACATCATGCTGGCAACACGGTGCTGCTGTGTATGTATGTTACAGCAGTTCGGTTTAACATGAACAAAAAATGTGGCATACTTTTTGGGATAATTATAATACGTGCTCTGAACGTATGAGTAACAAATGTCTCTATTAAACATTTAACAAGTAAACGCTCCGAAAATGAGATATTTGGCCAAAGGAATGTTTTAATGGACTGGAGACATACGAAAATAATGAAGGACTTACTTAAAAAATAAAATATGTTACTAACAAAAATTCTTAATTCACAATCTAGCAACACCCAGAAATTTGAATGTTCAAAAATATAATATTCAAATATCAACACAGAGAATTTATAGCAAAAAAAATTGATTAAGTAGAAATTGGTTCATGAGTACAAATCCTTTAGACAAAAACTTATTTAATAGAGCAGGAAATTATCTAAAAAAAACTGCTATATGCAAACAAAAATAAAGGAACGCTCAATTAATTTTAAAAAAATGACAACTCCAAATATGGAGGAAATCAACAAAATTTTTGAAAAGTTTAAATAAGCGCAACACAATACTAAAAAATGATAATGGTACTTGGAGCAAATCAGAAGCATTTTCATTATTTCTAGAATTTGATAATTATTTTGTTTTTTTTTTAATTTTGCTTATGTACTGATCTAAATAAAAGTTTTGCATAAATTGCATAAGTTCGGAAATTCTTGCAAGAAAATTTAATATACAAGATTCTAGCGCCTTAAAAAAATACATGTATGTATATACCATTTATTGTAAACAGTGAAATATTACGCAGGAAATTCCATGATTTTTTATAATACAACTTCAATAATTAAAGGAATCTGCTTTATTTTCAAAAGTCATCAGAAAAATATCATAAAAATTTCATTAACATAACTTCCATGACAACAGCAAAGGATATTATGCTGCGAAATATAATTATTTCTCAACTTTTTATAAAGCTTTAAAAGCAATTAATTTATTACTCTTTTTTTCCTTTCCTACTTTTTTGTTTCGTCGGGCACATTATATTCATCAGTTTTTTATTTTACGCTTTTTTTTGTTACTTTTATATATATTTTTTTCTTTGATTTTAATATCATATTATTTTATACTTTCAGCACCATGTGTATTGCTGATTTAAGCACATATTTGTTGTGGTCATGTACATACGTACATACGTATATGTATATATATGTATTTATTTATTTTTGTACATACATTTATTGCATTTAATATTTAATGAAAATACAAACAGCATCAAAAAGTGCACAATGCCTTTTAACGTTATAATACGCAGGAATGCTCGCAAAGTAACTTGTTTAAAGTTTTTATTTAACTCTGATCTGTGGGTGCTTTTTTTTTTGTTTGCTTGTTTATAATGACTTTTTGTTTACACGTACATAAACACCAAATAAAAAATAAAAATAAACCACACACGCATACACACATGCACAAAAAAAACAAAAACTCAATAAAGTATGAAATGAATTGTAACCACACACCCTCACACACACTCACATGCACACATATCCAAGCACACTCATCCATAAACATTTTTATACTCACACATTTACTTTCTCTTTTTGTTTTATGAGCAATTTAATATTCTATAGTCAATGTTGCCACTGTGCAAAAAATGGTTTTTCGATATAGAGAGTTTATATTGAAATTATTGTATCACCCCTTACGAACGTGAATTTTGGCTTGAATGAAATCAAAATTTCATATTTCTTAATAAAAAGTTTAAAAATCTTAACCTTATTCTTGAAAAACAAACGGCATTAAACAATAAAAAAATTAATTTATATGTTTGTGCTAAAGAATATGTGTGTTTGTTCAAAATAACTTAAAGGCTCATAAATGTATGTACGTACATATTTTCATGCACATAAAAATTAAAATAATTCTGCCAAAAAACAGACATCAATGCAAAGATCTGATAGAACATTTTCGAAAAAAAAGTATAGGACCAAACTGGAAGTAAACTCAAGCAAAAAAAATTTTTTTTAAATCTGAAGTACGTGAAATTTCAAATTAAAATGTAATGGGTGTGTCTCCACCCATTTTTGTTTTTGATATGCAAATTGTAAGTTTTTCAGAGCTCAGGGTGTTTGTTAAGTTTTGTAAAAGTCGGTAAAGTAGAACCACGTAAAATAATATATTAAAATTTAATGAGCGTGACGCCGCCCATTTTTTTAAATGAAAGATTGTGCCCATTTTAAAGCTCATGGTGTGTGGTAAGTTTCGTATAAATCAGTTAAGCAGAACCATGTAATATATAATAATAAATTTTAATAAGGCGTAGCCCCGCCCATTTTTCAACTTTAAAATTGTGTAATTACAAGAACTAAAAGTGTTTGCTGGATTTCGCGGCAATCAAATAAGTATAATATAATAAAATCAAATAAAATAAAAATGTGCGAGCGTGTCCCCACCCACTTTTTTACAAAGGGACCAATTGGAAGCTATACCCTCTCAAACAAGAAAAGCTTTTTACCATCGGTCTAACATGTACAGAGTTATGAATTAACAATGTCAAAAAAATATACAGATGAATTGATAACCTCCTCCTTTTTTTGAAGTCAATTAAAAAAACCAAATAGCTTTTTGTACATTCTTAGGCTTAAAAACAATTTTTAAAATTTACTTTACTACACTTTGCAGAGCTTCAATTCCGATTTACTTTTATACAAACGATTCAATCTTTGCAGCGATCTCATAATCGCATGTGAAACATTTTTCAATTCTCATGCTTCCATATTAGAAATAACTTTAAATTTTTCCCTTAAAATATTTCCTAACTAATTTTTAAGTTTTAGTTGAAATTAAAATCAAAAAGTAATTATTCTATTACAAAAATCAATTTCCAATATTTCGCAAAAGTCTTTCAAACTATGTACTTGCAACTTAAAATTTTGTGTCGCTTAGTGCTTCAAAATTTAGTTGAACAAAAGAAGAAGAAGAAGTTTAATTTCCTTTTTCACAATAAAATTTCCAAGAAAATATACTTAACTTTTGGCAATGCTCCCGCTATATACCCCACCCAAGAAAACAAGATAAAACAAAACAAAGCATAACAAAACAAAACAAACACGGTCCAAGAAAACTTTTTCCAAACGCCAAAAGTTGTTGCAAGTATTCTATACTCCCACTCCCATTAAAAACAGGTGGTTGATGAAGTAAAAACTAAGAATTTATACACACACAACAAACATTTGAAACTATTCAGCGTGAAAGAATTACAGCATTTGCTGATGACTTTCTTATTTATTATTTGTAGTTCGATTTTAATGTTAAAACACATAAATAAATTAAAATTGCCAGAATGAAGTACTTAAGTGCATAAAGTAACACCACAACTTATAATTACAGCAGTAGCACTAAAGAACAACAACAACAAAACAAATACAAACCCTTCTCATGCTCGTATGCTTATAATACATTTTATACATACATACATATATACATACACACACATTCTTCTTTTAGTTTTGACATAAAAACGCCAAAAAGTCAACATACATAAATAGAAGAAAAAACCGCAACAGCATGAACATCATTAAACTGTCAGTGTTGCCAGAAACTTTGAACAGAAAATTATTATTTTACAAAGAAATAAAAATTATTTTTTTTTTAAATTGATTATTTTTGAATCAATTAAAAAAATCTACTTTTTTTTAAATTGATTATTTTTCAATTAAAAAAATCTACTTTTATATGTTCAACAAGAATAAATAATAATATAACAAAAAATAACTTCTTTGAGGTTCTTGATGTTAGCAAAACAAATTCAATTATTATGGTGAAAATCTTACTTTTCACTTTAGCACAAAACAAAAATAAAAAATTATTTGAAAACTTTTAATATTATCTTACGAACTTGAAAATACCACACTTTTGGCAAATTTCACTCGAGACGTCTGTTTTGTAGCCACTTTTTTTTAGTATTTTAAATCAAAACCATATATGTAAATCAGTGTAAATTTATATTTTTTGTGAATTTAATATGTAATTTCAAAAAAAATTAGAATTTTTTTTTTAATTTTTCTTCACATATTTTTTGGGATTTGAAAATTCATAAAAATGTGCCTGCCTTATATATCATAATACGATTGTTATGTTTTTTAAAAGATAGTAAGGAAATAAAAAATAAAAAAGTTATTTTAGTACAATTTCATTTCAATTTCAAAAATTTTCTAAAAATTTGACTATTTTTAGAAAATTCTCTCTTCTGGCCACAATTTGCAACGTAAGGGCATTAATTAAAAGCCATATTAATTATATTAAATGTGTTTAAAATAATTTGTAGTGAAATGGGAAAAACGCAATTTCCGTTTTTTTTTTGTTCTGAAGCCATTAACTTAGAATTATGTAGAAAAAATGACTTGATTCGTGCAATGCTGGATGTAGCGTGCATGCTTTAAAATTTCAACTGTAAACGTTTTTGAAGTGTATGTTTTTGAAATATTAAAAAAGAAAATTTTTACTTTTAAAAAATTTTTAAGAAAAATGTCAATCAAAATTTAGTAATTTTTCTTGTCTTGACTTTGATATTTTTCAGAGCTTTTTGAATTGAGATAACTCAAAAATTTCTTCTACATACTGTCAAGGATTCTAAATACATTATAAAATATTTATTGAAAATTTCTTCTATGATATTAGCGGAGATATTTACAAAATCCGGCTACTTAGTCGAGGCCAAAAAAATTATTTATAAAATAAAATGTATTTCCTTTATCTTTCTAAAAACTTGTCATCAAGCTTATTGAATTTATAAAAATCGGGAGATATTTATAATAGATATGAGGCCAACAAGGCTTTTCATGCCCTAGGTAGTAATTTTTGACACCCTGTAGCTCTCTGTGTGTTTCAACAGGGTGATTCATATATCAACATTCTTGAAGCTTAAGTCCTCCTCTAGAACACACATTGAAATTTATTACTTTTTTTCTATTTGGAACCACTGTACAATGTGCACCGTTTGGTTATTGATAAAGCTGGCTGTCAACTTGTAGACGGACGTGTAAGAACTGGCTGACTTCCAAAGCGTAGCAATAAAAAGTTTGTATACATTTAGTATGCGCTATTTATATTATGTAAAGATACAAAGTTGCGAAACATTGTCACCAATGAGCATCAACTTTGAAACCGATTCACCGTCTATTGCTTATTTGCGGCGTTCTTAAAAGTAAGCGACGGCTTTTTGTAATGTTGTGCATTGACAACGTTTGGTACTGCGTCGTTATGCAACACTACACTTTATTCGAAGAGAAAGCAATTTAAACGTTTTGGAAGTCAGCCTACATTTTTGTTTAATAATTGATTGAACAGAGAAGCCACTACGTTCATACAAACCAATACGGGATTACACTTATGCCCAAGCCGGCATTTTGTATCATAATATCCCCGTTTAAAAGCATTTATTTACCCTATTTTCCCATTTATTTACCCTATATCCACAAATATATTCCACAAAAATATTCTTCCCAGGATTTCACCTCAATCTTCCTATTACAGAAAAAAAAATTATATAAATGAATACTTTACACAATATGATAAATACTTTTTGAAATAAAAATAATAATGAAATAATGAAATAATTTTTGAGCCCATTGAACTGTAGCACAAAAAAAATTCTTCAATGATCATATTTAATTGCGAATACCCGCAACGCACTTAAAATTTAATTTATTCGAGAAGTTTTCCTCTTTATGGTCTGCCACATTGAATGAAATAACTTTGAGTTTCACAACTAAAATGTGTTTTCTAACGAAAAACAAAAATAAAAATATAAAAGCTTACAAAAGAAAATGTTTTCTATGGCGTTATATTGCCTAAGAAACATACATAAGCACATAATTTCTAGATAAATATAAAAAATGTAAGGCCGTAAAGAAATTGTCATAAATATTTTTTCCAAAGAAATACATTTTAAAAGAAGAAATTTCAGAGGAATTTTGCATGTAAATTTTACAACTGAAGACATAGTCAACCAAATTTAGTTGGTATTATAAATAAAAAAATTTAAACACTTATAGTACAAATTTTAAGCTTTTATTCTTGTAATAAATCTTGGTGGAAAAAAATAACTGAACGAAGGTTTTTACCATGCAGACACATAAATCACCACAAAAACGGAGAATTTAAAGTTACACTTGCTAATGCCGAATGCTGAGGAGTCTTAAGACTTTAAAGTGTGGCATATCTATTGTTTTAAAGACTTAATTTACCCAATTTGTTAAGTGTCATAAGATTTGAAAGATGGCTTCTTCTACATGAGCCTTTTAACATTAAAACTAAATACTCAGACCAATCATAGCTTTACCCAGCAAAAAAATATAAGTATTCTTTTTGAAATTGAGTAAAGAAATATAAAAAATATTAATGTTTATGCTATTTTTTTTTTCAGATAAAATTTCGTTCGGCAGCGAGTGCACTCTTTGTTCTTCCGTGCACTTCTCCATCATTAACAAAAATCAATTATCAGTCAGAGTTGGAGAACATCAAATAATCAGCCTTCAGATAAAAAAAAAATCAAGACTCTTCAATTTTCTTCATTGCCACAACAAATGCACGCACACAACCATGTGATTGATGAGTTTATTTGATGACTTTATTTGATGACTTTATTTGATCGTCCCCACAGCCCATTAGAACATTTTTTCACATGTTTTTTCTTAGTTCTTTTAGCATTCGTTTTTGATTAATAAAAACTTTTTTCATATCTTCTAAGCAATAAATTCTTATTAATAAAATCTTCTCAAGCAAAAGCCATTACTTTGAAATATTCGCATCTTAAACACGGTTCACTTTGTTTTCTTGTTCAACGATTTTTAAGCTTTATTATTGTTTTATGTTTTTTTTTATGGTTTTCTTTGAAATATTTATTCATTTTGTTTATATGTATATAAAACCAGCGGGAGGAATATTAAATGAAACAAATGGACTAGCATCATCACTTAATTAAATCTTCCACTCAATAATGTTACGAGCATGAGCGTTAAGTATTTGACAAATTTCAATTATTTTCTCATTAACTAAGAACATCAACGTGGGATTTTTTTTGCTCTTAGATTTAAAAAAAATTTTTTTTTTTTGCTTCTATCAGAATGTAAATTTTTTTATTCATTGTCTAAAATCTGTATTAAGTTTTAATTGTTATGGTCTGATGGATTAATTTTATTAAGTTAATTTATCTACAACAAAGTGTTTTGTTGTCGCCGTTTCATTACTTTTTATTGTGCTCTTTTAATTGCATTTATTACAAATGATCGTTAATGATTATGTTTAATTAATTGTAAATTATTAAAGCCTTGCAATAAAATTTTATCTCTTATATACATAAATTCCTTTTCATTTGTACTTTTAGCAAAAAACATTTGCTAAAGTCTTTTACAAAACTTTAGCATGTATTTGCCATTCTTTTTGTATTTTGGTTGTAACTTAATGTTATCATCTCAAGAACATAAAATGCAAAAAGAAAAAAACCAATTACAAAAAAACAGAGCCAACACTCACGCACACACACACAACCAAACAGCGTTGCCATACACTTGTTTTTATATACGAGTGTTAACAACTTGAGGGGGAAAAAACAATACAATAAATAAATGCATAATTAACTGTAAATCTGAAAAAGTAAGATCAAAAGAGACAACTGGCAACATTGCGTACTATTTCTTCTTCTTTATTATTATTATTAGTTTATTTTTCTTTCTGTTTTACTAATAACATTGTTTGGACTTTTATAGATGAGAGAGATGATTACTTTTTCATACTATTTTAACGGTATTTGTTTTAATTGTGTGGGTGTGAGCAGCCCGTGAAATGCCAGACAAACAACCATGTTAATGCACAACTTTAATCTTGATTTGTATTCGCAATTCTTGCATTAAATTTTATTAGCTTTAATAAGCTTTTATGACAGTGGCGTTAAGTTGTTTCGCAATTACTTGTATGAGTGAGAGAGTGATAGAAAGCTAGTGAATTGGCTTTTTATATTTACTCGTATTATTTTTGGAATTGTTAAAAAATGTTTGCTACAGCTTGCTGTTCTTGCAAATGTTTGTAATAAAAACAACAGGCGCCTGCGGTTATACTTTGTAAGTTTTAATTCGAAAAAGTTTGTTTTGCCATACATGTAAAAGCGTGTGTGTTCATGTATGTAAATATGTACGTAAGTGTGCATGTGGTTACTTTTAAAAATACTTGTATAAATGAAAGCAAATTTTCCATGAAAGAGAGACTTGGGCTAATATTTTTGTTCTTTCTTTTTTTTGGAAAACATGGAAATTTTAACTTTATAATCAAAATATAAGTAAAAATTTCCAGTATTTTCATTTAGCTTAAATATTATCGTATAGATTAAAAGATGTTTAGTTGATGATTGAGAAGTAATTGGAAATATGTATGTACGTAATACAATAATATGAATTTTTAAATATTTTTACATTGAAATGCCAGTACGTAGTAACAAAAATTTTTTATACTAAATTAATGATTTTTACTTAAATAAAAACAAGTTTGCAAATAGAAAACATTCTTTTGCTTGAATAAAATAACAGTTGCTTATAAAATACCTGGGAAATATTTATATATAATTTTTAGAAAACTATTTTTCTATAGTTTAAAATATAAAAGCTTTAATTTTAAATAAAATATTTATCTAAAAGAATTTTGTTGTACATATTTACTTCATTGGCTAATGATTGTATGCGTATGTGTCTGTTCGTTATTTATAGATATAAATCTAGATTATAAATCATACATCGAGTTGCTGGTAATTACAGTGGAGTTCGGTTATAACGAACTTATGATATTGATCGTTAATAGAAAGCAACAAAACATAAACAACATAATACATTTTATCTTAAAACAATATAATAATTTTTTATGTTTTATGTTCGTTATAATCCAACTCTACTGTACTTGCAGAACATGCACGAATGCTGTTTATTTTGTAAATTTCTTTATAAAAAATTAATAAATTGTAATCAAATAAATAAAAAATGTGTTTGTATGTATAAAAATACTAGAACATAAAAAATAGAAATATGAATTCCAATTTAGTGTGTTTTTTTCTTATATACATATATTTTTGTACTTTTAGTCAATTTAGCAATAATTGCCATACAAAGCCCTGTCATTCTAGTTGCTATTGTATCATATAGAAATACATTACAAATACAATATTTTGCTACATCATGGGACAAATGATACATGCATCAACAAAAAATAACACACTTAGGGCCAATTTCACCAATTCCGTTAAAATATAAAATTTATGTTTAAAAATTGTTTTTTGTTTTAAATATGAATTGATATTTAAATCAAATTAGTGAAATTTGCCCTTAAATTTAAATTTAATAATTGGCCAGAATCTAGATTGTGAATTCGATCAATATATAAAAGTTACACAAAAATTTAAAAATGATTTAAGGAAAACTGCAAAAATAACTTTAAACGAATAAAAATTAATCGATCAGTTCAGTTGAGCAAATTTTATTCGATTAATTTTACGCGAATACTTTAATTGCTTAAGGCCTCGTTTGAATAATATTCTGCAAGTATTTTTAATCCAATAATTTTAATCGAATTATCTTAACTGAATCATTTTATTCGAATAATTTTAATCGAATCATCTCAATTAAATTTTGTTCTGAAAAATTTTAATTCCTAAATATATATTCTAGAAAAATAACCGAAAATTTAATAAAACATAATCAGCAAATTATTCGATTAAAAATTATTCTAACAATATAATAACATGTACATGTACAAAATAATATAAAGAGAAATTCATTAAATAACTTTGATTTGCTATAAAAAACTTTAATTGGAAAAATTTTTATCGATAAATACTTATTCGAAAAATTATACTCAGAAAACTTTATTCGAATAAAACATTGTATAAACCAAAATTCAAATATTTTTATTCTGCAAAATTTTTTTTCGAATCAAACATTGTTTAAATAGATATTCATGAAATAACTTTGGCCTGCATCAAAAAACTACTGTTGGAAAAAATTTACTTATTAAATATTTATTCGAATAATTTTTTTTTTAAATAAAGCATACAATGAAATTCAAATAACTTTTATTTGGAAAATTGTACTCGTTTAATATTTATTAGAATAATTATATTCCGAAAAATTTTATTCGAATCAAACATTGTAAAAATTGAAATTTATTAAATAATTTTATTTTGCTCTAAAACACTATTATTGAAAAAATTTTACACGGTAAGTATTTATTCGAATAATAACATTTGGAGATATTTTATTCGAATAAAATATTCTAAAATCGAAATTTAAATAACTTTAATTGAAAAAATTTACACAACAAATGTTTATTCGAATAGTTACATATATTCGAAAAAATGTTATTCGAATCAAATATTTGATAAGTCAGTATTTATTGAATAATTTTCTTTTGCTCTAAGGAATTATTATTGAAAAAATTTTACTCGGTATACATATATGTATATATTTTACTCGGTATATGTATACGTATATATTCGAGTAATGTTATTCAAAAAATTTTTATTCGAATCAACCGTTGTATGAATCGGAATTCAAATAACTTTATGAGGAAAATTTTACTCGTTAAATATTTATTCGAATAATTATATGTATTCGGAAAAAATTTATTCGACCAAAACATTATATAAATCGAAATTTATTAAAAACTTCTTATTCTTATTTTTTGCCATAAATATTATTATCTATGTGATATAAATTATTAAAAAAAAAATACGCCACATTGAAAAATTACTAAATTCAGAGTAAAACCAAAAACACAATTTAAAAATTTAAGGCTTAAGACTTAAGATACATCATAGTTTAAATCAACGCATTTGTTTTTTTTTATTCAAATTAAAAGAAATTTAAATTTCAATAATCGAATTTCAAATCAATTGTACTAAACAAAATCGAACATTAGAAAACCACTGCTAAATAATAAAATGTATAAAAATTAAGTTAATTTCTTTGCTTAAAATAAAAAAACTAAATTTTTTTTGGCATGTTCGAAAATTCGGAATTAATTTCGTCAAAACTTTCCGTTTGTTGATATTTTATACATTCCCAATTACATAAATTATTTTAATCAAATATTTATATTTATTAATTTCAGAGCTTACGAATATAAAAAATTCCTGTGTGCTTGCAGCTCTGTTGGAATTTAAATACATTTAAAAATGTATAACAGTGGTGAAAAAAATATATATTCATTACAACAATTTTATAGTTTTGAATTTTCCAGCATAGAAGAAAGTTTATTTTGAATCAAGTTCATATGGAAGAAAGTATGTCTAAATTTGAAAATGCATAAAACTATTCTACACGAACTAGCATTTATTTGGAAGATTTAGAAAAAATTGCCTTTTATGGCTTTAATATGCTTGTGCGAAAATGCAAATATATAAAGAATTTTTTCGAACTTGTTGCTTTAACATGATATTAATTAATAAAAAAACGCAAACAAAAAATTCAGTGAATAATTTAATTTAAGGGCCTTGAATACATTTTCTTACTTAGAGTAAAAAAATACAACCTTCTGTGTATCTTCGAAAGTTCAAGCTTAATCGCCCATTTTCGAATAAAAATTAAAACGTTTTTTTGTTTATGCTTTTACTCGTTAAATATCTATTCGAATAATTATATTCGGAAAAAATTTTATTCGAATCAAACATTGTATAAATCGAAATTCAAATAATTTTTATTAGAAAAATTTAACTCGTGAAATATTTATTCGAATAATTACAATCGCAAAACTTTATTCGACCAAAACATTTTATAAATCGAAGTTTATTAAATAAATTAAAATGCTTAAGCAACATTTCATGGAAATTCCTTTTTTGACGAAGATCGATTATTTACAAATGTATTTAATCGATTTTCGCCAAAAAAAAATTATGTTCGAAAATTATGTCGCTTAGGCTTTATTGGCGTTTGCGGCACAATATTCTAAAACTCGAAATATAAATACACATGTAGATAAGTCATAACAGCTCATAATAATTTTAGTCTCTACATTCCGGAAAAAATAAATAAAAACCTAAACCGTTTTTTTTAATTTTCGAACACTATATGTATAATGAAAAGTTGTAACATAAATCAAAGAAATTTTAATGTTTAACATAAAATTAAACACTATTTCGTCACTAAAATCACAAATCGCAAGAATTTGTGTATGTTCGAAAAATCGAACTTAATTTCGAATTTTCGAAAATAAGTCAAAAATATTTGATTATGAATTTTTCTTACATTTTGAGCTACAAATACATTTTTACTAGAATATTTATAATTTTAGATAAGAATTTTTTTCGCATTTAAAAATTTTATAAAATCCAGATTTTTTCAATAACTGCTTTTTTAATCACAATGAAATTTTCACATCAATTTAGTTAAAAATAAATATTAGCAGCAACTATTTTTAACAAGTTTTTAAATTTCAATTAAATTTTGAATCTTCGAAAAATTAAATTTAAGTTTTAATTTAAAAAAAAATGCAAAATTCCGCACCAATATAACTCTAACTTGATTTCGAAATACATGTGTATACTAAAATTTTTGTTTATGGTTTTAATATAATTTCATAATTCAATTATATTAAACAAAAAAATCTCAAACTCTTAAATTTATTAAAATTTTTAAGTCGTGCACATTTTTGTGATTATAAGCTGGACATTTGAAACTACTGAATTTTGGCACAAATTATTTATTTATTATTTTTCATAAGACACTTGACTTTCGAAGACTAGAAATAAGTTGTAATTTCATTTTCGTTAAACCAAAATTTGTGCAAAATATTGTACACAAAAGTGACCGTTTGGTTTGGCATGTTTAAAAATTCACTAAGAGTCTCCCTCCAGCAAAAATTGAAATTTAATATTTATAATCTGTCTGCTTGCTGCAGCAAAATTATTATTATTAGTCTCACAGCTCTAGAGACATCTTCGTCGTGCTTACAGCAAATTTCTCATACTATTTAAAACATTTTCTTGCTACTCGCTCGTACTTTATTGCCCGCGGACAAAAGTATCCCTGCGCTATTGTGTATTCTGATAAAATAAGATGAATTGTTTTAAAATACAAAAGCGAACGAAAGAAAAGTTGAAACTAATTTATCATTTAAGTGATGATTCCATACCCTTCACCAATGGCGAATTCTTTTGCAATTTTCATTATAAAATAAACCATATGGGCATTTCCACTGAAAAGTCCAGAACCCTAAAAGATTAAAAGTTCTTGAAAATTCATTGTTTTATCATATTTGAATGGAGAAACAATAAAATTTAACTAATGCAATAAATGTTTACATTTATACACAAAAACGAAAACTTTCTAGTTTGGATATTTTTTTTTTTTTTGCTTCTTGGCTTTGTTCTGATTATGTTTTTAAGGGCTCGGAAAGTCAAAAAAGAATGCATTAGAAACTATGCAATTGCAAATAACTATAAATTTTTGCTTTCCAAAATCATATATTTCGATGTCACGTGCGACATTGAAGAACGACATTTGTTATTCAGTACAAAAACAAATATTTAAACTCTAAAAAAATTTACACACTTCTGACGTAAGACACAATAATACACAATATAAATATCGACTGTGAAGAAAATTTAGTTTTGGTCAAATCAAACCCTTCTTGCTCCAGGTTTCCCTGAAATATGCATTTTAACTATTGGCCCCTAAAACAACTTCTGTTTTTGTTACATGCTAATCCTTAATTTTCTGCAATTATTTTGCAAATGAAAAATTTTTGAAAATCAGACTTAGCACCAATTATACATCAAAATATTGCTGCAGGTTTTGCAGAAATCAGCGTTTTAATCCTTGGCAGCTAAAATAACTTCTGTTTTTGGCACAAGCGAATACCTTAATTTTTCGTTAAAATAAAAATTCGTTTAATTTTTAACCTTTTTTTCACTTTAAATATATCCAACGGTCACGTTCGACATAATGGAACTGCCCATATATATTTTTAAATGCCTTGTTTGGATAATTATTTAGATACAGTTTCTTTGTCTTCACTCTTACTTCAAATTTAATTAACACTTTCTTTCTCTTTGTTGCCAAGAAGACAAAGTAAATTTTGCAGCACAACTTTTCTTCTTCAGTTGCAGACACGCCAAGTTTTTTGTATAAGTTTTGTGTTGCAGGAAAATATAGAAAAAATATCAAACCAAAATATAACGAGAGGTAAAATGTATAGTTTTATAAGTGGGAATCACGCTACTCATAACCAAGTCAGAAACAATAGACAAGCATATAAACCCTCCGCTTAGCCGCAACGACATCTTCATTATCATCCTGCAGCAGTAAATGCGGAAACGGAAAATAAAAAATGAAACCAGTGGCCAAAAGAAAACAGTTTAAAAACTGACGTAAAATAAAATACGAGAAAAATCGTAAAATCACGCTTGAAACTTGTTTTTCTAACAATTTTTTTTATTTGGGTGTAGTGTGTATTATTACTCGAGAGCAATTTTAATAAATACATTGTAATAACACATTTAGGCTAACGAAATTAAGTAATTTCAATAATATTTTTTCAGCTAAAAAAAGGTTTTATTATCAGGCCTGTCACAGAAATTGATCGAAATTGTTTTCATTACGAATTTTCATTTCGATCGATTTTGCTTTACCTTCTCAAGATTTCGATCGATTTTGTTCAATACGAAAAAGCAGCAATTCGATTGTTTTCAATTTAAATGTGGCAATATTGGGCAACGAAAAACAAAAAACACATGGTTATTAGAAGAGAAAAACAAAATAGGAAAGTCACAACATTTTTTTTTAATTTGAAGTGAACAAAATTTAAAAATTAATACACGAAATGTCTGCAATAACTGCAGTTTGTGGTGGGCAGGGACGTCAAGACTTTACCGGAAAATTACGGGGAAGACGATTGAGGGATGCTTCAGGTTCACTTTCATATCCAAACGCAGTGTATATGTTAAAGTTTTATTTATTTTTATTTGACAACAGAATATTTCACTTTTTACGATGCTGCATTTTTTCTTAAGACTTAAGGAAATTTTATAATTTGTAAAAAAAAATTAAATAATACAAAGAAAATTTTAAATAAATTGTTGAAAAACATTTTTCTTTATTGAAATAAGTTGTTTCAAACAGATTTTTGTACTTTCACATAAGGAAAATTACAATTCCGAGCATTAAATTTAAAGTGGTTTCATTTCGAGCATATTCTTCGTTTTTCGTTTTCTGAAGAACCTAATTACGGAATTGAAATCATTTCGATCGAATTTGGATTCTGTGACAGGCCTGTATATTTATACAAATTATTCTCACAAAAATCGTATTATATTAAATCTTTATGAAAACCGTTTACACCACTTTTTTATCTTTTATCCAAAACAAAACCCATTAACTGAAAATGTTCCTTAACTACAACCAAACAACTGCAGTCAGTGCAGCTAATTCACACACCTTTTGAAGTATACAGGCTGACTTTTTAGTACAAAATTTGAAAAAGGGAAACCACTAAATTAGCTGACTTCAAATTGTCAGACATCTTACAATCGTGTAAACACATTTCGCGATGCCATTGTAAAATTATTGCCGTTGCATTTGTCAAACATTTTAACGTTGCCTGATGTGCCAAGTTTGTGCAGCTGACAATGGCATCATTGTAAGATAATTCTTTCTATGGGCAACACTCCACACAGTTGATTTTAAAGAAAAATGTTGCCAGATCTGATAATATTGTAAGATCTAGCAAAAGTCTGTACAAAGCTGAAGTTTAAATAGATTTTTAGTAGACTTTGACCAAAAACTAGAAACGTAGTGTATTTTTATGTAGACTAAACCACTGAAATTAAACAAAATCAAAATTAAAGGATATTCTATCAGTTAATGTAATTTTGACTACTAAGAAACCTTTGAAATTTTCAAAAACGCTAAAACAAAAAATTCAAAAATTCTCAAAAAAACAACCGAAAAAATCGCCAAAAACCGGAAAAAGTCGCCAAGACGGAAAAAGGCACCAAAACTAATCTAAACTAAACTAACTATCGCTTTAACTAAAATAAATTGCCAAAACGAAAAAAAACGTCAAACTTAAAAAAAAACGTCAAAAAAATTTCGCAAAAGCGAAAAAAAGCTACAAAGACTAAGAAAAATAAAAAAATCGCCAAAATGGAAAAATTGAAAAATATCACTAAAAATAAAATAAGTCGCTATAATACAAAAATAAATACCAAATGTCGCCAAAAAACTAAGTTAATCGCCAAAAACCAAAAAATAAAAGCACTAAAATTAAAAAAAGCTCCAAAAACTAAAACAAATCGATAAAACTAAAAATATGTATTGTAATAAAAACAAAACAAAATCGCCAAAAACCGAAAAAAAGCTCCAAAATATCACTAAAAATAAATTAAATAACATAATGCAAAACAAAAACACCAAAAGTAAAAAGATCGCAAAAAAACGAAAAGAATTGCCAAAAACCGGATAAAATCGTCAGGACAAAAAAAAACTTAAATATAAAAAAACGCCGAAAAATTTCACAAAAGCGAAAAAAGGACAAAGACTAAAAAAAATTTAAAAAAATGCCGAAACAAAAAATCGCCAAAGTGAAAAAAGCGCTTAAATGAAAAATATCAACAAAAATTAAATAAATAGCCTAAATGCAAAATAAAATTCACCATATGTAAAAAGGTCGCCAAAAACTAAAAAAGTTGCAAAAAACCGACAAAAAATCGCCAATACAAAAATAAGCGCCATATTAGTTATAACATTGATAAAACTAAAAAACAACAGAAAAAATTACCAAAAACCGAAAAAAAATCGCCAACAATAACAAAGCGCAAAAAACTAAAAAAAAACGCTAACACAAAGCGCAAAAAAAATTAAAACATCGCTATCACAAAAAATTGCCAAAAAATAGAAAAAATTTGCGCAAAAAACTAAAAAAATTGCAAAAAAATTTAAAAAAAAATGCCAAAACGAAAAGGAGCGTTAATATTAAAAAAAATTCAAAAACTGAAAATAAATCGCCAAAAACCGTAAAAATCGCCATAACGAAAATAAGCGCCATAACTAAAAAAAAATCGATGAAACTCAAAAAACAACCAAAAAAAATTCGCCAAACGAAAAAATCACTTGAACTAAAAAAAAATTGCCAAAAAGCGAAATAAATTGGCAAAACGAAACAAAAGCATTAACATTAAACAAGTGCAGAAACTGAAAAAAATCTAAAAAAAGCGCAAAAATCTAAAAAAAAATATTTGAAACAAAAAAAATTCCAAAAACCGAAAAAATATTGCCTAAACGAAAAAAGCGGTGATATTAAAAAAAAATCGCCAAAAAGAAACAAGAGCCAAAACTAAAATGTTCGTATAGTCTTACATATGAAGTGTCCATAAGGAACCCTTCATGGGCTCGCACATGAAGGGTTCCGCGCACTTTATTGAATTTATTGTTTAATATTTTAAACGAAAGTTTTTTTGTGATGGATAACTAAAGCGAAAGTTAGGTGAGTTATCGCCTGTTCGTCCCTCTACATGTCTTGCTTTCTTTTAGTTTTTACTCAAATAAGGAATTTTTCATTTGCTAATGTAGCTCGCACTTCCTATTTCCTGTCCAATTTGAACAATGAATCTAATTTGCGCATTACTTTCGAGGATTTAAATTAATTAATTCTCTTGCTGCTTTGAAACAAAGAAACAAAAATATCAATTATAAAGAAGTTTAATTTTGTATAAGTTAAGATGCCTTAAAATTGCTTTTGTTTATTATTTTGAGTCGAAAAGTGTCAGGTGTTCACCACGAATTTCTTGCTTTACATGCCATTAAATGAAAATAATAGAAACACTTTCACTTTGTTTAATTTCCCACAACTTGAGACAAAAGCTTTTGTCTATTTGTTTATTTGAAAGGGAAATGGTTATTCAATTAAAATTTTAATACGGTTCATCTAACTTGAGACTGTAGCAACAAAAAAAGAAAAGAAAATAAGTTGCCAAATGTAAAAACCATTTTTCTTTCTTTTTTTATTACCAATGCTTTATAAATATTTCAAATTTGGCTTTAAGCCTTCTTAAACATGAAAACTAATTTTTACATCTGGTTTTCTTAAAAGCAGACTAAAAATACTTCAGTTTTACGCAGTCTATTAACAATTAGGAGTGCTCCCTCCCACTCTACACAAATCAAACGGTTTAAGAAGACAATTGAGTCAATGAAAATTGTCCTCATAATCCTTAAAGTCTTTCAACTTGACTTTAATATGAACAGCAAAAATGTAAGTCTACGTGTATGGAATTTTGTATACACATTTGTGTCGAGATAACTTTTCTATTTCATTTTTTCTTCCAGCTTTCTTTTTATTGTTTGGACAAGCAGCAGCAGTTTCAAACATTCATTCATTCTCGTTAGTAAATTCAATCAAAGGAAGGAAGCTTCTCAGCCATAATAAATAAATTATAAGTAAGATCCCTTATAGCCGAAATTTCCACTTAAAAGCATAAATTTAAAATATTAAATATAATTTAATTTTATTTTGTAATACTTAAGCCTTGGCTTCATATAACAATAAAATATGTACGTACTAGAATGCCACCACGCTAAAAGTCGCAAAACTTTGTTAACTTTGTGAATTTAAAAATTGTATAGCTTGATTTTTTAGGCAAAACAAAGAATAGATAGATAGTCTTTACAGCAGCTGCGTCCAAACACACATACTCGTACTCTGATATTTGCATTTAAAGTAAGCAAACATCTTTGAAAGCTCGTACAATTTGTGTTTGTTTTTTTTTTGCAAAGTAAGCAGCAATCATTATTTTTGCGGGGATCTGATTGGCTGTTGTGCTCTTGTCGGTGTGAAAGCACAAAAGCTCTTTTATAAAAGCTTGCCTGGAGGTAGCTGCTTCACAGTCATTATTTTAAAGTGAGTTTTCTATTTCTTTTCCTGAAAAAATTAGTTGATATAATTCACGAATATAAACTTTTAGCAAGAAACTAATTTTGCAAAAATTCAAAACAAAAAAATAGAACGTCATAACTCAAAAAACGACAAGTTTGCCAGAAAACGTGTTTAAAATTAATTAATTAGTGGAAAACGAAATTTTGTTTTCTATGAAATGTTTACAGAATATGAAAAACGATTTGGGGTTTAATTCTGCATCATTAACTCAAAATTTACATTTTTTGACTTACGACGTTGTTTGAGTAGATAAACGATATGTTAAAACAAAATGTCGCAAAATTCTATTGAATACTTTTTGTTAATATTTTGACGATGTTACGAAAAGTACCGTTGACAAAAAGTTGGTTTTACAAAAAGTACTTTTAAGCAAAAGTACCTTTTAGAAAAATTTTCCTTTTACAAAAAGTACCTTTTAATAAAAAGTACCTTTTTCAAAAAGTACTTTTAAGAAAAAGTACTTTTAAGAAAAAGTACCTTGTACAAAAAGTACCTTTTAGAAAAATTTACCTTTTACAAACAATACTCTAAAGAAAAAGTACCTTTTGCAAAAAGTATCTTCCAAAAAGTACTTTTAAGAAAAAGTACCTTGTACAAAAAGTACCTTTTAGAAAAATTTACCTTTTACAAACAATACTCTAAAGAAAAAGTACCTTTTGCAAAAAGTATCTTGCAAAAAGTACTTTTAAGAAAAAGTACCTTGTACAAAAAGTACATTTTGGAAAAAGTACCTTTTGCAAAAAGTACCTTTTGGAAAAAAATATTTTTTACAAAAAGTACCTTTTGCAAAAAGTATCTTACAAAAAGTACTTTTAAGCGAAGGTACCTTTTACAAAAATACTTTTAAGCGAAATTACCTTTTACAGAAAGTACCTTTTAGAAAAAAGTACCTTTTACAAAAAGTACTTTTAAGGAAAAGTACCCTTCACAAAAAGTAGTTTTAAGCTAGAGTTCCTTTTACAAAAAGTACTTTTGAGCCAAAGTACGTTTTACGAAAAGTACCTTAACAAAAAGTACCTTTAAGAAAAAGTACCTTTTGCAAAAATTTCCTTTTACAAAAAGTACCTTTTACAAAAAGTAGCTTTAACAAAAGGATGGTCCTTTGTACAATACCTTTTTAAGACAAAATTTTTTTTGGTTTTGTCCTTTTTAACTTCTTTTCCGTTTATTATATGAATCTTATTAACAGGATGTGGCTTGAAATTATTTAATATGAAACCCCACATCCTGCAAACATATTTAAATTTAACAAAGAATAAAGTAATTTTATTATCTTTTTTTTTGTTTTCTTTATATTAAAACATTCAAATTGATAAATGAGCTTATAATGCGGTTTTTCATTAAATAGTCTTAACGTAATTATGAAGCAGTAAATAAAATAATGAAATTAAATTGTATTGTAGCAAACATAATTATTAAATTTCAATTATTTAAAAACTATTTGGAACAATTATACAAAATGTAATTAGAAAATAGCGTACAATTCAAAATTGTACGACTATTTCTACTGTTGGGAGAAAAAAATTAAGTGCTACAAAAATTTAAGTAATAAAAAGAAATGTATTAAAAAGATTTTAAATAATTTATTAAGAACTAAACAGTTTCTTTAAGTTGAGACTTTAAATTGGTTTATAATAACATAAATATTTTGAAGATTACTATGTAAAGAAGAAGTGTCATTAGTTTTGTTGCCGACTGTCATCAACCTTAACAAACCTTAACTATTTCGCTCACGTTCTAAAAATTAAAGTTCATTATAAAACACTAAATAACTAACCGATCATTATAATTAATAATGAAATGCACGCATCGCACAAACACACAGTCACACACACACACACACACACACACTTGCAAACACACACAAAGGCATTTAAATACACATTCTCGCAAACGGAAAATAAATTACTTGCATGAAAAACAATAAAAACGGAAATATAAAAAATGTTAAACGAAAGTTAAATGCTGGACATATTTTTCTTTTTTTTTTGCAAACCAGTGTGGTTAACTTAATTAAGTTTTATAACAAATAACTATAATAAGTTGAAATATTAAATACAAAATACGTCAAGAATTTGTCTTTAAAAAAAAGAACTGCCACGATTAATAGAGAAGTGCGAGCGGAAGTCATAATTTCTTTTGCAATAAAAGAATTATCTTGCGCTAAATATTAAATTTGTATTAAGCAGAGATTTTAGATATTTCATATTTTTAGTTTTTATTTTTATATTTATGCTGACCTGAAACCATACTATAAAGATTTATAGTAATCACACCCAATTTCTTTAAATTAAAATTTAAATAATTTTTATTTTGGAAATAGTTCCGTAACTAGTGAATTATTTGATTTATCTTAAAGCGATTTCACATGCACAAAGTAGGGGTATTTTTAAATTTATAAGCTCTTTATCTGAAGGAGAATAAAGAAGATAGACCTAAAACAAAGTTCCCTAAAAATAAATTATCATCACAAAATTATAAATTTATAAGATGGCATCCTGACGATGACAAAATGAAATCTTTAGCAGGTTGTAGTATTTACCAAACAAAAACTTGATTGAAATTTTGATCACAATACTTTTGATGGCCGAAATTTGTAATAGGAACTTGGCCTTTTTTCATATTTAGGTTTTTGTGAGAATCTGATTTTCGTCTGTCTGCCTGTCACAGGCCGTTTTCTCGAGAACCGTAACAGCGAGGGACCTGAAATTTTTACAGAATATGTAAAACTAAAAATATATGATATTTAAAAATTAAAGGGTGTTCTAAGGCGGTAAAATGTTGAAATCCTAATGTATATTACACTTATATATAGACACTTGAAATTATCAAAGTTAATATATTTTTATGCGGACAAAAATAAAACAAAACTAAAGGCTATTCTTTAACTTAATGTAATTTTGATTATGTAATCTTGAAAACTTGCAGAGGCAAACTCTTGAAATTTTCAAAACCCCCAAAACTAAAAAATTCCAAAATTAAAAAAAAAAATGCCGAAACAAAAATCGCCAAAATGAAAAAAACGCTTAAATGAAAAATATCTCCAAAACTAAAGTAAAGCGTTAAAATGCAAAATAATCACCACAAGAAAAATGTCATCAAAAATCTTAAAAAAATCGCCAAAGAAAAAAACTTAGTAAATCGCTAAAACTACAAAACTACCGAAAATTTTTACAAATACTAAAACAATTCGTTAAAACGAAAAAGGCGAAAATACAAAAAAAAAATCGCCAAACTAAAAAATAGCCAAGACTAAAAAAATCACCGTAACCGAATAAATAACTTTGACAACTTGAAAACTCTTGAAATTTTCAAAAATGCTAAGAAACTATAAATTCCAAAATTAAAAAAATGCCGAAACGAAAAATCGCCAAAACTAAAGAAAACGATTAAATAAAAAATATCACCAAAAATAAAATAAATCGCTAAAATGCAAATAAATAACCCAAAACTAAAAAAGCTCGCCAAAAATAAAAAAAATTCTCCAAAACGAAAAAAAAACGCCAATACTAAGAAATCGCTAAAACTAAAAAACAACCGAAAAATTGGCTGAAACCGAAAAAATCAACAATAACGAAAAAAGCGCCAAAGCTCAAAACAATCGCTATAACTAAAAAAATCGTCAAAACCGAAAAAACTCTTATCAGTTAATGTAATTTTGTCAACTTGGAAAGTTTGATATTTTCAAAAATAAAAAAACACTTAAGCGAAAAATATCACCAAAAATAAAATAAATCGCTAAAATGCAAATTAACAACACAAAAGTAAAACGTCGCAAGAAAACTTAAAAAAATCGCCAAAACAAAAATAAGCCCCAAAATTAAAAAAAATCGCCTAAAACCGAAATAAAATAGGCAATACGAAAAGAAATCGCCAAAACTAAAAAAACGCCAAAACTTAAAAATCGCTAAAAACCGATATAAAAACGACAATACGAAAAAATCTCCAAAGCTTAAAAAATCCCCAAAATCCGTAAAAAAAACCGGCAAAACGAAAAAAAAATTGCTAAAATTAAAAATAAAGAACCGAAAAATTGGCAAAACATAAAAAAAATTGCCGAAACGAAAAGAAAACGCCAAAACCAAACCAAGCGCCAAAACTAAAAGAAATCGCCTAAGCTTAAAAAATTTTCAAAATTGGAAAAAAATTCGCTAAAATCAAAAATATCGCCAAAAATAAAACAAGCGCCAAAACAGAAAAAAGTTTCTTAAATGTCTACATCAAGCAAGATATTCGCCACTTTACTGAATTTATTTGTGAATTTTGCATATATTTGTACATCTTTGATCATGCAATCCTTTTACTACAAGATACTCTATAAACTAAATTCAAACTTTGTAATTTATCTATTTTATGCTTCGTCTTACTACGAAAATTCTTTATTATATGTTCTGTAAGTTACTGTCTATTTTTTTGGAATCACATAATCACACATTCTCGATTTTCCTGTACGGTCATATATCACCAACAGTTACATAAGTTAGTGATTTGTAAATTTTTTAATAATTCGTAGCAAAAATGGAGTTAAGCCACTTTCATAATTATGGTTTACATTTATCAAAATTTAAATTTAAATTTATCCAACCCTGATAAATTGCCTTTTTAATGTATAAACGGGGAATAACGTTGACACAATTAATTGTTGGTAATATGCAGTCGCAATAAATTCATTTTAAAAGAGTTACTAAACCAAATAGCCTCCATTTATTACACGCATTTCGTGTTAAATAATTCAAATTGCATTTGATTGTAACATTTGTAAAGCAAAATTAAAAGTTTGCGTTGGAAATTAGCCACAGTGATTGGTTGGTTTGGAGGTCAGTTGGTGTTTGCGTTTGGAATTAATTTAGTATGTAATTTAAATTGGATGGTAATCAGAGTTTTTGCAAAACTTATATGACTTTAGCCAATCAAATTGGAATTTTCCTATGCATGATAAATGTGTTTGTGTGACTAAAGTCATATTTGAAATATTTAGGCTACAACCAACCTTGTTGCTGAACTGGTTAAAGAAAAGAAAATGTGTTTTTATGCTTATACCAGCTGTAATTATGTCTCGTTGCTCGCTGATGTTAATTTTAAAGAGTTCAAGGTTCATATTATCAAGTTTTTATCTGAAATCTCAAATTATTATTGCGCACAGTTAAAGCAAACTTTTTATAGAATAATTATATGACAAAACATTATTGACATTAGCATGCTTTTAGGCGTTTAAAAGTATTTATACTACACACATACAAATTTCTTATTTACTCAACAACATCATAACTCAAAACAATTGATTTTAGAGTTAATAAAGCAAAATTAAGCCTGATATTCTTATTCACTTTGGGTAAAAGTTTCATACAAATATCTTGTACATATAACCAACTGTTTTTTAAAAAAAATATTCCCGCAATAAACAACTTTAATTGAAAATAAAAAATTAAAAATCAATTAAAAATCTAACGGAGTCAATTAAACTTTGTAATTTATTAAATTTTGAAACAAAAGTTTAATTGATTTGAATACATTTTGAATTGATTTTTGGTTTTATTTTCAATTAAAGTTGTTTTTTGCAGGAATATTTTTGTCTGTGTTGCGAGCAAAGTAAAATTTTATTTTACCATTGAAGATTCAATCAGACGTGTCATACAATAATACCACAGCCATCACAATTGCCATAACCATGTATATATATACATACGTACATATGTATGTATATCAGCTTCACCTATTAGTGCTGCCAAAACCATAAAAAGCTGTTTATGTTTTAATTTGTTTATCCATTTCCAAGGTGCAACAACAAATATGTCCAACCAGCAAACAGCTGTTTTTGGTTGCGGCGAAAAAACAAAATTCAATGGGTTCCTATAATTATGGTTATAGCTATGGCGTTATAGCGAGTCACCTATTTATAATCAAAAACAGTGTTGCCCATAAGTTTGGTTGGGTGCAAATTGTAGAACTTACCCCCTGTTTGTGTAAGACGTTGACGTTAGAAATCTTGGCTTACTTATACAGCTTTCCCTTAATCTATTACAGAAACTTCAAGATTTCCATCGTCAACGTCTTACACAAACAGGCTGTTAAACTCGTTTTCTGTAAAACTATTTTGTTTTTCTTTTTTGAGTTAAGCCGTTATTGCAGCAACTGAGCGTTGTGTATTATTTTTTATGTAATAAAACAAATAGTGCTAATAAATATTAAAACTCAATTGTCATAATGCAAAATGTAACCGATTAATGGCAGCAACAAACAATTACATTTAAATGTGCGGAGGACTGACGCTTTAAGGTTGATATTAATTAATTATATGATGATGTTACTCAACAACTTAACACAGTAAATTTACAATGAAAATAAATAAATTAAATTGTTTTTTTTT
Organism: Nowickia ferox; assembly: GCA_936439885.1. Taxonomy (NCBI): domain Eukaryota; kingdom Metazoa; phylum Arthropoda; class Insecta; order Diptera; family Tachinidae; genus Nowickia; species Nowickia ferox. Next base: position 105,743,782 of record OW387025.1, read on the forward strand.
CAATACTAAACCGATGAAAGCGCCATAAAACATTAAAAATTATGTGTTTGCATATCAACTGTATGGAAGTATAGTATTTATGCGATAAGAGCAAAGAATATTGCATAGTAAATGGTCGGTGTAGCTAACTTCGTACTCTAACAGACCAACCTAAATTACGACGCAAAGCGCAGCGTAATTTAGCGCTTAGCTTTTACGCTGAAATGAGTAACCTAAATTAGAGCGTTAACGTTGCGCCAAAAACAGTAATGTTTACTCACTTTGATTAATAAAAAACTCTACATAGAAATAAGAAATAAAAATAAAAACGCTAAATTGACCTGAAAGTAGCTAAAGTTACATTACTTAACAAAAACAACAGTACTTTTGCAGCCACTTCTTTACGCGCTGTCAAAATTGGATTTTCCCATTGCAAAGCGTTGACGCCGCGTTATTTCGGTTGGTTTCATACATTTTATATGGACATGAGAAATTTTGACAGCCAGACAACGCTTTGCGTCGTAATTTAGGTTGGTCTGTAAGGGCTTTTTACATAATGTAAACATTAAATTTAAAGCTATAATTTCAAACAAAAAACAACAACTGAAATTGTGTTTATGCAGAAATACTTCTACACAATAGGCTACACGATTAATATATATACATTTACAAACGCGAAATTCTGTAAGAACTCCGTACTAATTGCTTATTTAACAACTTCCAAAAAAGTTATTAAAAATTGCAAGCTAAAAGGCTTTAAAATAAATTAAAAATCATAATTAAAATTTTTTATATAATTTTGAGCAAATGTTTTTTAAGTAATATTCTACAATTTTTCTTTAATATAATTTGTATACGTAATTTCATATACATATATACTCGTACACTGCATAATAAATATATTTTTAAATTTCAACTTTTAACATTAACGTTTACGTATATGAATTTTTATGTATGAAAGCAATTATTTTAAGCATTTCGATTAAATATACATACATATGTACTAGAGCTGAGCACAAGATGTTTGCTTGCTTGATCTTCATGGTGTTCATTATTGAATTGTTCTCTCTTTTTAGTGCTCTTGATTTTATGAGAACACTGAAACTGGTGCTCAGTTTTATCAAAAGCATGCAACAGCATTTGTTTATATACCAAGCGGGGGCATTAGTTATTGTAGTGTCGAAGCATATTTCACTAGTGCACACCGAATGACAATTGTAAAATGAGCACACAAGTGTAAAAAAAACAAGTAAAAAAAAAGTGTAAAAGAAAAAACAAGTTTTATAATTTATTGATTTAAGAGTCTAAAAAATAAAATATCTATAAAAATAATATATTTTACAATGGATATAAAAGTAAGAACTTTTATTATCACTTAATATTTTATGAAATTTTGAGTTTGTGAAATGAAGTATGGTGCACTATGAAGTGTGCAATAAAAAAATTACGCACTTGACACAACTGTCTATTCAACTGTTGTACAATGGTTTTGTGTGTTTTTTGTTTCCTTGTTCTCTATTTTTGCTTTACACTCAATTACGATCTCCACTACAAACAATATTCGCTCTTGAAAAAAATACAATACTGTGCACTATTTGCAAATAAAAAACTTGTTAGCACTTCTATAGAAAACTTACTTATGTATAACATATAATTATTTGCTTTTATTGCTATTAATTTCTTCCTTCAATGTTTTTTGGTGGAATATTTGTCCATTTATTGTTTTTTATTAGCAAAGTGTGGCAAGCTCAAGCGTTTATATCATGATGACTGACTGTCAAATTGATATCATGATGCAAATTCATCACGTATAGACGCAATTTATTAATATTATGGCAGCGTTATGATATAATCATCAGAGCTTACAGCCTGATAAATTCATCTTGATATCATATATCATTTTATGTCTCACTGTACATTTGATGTTTATTACCCGACTGCGCGACGCATCAGCCTATATATGTATGTATGTCAATCCATTTGTCTTAATCCCGGGAATGTCACTTAATATATGACAGTAGTAACACTTCAATATGGCGGCCAGCAAACGCCATTATAAAAAGTCAGCAAACTATATCAAAATGGGTATCATTCGACAGGTATTTTAAAATCATCTTTAAATTTCTATTACAATTTTTCATTTCGAATGACCGTTTAGGATATTTAACGGTTTTTTTTTATTTTTTTGAATTACTACTTGTCTATTGCACAATTTTCTTTTAAAAAGGCGACACAACAATTATTTGTGACCAAAAAATTAAACCACACGCAAATTAGATATTTCTTGGCAAGCATTTTGGAAATATTTGTTTGATTAAATTAATATTGCAGTGATTCATCATGATATAAAATCATAAACTTCTACTCCTTTGTGTTGATATTAGTGAAAAAACTACAGTTGCTCTGCCGGCGTTATATTACGAGTTATGATATAAAATCGACAGGTGTGTACACTATGTTATGATATAAACATTAGAGCTCACGGCCTGATAAATTCATCTTGATGTAAAATGTCATTTTGTGTATCACTGTGCATTTAATGTTTATTTATTAAACAATTTTCGTTTAAAAAAGGCGGCACAACAATTATTTGTGACCAGAAAATTAAACAACTCGCAAATTGAATATTTTTGGCAAGTATTTTGCAAATATTTGTTTGATTCATCATGATATAAAATCATCAATGTCAACCCCTTTGTGTTGATATTAATGAAAAAATTACAGTTGCTCTGCCGGCGTTATAATACGAGTTATGATATAAAATCGTCAGGTGTGGACACTATGTTAATCGTGAATAGATTTCTGAGTTTGTAAGTCACAATAAAACAATTATATGGCATTAGTTTAAGTTTTAATTATAAGTTTAAGTTTAGGATTTGTTAGAATTAAGTTCATTTTGTAGATATGACTCTACTGTATTAGACAAGTGCCGGGAGCAAGCACTATTAAAATTTTAATGTTATTTTATCTCTATATGAATAATTTTCCTTAATTTCGATAAGCACGTAGCATTAACGAAAATAAGTATGTAATTGAAACAATACTTTATAGTTTTAAGTTCTCCTTAAAAATGTTATTTTAATAATTCTTGTAATATGGAAAAAATAGGTCTCAATAAACTAACTAACTAACAATTATGTGGCAACAATTTACAGTTTTATTTGCAAATATGTCGTGCTTATAAACGTAGTATATGTATGTATATGTATGTTTGTATGCTTTTCTGTTATTTTAAGCTAAAGAAGTACGTATATGTACATGTTCACATATTCACACACACATCCATACATACATTAATGTAAAAATAATTACTTTTAATTTAACACACTCACTCACATAAAGACACCTAATCTCTCCCTTGGTACGAATAGCTTTAATGTATGCACGGATGTCACAAAATTTGCCACGAATTTGATACACGTACGCAAAATAAAAGTACTGATGTGCATACATACATATGTAACAAGTTGACAACAAAAACAATGTCATCAGTTTGATACATGCGAAGAAGTGTTTATATATATCAAATTTTGTTTCACAAACAAAAGACTACGGACGTATTTTGTTCAACGTCTTTATGTGAGCATAATTTTAGGCGATTTGATCTCCTACACATACGATTTTGATACATGCACACAGTGTGTGAAGAATGAGTTTACACATTAGAAATAAAACAAATCTTCTTTATGTCATTAGCAAAAAAAAAATTTGCATCTGATCTGAAGACACAGAATTTATTTTTATTTATTATAATTATATGTAATATTTAAGCAATGTACAAACGATTGCCAGATCTTACAATATTATCACATCTGGCAATGTCCTGACAATCAATAATTGCCAGCACACGGTTGTATGAAATTCGTCAGAAAATCTTACAGTTCTGTGGCAATAAGGAAAAAGTGCTTAAGTCATATTTTACTATTTTGCAGTAGAGCAGTTGTAAGCTTTCAAGTCGATTTTCAGAAGTTTATCTCTTTTACAATTAAATTGGGAAACTCTTAGTTAACCTTTATTTTTTTAAGCAAACATCGTTCTACACACTATAAGTAATACATTAAAAAAAATGTAACAAAGTATAACCTTAATTAAGCTTTTATTACAAATGAGATCAGAAGTCTAAAAAAGTTAACTCGCAAGTCAATGTGCTATAACTTCCTGAAAAATCATACAAATTAATTGAGATTTTGACCAGGGGTACTTTCGAGTATGCAGATTACAGAGGTGGCATTAACTCAAAATCAGCTTATCTCGACTTAAGCACTTTTTCCTTTTTGCCACATAATTTATTGCCAGACGATTGTATGACTATAAATTTATCTGACAGTCAGTCGTCAGTTAAAAAATGAGCCAGATCTGTTGTGATACATTGCCAAAAAAGAAATAAGTATATATTTCTATCTCTCTCTCTAGCTATATCTCCCTCTTTCTCGGTTCACAATGAACCATATTCATAAAGATTATATAGCACACTTAATTGTTCTTTATAAAGTTGGTATTAACAAACGAAAACTTTACTTGAGAAGTTAGCTTAACTGGATTTGCATGCGATTTTTTACACAAAACACTTATGAGAGTGTCACATTGAGGCACAAGAAAAAAATCCCCAAGTCATGTTTCTATTGAAAAATCATAAAAAATATGATAAATTATCAATTCTGGCAACGCTGGTGTAACACGCTTTAGTGATGCCTGATTTATAATTATGCTAATTAAAATAAATAAACATGTCAGCTGATGTACTGAAGATTTGTCAGGGTAGGGTCCATATTTCAGTTATCAGCTGAGAGGAAATTATTTATTAAAAACGTTGTTTTAATTTGAATAGATCAAACAAATATGGTATGGGTTGACGAAAAATCGTTTCAAACGAAAACAAACTCAGTGAGAAAAAATATAAATCACCCAAAAATGTTACTGACTCGCAGTGTATTAAAAAGTACTTATGCAATGTAATTGAAATGCATTAGTTTATTTCTTTTTTGAACTTCCAACTTGAACTTAAATTCATAATAAATGTATAAAACAAACAAGTAACAAAGTGTTTGTGAGGAAATGCTTTTCTTTATCGTTAGTTGCTCGTGTTAATGCCGAATTATCGCTATATTTACTTACTTTTTAACGTTGGACTGTTAATTGTAATTAGGAAATAATTTGTTGAAACAACTCATGAGTTATTACAACAGCAAACATACGAGTATGATGCCTCATATTAATGTTAATTTCATAAATAAATTATGAAAAATGAACACGACATACCGAAAACAAAAAGACAAACGCATGGTTAGTTAACTTGTTAGTCGTCAAAATTTATTTTATTTACATAATTAAAGGTGAAATATTATTTGCCTTAAATAACAATAAAATGAAACGGCTTGTCAATATAATTTAAGGAAATTAATATAAACAAAATGGAATGCATAAGCAGGTATAGATAAATAAGTAAGGAACCGCAGAAAACATGGTGGTAAGTAGAGAAAGACAAAAAACTCATATAACTCCACTGGTAACAGATTTTATGTCACAAACTCTTGAACTTGTCTATGGTCCTTCGAATCAGATTGCATTTGCTGGACTATGCTGTATCTGTATCAGGTGATATCTGCCATTCACCAAACTGTACACATGGGGCATGCCAAACAAGTCATCATGTTTAACAAAATTATATCACTGCAAAACAGACTAATTGCAGTACGCATTTAAAATAATTTGGGTTTACAAAACAAAGCTTTACAAAAAAAATTCGTATAGAAATTTGTTTATTAAACGTTTTGTAAATCAAAATTATTTCATATGAATACAGCAGCGCAGCTAGTAAGATTTTATATAAAAGTGCTAAGCACATCATCATAAAAGTGTGCGCAGGCGGATGGGGGAGCTTCAACCATACTTTCCTAGTAGAAACCGGCGTAAGTTTTCAAAATTATAAAAACAAATTTTCTTCACCTCCTCCGCCAGAATTTTTTGTGTCAATCTTATTAGATGTTTGTGTTGTACATTATTATAATATAATATTTGTGAGATGTGTACCAACAAAAAAATTCGAAAAGTCACATTTTAAAAAAAATCTTTATTGCTCCAAAACTGGGTCTTTCTTAGGCGCGTGGAGTGCAAAAGTTCAAATTGATTTTAAATTAATTTATTTCTTATTTTGGAAAATTAGTTAATTTGAAATGATTTCCCTAAAAAAAACACAGTGGCAACATTTTTTTCAGGAAAGTATACAACTGTTTGCACTGTTTACCAGGGTTCCCAGATTTTTATCGACTGACATCCCCAATTTTAAAATTTTTATCCCCAAAATTCCCCAAAATGCAATTTGTACTAATTTTACCACTTCTGGAGAGTGATCAGAAGTGTCACAACAAATTCAATTATTTTTAAATTGTATATTAATTCGTAACAGAGATTTTAGCATTGAATTTTGTTTCTAATTTAATTTTTTATTGACGCCATTGCCGAAAAAACTCGTTCAATGCAAGAGTTGCTCGTTGATACACAAAGTAAATTTAATATATACAATACTCCACCAGTTCTTTAAACGGCCGTGATCCAGCGGCATCTTGATATCAACAAGCTTCTGCCCAAAAACATGTTTAAGTTGCTTGTTATATGTATATGAAATCAAATAAGGTAAAGTACTAATTGTCAAATAATATATAGTACATACGTTTAAACAATAAAAAATTAGCTGATGAGCAATCTCCACAATGCGAGTACCTGTTTGTCTTGTAATAAACCTTATTCAAATATTTCTAACAACAAATGTTAAAGACGAATTCATTGTTACCATTTATGATTTTATATTATTTATGAGCTAAAAAAGAGCAACTGGAATATGTATTGATATTAAAATATTCCGAGAAGTATATAAAAATGTATTAAGTAAAATACAAATCCCCAAAAAACCTCATAAAATCCCCAAAACATAAAAGTTATCCCCATTTAATTCCTCAATCCCCAAACCAAAATTCTTATCCCCATTTCGAAAAATAAATCCCCTAATCTGACAACACTGCTGTTTACCAACTTAATGTTATTTTCAAAATTTGGTAGCACTGGCAATGCTGCAAAATAAGTGAGAGTAATGAGAGTGTTGTTTTTGCACCGTTTAATGTAAATATTATTTACTAAATTATAACACGGAAGCAGCGTTGCCAGAATAATGATTTTATCATACTGTTTTTTAACGAAATATGATTAACGACTTTTTTCACCAATAATGACACAGCACAACAAAATAGATGTCTTTTCGTGTTGTTTAAATACTTATGTACGTATTTTTATCTCCTGATTGCGATGGCGTCATTAGTTTTTCTTTATCAGCTCTAATTTTAAAACTATAGTGACACTTATCATTTGCATAATTTACACCACTTTTTGTATTATTCGCTTAAAATTTCACGAATGGCCCTCCAGACATTAACATATTTTCTAGATTATTAATCTATATAAAATTATCTTTCTTTTTAGTAGAATCGCGTTGATGAGTATACCAGGATACCTTACTGTTCTTGCAAGGATGTTAAAAATCGTGTGTTTTTAGTTTAGTTCTTAAAACTGCTTTTATTATATCTTTTTTAACCTAATGTAACTGATCCTTATGTATTTTTGTCCGCTAATTACGAAAATAGCTTTATTATTTTTCTTGTTTAAAAGTGTCAAAAATTTAAATTTGATTTCTAGGAAAATTTTCTTACTTTTTTTTATTTTAAAATAAAATTTGAATTGTGATATTTTTTTTTTTGAAAATGATAAAAAAATTATTTTCTTCCCCAAAAGCTTCTGGCAACACTGAGCGACAGTATGCTTTGCAGGGTGGCGGTGGAGGTGAGAATGAATTATTTAAAATAATGAATTTTTATACGGCAGTTAGTGAGGGGTGCGGTAATTTTTGTGTTAATATAAAAATGCGTTATTTGTTAATGGCTTTTTCATATTAGAAAGTAAATAATTTAATGCTGCCTCAGCGAGCAATTACCACAAAACAAAGTAAATAAACAAAATTGTAATTATGCTGGCTCAAATTGTTATGAAGGTTTTACTTTCTCAAAGGTTTTATTTATACTTCAAAAATAAATTAGCACAAAGGAAGTGCTACAAAATTTGGCTTTTGCTGACAAAAGTGTATTAAGGGTTCAACATTATTAGAAAAGAGAAAAATCACTAAAGATGTTTTTCTGTTGAAATAGTGTATTCTTTGTTGGTTTCAAAATTTTAGCAAATATAAGTTCAGGTTCTTTACTTTAGAACAAATTGCCACATTTTCTTTTACCTTTGTTTTTTTTTAATATAATATAAAGGGGTTTCTCTTCTGTTGACTTAAAGTGAAGTTGTATGTGAAACATTGTATCACACAAGTCTAACGTAAATACATATGTACATGCAAGGACATTTATTTATAATATAAAAATACTTCTGAGCAGGGAATATTTTTGTTTAGGTCACAATTACATCGAGCTCAAGATAAAAAAGACGAGGTATTTTTGTCCGATTGTTCATAAACAAGACACTTGTTACTTATTTTTTTTTTTCTTCCGTTCACAATTCATTAACGTGAACCAAACTGTCGAAGACTTGATTGATTCCGATATCAGGGAAACAAGCCGTCTTAAAAAGTCGGCAGAGGCGGCTTAAGAAAAAATAGTCGGCGCCGGCTTGAGCCGAGCATTGTAGTCACAATTCGAAATACGTCAAATACGATTAGGGGAATATGTTCCATGAATTTACATAATACTGCCGCACAATAGATTTAAACTGGAATGCAAGCGTTATCAAGTACTAAATTAACCAAGCGCATTTTCAGTTTACATTATTTTTTCTGTTGATCAAGATTAATTTCGGGGCTAAACCAATGCTCCGCTGGCCCAGGGAGGAATTATGACCCTGGGCCAGCCGAGTTAAACGAGTTATGAAGTAACACTGCCAAAAATAAATAAAAAATGAAGACGAATTGATAACCTCCACCTTTTTTTCAAGTCGGTTAAAAAGTCACTTTAAAAAATTTAAAATATTTGCGTATGTCCTAGATTAATTTTTAACACCATTGGAAATTTTTCAATTTCCCATCCCTGCTAAGCGAATAAATACAATCAAAAGTCATCAAAACTTATAAATTACACAGAACTCAATATGTCATGCTGGGACTTTAATTTTCATTGGCAACTTTCTTCGTTATTTATGCAAAATAAAATTAAGAAATTCGCATTGCAAATCATAAATACACCTAATGATGACTTTGAAGTCTTAAAAGTGTTATAGACATCCTTCAAACTTATAGACATACATACATATGAATGTACTATTATGTATGACCTTGTGGGTGTCAGACCGTCTGTAGCTTTGAGCTTTTGTGAGTATAGCTATGTGTGTGTGCTTTTTTTAGTTTAAATGTCCTTGCAGGCGTATTTGCATGATTGTATGTTTGTGTTTAATTTTTTTAATAAATAATGTTGGGTTCCGTATTGTTATTGCTATCGACGACATTATTCGACATGTCTGGCGATGAATGCTCATTTATTATGCCCTCTGATCGAATAACATTGGCAAATTTTGCACATTAACACGACACACACGACATTTTGAAAGGGAACAATTTTGAATGAAATAAGAAAATTATAAGGATAAACATTTCTGTGAAAAAAAAATTAAATTAGAAATTAGAAAGGCAGAACAATAAGGAATTCCTTATTTATATAAAGCCTTTTTCGTTGCAACTGTATTAGTATTATGTATCTTTCATAAAAAGAAGTTAAAAAGCAGAGTTAAGCAGCGATATTCGCCATATCGAATAAAATTTCAATTTCAATTGAATTTAAGCGGTAGTAGTTTGAATTTCTTGCTAGATATCTAATATCGTCCATTGCCATCAAAACTGTATAATCTTTCTGGACGAACTGCTAAATCCATTTCCATAAGCAGCACTTTACACACATTTCTTCAATAACACATACTCGTATGTATCATTTTAGTCTCTCTGTATTATCTTTATAGTACATATTCGTAATAAGAATGTACATAGGACACGTTTTATATTTATAACTCAATAAGGATGTGTCCTTTTTCATGTTTCATTCTTTATTTTAATATGCCTTCCAATACTTTTGGTTTCGCAAAAATAAAAGAGGAATTTCACTCGTTTATTTCCAGCATAACAACAACTAATAATCATGTTTCAAATCTATTTTATATTTTTATTCCTTCTTTGTTAACTTCTTTTTTCCACTTTTTATAAATTTTTATTTTATTTAAGATGCTTAAATAAATTTTTAACATATCGAATAAAAATTATTTGCTGGGTTTTGTATGAGTTTCTAAACCTACTATTATATACTATTTGTGAATTCTTAAATAGTTTTTGGAAGTTTGTGCATAAGATAAGAGGTTTGTGACTGTTCAAAATGTGTGGTTGAAGTCTACTGACGATTTGTTAAAGCAACAATGAAATGCATATAGACATCGCTTAACCACCAGCAAATAAATTTCACTTGCAATGTTTAATAAAGTAATAATACAACTTAAGTCAACAGCGGAATGGAAGTTTAAGAAAATTAATAAAATCTTTAAGAAATTTTTTATTTGACATATTGTCATAAACTTCTTCCGTCCTTGATGAAGTTGGCCGGCAATGATTTTGGATTTTCCAGTGTTGTGCCGGTCTCTTCAAATTTTTTTATCCATAAGTGATGCAAACTGCAAATATTTCTACGCCCTACAGTCGCCGGATTATCATTATCCCAAGGAAAATCGGCCAATTTATATCTACATACATAAGTACTCGTACATACATAAATAAGGGGTAATTTTTTAAAAGCTTTCGGATTTCATTTATAAGAAAACACATAAAATTTAGAGAAATTTATGGAATTTTTATTTGAGTCGGTAGGACGATCTATATAATTTAATGTTTAAAGATATTTTCATGTAAATTTTGATCGCGGCTACGCCTGAAATGATTCATACGCTGGGTCCAATTTTGGCATAATTTCTTAATCATATCGCTGGTATCTCACGAATAAATTCTTCAATGTTGTCTTCCACTGCGTCAACCGTTGCGTGCTTGTCCCCATAGACATGAGCCTTAACATAGTCTCACCAATAAATATTCTAAAGGCGTTAAATCGCACGATCTTGGCGGCCAATTGACCGACCACAAACGTCAAATAAACTGTTCACCGAACTCGCCTCTCAATGGGGGCAGTGTTCGCGTGATGTCTGGCCTGTGGCACGGTCTTGCTGAAACCACATGTCCGCCAAGTCCAGCTCTTCCATTTTAGGCAAAAGCGAAAAAAGTAACAGAGGCCCAATTGATTATAATGGCAATAATTCACGCTCATCAACAACACTGGCGCATACAGCTGCGATATTTTCCTCTGTCCGCACGCTACGTATGCGTGTTGGTGGTTTCATGTTCAATTACGAGTTGTAATTTTGGTGCGAAGTTTAGTCACAAAATTCCGAATAGCTGCTTCAGAAGGTCGGCCAAACTGACCATAAAATGGAATTTTGATAATAAAATTTAATAATCTGCAAGCGTTATTCATTTGTAAGTCGATTCATGGTTAAATTATAGACCAAACTGAACATGTTTAATATATATTACGTTTATACACGCACTATTTGCAAATAAAAATATTTGCAAATAAATTAACTCACTGATTATACGGCATTGTAAATGCATAAAAACTTGGTAGCACTTCTATAGAAATGTTACTTATGTTTACAAAAAAAATTGTGTAAATGTAAAAATAACAAATAATAATTATTATTTTCTTCTATCAATGTTTTTTTTGCGCAATATTTATCAATATATTGTTTTTTATTAGCAAACATGTGCAAGTGTGGCAACCTCAAGCATTTTATTTGCAAATAGTGCAAATAAATAAAGTGATCACAACCAAGGGAAAAGTGAAAAAATCCACGTGAAAAATATTATTCATGATAACGGGAATCAAGAAAAAATTATTCACGATTGCAATTTGGCGAAGAGGTGAAATATTTCGAGGCAAAAATTGTTCACGATTGGGGTGATTGTACTACGCCCTAAATTTATTAATATTAAACATTTTTAGTGAATTTTTTAAGGTTTTGAGTAATTTTTCAGTTTTAAGCTTTTGCCACTTGTAGAGCATTTATTCGTATTTTTAGGTCATCAAGCTTATCTTAGCTCTGAGGACGACATAAAGCTCGGCAATATCTGATGAATCTCTCAAAGGTACATATGTATGTATAATCCATTGAAATTCTTCTTAAAACTGAATAAAACTTGGGATAAAAATATCTCTGGAAAAAATTGTATTCGTGTTCCATGCCTGATGCAAGAAGCAAAAAATAAAATTATTCATATTATATGAGAATAGTTATGTATAAATATATGTACATACTATGAACAACTTCATACATTCGTACAACAACAAAAAAAAACAGAATTATTCTTGCTCAATGTACCGCCTGTCACACCCCTTTTTGTGCACTAATTTGTAAAACATCCATCATATCTTTCAGCACCAATCTGAGCAAGAATGACATTGGTGCCGTCAGTGAAAGGAATCGAGATGGTTTGGTTGGTTTATTTATGTAAATTAAATACCTACTTTTGTTTCCTAATAGGTATAGAATATTTAATTTAAATTGCGACAATTTACCATCTATTGTACTGATGACGATGATAACTTTTATTGATGAACAAAAATTCATTTGCATTTTGCGTATTGTATTTTTAATTTGATTTATTTGTGCATTGAAATTTGTTGCAATCACGATCTTGTATGGAACACGAAACAAGAAAATATTAGATGAGTGGCAGGGATGTAAAATGTGACGTTCATCTAATTTTTCTTCTTTTTGCTAATATGCACAAAATTCTTAATTAAATTAAAGCTCGTTAAGAATAGGCTGATTGAAGAACATTTTCAGTTTATGTATATGCATACATACATACATACATATGGTTATGAAACGCCGTCTATTGTCAAATTTACCATGTGAATTATATCTACATACATAAATAAAAATGAGGAAATTCTTTTCGTTTAGCCACCAGACAAACTGCAGAGGCAAGCTGGATGTGGCTTATGACCAAGAAAAAAAATTTAAAAATTCAAAATTGTTTGCAGAAATTTTAAAGGCTCGCTAACCCTGAGAAAATCATCTGATCGGGGATGCCAGTTAAGGCAGAAAATACACCCCTGGTATGATGGAGTCTATGAACATTTTCAAAAGACAAAAACAATTCATCAGATCAGGGTTGTATTTTTTCGTAGATCGCGCGATTGTGTAGGATAGTGAATCATGGCCTTTAAAGGCCACTCAGACTATTTTACATGTATAAAGACTTTCATTACATTTTACGAGAGAGATATCTATAGATATTTGTTTCGACTGTCAAAAAATCTAACGTAAAGTGACATTTTGTGTTCACACCATCACACCTCAAATTACATTAAAACACAAGTAAAAAGCAAACAGCTGTTGAAGATTACCATGCCTACATTAATCGTTGAATTCCGGCGGCAGACCAGTTTCATGCAAGCTATTCTAGAAACTTCCTATTTAAAAATGCCGAGTATATTTTTCGTTGTGTGGCATTCTTTTCCATATAAAAATCATAATGGGAACAGCGTTGTACACATTTTGAAAATGAGAATACCAGAAATGCCAGATCTGTACTCGGGATTACGCTAAGGAAGCCAAGTGAGCGTGTGATGATTTTTTAATTAAAAAATCATTCAAGGAATATTTAAGCATTAAACAAACACTAGCAGGACGATTTGCAGCATCACGAACGTTCAAAAATGAATAACTTGGCAGCACTGTTTAGCGTCAAAGGTTTTTTAATGCGTACCTGTCGCAAATCTCTGCAACTGGCGCCGTAAATTAATTTAAGATCTATCGTATACATATGTATGTAGGTACATATTTATTTTGATATTTGAATTAATGTTTAGAATTTTACCAAAAAAGAACATTGATATATTCAAAAATGACTTTGAAACATATAATCTTGGAAGTTTTTTATTACTTCAAAAGAAGTTTTTTCATTTTAGTTATCTTCATTTTACGGCCACTTGTCACTCAGCGGTGTTTTGTAAACCACACGTTTTGAAATCGCCTAATTTCCAGGAAAGAATTTAATTAAAAAGGTGACTTTTTGCAGCTTTTTAATTGGTTTTAATATTTTAGATGTTTAAGATATTTTATACGAACTGACCTGCGAATGCGCTAAGTCGTCCGATCAGCAGATCACTGTATTTCGTTTTTTAAATTGCACGATTTCAAATCGCGCGGTTTGCAGAATACCCCTGTATAATTTAGAAGAAAATTGTCACTTTTCTTATCATGATTTTCTTACAGTTCGTTCAAAAATGTCAACTATGCACAGATGTTGAGCAGTTGCAAAGCATGTGCAACAGTTGATCAGTGATCGCGCATACTCACTAAAACTTCACAGAAATGCAGCATACATAGATGCATAAATTTTGCTGAATTTACCAATGTACGTACCCATACTTAAGGCCAAACCCACGATGTAGACAACGTTCGACTTGTCGCACACTTACATTAAAAACAAAAACAAATTTCAATATTTTTTCTAATGTAAGTGTGCGACAAGTCGAATGTTCTCGATATCGTGGGTCAGGCATTTAATTTCTGATTATGAGAACGAAATACATATCGCACCTTTTTGGAAGCATAGAGGCTTGTACAATGTACACGCACCTCTTGAGAAAAGATTTGCAAATAGTTTGATATTATCTTGGAAAACTAAAAAATTATTTTATGCAAAACCAGCTTTTTGAGTAACACGACTGTTGCAATAAAGCAGCGATACGCGTGTACTTATTTACATTCGCAAATTACTCGCTTACTTTTGCTATTTGAATTCGCTAAAATTTATGTGTATATTTAAAACGAATACTAAGCACTCAAAAGAATTTTTGCACCGCTTACGAAAATATTTTACGATTAACAAACGTCAAAAACACGAAAATAATCTTAAGTCAGATTTAAGATTTTAGCGGAAAACTCTGCTATAAATAATACCACTGTCTATAGTGAATCGCTGGTTCCAATATCTATACATGTCCCCAAGGAGAGTACCTAGTCAGTAGTACCAGAGTTTATAGGGAATCTCTGGTTCCAATATCTACACATCGCCGGTTGGTTATTGGTTTGCGGCACAGTATATTCAAAATACATTATGTCTGCAGCAAACCAATGACCAATCGACGACATGTTCCCAAGTGGAGTACCTTGTCAGTAGCACTTACAGTATTAGTGCATTCTCAGTGACATGCACGTCTTAAATGTCTTTTAATTTTTTTTAATGTACTCGCATTGTAAGTATTTGCATTCGATTTCCCAAAAATTTTAATTCATTAATTCATTATTCGTTTTTGCATTCGCTAAACTGACATTCGCTACTTCCTCCCTGGTATGTAGTCAATAACACTTTTTTTAATTTACAGTAATTTGTAAAAAAAGAACCAATTTTAGCGTGTGGGTTTAGTTGGGTGCCTAAGTAATTATCTTAATTAATTAAAATTTGTTTTATGATTGGTCTCTAAGGGTATATTTTAACTGTAATTAATATTTTTCCATTGAATAAATAAAAACAAAATTCTTAATTTCAATTCAAAATATGTACATATCTTACCAAAATTAATGTAAATTTTATGCAAGCAATATTCCAAAGCATAAGTTTTCGTTCACACACACAGCACTTTATTTTATGGAAATAAGTAGGTATGTAAATAAGTATACATTTTTATTAAAAATATTGTTTTATATAAAAGAATTTAACATTTCAATTGAACTGTACATACATACAGACACATATAATTATAGACCTTTTTAAGTATTTATTTAAATTTACATTAAATAAATACAAACACTAACGTGTTGATGTTATACGAGTTAACAGATCCACGCACTATTTATGTATCTTTAAATTTTTTGCATTTCCATTTTAACTTGTATAGGTATGCAGGTATAAATAATTTAATTTAAAAAAAAAATTTATTAAACCACTTGTTTGTTTTCTTCATTTCTTATTGTGTATTTTTGGAATCCCAATGAAAATGCATATCACCTGTTTGTTTGTTTATTTTATGTATTTTCTTTTAAGAACGCCGAATTTTCGCGACACAGAAAAAACACACACCGCCCATATAGACAACCGCAAGATAACTGTCTGACTAACGGTAGTCAGTTGTATTGTATTTGTTATCCTTTTGAGATTTTTATGATTTTCATAACAATACGAAGACCATTCACAGTTACGAATCGTTTGAGTGATTACACTTTGTAGTAAAAGTACTCAATTTGCTTAAGTCAAGGGTTGCCATATCGATGTTGGTCAACTTGCACAGTTATTAGTGTTTTCGGGATTATACATAAAAATAAATTATTAGGGATTTATAAAACAAATTTTGTATGGAAAACTGTTTTGGAAAACTTTTAAATCCAAAAAATTTTTTTATGTAAATAAAGCTATTAAACTTTACATATATGTATGTACATTAGAGTAGCCGTTAATTTTTTATTTCTTATATTCTCTCAACCCAAATCGGTTCAGTTTTATGTAAAAGAAATACAAAAAATTCCATCCCTCAAAGTTGCCTTCAAGCCCATTTTTCAATGTGATTTGTTTGCATATGACTATATTTTTAAAAAAGCAAAAAAGTCAACAACATTAGTCTCACAGAAATATTTTTGCTAAAATTAATATTTTAGAAAACAATAAAGAAAATAACTAACAAAATACCAAAAATTATACTTACAAATATTATATATATATGGAAATTATTTATATTAAGCATGTACAATAAGAGCTTATATCTATTAAATTATTTCATACATATACATATAGGTAGTCAAAGGAAAACTAAAAAAAAAATTTACTTTCTTAATCATTTTGATTGTCTTCGATAAATTTGCATTAAACCCTAATGCCATTTTATCGAAGACAATAAAAAATTCTCGGCTGTTAAAGTTAATAATTTAAGTCTCGATTCACACACGTCAACTTTTGTTGCTCAACTTTTAATTCAGCTGGTAGAAAAAAAGAGATATTTGTATTTCCTTCTCCGTCTTTCTTACAGCTGAATTACGAGTTGATCAACAAAAGTTGAAATGTGTGAACCGGGACTAATACTCTACCATCTGTCCCCTCTTCATCCACCATTTCCAAAGAATTTAACCCATACACGTGTATGTGAGTTAAAAAATTCAAAAAATTATTTTTTAATTTTATTTTATCAAGGCGAATTCACATCAGGTGATCTTAATTCACCAGCTAACATAATATCTCTGCTGTCAAATCAATGCAGGAAATTTTACAATAACAAATATACAAGCCAATATGCAGAATTGCAAATCAGGAGCACCTGGTTTCGATTCACTTTTTATTTTATATTGATTTTTTTAATGTGGAAAATTGTGTCTGTGTTAAACTAAAATATTTCGTACACATTTTGATACATATTATTATTATTATTTTCAGTGTTTTTATGGGAATTGTTACAATTTATTATTATTACTATTTTTACTCTTTTTTAAGCTCTCAAGGTTCATTATAACCAAGTTTCATTATAAACAAAACAAAATTAATTAAATCAAAAATATATAAATTCGGCAATAATGCCACATCAACTGTTGACAGGGTTGTGAACTATTTATGGTCTAAAAGCGCCGTGAGTGGTAAAATATCTCTCGGTTGGAGAACAACTCGCGCGTCGTTGTAATTATTTCTTAAATACAATTAAGCTTGTTTTTGTTGTCTGGCTTATGATTGTTGTATCAAGGTAACGATTTCTTGGTGGCGTCAATTTAACCACATGCATTCGTTTTGGTATAACCTACAAATAAAGTTTGAACACACAATTAAACATTTTGAATTGAAGAAGGACATAAAAGTGATATGATTTGGATGATTTCACCTTGAAATATTTGACGCAAATTTCGAAGTCTTACCTACTCTGGTGCATCACCATATAAAACTCAACTCAGTGTTTTATTTGATCACGTGGAGACCATAAACTACTTTTGTGACTGGTGGAGACCACCTTTAATTTAGGAGAAGGTTTCAAACCTCCTACTTCCTATTTAAAAATGTATGTCGAATGTATGCAGTTTATGGAGAACGCTCCTATTTGGATGAGATACATAGGCTAGTCATTAAAAGTTATTAAAATAAAAAAAGTGCCGCGCTCCTAGACAAAAAGCCGTAAATAAAATTTAAATAAAAATTTTAATCATGTGTTATTAGATGAATGCAAAATAAAAGACTTGGTTATATTTGAAAACTTCCATTTAATATTTTTTTTTATTTTATTCAAGAAATATAAAGTCAAGCCGAAAAAAACTAATAAATTCAATAAAAAACAATATATAACTAGGCATTTTATATTTCAAGTGCTTAAAGCGAAGCTCAAGGTGTGGCACACCACACCTTTCATATTTGTATTTAGTGGTGAATACATTTTTAATACTTGGTTGACCTTCCCATCGCTTGATATCAGAGCTTGAAGACGCCCTGCTATACTTTCAAAAAAATTTTTTTTATAATGCGGTTTCAATACTATACCATTCTTCTGTTACGACTTCCTTCAGTGCGTTAAAACACTTTGCCCGTCGCTTAGCCAATATTTTTTTAAGTCTGCTTCCATAATTTCCATTAGAATACATTCTGGTAATAGGGGAGGAGTTTCCCTTACTTTTGAGCAATTATAAAGCATCCAATTTCGTGAGTTCCAAGACTTATTTTTGGTGTCGCTCTCCTTTTAGAATAAGTCACCTTTTATACCAAGATTTTCCGTACTTTCCACCACGTTTTCTTCAAATCCATAATTCCGTTTGCAAAATGTATTTTACCAACTCCAAACGATGACATACTCACCTATGTCGAAAGGGCATCACCACTGTGCTTTTTAATAAGCCATGTCTGGAGTTTCAACACGAGGTTTGTGCCAATCTGATATTTTCCCTTACGGTCCAAACATGTTCTTTTTGCAGATAAAATATACAGGTTTTTGGATCAGATGGGAAAAGATTAGCTTGGCGCGAACCAAGCAAAGCTATTAAATAATACCAATACATGCAGTAGAATTGATATATACCCGATTGGAAGAAAATCTAGCATTTTACTCATCTATTTTGTCAAATCTTCATGTAAACCGTCAAAAATTATATACTGAGCAAACAATAAAATTGGTATACTAACATGTGTCCAAGCATACAAAGCACAGCTGACGAGAATTTTATCTGAAGCATGTACCTACATTACTGCGCCTTGATTTTAATGTATGCAAATAAGAGACCAAAAAATTTTGGGTATCTACAATTTAAAAAAAAATGTAACAGGAAAGCTCTATTTCAGCACTCTTTTGAAAAAAAAAGCGAAAGGGGGAAAACGCGACTTTTCGGCATTTAAAAAGCACGAAATCTAGCGCAAAGGGTGCTAAGCTGGCAACTCTGGGTGTTAAATACCACCACCAAGACAATTCCATATGAGGTGCTCGCAATGGATCAGCTGCTTATATTCGCCGCTTGTAATTTGAATAAAAATTGGATGTCAACACACATTTTTTGACATTAAAAGTATAATTTCTCAAATCAGACGTTTACACTTTCTTGCAGATGTGGATCTAGTAAATGATTGACACAGAATTTTACAAGAAGATGTGAACTTTCGCAATACACAATTTGTTAATTATTTAATATCAGCATAATTTTAACTTACTACTCCACTCCAATTCTTTTATCTTGTACCCCTGCTTCATAAAGGTTTTGTAAATTTTTCCTCCACTATATATATATTAATTTAAATATATTAAAAATTATTAATATTATAAATTAATTTCTAAGTTGAAAAAGAACGTCGTCCCTAAACTCAACATTTTATAATTCATATGTAAATAAAAATAATATTGTAAAATACATATGTATAAGCACACACAAAAAATAAAATAAAAAATTTTATACCTCATATGAAGTGGCCATGAATCACACCGTGTGTTATGGAAAAAGCAAAAATTGTTCTCGTGTGTGAATGCTCATTGAGTTGCCAACAGAGCAATCAAAACAAAAAGCAAATAGAACCAAGATAACAAACAAGAAAAAATCTGCATGCCAAAATTTTTAATGAAATAAATAAAAAAAATTATTGTGCTAAATAATAAGAAATAAATTTTAATATTATTAACAATTAAAAAAAATTCACTAATATTTGTTTTGAAACTGTCCCTGTTGTTAACAGGGTGTGTGTATAAAAAAACCGATTACCTACAAAATCAGACAGCGAATTAAAAATGCAAAGTGAAAATAAAAATGCCCTAAGACAATCCAAAAACTCGTGCCACATTTGGATTTTGGGACAAAAATATGTTCCATCAAAATTTTACGGCATGTAGCCACTACTGCTTCTTCAAAAATGCACAATAATCAGAACAAACAACAGAAAATGTATACTTAGTGGAATGAACAAGTGAGCAATTTTACAAAATTAATACAAGAATTTGTGTTGTTGAATTAAAAACCAGATTGTGAAAAAGATTTTAAGTATTAAAAAAAGTGATTAAAATTTGTTTCCAAATGATTACAGACTTTATACAAAAATGTTAATTTTTACCATTTACTTACAACAATCACGCAGCGAATGAGGTAGCAAAGTATGTAGTATGTATGTATGTATGTATAAATAAAATTACTTTAGAATAACAACCGACCAAGAAAAACATTAAGAGAATTTGATGACTGCAACCTATGTTCTGTTGCTCACTGAACGAAAAGAACGAACTAGTTGTTGGGAACAAAAAGAACGATCCTCAAAAAGAGCAACTGTGCCCGAATCTGTCCCAAGGCCTTGGAGTTGTTAGTCTTGTTTTAGACTCGGCATTTTTGGCATTTTTTCTTGAAGCAGTTCTCTTCAATTCTCTTTTAAATTTGCTCGTTTGTTTACACTCAGGCGGTTTCTTGTTCAATTTTGCTGTTGTTTTGTCATGTTTTAGACTTGGCAGTTTTTCTTGAAGCATGTCTGAGTTTATGCGAGGGAGGGGTAACTCATGTTTTAGACTCAGCAGTTTTTCTTGAAGCAAGTCTGAGTTTATGGAAGAGAAGGGAAAGAAGAGGGGTACTGAATTGCTTGTACCGAAAAGTTACTTCAATTCTCTTTTGTCATTTCATTCGCTTTATTAAAACAACAGCAAAATTGAACAAGAAACTGCCTGAGTGTAAACAAACGAGCAATTTTAAAAGAGAATTGAAGAGAACTCTTCAAGAAAAACAGACGAGTCTAAAACAAGACTTTAATACAGCGAATGAAATAACAAAAAAAAATTTAAGTAACTTTTCTGTACAAGCAAGTCAGTACCCGTCTTCTTTCTTCTTTCCCCTCTCTCCGATAAACTCAGACTTGCTTCAAGAAAAACTGCCAAGTCTAAAACATGGCTTATTCTGCGCCTTGAAATGTGCCGTTTGAATATGCCTAGCATAGCGACAGTGTTGTCAGGTTAAGGGATTTATATCCAAATCGGGATTTTTGTTGCAAATGGTGATAAAAATCTTGGTTTGGGGATTGACGAATTCATTCGGGATAATTTATATATTTTGTATTTTACTTAATATTTTTTTTATTTATTTCCTAGATTATTTTAATTTCAATACATACATATTCTTGTTTGCGTTGAACATGTTTTTTTTTTGGCAAGGAACTCAATAAAATCTAAAATTGCTTAAATCTCTGTTTGCAAATTAATATAAATTTTTTAAATAATAGAATTTGCTGTGACACTTTTCATCCATCTCCAGAAATGGTAAAATTGTTTAACTCTAAAAGTATGTACAACAAAACTTCTTTAGTTACCGATAAATTATACTTGGACTCTGAACTTTTTGATTTTATTAATCAGCTTTACTAATGTGTTAGAAGTATAAATGCAAGTATATATGTGCATACTTAAATGTACACCATATGTATAAATAATATGAACCACAGTACAAATAAGAAAATAATTAAATAAATTGAAATTGAAATAGCATTATTTTTAGTGGGGATTTTTGGCGATAGTACAAATTACCTTTTGGAAAATTTTGGGGATCACAATTTTAAAATTGGGGATGTCAGTCGAAAGAAATATGGGAACCCTGCAAAGCGATTTCATACCGCACTGAATCGGATTTGATGCTTGGCGTGCTTATTTCAGTGTTCCCAAGTTCATATTAACAAATATCCGCAAAAAAAGAAAATACCACCCTAAATTTGCACATATTAAAAACAAAAAACTCCAATCTGTTTTTGTTTCCAATACAAATGTTCGATCAAAACGTTCGATTGCATTTAGAGGAAGTAACCCATAATCTTTTAAATCCGTATACAATTTTAATTCGTCCATTTTTCTTCTTAAAAATTTAATTTAATTATCGATTTTAATAAAACCCCCAAAATCTTCCCATATAATATGCTTGCCCTCTAGTTACTTTTTACCCGCTTAAATTATCCCTAATTGTAAAAACCCTAAATTTAGGAAGAAATCGCTGACTTGATATTACTGACTTATTTTCAAATTCCTTTTTATCTATTCCCTTTGTTTTGTTTCAAGCGCAGGAATGGAAAACTGGATTTAAAAATATTTTTTATAATATATACATACATACATAATAGCAAGTAGTGAGTTCTGCCTAAATTTTGCTTTTTCATTACGACTGAAAAGAAAAAAGCAAATAAAAGAAGAACTTAATGATAACTAACGAGTCTAAACTAAATTATTGATAAGGGTAGGTTAGGTTACATTGACGACAGGTGCCATTGCTCATGTCAGGGGACATACTTATATATATGTATATAAGCCATATAAGGCTGTTGTGCGCTCTCATGTGAATTAAAAACGAACCCTACCTTCATTGGAATTCGGTATCATTGACGTATTCTCTCAAACTTTCTTTTAAAGGGATCTAGGCTGGATGAAAGTTGGACAACGACGAGGAAAGTGCTCCAATGTTTCGACGTCTTCCATGTATGCCCTGCATGCATTGTCAGCTGTAGCTTCAACCCGGTATAAGTGCCCCTGTAAATTTTGAAACAAATGTCTAGAATAAAGGTTTATTAATATGCATACATAAGCATGTACCTGTCATATTATTTGTGGACGAGTTTGTATGAGTGTTTAATTTTTGTTTGTGTACGAGTACAGTACTTTTCGCTTATAGCGATATAGTCCAAAATATACGTTTTTACAGCCCTCTATAAGCAAATTCATACAAAATATTAACGATATAATCCATTAGCGATATAATCACATTTGACATATATTCCACCTATGTGTGGTTATTTAAAGCTTACTTACATGCAAATTATTTGGGATATTGTCACATACATTTAAATAAAATTAGCTGTTTAGCCACAAACCAATAAAATGTTTGACGAAATAGAAAAATTCGTTGAAATTAAGCCAAACTAAAATAACATTAATTAAAAACTTTATTTTTTATGAATAGTTTTTATTATAGGTATTAAATATTTAACTTCTTGAAGTTTCGTTATTTCATTCAGAAAATATTTAATGGAGTTTTGAAGGCAGTCAATATTTTTTTGTTTGTTTTTTATCAGAATATTTTGCTTTTACTTTATTTTATTAAAGATTTTATAATTTGTTATATAACGTATACAATATGTATACATATGTTTCCTTTTTTATAATCACATAGATTGTTTATATTTTATTTTGTTTATATTATTGTGGCATATAAAAAAATTACGCTTATAGTCAAATTAGCGATATAGTTACAACATTGCGTGCAACTAAGCGAAAAGTACTGTATAAACGTAAGTGGATAAAAGTTTAAATATATGTTCAGGTATATTAAAATGCATTTTGTAAGAAAAATAAAAAAGTTTATATACATATTTATACTTTGTTTACACACCGTCACTCTCTATGACAGCTTATGATTATAGGTGGTTATAAAGTCATGGAGCACAATAAAGTAGTCAGTGTTTCAACGAAGTGTAGTCTGCTTCGGATCATCATCTTGTTTAGAAAATCCAATCAGGTCCATTCTGTCCACCGAAGCTTGCAAATTATCTTCTAATATTTTCTAATTAAGAAATTTTTTAGCTTAAATGGTTGCCATTGTTTGGTAGACTTTTTATTGATTGTGAATCTGAAAACCGAATATTAGTGACACTAACTGTATGTACATATGTATATTACTGTTGGCTTCCGGATATTCGAATTTCTAGACTGAAACTATAATTTTTTTTCAATTTATTATAATTAAAATTATAATAAACTTAACTAAGACAAAGACTAGCTTAGATTGAAATGAATTATTTATTTTTGACATTGCTATGATTTATCGCCAATTTTAGAACTATTTCAAATAGATACATAAGCACATACATACATCTGTACATATTTATTTAACTTTTGACACTTGACACGAAATTCCATCAGTAAAATTAGAGTTATTCACACCTTTTTTTCGTGATTAAAGTTTTTATTTTCCAACCCTGGGCTGACGCCAACAATTTTTTCTTTTTTTATTTACAGCGATGACTCATCATTTTACGTTCCTTGTTATTATATATTTGTCTTGTGATTTTCCTCTTTCATAAATAAAAAAATACATATTCATACATGCACACGGCGAATTTAATATGCTGCCAGATATATCTGCGTTTTAACTAATTCAAATATTTATTTTACTTTTGAAAAAAATATGAAATTCCACAAGTAAAATATATGTACTATATATAACTAATTTATTTTATTATTTTATTTTATTTTTTTTAAACAATATCTGTAGAAATGTATGAATTTAATAGTGCATTTATGCTAATAAAGTCGATGAATTATTTCTTGCTACATAAATAATTTATTACATCACGTATTAGTTGTTTAATGAATCGGACAATTCTTATGTACATACATATGTATATGACGTTGTTGTTTGAAAATTGTGACAATTTGACGATTTTTAGAGAAAATTGTCTAGCAACACTGCATTTGACAGAGATTGAAGCGAATTCATTGCCATTACCAGTGTTGCCGTTTTGGTCGGATCCGACCAAATTTGGTCGGAAAAAATTTAAAATTTTTAATTTGGTCGGATGGTCGGACCAATTCTATTTTGGTCGGTTTTTGTCTCTAATCAGAAATGGTTTGTTTTAATCGCGCGTTATGTAAATTCAGCCTTTGAAATCCAAGATAAGTTTCTGACAATGTTGGAATTAACTAAGTCAGACGCGCAGTCAACATTTGATAAAATTAAAGAATTTTTTGTGTTATGTGAAATTCCTTTCAAGAACCTAATAGGATTGTCAACAGACGGAGAAAATGACATGTCTGGTAATGTTAGAGGCCTTAAGGCGTTATTTGAAAAAGAAGTAGAATTATTTTACATTAAATGTTCCTGTCACGCTTTACATCACTGTTCCAGTTACGCCACAAAAAGATTGCCATCGTCTATCGAAAAATTGTGTCGGAACATATACACCTTTTTTTCTCGTAGTCCCAGACGCGTCAGCGAACTCAAAGAATTCCAAGAGTATTGTTCAGTTGCATCACATAAAATTTTAGGTATATGCAGCACCCGTTGGCTTTCGCTGGAAGGCGTTATATTAAGAATCGTTGAGCAATGGGATAGCCTAAAATTGTATTTCATTTCCTGTGTATATGAAGTTCAAGGAATTTCTGCTGGTGCTATTGCGGAGGATATTACAAGCCAAATGAAATGTTATTTTTTATTTTTGACATATTTTCTACTCATTGCCAATAATCTTAACAAAGAATTTCAAGCGGAAAGTTCACGTTTACCGTATTTATACACTAGCATAAATCGAATTTTCTTTTAATATTAAGCAATTTTATTAAAAAAGAACTAATAAATTATATAGAAATTGATTACAAAAATAAGCAGTATCAGCTTTACACTTGTAAAATATTTATTGGCACTAAGGCAGAAACATGCGGAAAATTATTTAAATAATACTGAAAAATATGAAATAAAATCTGCTGTTTTGGAATTTTATATAGAATTTCTTGCTCAGATCAACAAGCGATTAGATTTAAAAAACGATAGTATAAAACTTTTAAATATGATAACTCCTGATAAGGTACTTTCAAACGACGATTTACCAATTCTGGATCTTGTTTTAAAATTCCCTAAGTTAGTTGACTGTGATCCCGATTTAATAGTTACTTAGTGGAATTTGCTACGGCTCAGCGATATAAAAACTTTGGCCAATTTAAACATTAATGCTTTTTGGCAAAAAATAGCTTCTATAAAAAAGGGATTAAAGGAAGAAAAGTTTCCAAATATTTCTTATTTTATTTTTAATTTGTTATCTCTGCCACATAGTTTCGTCGCCGCTGAACGCAAATTTTCCACACTAGCGCTAATAAAAACTAAAATAAGGAATAAACTAGAAGTAAATACTGTCAACGGTATTATGTCGTGTAAAGAAACTATAAAAATGAATAATCCGCACTGTGTTTGGTCAGCCAAAAGGGACCTACATAACCAAATGTAAAATCAAGAACTTTAACTTTTTATTTTTAATGTGATGTATTTAATACATGCCTGAATTATAACATAAGTAAATGAAAACAACATATGTTAAAAAGACTGAATAAAAATTTTTTCTTATAATTTATAATTTTAATGTATTTAATTATTAATTACATTACATAAATATTAATTTACATGCCTGAATTCTTTAATGCAAATATGTTATATCTCACATTTTTATTTTACTTAAATATTAAAAAATGCACATAAAAAAACACAAATATTAATTAAATTTTCAAATTTGGTCGGAAGCAGGCAATTTTGGTCGGATTTTGGGAAAATTTTGGTCGGAAAAAAAATTTCAAACGGCAACACTGGTGGTCATATAAAAAAACTCGCCCTGCTGGTAATAAATTCGCCTTGATGGTATTCTAGGTATTTCGTGATGAAATTTTATTCAGTTGCTTGAGAATTTTTAAAGCGAACGGTGTCATAAAGTGGTGTAATTAGTTACCAAAGGTTGGTAATTTTTTCTCATTCCTTTTATACATATATTTTTTTTGTATGTATCATTGTTTTTTTTATCATTGGAGTTTTTTTTCCAACACATTTACATACTTACATATGTAATAAGAACTATAAATCTAGGTAAAATAATTTTATTAAAATAAGCAACAAATTAATTTAGTTTTGTACTTGAGAACATGCATGTTTCAGTTTATATAATTTTGTCGTACCATCTAATTTGCTTACTGCGTGATGTTTTGCAATAAGAAAATGTATACTATAGATAGGTTTGTGCATACATACATACATACATATGTTTGTACATAGCAACCTATCATGGTATTCAACAAAATGGCTTCCTTCAACATTATAGCCGTGTACATACAGTTAGTTAATCGCGATTAACCTTTAAGGTAGGGTTGTTATCTTCTAATTTAGAAAAAGGAAACCCGGAATTTTCCATATAAAATTAGCACAAAAAATAAAAACAAATTACAATTTAAAATAAATAAAAATTAAAACTCCTGAGAAAGTAGAAAATATCATAACGGAACTTTCAGGCAAATAGATGAAAGAAGAATTTTCATTCAAGAGAATCAAGCAATCAGGTTCTGATTGCTCAATTGTGAATAAAATCAGAATTAATGGAATGATTTTAATAAATTTGGCCATTTTATTTGTAGCATATGAAGGTATCACAATTAATAATAAAATTTAAAATTTTCTTCAGTTTAAAATTTTAATGAGTTGTAAAACACGATTTTTAAATTTTGTTGAAATTTTTTTTTTTTCATAAAACTGAATTTCTCGGACTATAAGACTGTAAAAAAATTAATGTGAATTCTCAAATAGTTTTTGAAAGTCTGTGCCTAAGATAAGAGGTTTGTGACTGTTCAAAATATGTGGTTGAAGTCTACTGATGATTTGGCTAAGCACCAATGAAATACATATAGGTATGTATAGACAATGCTTAACCATCAGCAAATAAATATCAATTAAAATTTGCTGAAAATATAAAATAAAACTGCAAAAACGCAGACTAACAGAGACAAGTGTATTCGTGTAGGTGTATTCATTTGCATAAGAAGCTAATTGAAGTTCGGCACTCTATTTCCACTTTGGCCACGGGTGAACTAGGTACTTATAGGGTACTAGAAGCAAATTGGTTTTCCTGAATTAGGGATTGATGCACACGAAATTTTTAAACCAACTTGAATATTGCTTTCATAAACTGTAATGCAAAGTACAATAGAATGCTTTCGTGGCGCACATGTTAAGTCCTGGTATTTAGCACGGCTCTCTGTACCGGTTTTTAAATTGTCCTTATTTTTCTCTTATTGTTGCTAAACATTCGGTGGCACTAGTCAATTGAATAATTTTGCGATTATCCATTTATATGAATATTAAATATTAATTAACAAACAATACGAAAAACGAGGTCTCACAATCGCTAAAACAAATGACACCGAATGTAATTATATCAAAATTAGTTCTTGATGTAGACAATGTTGCCGTATTGTCATTATTTACAGATGGGACACTTTCCTGTCACAATGACACAACAAAATTGTGTGCTATCGAAAAAGTTGATGGGAACGGCATTGCACACATTGCCTAATACATCTCAGAGCCAATAAAGTTTAAATACACCTTTAACTTTTTTTAAATAATAATCCTAATCGTATCAGATCCTTTTGGTTCAATGGCTGTTGAAGAGTGCTTTATCTCCATAAGAAAACTTGCTTTATCTACTTTGCTTTTAGAAGAAAAAGAATCAATTAAAAAATATTCCAGACATAACCATATATGTATAAAATTATGTTCATCACCACCAACATGAAATATTTGAGTTATATTTAAAAAAGTTTTGTTTTCACAAATTTTGTTTTAGATGTTTCTTGTTTGCATGTAAATTTAAATACAAAGGTTTTGAAATGGGTGGATAATCATAAAGTGACTCAATGTTGTAGTGGAACACACATATACAGACACACATTATGTATGTACATATATATTTCTAGACAAAATAATAATGGAACAAATGAATTATGATTTTATATACAAAGTTTAGTAGTTTGTTGGGAAGTCGCTTTTGCTGCCTTCAGTATCATCGACTTTATATTGGCCCACTGAGGTAGAATATGCGGATAAGCGTAGAAAAATTAGGACTGCCAGATAGATTTCAGTTTTATATAGACAATGATCTTAAGCATTGCACTATCAATACAAGGCTTTGGCCAATGTATAACTGCCCAAAAATAATAAAAACGTCGCCCCAGTGGCCAGATATTAACCCGATTGAACACCTCTGGGGTCATTTGGAAAAAATAATAAGAAAATGTCACTTTACAAACAAAAATAAAATATAAAATAGTTCTTTTACAGAAGTGACGAAAAATCGTTCCGGAATATACTAAAATCTTAGACATAGGTTTGCTAGTAATAGCAGATCGCTTAAAATACGTCATATGTCGGAAAGGAAAAGCGATTTGCTGCTAAAACAACTGTACATACCTTATAAAAATATTAGCAATATCGAATACTTTTTTGTTTGAATTTCTTAACTAATTTTTTATTCAATGAAATTTTTATATTAGTTACTTTAATGATCTAATTTTTTTATTGAACACAATTTGAAGTTCCTTAATAAAATGCTTTCTAAGTTAATTTTTTTTTAATAAGACAGTAAATAGTTTTTTGTTGAAGAAAACAAAAAAATGTTGGTGAAGAGTGGGCAAATTTAAGGTTAGGAAGTAAATTGATTTCAAAACACATTTTTTTTTTGACAAATTCAGTTTTATTGATACCAATGTAAAGTTAGAAATATGGGAATTAATAATGGAATATGATGTTGGACAAATGTCCACCTCTAGCACGTCCGCTCTTTTCACAAAATTTTGAACCACATTTTGCAACAAAGAATTTCATCTTTCAGAGCGAAAGTTGTTTCTGGTTTGTTCACGTAAGCACGTTCTTTCAAATAGTCTCAGAGAAAATAATCCAGCGGCGTTAAATCACAAGTACGAGGCGGCCAATTGATATTGCCAAATCGACAAATTATTGGTCCGGAAAATTTCTCATGCAATAACTGAATTGTTTAGCCGACCGTGTGGCCTTGCTGAAGCCAAAGGTCACTGATGTAGAGAATTCACTGTGACGGCGTTTCCCTGCTTTTTCACAATTAAAATTTGTTGTTCAAGAGTGTAGCATTCCATGGTTAAAATTTCCCAGCTTTTTACTTAATAAATGTCAAAGGTGACAGCTCAATTCTTGACATTTCATCATTTGACAGCCAATTTACTTCCTAACCTCAAATTTGCTCTCCCTTTATATGTCGAATAGTTTTTTTTGTCCACTGTACCTCAGCCGTGTTATCAATACCACCTGCAAGTGAATTCGCTTTTATATTTCTGTTTACGTTTCAGCACAAAGTTGTGAAAAAAATATAACATGGCTGCAATTCTAGGGAAACAGTTGGCAACGAATATTATTATCAGGTATGTGATGGAAATAGATGTATTTCTTTAAAAAAAAATTTATTTGAAATGAAAAGTTTGTTTTGTTAAATTCCTTTTTAATGTTGTAAATATTTTGGATCTTGAAATTTCTTCCACTTCATGAAAGTCAATAAAATACGATTAGCGCAAAATTGGTTCTAGAAAACGTTCGAAATTTTGTCATCTCTTTAAACGGAACGTTTTAAAATCATTCGATTTGGATCACATAC
This sequence comes from Nowickia ferox, assembly GCA_936439885.1. Classification (NCBI taxonomy): domain Eukaryota; kingdom Metazoa; phylum Arthropoda; class Insecta; order Diptera; family Tachinidae; genus Nowickia; species Nowickia ferox. The sequence continues at coordinate 105,774,503 of OW387025.1, forward strand.
CTGTTAAATTTTTAATAATATTGATGTTCTAAGACGACATTAACAGTGGAGAGTGATAATTAATTATGTGTTATTTTCCACATCTCTGTAAATTTGTGTAAAGCCTTCTACTGGGCGACATTGTTTCATCTTTTGTCCATTTTATTTGTTAAAAGTACTTTTTTTTTATTTATATGGAGGGAAATTCCATACAAGCCTTAAGGGCTTGAGTTATATTAATTTGCAATTGCTCAGAATTCATAGGTTGTCACCATAACACATTTATAGGGCGAATGTAGCCTCAAAAGACAGGCTGACTTCATAAATTCAGTTTGGAATCCAACACTACAAAGAAATTCTTTTACAACGCAAAGCAATACTTTGTGGCAGTCCATTATGAACACTCAAAAGTTGTCATTATATATAACTTTTGTAATGCGATATTCTTTTGAAACCCGCTTTCGAATTGGCTTATAATACAAGCAGTGTTAATAAAAAATATACCAAGCACAAGAGAATCATAAATGAAAACAATGCACAAACTTGACAGATATTGCGCATTGAAAAGCATTGCAATAATGAACTTTCGGCATTGCCAGAAATAACTCTGTTGAGTTTATGAACACTACGCATTACAGTGTTGCATTGTAAGCTGCATTTATGAAGTCGGCCATATTTGCGGGTTATCCTCGCAAGGGTTCCTGGGCATGGGAATAATTAAAAATATTTTACTGAATAAGTAAAATAATAATTTGAGGTTAGTGCGTTAATAAATGTAACAATTCCCAAACAAAAATAATTATTGACTTGACTGCACCCGGTCAAAAATAGTTGTTTGGCAACACTCTATTCTTGCAAATGGAATGAATAGCTGTTGTTGTTTTTTACATTTATTTTCATTACATACATATTTTTTACAACTACAATTCGAGCTGAAGAAAGTCAGCCAATGTTATGAAATGGTAAAGTAAGAAAATAAAAGACATGTTGATTAGTGAGTTCTTGTTTCAACTTTGATATTAATTAGTTGAACTTCTAATTTGCTTAAATGGAAGTTTAACTTAATGCGTCTAATTACGAGTGTTGTATTTCGACTACGACGATTTTGTACTAGATTAAAGAACATTGCAACAGTTTTTCTTTAATCTAGTACAAAATCGTCGTAGCCGTAGTCGAAATACGACACTGGTAATTAGACCCAATACCTCTAGTTGTTCTAAGAAATTTTTGAGTAAAGGCTCCCTGATGATCTTTTACTAGTACGTTTATACGCACGGCTTATTTACAAATAAAACTGTAAATTGTTGCCATATTGTTGTTTTTATTGCGACTTACTAATTCAGAAAACTATTCGATGTTTGATGCAAATTGTCTTGCGTAAGTGCAAATGCAAAATATCGTAGCTTTTCTTTCAAATCCAACAACAAAATACACACACACAATCCAAAGAAAAGAGCTGTGGCTCCACCTTGTTGAAACCACAAGGTTGAATTGTTTTCCACAGATGACCTAAAGACGAACGTCTCTTTGTTGATGTTGTGGGTTTTTTTGGCACACCCATGTTGATGGAAATGTCCAACCACATGGTTTATTGTTGATGGTGTGGGTACAATCCGCACAAGAAAATTACGATGTTATGCACGCTGCGGCAAACCATTGTATTGGTTTGAAAAGTAAAATTTAATTCATATTAAATTCCCCAAGTCTGGTTAACAAAATACTGTAAAAAAACAAAAAAATAGTAATAATTAATTATTAATTGTTATTTTTTTTTATTGTAATACATGTGTAATCTGCGATATCATATGTTTCTAATATGCAATATACACTGTGCCTTTTCTGCTTTCCTGTGCAGGCAGTCTTTTCTAGTTTGTTGGTTTGAGGAGGTAAAAAGCTTGTGGGGTAAAACAAAAAACACGTAATGAAAATTCGAGGGGATTCTTGACTTTCCTTTTTGCCATTTTCGTTCCCTCAGCATTAATCGTATACATATATAATTGTTAAAAAGGCATGAAGAAGAATCTTAATATAAATTTGCGTGACGTTTCTTTTTGTAGTGGGCTCAAAAGAAAACTATCAAAACCAGTCAGGCTAAAAAGGCATAGTGTCAAATGGCACTAATAACTCCGATTACGATGTAAAGAGGGTTTCAGTTCTTATTGAAATATGAAGCAAACTTCTCATCTCCTCTCACCGTCAAACTAAAAAGCTTGCCTACAAAGGCAAGCCGAAAATTCGCAGAGCGGCCGTTTGCTCGTCCTACGACTTTTTTATGTTAAATCGAAACAGTGAAATAATCAAAAGAATCACTGATAGTAAGCATTAGTATATCATCCATTACGTAATGTATATTTTTATAACTGAGAAGTTAGATAATAGAGACATAAGTATTTCATTTCTTCTCTTTCTTTTTGGCTACTGAGTCTGTGATATCAAACTAAATGAAGTACAGCAAGCATGTTCTTAAACTGTATGTTGCTTATTTCACATTTTTTTTGGAGTCAAACCTAAATTAGAGCGTCAAGCGTTGCGTTATTGAAAAACGTACCCTGCTGCTAACGCAACGCTTGAAGCTCTAATTTAGGTTTGAATCTTATATAGTTAAGTTAGTATATATCTACATATGTATGTATGTATGTGTTCATTAATTTTCCATATATGTACATATGTATGTTGGCACCATCATTTAAAATTCCCTTGTCTGTTAAAATCCACTAATTACCCTGTTGTTGTTCAATTTGCACTTTACAGAAATAACATATAAATTAATGGTTATATGTAAGACTTATTCATACACAATACATACATACATACATACATATATATTTATATTCATTGACAAATACATGTATTTTTGTGAATAATAATAGGAAATATAAAAAACCGGTAGTTGAGAAGAGTTTCGGTTAGTTTTTGTAATTTTGCAAACAATATTATCAAATGAAATTATCAAACTTCCTTATATAAATATAAGTTGAAATAAAATTTACATACGTACATAAAAAAGTAGTGTATTCAGTAGTTCCTCCTTTAAAGCTTATTCTCTGAAGCATAGAAATTTGACATAGGTATATAATATTTTTTTTACAAAGCAACTTAAGGGAGTAATGACTATGAAAAATTCCAACTTTCACCTCGAAGCTATAGGACCCAAATGGATTCGATGTTGGGAAAATTACAAAATATGTTTTGAGTATTGATTCATTCATAAAAAACAACAAAGTTAAATATAGTTTTTTGGTGATAAAATTTAAAAATTTATGGATAACTTTTTTTTTATATATTTGCGCTTGTGGAAACCCAAACACGAAAGTGAAGCAAAAACTGAAAAAATTTCCGAAAGATGTAAATACATTTTGTATACGTGATTGTTCTTAAAAGTTGCTTAGAATTTATTGTAGAATAAAATCAAGAAATGATTTTTTTATTTATTTATTTTTTTTATACATTTGTATATATCTATAATTTCTTTAGAAGTTGAAGTCAATTAGATAGTTTTGAATATAGAAGTAATTTTTTTAAACATTTGTTTACTTTGAAACTTATATTATTGTAACATTTAGACATTTCTATTAAATTTGAGCATACTACAGACATATACATGAATATTATTATAAATTAGTAGTCACTAGGAAGATCAGAACAAAATTATATCAAAATATTTAAATAACGAAAATATTCATTATAATATCTCCATGCTTTTATTTTTTTCATGCTTGCTTGCTTTTATTTATTAAATGGTTTTGGTTACTTTTCAATTTTCGTTTTGCACTTTTTTTATCTAACATCAATCACACGAAAAATTGTACGGACCATCTACCTAAATCAATAAATGTCATCCAGTAATCCGAAATAAAAAGAAAAAAATCATAAACATTGTTTACTCAACAAAAATAACAAGAACCATACTCTGTTTAAAAAAAAATTTTGGATAATCTGCACTGAAAGATATGGAACCTGCAGCTATTACAGGTAAAACAATATAGTAAGAAGAGGGGTTTTCGAAGTTGGACTGCCAATATTGCCCGCAGAGACATGGATTTTATGTATATATAAGTGCTGCAGCAGCCAAATTCGAGAAAACATTTCAACCCTTCTAACCTAAAAATAATTAACACATATTTTAATTTTATAATATAATCTAATTTTCAAACAGAATTTTTGCGAAAAACTTGCTCTTCAAAATTGCCTTTCCACGAGAAGCACAATTTCAAAAAGTTTAATTTTGATGAAGTATGTATTTCAAAAAATATTTCAAAAAAGCATATTTAAATTTTATTAAGGCTGTCGTTCTCCTCATCCTTACTAATATATTATATGTGAAAGTGAGTTTGTTTGTTTGCTATGTTTTCACGCCTTAACCGCTGCATCGATTTTGAAAATTCTTTCACCAATAGAAAGCTACATTACCAGCGTCAAACATAGTCTATTTTTTATCGGGGTTGAAAACGGTTTTTTTATATTTAGTACGGATTTTCAAATAGTTGAACAGCTTCGTAAATTCTTTCACCAATGGAAAGCTACATTGACAGCGTCAAACATAGGTTTTTTTTAATCCGGTTCGGAACCGGTTTCTTATATTTGGTTCGAATTTTTTTCCGAAAAACACATTTTTGGGTTGGTTAGGGTAATTTTCGTTTCGGGTTTGATTGTTTAACTAGTTTTAAAACCGGTTTTTATTCTAGTTTTTAATTTATTTTATTGCCTTTTTGTAGGTTTTTATCGTTTTTTTAACATTATCAGTGAGAAACAACAAAACATTCATAAATTTTAAGTATAGTTTCCAAAATATCAGATAAATGCGAGCGGAGATACGGTTAAAAGATAGTATCAAATAAATATCACAACATTTTTAGTTTAAAGTAAGGCAAAAATTTAGCCAAAACTAAAAACTACTTCAAAAAATTTATTTTCAAAATTAACTTCCCCAAAAGTTTTCAATCGCAAAAGGTACATTTATAAAATTTTACCTTGTCACATGTATATTTTAAGAAAGTTATTTTTTTTATTCAATTACTATATATTCCTTTATTTATGAGGATTCCAGTCTAATGCCTGCCTTGCGATTTCTTTAGGTGGCCTTAGTATGTGACCTATCCAAGTCCATTTACGCTTGCAAAATTCAGAATCAATTGACTCGCAGTTAGCCATCAGAAGCAGTTGTTCATTGGTTACCCAGTTCGGCCAAAATATTCGCGTAATTTTTTTCAGGCGCTTGTTGTAGAACGATTGCAATTTCCTTCGTGTAGAAATTACTTCTCTTGGAAGTATATGTTTATTTCAAAAAGGCTTTCGAAAAATTTTCTCTTTAAAAACGTATTTTCTTAATCTTCATTTTAAAGAAGCAAAGTAAATTTCTTTTAAATAAATTTTAATAAAATACCATTTCAAATAATAACAAATTTTATAACACTAAAAGTACCAAATGTATTTTTTCTTTTGTTGATTTATTTCAATATTCGGAACTTTCAGTTTGAAGATGTTGGTTCACTTTAGTAATTTTTCTCCGTTTATTCGAGTTGTGCCGCTTATGAATGAAGTAGTTCAATGGAACGATTCACTTCACTGAGCACTGTGAGTACTGAGTGCTTTACAGGCTTATGTGGAATTCTTTCAGTAGGTAGTTTTAGAGAGAAAGCTTTAATTAAACTCAGTTAAATTACATATAGACTTGTATCCAACTCTTCAGTAGCCCGTTTTAGGCGCAAACCTTTAATCAAACTCATTTAAAGGTTTCTGTCTAAAAGCTTTACTTGTCGGACTGCTGGGATACTTGACACATCGTGAGTGTTTGCAATGACACAATCTCATTCTTAAAAAGTGGGATTTTTATGCTTATTAAAATTTAGTACCATATTTCACGTGCTTCTACTTAACCGATTCCTTTGAACCTTGGCACACATTTTCAAAATTTCCCGACTTCCGACAAAATTTGCTTGCAACTTCTTTTTTTCGATTTTCGACGGTGCAAGTTGCACCGTCTTGTTGGAATAAAATGACGTTGATGTTTAACTGATTAATTTTTGTAAACAAAAAGTTTGCATCGTAGCGCTCGCCATTGACGCTCACCAGCTCTTTGCACATTTCGAAGGATATACGAACCGACTATGCCGGCAGCGTGCACACCGCTCCAAAGGCAATTTTAATAGATTCTTTAACGACTTGAGGATTGTATTCGTTCCAAATACGGCAATTTTGCTTATTGACGTAAACATTGATTCAGAAAGGACCTCCATCACTAAACAGAATTCTTTGATAAAATGCTTATCTTCGACCAGTTGCAGGGAAAATGCGATGTAAATGATGGCCGTTTGGCTGCAATTTTTCCACGAGTTGTATTCTATGGGGATGTAAGGGTCCATTCGCATATTGCGTAACGCTATTTTTTTTTATAGTAGTAACGCTTAGCCTAGTAACGCTTTTTACAAAATTTTCAGTATAAATTTTCTAAACCGCCCCACCCCCGGGGCGTTTCGTAATATGTGAACAGCCTCTAAGCTAATAGTCTTACGTAAAATTTTCCACGCAGTCGAAGGACAAAGAGCAACAAGTTGAGAACGATGGAAAATCGAAATTTTAGCGTCTTATTCAATACTTCGCGCTACAGCAACAACAAAAGTCCACTAAATTTTTTTTGGGAATTTTTTTGTTGGGGGGGGGAAGGTGTCGCAAATTGCCCGCCCCCAGTAATTGATCAAAAAATAACTTTATTTATCGACCAATTTTCAAAATGCTTTTTGTACGTGGAAGAGGTACACTAAATTTTTTTTTAATGTTATGAGAGGAAGTTCGCTAAATGTGCCCGCCAAAAAAAATAATTATCATATTGCTTTGTCATATCTGGACCAATTTTCAACATTTTAATGGCATGTGGAAAAGGCACACTAAAATTGTTTCTTTTTTTTTTGGAAATTTGGTGGTGAAGGGGTAGAATTGACGACCAATTTTCAATGTTATTTTTGCATATGAAAGATTTTTTTAAAATTCTCCACTAATAGAAATTGTGGCTGCGGGAAGCAAATTATTTTTTCTTAGTTTTGGGAGTTTAGGGGTAGCAAAGCACACCGGGCTAAGCTAGTGTAGTATATAAGTGTTACAAGGGTTCACAATAAAGAATCTGAAATTTTAATTAATCTTTTTCAACTCTTTAATATTAACTTGTTTCTCTGGTCCCTTGAGTCTATATGTTAACATCTAGGGAGGGTTAATTATTTTATTTTAATATTTTTTGATTTATTTAACAACTTGCAAAACAAAAGTTCTTAATAATGTAATTGGGACTCTGACCATAAAACTTCAAGTATTGCAGTTTGTACTGTTAATTATTTTATTCCATACTATGATTTATTTAATAACTTGCAAAACATTCTTAACAAGTTGCTTAACTATGCATTTATTTATTTACTTAACAAAGGCAATTGGTACGCTCGCCACTAAATTGCAACTATTACTATTTTTACTGTTACTCATGTATTTAATGTAACTTATGATTAATTTGCTTTACATATTATTAAATTTAATTTATTATGTAAGACATGAATAAAACTAAATTGTCATTAGTGTGTTTTTTATTGAACTTAGGGCATTTTCACAACTTGCCGTTAGCTTAAGGTAGAATTTTGTCTGTCCGATAAATAGCTTTGCATTATTACAACCTACGGCCACATGCAGGAGTTAAAAGGAATAAATATATACATATATATATATATTGCAACTTCCTGTTTTGTTATTATTATCAATAATAATATAGCCCATTCATGAATACTCCCTCAGAATTTTTTTCTCATGAACTCGTTGGGAACAAAAAAGAGTAAAAGTGGCAACACTGCATTACAAAGCCAGCTGTTTTGCAGGTTTGTTGACGTTTTGTTTCTCCTTTTTTTTTTTTTTTTTTTTTTTTTTGAATGAGAGACCAAAATATTATTGAAATTCACCAACTGGAAAAAATTTCTAAACAAACGTTAATAAATTATTTATTTGGGCGTTATTTGTGTTTTTACAAATATGTTGTTTTAATGGAGTATTAACTATACTTTTATGGAAACTCCCTTCTGTTTTGCAAGGGAAATATTTTTAGTGAAAAAAGCAAGTTCAACTGGGTTCAGAGTAGCTACTTTTTTCCCGGCGAGTGTTTTTTATCCCCGCATTTAATCAGGGCCATCATGAATAAAATTCCGCGTGAAATTTCTCCCTTTTCCAATTATAATTTTTTGTTTTCCCTATTACATGTAAATCAAACAAAGATAATATTACTAATATATTATAAGTAATTATATATAAATTGAAAAATACCAAAAGCAAAATATTATATGTAAATAACCAAAATAATTGAGATTTCTGTTCAGGGACTAAATATTTAAAATTTTTTTATAACTTTTTGTTTATTTAAAGTGTACACTAATTTATATATTTTCAAAATAAATAAACAATAAAAAAAACAATTATATTATATACATCGACTTTTATTAAAATTCAATTTAGCGCGTAGGAAAATAGTGTGTTTTGGCTATAAATAGTTCACAATGCTGTAACTTAGCGCGTTTTGCGGAAGAGAATAGCGCGTTTGGGTTATAAACGGTTGGCATCGCTGGTTGTTGTGCTTCACACGACGAATTTACACAGCGAATTCTTATCGACGAATTCGTCGTTCGTCCCAGTTGTGTTCCTTGCAAGGCGAATTGATACCAGGTGGTCCTAATTTGCAACTCTGCGTATTCGCCTTGTATATTTGTTAGTGTAAAATTTCCTGCTGTCAGAATATTTCCTAACGTTTTTTGCATTGATTGACAGCAGAGAATTTATGTCAGCTGGTGAATTAAGATCACCTGATGTCAATTCGACTTGGTTCCTTGCTTTAGTCTCGTGTAATTTGGAAAAGAACAAAAATTGTGCGGCTTAAAAATTTTTCTCGCGCAAATTACCTCTTTGGGCTGATACAGTAAACCCCGGTTAGTTACCTCATCAAAAATTACATGATTTTTGGGTAATTATCCGGGAAAGGTATTAAAGCGAAGACGTTTAATTATCACATATACACTCAGAGACCAAAGTTTAAATACACATTCCAAATCTGTAATTTCAAGAAAACTTTTTATTTACCTTCATTGATAAGTAATAAGTATAAAAGTTCAAACATAACGGTAATTTTTTAAAAATACAGTAAAATTGGGTGGACAAAATTTAAATAATATGTACTCTGTTAACCCATCGGGACCCTCACGACAGTTTGTGAACAATTTGGCATTGACAGCGTCAAATTTGGCGTTTCAGAAGGTGTTTCTTCTGGCCATAAGCTTTTATGAGCATTTTTTTTATGGATTTTTTGCCAGTAATTTCTTCTTTTCTTACCCAACCTTGATTACATTCCTACCATGCTCCATGGTTTTAATATTTGAGGTTCGGGGAGCTCTGTAAAGTTGTCGTGGAGTACATTAAAGCAGCCAATATATCACCAAAAGTGCAGTGTGCTTCGGATCGTTATCTAGTTTATCATAGGATCAATGAGGTTCGAGATCCAACCTGTCCACCGAAGCTTGCGAATTATCTTCTTCGCTTATCATTGTTATTCAAAATATGCATGTAGGGTTAAGCTTAAGTCGCCATTTAAAATTAAATTTAATAATAACCTAAGCTTTGTTGAATATGTAAGTAATATTAAGATCAAATCTGCACATATTTTCTAGATATGCCATGAAAAAGTCAACAGAGGAAATGATGGAAGGATTAACGAAATATGTACCTTTTATCGACTTTGTTTTAGAAATTGATCCAATAAAATATGTTAAATTTATTAATATTAGAAAATGGATTCTATTAAAAAAGAAGAAGTAAGTCTTAAAATTATGTGAAATAATTTAAAATTTATGTGTTATACTTACATATTAATATTTTCCAGCTATCCCCTAAGTGATTTAAATAAAATTGAACAATCCATTATAACCCAGTACAAAAATTTACTTCTGGAAAAGAAGGTGGTGAGTAGAAAAAAATATTTTTTATATTCAAATATATTCATTCATATTACTTAAAAGGTGCCCATAGACCACCCAATATTATTGAGTGTTATTCAATAACTTGCACAAGATTTAAAAAAAGTTATAAAGGGTGTTTTTTTTATAGAGTGACACAAGTTTAAGTCATAATAAAACAAGGAATTATATTTTTAATATCAATAAAACGGGCTCTATTGGAAAGAAAATTTTATGAAGTTAAATATGATTTCTGCCAAGTGGCCGCCACGGCTGGCGCTTAGAAGGCGCAATCTGGAACACCAATTTTCACCAACTTTTCGCAGCATTTGCGGCCGTACTTCGCCGATAACTCTTCGAATGTTGATTTCCAGGTGTTCAATTGTTTGTGGCTTAAATCACACGATTTTGGTGGCCAATTAATTATTATTTTTTCATTAAAAGTTTCTTTGAGTAAATCAATTGTAGAGCCCGCTGTGTGGCATGTGGCTCCGTCCTGTTGGAACCACATATCAGCAAGATTAATGCCACGTAATTGAGGTACGAAGAAATTTCGAATCATGTTCCTATAGCTTTCACCATTGACAGTAACATTCTGGCCATAGTCGTTTTTGAAGACATATGGGCCAATTTTCTGTGGATGTGATAGTGTTTCGACAAAAGCTTGTGGATTATCCTCACTCCAAATGCGACAATTCTGCTTATTTACGCACCCATAATTACGTACACCATAAAATGGAAGAAGTGCACAATGAGTTTGACGAATTGAACAATTATTTTTATTAAAAATTTCAATAATTTGCACGCGTTGCTCTGGTGTAAGTCGATTCATAATGAAATTTCTAAGCAAACTAAACAAAAAGCAACTATCATCAGCTGTTAAATGGGTGCTCAAATAAAGCAGTGATGCCAACTCAAAGTTGTGGCACTCTAAAAAAAACACGCTTTATGTATGTACATATATGACCCAATTTTTGTTGCAATATACATACAGTCTGTGTTGTCAGATTTTTTCCGACCTATTTCGCCAAATTGATTTTAAATATCGTCAAAAATTACCAAAATCAATTTTATGCAGTTTTTCTTAATATATATTTGATAATAAATTTGTTTTTATAAAATACTATTTCTTGTAAATTGTTCTCATCAAAATTCAAAACGCATTAATTACTATAATTAATATAAGAAAAATCATCAAAATCAAATTGTGTTAATCTCTTGCAGACGAGTTTTTGGTAGGATTTATTTTTGAACCTACTCCTAAACAAACTAATTTTCTGAATTACAAAAATTTTGAAGTTAAATTTTTATTTAAAAAAAATAGACATAGAAAACGCTAACAAATTTATTTATCGTCAGAAAATTCGACCTATCGCCAAATCAAAAATTTAGACGCCAAACAAATTTAGACGCGTTTGCGAGAAATCGCCATATTATACAACCCTGCATACAGTGTGCAGTACGAGACAGGGTACCGCCCAGATGAAATAAACAAATTCATAAATTTTACAATAATCAATATCTGATTAAATTTCTTTTATATATTATTTTATTAATATTTTAATTCGTATATCCAAACAAATGTGGTAAACAACAAATCAAAAAAAATATGCGTTGAAATCTTTGGTAACTCCATGCTTTTTCAAAGCATAAATCCGCTATTTTATTTCCGAAAACTGGCGCCGTTCTCTTAACACAGAAAAGAGTAATATGAAAAATTTTGCAATATCAATTAAAATTTTGTGATATCAATTAAAAAAATTAAATAAATCGTTCAAGTTTTTCCACTTGTATTAATTAAAGCAATTAAAAATTTAATTGAATCGATTAAATTCTTAATTGAAAACATTAATTGAAGTTGTATTTAAAATATACCATTGAACACAGAATGTAGAAAAATTAATTAGATAAGTAGTATAGTTTTCATCCCACCGCCCCCGAAAGAGTTAAAACAGGTGGTCAATTACAGTCGCATAAAAAAGTGATCGGAATGAGATTATTTGATTAAAAATAAAGGAAAAAATATGTATTCCTTACAAAGAAAAAAAAGTATTTTAAATCTCTGATGTAATTTATATAACACGTGTGCGAAATTATATAATTTTAGCTTATACCGCAAAATATTACAAATATTTTTGTTCCAACGGTCCCTAAGCAGTTTATTAATTTGTGTTCAGATGATGAAGAAAGTGAACTTGAAAATGAAACATTGAATAGAGCTAAGTACAGCTCAAGAGTACATGAAACGAAGAAGCGCCGCTCGCACACAAAACGCAAAAACTCTGAGCCAAAGACAGGTATGTAATTTGATCTATAAGTATGTACGTACGAGTATGTAGATGTAAGATACTCGTATTGGTATGAAAATAAATCCCTTAAAATAACTATGTTTTCAGTTGGTGATGATAATGAAGACGATGATTTGGAGTTCGTCAGTATTGACTATGTCATAAAAAATAAGGAGGAGGAGAACGAAGAACAGGCTATTGACGAAATATCCCAAGATATTTTAAGTAAAATTGATAAGTTGACTGCAGATGATATAAAGAGAAAGAATTCGGTACCAGAACCCATTAATTACACTTATAAGATAGAAAATGAAGAGCACAGTGATACGCCAGAGGGTGAAGAATTCATATATGAAAGACGTGCCAACACATCAGATTTGTTATTTAAAAGACGCACTGATTTTAAAGACGAAGTCCAGGTGGAAAATCTAGTAAATGAGAACGAACTTGAGCTATTCGCCAAAGAGCCAATGGACACAATTTCGTTGGACTCACAAAGTGAGAGTGAAGGCTGTAAAGAAGATGGGCCTTCCTCAAGCAAAAATGCAGCAGACTCTTTAAGAGAAAAATCTAGGGAAGAAAGAGCGAAATCAACTTCGGAAGAAATTGAGAAAATTGCTGCAAACACTGATTCCAATAGCAGTGGCAGTAATAGTGTAAATAAAAGGGTTGAATTGTTATGTAATTCCATTGACTCCGTTTTGCCAGATACGTACTATTTAATGCGTGAGTTAGAAGATTTAAATAATGAATCTACCAAAGAAGGAGGAAGCGATAAGGAGAATAGTGTTAACCCACCACCCGAAAATGACCCGCCTACAGCTAAAAATTATCCCAGTCTCACGCCGGAACAAATCAGCAAAATACTTGAAGACATTTCAAGTAAAACGGATTTCGAATGGGATATATTTTATGAGGCCTTGCTGCACGTATGGGAAATGAATTCTGACAAAGAAGCCGTACCTGAGACGCCTCCACCCGCCCCTCCCGCAATTGATACTAGTTTACCACCTCCTAATATGCAACCATGCTTTCCACCACAGCAACAAGTACCCTTGGCTCCCACGTTTACTTCGCATTATAACCCAAATCAAAATTTGTTTCCCATGGGTATGATGCCGCGTAGACCGAAAGTAAATATTAATGATCCTAGAATTAAAAAGCAGCTACAGGTTATACAAAACTCCCCACTGTTTAAATATAATGTCTTGAGTACCGACCTTGAACAGTCTATAAGGAATATATCCCAGGCCCAAGCCAGACAGCAACCACAACCGCAACCACAAATAAGGCCTCCTTCCAACATAGTGAATGCAAGTAGTTCGTTAAATGGCTTCAAGCCTTCAACTGCAACACATAAGGCACCAATAAGTTATGGCGAGTATAAACGAAGACAGCAAGAGAAAAAGTTGGAAATGGAAAGACAAAGAGAAGAAGAACGCAAGGCCAAAGCCAGGGAGGAGGAATTGGAGCGACAAAGACTGCAGTTGGAGTTGCGTAAGATGAGAGAAGAAGAAGACGTACGATATAAACTGTTAAACACTCGGAATCCTTGCAAGGAACAACTGACTCCTTTGTATAGTCAGCAAAGAAATAGCACCACTACCACCTGCCATGAGAATACCAGTAGCAATGCGGAGCAACAGCAAGATAATAATTGTGGTAAGGAACCAGATGCTCAAAGAGGCACGAATAATAGTGCAATTTTTACAAGAGATGGCGGCGGCAAGCAAGCTACTACCGAACATAAACTTAATCGCGTTTATAATGAATTGAGATGTACCGTCAAGGGATTTGATCAAATACAAGATTTCATTTTGGATGAGAATCTCGAGACAGCTAATGAAAATGGGCGCAGAAATAGTTGTATTTCAAGCGATATAGACCCTACTGATGCAACAAAAAGAAGTACTACTCCTAAACATATTGGACTTAGACGAAGGTCGAGTATTCACGCCCTTTCCGCAATATCGGAACAGTTAGCTCAGCAATCATCTGGCTCAGAACCAGAATTCGATCCAAAGAATAAGTCGAAACGATGCGTAATTAATTCCTCCGAAAATTCTGGCAGCGAAGAGCCCGTGCATCGCACCCCGAAAAGGAGGAGAACAGTGGATAGTGTTGTAAGGACAACCAGTAGAGCAAGTGCTTTACGCATCGCAGATGATGATACGTCGTCCTCCGATGATGATTGCGCAAGTAATATCAGCCGCCAAAACTTCATCACAAAACAACCGATTATTAAGTTGCGTCGCATATCGGAGAATTTCATACGAAAACATACAAAAAGGATTGAAGAAGATGATATACTTCCACAAAATCCTTCGGCGCCCGAACAAAATTTCAAAGTGAAGAAAACTTGCGAAATAGTGAAAAACATTAAGGAACCCGTCCAAAAGACTACAAAAGTTAAAAAACTTAATAATGACTGCCAAATGACCGAACGCAGTACTTCGTTTTGCGCCTTGTGCAAGTCCAAGCCTTCCGATTTGACCAATCATTACATAGGCAGACACAAAACTGAATCATATGTATCCCGCTTGAGTTGGTCAGAACTGGAGGATCTGGCCGTAAATACACCCTTTGCCAAGTTGCAACCGCAAAGTAAAACCTTTCGTTTTCAACGTTATGAGGTGCAATGTCCCTTCTGCGAGGAAATGTTACTCGATCAATTTATCAATCTATACAATCATTATTCAGCTCATACTGGCGAGTATGCGTTTCGATGTTCCCACTGTCACCTCACCAAGCCCTACAAACCCGACATACAATCCCATATCCTGCATTCGAAGACGTGTAGGAATTCCTCAATACAAGTCATGTACCGTTACCCGTCTCAAGCACTTTGCATATATTTGCACTATTGCACAATTTGTAATTTCGTGCAGCTAAATGAAGCCAATGTTTTAAAGCATTTGAGGGAACATCATGATCGTTCCAAGGCTGTAGTCAGCAATGTACAGAAATGCATATTGGCTGCGGTAAGTGATGGGCCTGATACAAATCAAACTATTGAGTCATCATCGCCGCCACCCATACCTCCATCATCAACAATAATACCTCCACATGAAGAATCTGCTGCTGCTGAATGCACTTCCTCCACTTCCTCTTACAGTGTCGACGAAATAAAGAAAACGGAAATAAAAACATCGACAGTTAATGAACTTAAGTTTAAGGTTGATGACGACGACATTCCTGTGAGTAATGAGCCTTGTTTAGAGGATGAGTTCTTCGACGAAGGTAAATATCCATTAGAGCAGCAGTTAAAAGAAGTGCACGAAGGTACTACATACATGACCGTTATTCACACTATAACCGAATCGAAAATACCCAACTTTAAGCCATCTCTAGAGCAAAGACACTTACCAATACAAATAAAAGCGGAGGACACAGACGTAGATAAAACGAATAAAAAATCATCGAATCGAAACGCAGAGCATCCTCCATTGCCAGTTTTAAGAATGGAATCAGTTGTATACGAAAGATATCGCAGCTATCCACCAAATGTGAACTACTTGGGATTGTACAAATGCATGATAGATGATTGCTTTTATTCCACAGACTGTTCTGACGAAATAGTCAAGCATTTAACCGAACATTCCTCATATAATATAAAACACAATGAGTATCTGCAATGTCCGTATTGTATTATAAAGATGGATAAAAAAATTACTCCCGAGCAGCTGATCGAACATGTACGCACACAACACGCACATTTGAATTTTCAATGTTCCATGTGTTGCTATCGAAGTTATACTGCTTCCAACGTCCACCTCCATCAACAAATGCTTCACAACAGTGTGTTGGAGGACTCGTGCAAAATTTATAAATGCTCTAGCATTGAAATAAGCCCACACAACTTCAATTTGGAAAAACAAGTTACAAACTTCGTTTTTAAAATTTTATGCAAAGGTAAGTACTTTTGTTGAATTAAATAACTGAACAACCGTTTGAATTCAGCCAAGCTGCTTGGTCAGAAGTTAGGTTAGGTTAGGTTAGTAGGCTGCTGGTAAGGAAGAGTGAAATTTATAATCCAGCTCACTTGGGTCCAATGCAATGATCCCTTTGTGCTCTGCTACACAATACCGACGAAGGGGGGTGCTTTGATGTTACATTGGGATTAGTATCCACTGAAGCCGGTGTAGTTCACTGTAAAAACTTTCTTCCTATATTTTGCAAATTTTCTGATTAATTTTTCAGTTTCATGTGTAAACAAAAAACAGCTGATTATTTAATTCTTGTCCGAACTTACCCAAAAGAAAAAGTTCGTACAAGTTTGCACAGGAAATGAAAAAAATTACTGTCTCATTCGCTCTCAAAATTGTACAAAAATTGCTGTCAGGAACGCTTTGGGTAACTTTGTACAAGTTCGGACTGTGTTGTTATGCTTCTGGAACAGACCTAAAGTTAGTAAAAACGAATGCCAACCAACAGTTTGAAACCGCTTAGAAAAAAAATTACTGTAGTTTTTAGACAAATTTATATTTTAGTTGTAGTTGAAGTTTGTAAAATGCGAATATTTTATCAAAATCTTTCTCTTTTCATTTCAGTTTGCAATGCAGGTTTCTATTATACGAAACATTTACAACATCATCTTCACAACGTGCACAACGTGAAACTAAATTTTAACATAAATATATACTCTTGCATATATTGCCCGCTCATGGTCCAAAGTAAAAATGAAATCAAAAATCATTTGGCCACAAAGCATCCTGGACAACATGCACTTGTTTTTGACCACAACAAACAAATCGACCCTGGTGCAGAGGTAAGTAAATAAATGACAAATATACTGGAGTATGTACACACACAGAAAAATTTTATATTAAAATCTTCGAAAATAAGGTTAATTTAAAAATGTTAGACAATGATTTTGCTTCATATGTATTTTTGTTTTATGTTAATTCAACATGATTTACAGTAATCTTCAAGGGACGTTTTTCTTTTTGAAATAACTTTATTTCATGCTGATTTAACATTCGAATACTGTTAAAGCAAAATGAAGAATCATATGGAATCAAAGTTATTTAAAGTTGAAACGCCGTGAATTTGAGACTGAAATAACACGAAGAATAAACAATGTTGAACCACAGTTATTTCAAGTTGGAACAACATGAATTTCATTTAATTTAATGTAGATCTTTTTATTTTATTAAATATTTAACTTACGCCACACACAGGCTTTTCACAGGCATCAGGAAGGAAAATGTGTGTCTATTATAGGATGTTTTTTATTGAGGTATAGAACTTTAAGTTGGCATCACTTTTTTAACTGGCGGCCATTTTGTCAGCTGTCAAGTGATTAATATTTAGTTTGGTTTGCCATTTCATCATGAAAAGGTTGACAAAAGAACAACGCTTGCAAATCGTGCAAATTTATTTCGAAAATAATGGTTCAGTTCGCGAAGTTTACCGCAAGCTCCGTCCATTTTATGGTCGACATAATCGTCCATCAGAGCAATTAATTCGGTTAACCGGTCAATTGGCCACCAAGATCGTGTGATTTGACATCATTGGATTATTTTCTTTGGGGATATGTGAAGTCGCTCGTCTACGTCAACAAACCAGAAACGTTAGGGGACTTGGAAGCCAACATTCGTGGCGTTATTGCCAACATACGGCCCCATATGCTCGAAAAAGTGGTTGAAAATTGGACCTGTAGAATTGGCTTTATTCGAGCCAGCCGCGGCGGCCACATGCCCGAAATCATATTTAAACGTTAATGGCATAAAATTATCCTTCCAATAAAACCAAATTGATGGACATTAAAACGATTTTCTTGTGTTTTATTTCAATTCGAAGTTCTATACCTCTAAAAAAACACCCTATATATGTATGTATGTAGTTCGAGCTAGTCCTCTTTACCAGGAGATCCAAAATAGATAGCTTTATACTGCTTAGGATGGGGGGGGGGGGGGGGTAGAGCTGAGACTAGCAGAAGGAACGAAATACCTGGGGGTTTTCCTAGATAGCAAGCTTTCTTGGGAAAGGAGCACGCAGGAAAGGCTAAAGAAAGCTAAAGAAAAGGCTCAATGCCTACTACGCATGCAGGATCTCCATAGAAGGAACTGAGGTCTGAAACCGAATATAGTAAACTGGATTTACACATCGGTTGTCAGACCGTTTATTTCCTATGGTTGTGTGTTATTTTTAATAGGCATTGAAGAAGGAAATTCACAGGAGATTACTTGCTAAGATTCAGAGGTGTACCTGTGTGGGTGTCACAAGTGCTCAGAGGAGCACACCTCAGGCTGCCTTGGACGCCATTCTTCACGGAACGGCGACTATAAGCCTCCTTAGACTCGTTGAAGCAGTTTTGATGAGGACAGGAATAACAGGTCACACATGAATCTTAATCGAGTTCAGTTTTAGTGATCAGGGATCCGTAGCCATTGGATTCACGGACTATAAGGCCGTTGAAATTGATTTTAGTAGAACACCCTCACTGGTAATTCCTAATAGGGACTATTGGGTGAAATCCGATAAGATATATGAGGGTATTGCTGTCTTTACAGAGGGTTCAAAAATGGGAGAAAGCACAGGGGCTGGTGCCTATATCTTGGGAACGAACATTCGTAGTTCTTTCAGACTGCCGAATGAATGCAGCGTTTTCCAAGCTGAGATCTTGGCGATCCTCAGGGCCACGGATTGAAGGCTGAGAAGGTAACCTCCTACGTCGACGGCCAGGCAGCGCTAAAAGCTTTGAAGGGACACAATGTCAAATCGAAACTTGTTAGTGACTGTAGGAGAGTCCTCAACTTGCTTATAAACAGACTATGTTGGGTTCCTGGCCACAGCAGTGTTGAGGGAAGTGAAATTGCCAATGAGCTGGCAAAAATAGGGTCGGCTTTAGATGAGGAAATGTGTGACAGATCGGTGGAAATACATATAGGTCATTACTACAGGGAACTCAGTAATTGGGTAGAGAGCAGGACCAACAGTTCATGGCGAAGTAGGAAAGATTGTAGAGTCTCGAAGACTATGTGGCCAAAACTTGACTCAGGAAGATCTGCTACTGGATATGAATAGGTAGACGATGCGAGTCGTGCAGAGCAAGAACAAGCACTTGTAAAACTGGCACTCCAGATTTCTGTAGGCTGTGCGGATATGAAGAGGAACCAGAAACAATTGAATATATTATCTGCCGATGACTGAGCAGACGTTTCTGCGAGATCATTAGTGATATTTGGAAGTGTAAACTGGATGATATCAGGGACTTCATCATGGAAATTCAGTGGGTTAATGACGGATAATAGGGGCACTTCTGGGTACAAATGGGGGTTAAATATTACTATTAACGGGCAATAGAAGGGAATCACAATGGACCCAAGGAAATGGAGTTCTTCCTAACCTAAACTAACCATTGTATGTAATTTTCACTCATAAATATTCTTTAGGTACACACTAAATAAAAGCCATCATGAATTAAGTTTTAATTCAACGTGATTTAATTGATCATTTAACATAAAAACTTATTTGAAATTAAAGTTATAGTTAAAAAAAACTGAAGGGTTCGAACCTGCGTTCCTCCAACTATATATAAGACTGGTACACTGCCTTCTACCCACTAGCAAAGGAAGTCTTCGCTGGAAATGCGAAGTTTGTCGCCTATTTACGAACATCAAAACAAACAACAAAACAAGAACAAGCCACACACGCCTGAGCAGTGCACAACAGTGCATTGCAGCTATGCACAAACAAATTATGTATTTCCAATAAATTTAATATGATTTCCAATCAAAATGTTTGCATGTTAATTTTACATTGATATCGTATTTTTTCAGTGTGTACATAAATATGTATACTTTAATATGAATGTTAACTTTTTAAACTTTAAAAAATATGTATGTATATATTTTTAGGATACCAGAAGTATTAACCATGTTGTTGATATATCTGAATCGGTGCAATGGACTGAAGTTCCACCAACTGTACGTGCTGACACTCAAGAGGAGAAGCATGCACTTCAAGATGTTAAGCCAGACTTAAAAGAATTAGTGAGCATGAATGAAGAAACTGTTAAAGTTCGATTGCAAAAATTGACCGCTCATACAGGTGTACCACCAGATTGCCTTTACCGCTGCCCCGAAGAAATATGCGGTGGCTTCTTTTCCGATTTCGACCTGTGGCTTAGGCACATGAAAGAGCGACATTATGTCTTGGAATGTAAATGCCCGCACTGTCCAACCACAACATTACTGCTGCCTCTACAACAATTTGCATTGCATTTCGAACTTCATCGAAGGCATACGTTTATTTGCTTTTACTGTTCGGCAACATTTTCCACCGAAACCTTGCTTACATATCACGCGGGCGAGAAGCATAGTTGTTTTAAATCAATGCGATTGGAAAAAATACGCTTTAATTTCAGCTATTCGTACAACATTATCATACAAAGCGATTTATTTCAGGAGCGCGAAAAATTTCTTGCTGAACTTCTGCTCATTACGGATAATCGTTTGAAAGAATTGGAAAATAAAAGAATGACAAATTTAAAACAACAGTGGAAAGTTAAGCATAATAATCCATGGATAGATGATTATTTGCAAATGTTTTCGAAACGTAAACTTGCTTTGCGCTGCTTGGTAAAGGATTGCGATTTTCGAACTTTCAAAGAAGAAAATCTCTATCGCCACTTAAGCACATTGCATACAATCACTGGTACACAATTCAAATGTTCCAAATGTGATTATCAGGTGGAAAAATGCAATAACTTAGATGAGCTCTTTAATCACATAAAATTGCACAATGAATACATTTTTATATGCGTAGCGTGTTCAGAAATAACCTCAAGTCGTCCAAGAATGTCCACTCATATAGCAGCAAAACACTCGGCCCGCGATGTGCCAGTAATACACCTTTTCCGCAGTAACGAACAAATGTTTATTAAAATATATATAGTATTTTCCGATAACCACATCTCATTTTCTACAATGAAAAATTGTTTCTGTTGCTCTGAGCAGAATATGGGAGGCGATGTGTTCAGTTTGCATTTGAAACACTATCATAAATTGTCATTAAATTACTATTGTGAAAAGTGCACTAATTTTTCATTCAAGTCACTGAAGGAAGTGCGGCCACATTTCGAACAGTTTCACGCCTCCAAAACGTTTAAAATATGTTGTGAATTGGCCGGACATGATCATTTGAATGTAATATCGCTTAATGATTTTCAAGTTCAAATTTCGACGACGGATTCCGTTTCGCGGCATGTTAAATATGAACCTCAGGAGGGGCCGGATAGTGACGTCATTTTAATTGAAGATAACGATGTCGAAATTGAACATTTTGTAAGAGAAGAGCAGCCCAAACAAGTTAAAGTACCGCAATTGAAATGTGCGTCATTGAATAAACTTATAGATCCAACTGCGTGCCCTTGGGCAATACCAGCCATGCAGTCAACAGCACCACTGCTTCCGTCACCACAGCTTTCGCTAATAAATCCAAATTTAAACCAATTCACTGCGACTGCTACTGTGGCCCAAAGTCGTCCACAGCTTCCGGTAATGGATCCAAATCTAAACCAGTTCGCTTCGACTGCTGCCATTGGCCAAAATCGGCCCCACCTTTCGCTAATGAATAAAAATTTCAACCAACTCATTTCGACCGCTGCTGTGGACCAAACTATGCCCCGGCCTCCGGTAATGAATCCAAACCTAAACCAGTTCTCTTCGACTGCTGCTGTGGGCCAAAATCAGCCCCAACTTCCAATAATGAATCAAAATTCAAACCAATTCACTTCGACTACTGCTGTGGGCCAAACTCAACACCAACTTCCGATAATGAATCCAAATCTAAACCAGTTCACCTCTGCTGCTGCTATGGGCCAAAATCAGCCCCACCTTCCTATAATTAATCAAAATTCAAATCAATTCAATTCGACGGCTGCTGTGGGCCAAAATCAACCCCAACTTCCAATAATGAATCAAAATTCAAACCAATTCACTTCGACTGCTGCTGTGGGCCAAACTCAACAACAACTTCCGGTAATGAATCCAAATGTAAACCAGTTCACTTCGACTGCTGCTATGGGCCAAAATCAGCCCCACCTTCCAATAATGAACCAAACTCTAAACCAGTTCACTTCGACTGCTGATGTGGGCCAAACTCAGCCCCAGGTTCCGGGAATGAGTCGAACGTTAGCCAATTCAGTTCGACAAATGATGTGGGCCAAACCTGGCCCCAGCTTTCAGTAATGAATCGAAATTTTAACCAATACTCATCAACTATTGCTCTTAACCAAAATTATATGAACACTATAAGTTAAATCCCACAAACACATGCTTATCCGTGAATATTTCTTCTATCCCCTCGAGCTCAATTGCTGCTCTATCCGCCATGCGCAGTTTCTCACACATAGCTTACACTAATACAATTCATATAATATTCAGAAAAAAATTTATGTAGAAAGCTATGCTCTGCATGTACCAGTCGAAGTCCAATACTCCCACCACTAATATATCTTGCTAGTTCCACCACTAAACTTTATTACTATATGGATTCAAAGTCCAACAAATAATTATTAAACCCAGTGGGCACTCGTTAACATTTTCCGCGTTAAGGGCGGTAACGTTAAATTTTATTTTAACAAATTATTTTTATACTTACGTATGTATTATGTTGCTTTTATTTTTAGTTTTAATTAATTATAATAATGTTTCAAAAATTTTGAAATATTTACGCTGTATTTTATTTTATATCGAAAATATATGAATATTTTGAAATCAATTTGAAAGATAATAATTGTAGTTGGTTTATTTCGACTTTTTTTGTAATAGATTAAAGAACACCGCAACATGTTTTCTTAAGTCTAGGATCAAAATGTCGTAGACGAAATATGCCTACCACGATAACCCTGCGTCTCCACGAGCCATCAACTTGGGCATGACATGAACATGACGCCGGCAGAGCAACTGTCAAAAATTCATCAACTTCTTTGTTGTGGTGAACACGGGCCATGCCCATGTTCAGGCATATCAAAGTATTTTGCGGTAGCGCAATGGAGATAGAATATTTACCAATTTTGTTCTGTCTCTTTTCTTTCTATTGCAAATGGTTGCGGCGGCAAATCTCATGGCGAACATTGTTGCTCAGACATATGTCAGGGCATCCATGTCTGAGCACGGACGAAACAGGGACATGAGCGGTCTCCGACATGATGCCCATACCAAGTTCATGGCTAGTGGAGACCGCTAGTAAGGACTAATAAGTTATTATCCGTGATTCCCAATGATTCACATTTTAACAAGATATATGCAACATTTTTCCTTTAATCTAGTCCAAAATCGTCAAAGTGGAAATACGACCGACACGCAATTAATGCCCAACTATATGTGAATAAAAAGGCCTGGCTGTAAAGTATCAAAAATCAAGGGCATTCTAAAACTTCTGATTTAGTTATAAAATTATTCGATGAGACTATATAAACTGGAAGTTATATTGCGCATGAATTTGAGTTTAGTGGTCGAAGTCCAAATACGCCAAACACGATAAGGCCCATTAACAATAGTCTTGTGAATATGAATCATGCATTAGCAACTTTAATTTTTTTAATGTTAAGTGCTAGATAAATATGCATTTTTCAAAAAAGCAAAATTATGCCGTTTGGTTCGTAATCATGCAGATCTCTGATACGGACGCCATCGAGAAAATAGTCAAAAGCGACTCCCACCTGTGTTGTGGCCTTCTTCCAAAATCCAAGTAGATAAATAAATAAGACGGCTCTTATCATTGGCATCGGTAATCAAAATTTCTTTGTTAATTACCTTCAAATCACAAAGTACAGTGTCATTGTGCTCCATATTGTGAAACATCAGCTGTGCCAATACCGCCATCGGCAAAATAAATTCGTGTGGTGAATAATTTCTATTTAAGCTCTCATTATATGGCAGCACGGTTCAAGTTTTCAGTCAGGCAACTCATAATACTTCTAATGTCAAATTAGCGACGTGATGTTTTTACTACGACTTTGACTTAAAACCAAAAAAAAAACATCTTAACTTGGATTCTGATAAATTCCTACGGAAATGAAGTAAAAAGTGAGATTTTAAAGAATATTTTTAAATACTATAGCCAATAATATTACAGATGTTTTACAAATTGAATGTATTTAATCAATTGCAAAGTGATAAATATATTTTCAGCAGTAATGAAATGTGTGGTGTTAAAGTTATAAAAATCTGCGTAGTGATTTGTGAAAATTATTAGTGTTCTTTAGAAGGGAGGAGCAATTAGCAGTTGAAGTGATATTGTGGTAACAAAGAACATAAAATTCAACAAGATATAAGGAAACTTGAAACCGTAAAGCCTAGCTAAAATCCGCGAAAAAAGAGTTCGTTTAAATAATAGCGATAGCGATTACGATTACATGAAAAAAGTATGTGTATAAAATGAATTAATCCTGACAACGGAAAAAAATTCGAGATACATTGAAGGTTAAGGCAAACACTTACATAGATATTTTAGTCAAGAGCTGATTCATCAGCAGTTTTGTTTTTTGCGGTTTCAAAGCCAATATAAACAAGAAGAACTTGTTTTCTACCATACGATTTGTGAAGTGTTCCTTTATTGCCCAGCTATAGTTTTTTCTTTCAAATTCTATTATTAATTATTGTCAAGGACACCATTATGAAAAATAGTGGAAATGACAAATATCCGTTTAGTACAGAGAACAAGCAAGCAATAAAAGAATTGTAAAATGTGTATTTATGTTTCTGTCGTCTTATTGTTGTAGTTGCCATGGAAGAGAAACGTATAGCCGATTATTTTGTTGTGGCCGGTATGCCAGAAAAGCCAAAATTACTGCAAGAAAGTAATTTCAAAGATTCCAGCCATTTAAGAGCTGCCAACTCAATTGATCCCATCACAGACATTGGAGTCTTCTTTCCTCTCTTGGGTGAAGAAACACCAGATGATTATATTGTATTAGATAGTACGCCTACTGGATTACCTGCAAATTTAAATTTTGGTTCTCTAAGATCAACTGAATGCTATATTTATTACAGACGTGGCAAGGATCGCCCACCATTGGTAGATATTGGTAATTATGGTTTTTAAAAGCCTTCATGGATTTATGTAAAAGTATTTAGCATGTCTACTTACATGCCTACATGTGTATGTCGTGATGCTTTCTTGCAGGTGTGCTGTACGAGGGCCATGAACGCATTATGTCTGATGCTGAAATAGTGACCGAAACACCAGGCGGACGTCTTGCCAATGTTAATAATTCCTCGGCGAAAACTTTTTTAACTTATCGTCGCGCTCAAGCTGACATGCCTTGCAATGAGTTAGTAGTGACAGATCTCTGTGTGATTGTTAGCAGTAAAGGAGAAAAACCACCACATGCCTTTTGTTTAATCTATAAGTCTTTGAATAAAGCCTTGACTGGTAGCGATGTATATTTATGCTACAAAAAATCTATGTACCGTCCAAAACACATTAGTTACCAACCGGAGATTTTATTACGCTATCCCACAATTGATCATAATGATTTTCCATTAAATTTATGTCCCAGTGTGCCGTTATTTTGCTTACCAATGGGAGCTTCGTTGGAAGCTTGGCCTAATGTAGGCAAAAATAAGAAACGTAAGCCCACAGCTCCTGTATTCAGTACCTTTGTTCTCACCGTAAATGATGGCACGTACAAAGTTTATGGTTCAGCCTTAACTTTTTATGAAGATTTTGAGTAAGCTATTTAACAAAGTAAAACACAAAAACAAAATATCCAAGTTGTTTATTTTAGTGAGTCTCAATTATCTGAACAACAATGTGAATTGCTCGGTTGGAATGAGGAATTTGCTCAAAGCCATTCGTTGCATATCATAAAAGCCATTTGTTTATTGTCACATTATCCCTTTGGTGATACATTCGATAAATGGCTGAAATATTTACACGTAAGTAAAATGATAAATCTTATAACTAATGAACACTTTCTAGATTGTGGGCTTGCAATTGTGTGTGTGTGTTTTTATATTTTATTTAAAGCGTTTAGCCGTATATGGTGTAGATTTACCCATACCTATTGAACGTTATATAACACAGTTATTGGATGAAGTGCCGTTCCCAGCTCCTAGCATACATTTACAAGTAAATATGAAAAGATAAGTTAAAGATTTTTTCTTGCGTTTTAAATAAATA
Organism: Nowickia ferox; assembly: GCA_936439885.1. Lineage (NCBI taxonomy): Eukaryota > Metazoa > Arthropoda > Insecta > Diptera > Tachinidae > Nowickia > Nowickia ferox. Next base: position 105,800,874 of record OW387025.1, read on the forward strand.
TTTTAAATAGCTTTCCAGTGAGTCAAATGATCGTATTTTACTTACTCAACCCGAAGATTCGCCTATGCCACGCAGTGGTGCTGGATTTTACATGCTTTTGCAAAATTTAGGCACTGAAAACTGTTTGCATGTTTTACTGTTGGCCTTAACTGAACAGAAAATACTCATACATTCTTTGAGGTAAAGTAAAAAAAATTAAATTAATATCTATTAAATTATTTCTTTAAAATGTTGAGCATAATATCAAATTAGGCCGGCAACTCTGACTGCCGTAGCTGAAGCAATAGTAACTTTATTATTCCCGTTTAAATGGCAATGCCCTTACATTCCTTTGTGTCCTCTGGGATTAGCTGAAGTCCTGCATGCTCCAGTTCCTTATTTAATTGGTGTAGATTCCAGATTCTTCGATTTATATGAACCGCCTACGGATGTTACTTGCATAGATTTAGATACAAATACTATAAGCGTAAGTTGTTTCGATAAAATACTGTCATACCTTTGATGTAAACGAAGTTTTTTGCAGCTTTGTGAGTCGCAAAAACACTTGCTTGTAAAATTATTACCGAAAAGGGCTGCACGTATTTTGAGACAAACTCTTTCGGAGATAGAGCAAACGAAACCGATGAACACAGACTGCAACAATAGTTTAGATCGAGATTTACGAAAACGTAAACGTGAGGTCAGTCTTTACTTGTAAATACAATTCGCTCATTTACTCAAACAAAGTCATAACTCAAAAAAAAAACAGTTTGCCAGAAAACGAGTTTGAAGTTTTTAATTTAAATACATACAATTTAATGGGGAAAAGAACATTTTCTTTCTCTCTCAAGAGTTGAGTAAACAAGATGAAATTTGTACACAATATGAAGAACGATATGAGGATTAATTCTGCATGACTAACTCAAAAATTCCATTTTTTGAGTTATGACGTTCTTTGAGTAAATGATCAGTGTATAATTCTTAATTTTAATATTCTCTCTTTCTCGTATAACGTTTAGCTGCATTTGGAGCAGCGCATTCAGGAGGCATTTTTATTATTTATGGCCTCAATTTTGCGTGGTTACCGTGATTATTTGGTACCCATTTCTAAGGCCCCCTCTGTAGGTGCCACCGACCCCAGTGCCTTGTTTCAACTAAAAGCTTTTCTACGTTCTCGGGATAAGGTAGAGCTTAATACTTTGTCTTTTCCTCATTTTGCTGAATTTCAATAATTAAATTTTATGCTTTATTTTAAGGCTTATCATAAATTTTTTGAATTATTAATGAAAACACAAATGTTTATACGTTTTATTGAGGAAAGATCATTTGTATCAGATGGCGATCACGGCTTAACCTTCTTCGATGAGTGTGCGGAAAAGGTGGGATCTTATGATGAAACTCCAACTGAAGTTCGTTTGGTTGATTGGGAAATTGGCCAGAACAGTGAGCGCACTAAGTATATATTTCCACCCGATAGTATTGGACCCGCCAAAGGTATCTTTTCTTTCACTTTTCTTACTCCAAATATTCTTTTCAAATTCTCTCTACTGTGACATCAAATATTTTCAGATCATAATACTCCCGAAACCTTTTACAACTATGATAGTTTTACTTTGACTCCCAGCCTTTTGAAATCATCGAAAAAGACCGCATTGACGAGCTTAATACAACAAATAAATGGTTCTCTAGCACCCGGCTCTCCCATTGCCCGACGAACAAAGCATGAAATAAAATTGTCACAAAAAATGGCCAGGCGTTGCCAAAGCCGTCCAGAATTGTGGTCTAAATACTTACTGGCGACTTGCTATTCAATATATTTCTTAATTTTACCGTCCATGGTGTTGGATACGCGCAGAGCTGGCAAAGAGCATGACATACTGAGAGCGGCCTATGATATGCTGGTGAAAGCCAATAATATAAAAATCAATTGTGATGAATTCTGTTATCGCATTATGATGCAACTATGTGGCACATACAATATGCCAGTTTTGGCTGTACGCCTGCATTATCTTATGAAGAGATCGGGTGTGCAACCGAACGCTTTGACCTACGGTTTCTATAATCGTTGCGTTTTGGAATCTGAATGGCCCAGCGATAGTACTACGTTAAGTCAATTGCGTTGGAGTCGTATTAAAAATGTGGTATTGGGTGCTGCTCATTTTAAAAAGGCTGGCAAATTAAGAGCTTCTAAGAAGCCGTTGTCAGCTTCATATGACAATAATTTAAGTACTTTAGAAACTGTGGACGGCACTTCGCGCACCAGCTTAGAATCATCCAATTCTTCACAGCTTGTAGTAGCAGCTGGAGCTGGAGCTGCAGGCGATGGTTATGGTGTGAATATTTTAGACTTTTCAGCATTCGACAAGTTGCGCACAAAATTGGGCAGCATTGTAAAGCAATCTATCGGCTCTCAAGATGCCACAGATGATGTCATTTCAAGTGCTGGTCTATTAATTTCCGGAGACTCGAAAATGCCGTCTGTGACCACAACATCGAATGTACCGCCAGCCAGTCCACAGCCAACCGCCAATGACTTGACCAAAAGACAGCTTTCAAATCGTGAAAGTTTCGGTGGTGATGCGGAACTCTTGAATAAATTACAAAGACAACATACTCTAACAGAAATGAATAATAAAAAAATTATGAACATTGGTGATGAATATGATGAAGATTTAACGAATAAGAATGATTTCAATGAATTGTTGGCTAGTTCGCAAGAGGAATTAGACGATGAAAATATACAGGAAACTGAAGACGAGGAAGATGATGAACATCTCTTGTCTAGAGAAATACAAAGTCCGACTAAGTAAGCCGATTATGAAAATCAAGTATAATGTTATTGTTTAATGAAATCTTAAAATTTATAATTTAGATTATCTCCCAGAACGCCAGTTACTCAAAATGATCCTTTAGGTGCTTTAAATGAAGAAGAAGCTCCTGCTGCTGCTGCTGCAACAAATGAAGAGCAGTCCGCTTGCATCTCGTCTAGTTTCAATAACAGCTCTTTATATAGTGATAAACCTATACTGTTTAAGGGCCAGCGTAGCGCCACTTTTGATGAATCTACTCAACTGAATAAAAATATGCAACGTTCGGAGACAATGCCGGGCTCAAGCGTGGCCTCAAGTTTGGCTAATTTAGGCTCATCGTTTAAACTAAATTTCGGGTGAGTTCATAAACAAATAAACTTGTTGGAAAAGTTTTTTTTTTATCATTAGTATATAAAAATATTATTTAAAAAGTGATAAGACCCTAAAAAAGTACTGCTTTGCTGAAGTCACTTGCGTCACGCTGTTAATATGTAGAACCTAATCATACGTCGTAGTTGGCTACGCTTAGGTTCGTTCTTCTTTTTCAAAACATAGTTAAACATTTTATTTTCTGTGGCAGAGAAAGTTATCTTCTTTTTTTAGATTAATTTGAGACTGTAGAGAAACCAGATAATTTATTTGTTATAACTAAGTTAATTCTTGTTTTACAAATATACAAGCACATTTAAATTAATTTATACAAATTCAAATACAGACCCTAAGAAGACTAGTTTTGATTGCACTATGCGACAAATGAAGACTTTTGGAAAAACACGCCGACTGGACAGTATAGTTTCTATAGTGCTACCAAAGGCTAGTAAAACCCTATACTCCGTTTTGGTGAATTCGGTGACCAATTTTTATTTATGGCCCCAGTAGGGCCTCAAAAAATGGCGTCATCATACATTTGGCCAACCTAATGTAACTAAGAGTTCTCCAAACAAATCTTAATAACATTTTACGCCAAAAAAATTTTTTTGCAGGAGAGACAAAATATTGTTTATATACAAAGCTTAAGAAATTAGCCTAATACATTAAGTTTCTTGGACATATAGAGCTTCAAATTAAAATAAATATTTCTGTTTCGAACGGTATTAAAATGTCATATGTTATGAAAAGTGGATTTAGCAGGTTTACACTCAAAGCCGAAGATGTAAAAAACAACAACAGTTATTCATTGCTTTTGCAAGAATAGAGTGTTGCCACACAAGCATTTTTGTCTGGGTGCAGTCAAGTTAATAATTGGTGTTTTTTTTTTGACTTGTTACAATTAAGTTTAGTATATAATTAATTTCATTTATTATTGAATAAATGAAATGAAAGATTTGTTAATGCAATAATAATCCCAAATTATTATTTTACTTATTATTATTAAAAATTCATAAATTTTGTCACTTTTTTCAGTATAACTTGTATTGATATGTGCACAAAAGTTGTTGAGCTTTACAGTCCCTGTAGGTTATTCTGAAAAAAGTAAAAAAAAAAAAATTTTTCCTTTACTTATGCAAAAAAGAAGTGCATATACGCATATGTTTTTCCCAGAGTACTACTTCTGCAACTTTTTTCCTGAACAATTCATGCCAATTTTTTTTATATAAATTTTGAACAAATACCAACCAGGCTTAAGACTCAATTTGTTGCCATTACATTATTATTTTGATTTTATTTTATTATATTATTTAATTTACTATTATTTGTTTAATTTATTTACAACTCTGCTAAAAATTTTTGTTGTATTGTTCACAAATGTTTCATTATTATTTTTTTTAAACCAAAAATTGTAAAATGTTTTCGTAGACGTTTTTCACCTGCACGCTTGTCCTTTAAGAAAGACTTGAAATTGCCCACCAATATAATAGAAAATATAAGCTACATGAGGTAAGTGTTGCATTTTTAAAAAAACATTGTGGCCATTTAGAAAAATGTTTTAAAGTGTGGCCACAGTGCAGCTTATGTTACCGTTATAATTTTTGTTGGTTAAAACTAAAAATATGGTGAAGGTGAAAAAAGGTGGTGGGTGGTAGAAAACACGTAAACCTTAAAAAATCTCTCCAAAGTAAAGTTGTACAATTTTGTTTACTTTATTTTATTTTTAACTTTTGTTTATATTTTTATTTAATTAATATGTAACTAATAATGTTTTAATAGTTTATTTATGTATATTTAGTTTTCTAAAATCGCTTAATTCATTATACAACATAGATACTTGTTTATTTCATTTTAAATTTCTTTTGACAAAATAAACAAAGAAGACGAAGAAGAAAACTCTAACCTCAATTTTGTATATTTTATAAAGAAGTTTTATGATTTTAAGGTGTTAGCTTTCCCTTTAATTTCTTGCACTTTATAAACTTGCAAATAATGTTAAAGTTTTCTTTAATTATTTGTATACTTTTCAAGTTGTTTCTAATTCTCATATTTTCAATTTACCTCTTTTGTGCCGTAGTCCCAATTTTAGCGGTAAGAAATCGAATGAAATAATTCAGGGAAGTTTGAGTAGCATTAAACATGCTGCAACTTCTATAACTCGTAAATTTGATGAAATTAAAGGCGCAATATCGGCGAACACAACACCAGTTAAATCTTCATTATCTATACAAGGCTACAGCGACAACGGTGTCGCCGAAGAAGACATGATTGCTCATGAGGATGGTACATTGAAAATTCGACGTGTTTCTAGTGATTTAGAACATCCTTGGAGTCGTTTAAGCGAGTCGCGTAAATCGAGTTACAATAATTTGGTGCCCCTGGGAGAAAATACCTCGACCATGAATTTAAGTTCAGCATTATTAGCTCTGCCAGAAAATCTATATGCCACACCACAAGATGTAAGAAAGATGTCTTGTTTTTTTTCAGATAATTTATATTTTAGTGATTGTTCTTTTATTCCGAAGAATATGGACGACACAACGGATTATGATGTTTTAATACAAATGACCTCTTGCTCTCAATGCCACAATTGTTCCGTTTTACTTTACGATGAGGAAATCATGTCTGGTTGGTCGGCAGAGGATTCCAATTTGAATACTACATGTTATGCTTGCAATAAGTTAACAGTACCCTTTCTTAGTGTGCGCTTTAATGTTAACGGCACACAAAATGGCAACAAGAAGCCACAAATGGAAAACCTCACCATACCCTATTTGAATCCGTTGGTCTTGCGCAAAGAACTGGAAAACATTTTAACGCAAGAGGGAGATTTGTCTCTTATAAAGCAAAATTTTGTGGAAGAACATCCCATTATATATTGGAATTTATTATGGATAATGGAACGTATAGAGAGCAAAACTCATTTGCCTGATCTCTGTTCACCCACCATTGTAAGTAAAGAAAAAAATATTCGTTTTTTTTTTAATGTTTAAAATTTATTATTTACTTATTTTAGGATGATTTCAATTGTGATCCATTGAGCAAAATGAAACATGTTAAAATTCAATGCTTGTGGGATAATTTACAGCTGCATAGCGAGGCAGGCTTACCGATGTACATTCTTTACAAACAAAATCAGCCCACAAGTCCACTACTCAAGGCTTTGTTAACAGATCAAGCCCAACTTAACAAAAGGTAAGTTTTTATGATGTGATAACTAGCTCGAAAATAATTAATATTCATTTGAAATATTATTGCGCAATATTCGTTTACAATATTAGTGTGCAATATTTGCGATTGTACAATATTTTTAATTATTTGATTATGTTAAAACAAAGTTCCCATAAACATTTTGACTAAAGCACACTTGAACGTATCACGAAAAAATAATTTTACAATTTTTGTTGAGTTATGAAATAATACCAATAAAGTACTCAATAATATTGTATAGTCTATGTGTAGTATGTATGTATCTTCATGTGACAGAACAAAACAGGACCTTACTGTTCTAGTTCTGCGTAAACTGGCAGTAATATTTTTCATCTGATCTTCGCCGAGCATTCTCAGGAATTGCATTAAAGATAAAAAAAATATGCATTTTTTCAATTGGCAGTGTCCTAGACAGCGAAATATGGACGCAAACTGCGGCATTCGTTGTCCGGTTGTACGCCGGAATTCACGGTGTGCTATTGTAGACTTTTTACATCTTGTAGCTTTGATAAATCTTGGTAAATTTTAAACACCATATTTATATATAATTAGTACAGTCGTGTGGAAAAGAGGTGATACTAAAAGTTATACTAGATGTAATTGAAAAAAAGGAGAAAAAGATACATATAAATACTCTCAGATAGTCTATCTTTCTTTTGGGAATCGAATAATAAACTTTTACCCCTTTTAGACACGCAAAGTTTACTTTGCAAAGTCTTAATTCAGCTGGGAGAAAGACAGAAACAGATAGTATTCATCACTCTATCTTTTACAAAGGGGTAAAAGGGATAATTCTTTAAAATACAGAAGAAAACATGTTCTAATTATATAGGGTGGCGCATAAGTAACGTTAATTGAATGCGTTCTTGTGCATCATTTGGTTTTAACTCGTGAACCAATTGCATCTTATATGGGAAAAGATGTAACATATGTAAAATTCTTTGCAAAGACCGCCTAGACATCCCTAACTGCTGAGAACGTCGCCTGGTGGAAGTTTCGGGGTTTTCCTCAATACTTGCTTGCACTCGAGCAATGCTCACTTCATTTCGAACTGCACGAGGTCTTCCAGCACGCGGAAGATCACAGACAGCCCCTTGTTGCCCAAAACGCTGAACCAATCGGTAAATTGTTGGAGCGCTAGGAGCATTTCGAACATGAAAGAAATTTCGATATGATCTTTGTGTCTGAATAATCGAATGCTGACTTTCAAAGTAAAATTGAACAACTTTGGTTCTTTGTTCTGTGCTAAGCCTTTCCATCATAAATTTCCCAAGTATTATTTAGTTAATTCTGTAAAGAGACGAAAAAAAAGACTTAAATTAAAAAATGTATTCACTGATCAAATCTTAACGTTACTTATGCGCCACCCTATATAATACATATACATAGTATTAAAACAGCTAAATCACACATTAACCATACAAATTTTTCAACAATAAAATATTTTATCTTCATGAATATTCTTTTACAGCGTCATTCAGCAAATCGTGTCAGCCATACGATGCAATGATCTTCTAATGCCCGTTAAAAAACTGGCTAACGAACGTTATAAACTCAAGAATAGTGGTGTCGATCGCTCCCATTCTATCTATCGCGATATATTGTTTTTAGCAATAACTGCTATCGGTCGTTCAAATGTCGATTTGGCCACATTTCATCGTGAATATGCTGCAGTATTTGACAAGGTAACAGAAAAGGAATGCAAAATGTATTATCGCAATCAGGATTTGCCACCATCAGCAGCCACCATATTTTGTCGGGCCTACTTTAAACCCCTACTTTTGCTTCCCTGACGCGAAGAGAACTTTATGCAGCAACAGTTCCACAGAGATCAAATGAAAAATAATACGTAATAATAATCATATTAATACTAAGAAGCGAAGAATGAAAGGAAAAAGACATACATACATACGAGTACATGCAACGGAGTTGAACAATACACAACTTGGTAAATATTGTTAAACAAAAGAAGGCAATCATCAATGATACTTAAATTGTAAAAGGAATTTTATAAACTAGTTTAATAAGACGAAGAAATAATTAATAATAATTTTCTGTTAATAGAGAGTAGGAATAGATTTTTCGTAAACATTTTATTAGGACAAAAAAAAAACGAAGCACATGACTATTTAGGTATTTAACAAATTACTACATTATTGTTTTCCTGTTTACTTAATTTTCTTTTTAATATAAAATCCAGACGTAGATCATTTATGAACGTTTTGAAGTCGTTTTTATCTGCATGTTTCGGCTCAAGTCAGATTTATAAAGTCTGCTGGTGTTATTGTACTTATCACTTTTATAATTTTTGTATTTTCTGGAGTTAATTTATAATTTTGCAAATAATCCTCATTCAAAACGTTCGGAATTATCGTACATATATTATTTTTCTTTATTATAAATATTTATTTAATAAATTTGTATTGAAATTTTTTTTGGGCATTAAAATAAATAAACTTGGCAAAAATATGTTTCGTGTGACGTTTATAATTTATAAAAATAAGGTTATGTCGTAAAGCAGCTCTGGGCGAGTCAACATCAAGCGTCGTTGGCAATTATCTCTTAAGTGCAACCAGGCCACTGTTGTTTATTGGCCTTCGAGAGTTTTGCGTCTCACTCGCACTGGTTGACTGATCTGCCACGGATAACCGTATATTCTTGCGGTTCTTTTGTGGAATTTCTATAACAACCACGTTGCTACTTCCTATGTGAAGGCATAGGTCGTGTACAGTCAGTCACAAAGCCTTTTTAAAAAAACTGTTAATAACATCTTGTTCATATGGTCTAGCTACCCCGCCCATATTTGTGCAACAATACTTTGCAAATTTACTTTGTAAAGTATTTCTTAAATAAATAAATAAATAAGGTTATGTTTATAACTTCAAAAAAAAAAGTAGTTGCAAAAACTAGTGTAATAGATAAACTCCCAATTTCAATACAAATTGACGATCGAGCGTAATCCGTCGATATCGTGGGCCAGGCCGCTAATTTAAATTTTATAATTTAATTTTCTGCAAAATACATATGTATGTATGTTTTAAACACTCCTTTGAGTATTGTCTGTCAAACAACTATAAATGCGTACAGTTAAAAATAAAAACCATACTCATACGCAAACACATCCATCAAGTTTAAACTGAATACGTTTTTTAAATTACGCAGCTCAAGCGACTATAATTAAAACTTATTAATACTCTGAGTACTTATTCGGTTACACATGTGTATGTATATAGAGGAGTATTTTATTTGCACACACTTCAAGCATCAATGCTGGCAGAAAATAGAATTGCTAAAACGCTAAAATGGCAACGCTTTTGTACTGATATTAGCACAGGGATGGAAAATGCAATTTAACAAATACTGTAACATATCTTTAATCTGGGATCAACATGTAGTAGTTTTTTTCTCTCCATAATAGAAATATCAGAAAGCCTAGTAACAAGGTCTATTAAATAAGCTCTATGCAAGTGCTCAGGTGATTAATTTTTATTCATGTGTTTATTGTTAAAATTTTCTAAATTCTGTCCACTAATTTTTCTTAATATTTTTGTTGTCGGTTTATTGACATCTAAAAAGTATTTTACACCAAAAAAAAATGTTTTAAAAATATACATACATACTTTGCTTTGAATAGTAATAATTTATTTCATTTCAAAAGCATATACAAATCATAAAGAAAACTCTTTAAAATGAGACGCGTCTGGTTTATTTACAAAATTATCGAGTCAGTATTGGGCTTGTGTTGTTTGGGATATCATGCACGCGGTTTCTTAAATGTCGATTTCATTCAGGATCACTATGTATACGTGGGCATTTTTGCGGGCTTCTCATTAATGTCTATGTTCGGTTGCCTTAGCATATGCCTTAAAGAACCAGTATCATCATTGCGTGAAGGCTTTTTGAGTATAACTGCTGCTGTAGCGTTTATTTTGGTATCTTTGAACAGTATGTATCATGCTGAGAAGAATTTTTATTTAATGTATCTGTCAGCAGACGTAAGAGATGAAATTGAAGGCAATTATCGTGAAGAAGTTGATCTTACGCAGGAACCACACCCGTTTTTTAAATACTCAAAGGCTCAAAGTGTAGCGGCTTTAATTTGTGGTTCCCTCTATTTATTACATGCAATTTTAGCATTCGACTTGGCAATGATCGAAGTTGAAACAATTGCAGAAGTTAGCGATGATGATGATGATAGTGATGCCGAGGAAAGTGACAAACGTTTGCCATTTTATGTTTTTGGCAAGAAAGTTCATTTTTGGTTAAATAAGTTTGAATGGTTCAATATGCTGGCTGATGAAAAATACATTGTCAAGGGCGAGGAGTTATTAGAAGTACATTTGGCAGAAACTTAAATCGCATAAACGCATAACTACCCAGGCAGAAATTGTGACTTCGCAAAAAATAAGTACCTCAATAAGGGAAATTAGCCTTCCAAGTGAACCTTTCAGATTCGGGAAGGCGAAACTATCAATAGCGGTATATTTGTACTATTGTATTTACTTAATATTTTCATTAAAGAAGCAAACAATAATTATTTCTTTAAAAAAATAGCCTTGGAAATATATGCTTAAATTTCATCATTTTTAAAGCTATCAAAAAATTACATAACGATGCTGAACGAGAAAATAAGCAAAAATATTTAAATTAAGCTGATTTTATTTGAATTTGAAAAGCCCAAAAGACTTAAGACCCAAACTCGGAAAATATGAAAATTCAGCCGAATCAAAATTTAATGGTGATTTTCGGAATGAGCTGCTGTTATTGGTGCATATAGGGGTTTCCGACTGCTTTCGCCCACGCGTTTCCGAGATAAATGCAGAAAACTTGAAAATTTAAAAAATTCATTGATTGTGTGTAGCTGTCTTAAGTCTTTCAACAAAGCTTAAGTTGGACGAAAGTTGACAAAGACGACTTTTAAGATACAAACAGCCGTTTGAAGACATATAATCGAAATTTTTTGCCAACTTCAATTTCTAAGAAATCGAAAGCCTGAAAGTATGCTTTGGTATTTTCTTGATAATTATTTCGAAGAATTTATTATTCAATGTTCTAGCGTATATGCATATGTAGTACATACATTTATGAAATTTAATAATGGCGAAAATTGTCCCTATATTTATTTGCAATTGAATGTGTTAATGTTGACAACGCCATTTCCGTTACAAAAATATGTGATAACATCTACTAATTTCTAGAGCCACCAGACTGTTAAATTTATAACCAAAAGTAGTGTTGCCATACTAGGTTGCACTTTAATAATAAATACTTTCCTATGTATATGTAAAATAAGTCAAACTTTTCATTCTATCGTCATTTATTTTAATGGAATCTGTGTTTTTATTATTCAGAGGAAACGCTATATTAACAATAAACCTTTTAAACATTTGTGAAATAAAATAAACGTTTTAAACATTTTTTAATCAGCCTTCCTTTTGCCATCATGATTTTTTTGGATGTAACTCGACGAGTTTTCTGTTTAAACGTGAACTTTTAAAATATAACTACATATATGCATTAATGGTAAACTAAAGGGATAAATGATGATTACTTATGCTACAGAAACGTACATATGACTCTAACATATCTAAGCCACCTACTTCATATTGTATCGGAACGAGGTGACAATGGTTCATGAAATCTACTGTGTGTGCATGTATAAAGATCAGAATGTAAAATCGTTCGAAATAAAGACAATGGTGCAAACAAAATCGTTTGTTAAGAAAAGTTCAAATTATATATCAATCTAATATCAGAACATCGTCGTCTTCTATAGTAGGCGAGGTGGCTGCGTTAGACCTTGCTGATGTTGTTGGCGCTGATATTTTCACACTATCGTTATTCTTCTGTTTTAAAAATTGACTAATCAACTTATTTTTAGCTGGTGTAGAAATCTGCTGGCCCCTCGCTACAGACATAAGTAAAGGCACTCGCTTCTTTTCTTTTGCTGTAGCGACAACAGGCGATTTTGCTACGGTACTAGTTTCATTACTGGATGCTACATTTTCTCGTTTCTTAATTTTTTCTTTTGAAAGCTTACTTGTTCGTGATATTGCCGAGTTCCCTTTTCCTTCTGCAGAAGTTGAAATGCTTTCTGTTGCAGTCCCAACTTCTTTTTCAGGCTTTACAAATTTTGGTGGCAGGGTGTATTTCCATGAATTCTTTAATTCCAAAGACGATAAATCCATTTTATCCAACATTTCTTGTTTAACCACCCAGCACAGTCGTCTTTTAACTTTCTTCTTCTTCTTGTCGTTAGTAGTCTCTTCGTTTGCTTGTTCAATTTCTTGCACACTAGACGCACTTGCATCAATCGCTTGCCATTCGGCTATTTCATCAATTTTGTCACGCACCATCGACTTCAGAGGTCCTCGCAAGCCGCCATTTTTTACAGATTCTTCCGTTTTTTCGATATATGCAATGTATTCGTTGATTAAAAAGTTCTTAGAATGATTATTGCCATGAACCAGCCGTGTTAGATCTTTGACCATATTATCAGATATAGTGATTGGTTTCAATTTATCTGCCGTTTTCTCTGTGTTAGCATTTGATGCAGCTGAAGGTGAATTAGTTTCTGAGGATCTATCGATTTCTGGTTCCTCAATAAGTGGGGGATCGTTAAAAAGCATCGATTTTTTCTCCAACGTATCCCATAAAATTTTTGCACATTCCGGTGGTTGGTTGCCATTTATATCAGCCCATATACATCCAATTAAGCGAGGTTTTATTTTTTCAGTTTTCTTTTTCATTTCTTGGGCGAATTCTTGTTGCAATAATTGCAATTTTACTTTTTGTGCCTCCCTCGTATTGTCGTCGCCCATGCCTAATTCATCTTCATTCTGCAATTCTTCGTCACTTAAATGGCCATGGGGTACAAACCACTCATTGTCTACTTCGTAGTCGTCGTCTTCTGATTCTTTTTCTTTATCCTCATCACTACCATCTTCAAGCGACTCTCCAGGTTCCTCTTCTTCCCATTCGTCATCCGAGTCTACCTCATAATCAAAGAATTTCTGAAACAAGTATAATTTTTTTATTTGGAAATTCATTCTATTTGATATTAATTACTGCTTACCTTGTCCTGTGCAAACGGTTTTCTGGGTCTAACAACTGCCGATTTCTTACGCCATGTGCCGTAGTAAGGAGGTCTGCGATTGTCATGAAATTTGTAGAATTTTACACGCATTTCTTCTCGCACATAAGCAGGAGTATATTCAACAATTTCTTGCCCAACACGTTCCAATTCATCTTCTGTAGTATACAAAAGATCAAAATTATACAACCAAAGCATACAAAAGGATTATGTAAATAATATCTTCTTACCAACGAGAATAACATCATCTTTGGATTCAGTTGATGGCCGCCGCCATTTACCTGGCAGTATCTTACCAGAACGCAGCTCGGACAAATATAATTGAGACTTAGGCAGTGGTTTGCGTCGCATAACTTTCTCATCTGCTTCATCGTCACTTTTCTCTGCATTAGTTTTATTTTTATAGCCCAATATATCATCTAAGCGAGTTTTTCCTTCCGCTGTGAAATTTTTACGCAATATGGGTGCCAGCTTCATGTCACCTTTAATTTGGAAAGGCCTGAATGCCAGAGATTTAGTTCCATCCCCCGTATTACTGTCGTCCTCGTTTTTGAGTTGTACATTGTTGGGAGTTTTTGCAACAAAAAATCTTGTAAAGGCCTGTGCAGCCTTTTTCTTTTTCAATTCAGCTTCCTCCTTCTCCTGTTCCTTGCGTTTACGCTCCTCCTCTTTCTTTCGTAACTCCTCTTCTTTAGCTTCGTGTTTTTTTCTTTTCTCTTCATTTTTTGCCTCTATATCAGCCAATCGCTTGCGCTCTCTTTCTTCACGTTCTTTTCGCTTCTGCTCTTCTTTTTCCTCGCGCTCTTTGCGTTTAACTTCCTCCTTTTCTTCCCGTTCCCGTTTTTTGGCCATTTCTTTCTCTTCTTTCTCTTGCTGTTTTTTCATTTTCTCTTCCTGCAGCTTACGTTCTTTCTCCTCGCGTGCCTTCCGCCTTTGCTCCATAAGTTTCATCTGTTTTGGAGTTAGATTTTTTGATGAGACACCTGAATTCTTTTCATTCTTTATCCTTTTTGTTGCGTTATGGGATTTTGTGTCAGACGAGATATTAATTGATTTACCACCTAAATTATCCGTTTCATCGTCGGCTTCGTTGTCACTTGGTGCAATTTCTTCGAGATCTACTTTATCATATTTTTGATCTTCATTCTCATCGGATGAATTAGAAATTTCGATATTTTCAATATCATCATTATTGGGATTCTTTTCTAATATATTGTTTGATTTGGAATCGGATGATGGCTTTTCAGAACCGTATTGCTCCACTTTTTCATTTGCATGGGAAATAGTTTTGGTTTTGCCATTTTTCTCACTTTCTGTCTCGGTGGTCTTGCCCTCTTGCTCTGGCTCCGAGTCTAACTCAAATGTTTCTACTTCTTTCTACACGGATCAAAAAAATTCAATATATGTATGTTAACTTTTTATTTAAATGTATAGTACATACGTTTGCTATCACAATGACGCATACATATGTGCTATGTATGTAAGTATATGCTTGCTATTTGTGAAGTATATGGTAGTTACTGAATAAAATAAGTTTCTATTTACGTCCTTTATATATATATGTGTGTATATATGTGTGTGTGTGTGTAATTGGACGTTTCAATTACAAATTACATCTGATTGACTTGAAATTGCATGTAATTGTAATTATAATTAAGCAAAGGATAATTACTTTTAGTTCAACAAATTCAATTACAATTCTGAAAATGATTTTTTTAGTGCACTAAAAACTACATTTCTACAAAGAAATGTATGTATGATTGTAGGATGAAATTTTGCGTGAGCTACTGTGAAATGGGTGCATTGAGAGTTACTTATTTCAACACCCGGGCGACAGAGTCTAACAGATGACAATTTTGGTGAAAAGGTTTTTTTTTTTTGGTTTTTAGTTAACGATATGTAACACATTATTATAATTTTTGAAGTTAATTATTAACTGTAATTGCAGTTTTTTAAAACATGTAATTATTACATACATTTTCTGTAATTACTTTATCAATAAATTATTTTTCCAATTATATGTAAATGTATTTGGTTTTTTTCAATTACAATTACATGTAATTATGATTGAATTTTTTTCAATTAGTCTTATGTAATTGTAATTGAGATTTTTTTCATCGAAATTACTTTTATATTTTATATTATATGCACAATAAATAAATAAATATATTTATAAGTAACTATGGATGCATAATGATATTCTTAGTTTAATGTGAATGAAAGCAATAACAATTTAATATAAAAGATTTATTGATTTTTATTTAAAGTCTCTTTAACTATTAATGAGAATTTCAATTACCAGGTTTTGGTTTTCAGTTAGTTCTTTAAGTTTATTTTAATGTTATCATATTTCCTATTTCACAAGCAAAATGAAAATATTCATGAAAATATTTATTCTGGTTGAAGAGGGTGATGCAAAATAAATTTTGTGGGGCAGTAGATTTTTCTGTTAATTCGTTTATGAAAGAAAACTATTTTACTGAAATTTCCCATTCTTTTGGAACATTTTTGATTTCCCGCACGTATATTTACAATATACAATATCAAATATTAAATAAGTCACTTTAGCTTCTTTTTAAAAATAATTTCAAAATAAAAGCCTATTAACTATTGCGCCAAAATTAATGCAAGTTTTAAGTGGTAGGTACTACTAACTTTAAATAGATTGATTCCACAACAAATATGGGAATTTTTGCATATGATCTGTGATCTGTGTGCGTGGTCTAGTCTACTTTTTTTATATGTAATTGCAATTAAGAATTTTAAACTTAAAAATGTATTTAACACTCACTTTATTCTCAGCAACAACCGTACACTGCGTTTTTGTTGTTTCTGTTAATTTTTTACGTTTTTGAGGATTGTGTTCTGTAGCAATCTCTTCGATGTCATCACTTGTTAATTCTTGTGCCAAACGGTTTGATGCATTTTCAGCTGCAGAACTATTTGGTGTTTGATTATGATTGGATTTTCGGCATTTCTTCTTGCCTGCGCTTAAGGGTAACTTTATTTGCAATTTTGTGGCACTGCTGCTCCTATCCTTTTGCGAACTAGATGTTTGAGGTGTTCCCGCACCCTTTCTCTTATCTTTAATAGATGATTTTGTAGTTTTAGAATCCAAACCTTTTTTTTCGGGGGCGGCACTAACTATAGAAGCATTCGCCGTATCCTTACTGTCCTCAGTATCGCTTTCGCCGTCGTCCAGAAGTGAAACAACTTCCATTATATTATCATTATTGCTGACGGCAGATAATTTCTTTTTTTTAGCCGCTGCTGCCAATACTTGAACATTTTCTTTGCTTATATTTCGATCTTCCTCTATCACATTGGCTCCATCATCATCTGCATCATAAGAAAGTTTTCGTTTCCTACTATCTGTAGAAGATTCTTCTTTAATTGCGTCTTCATCCTTGCCAGCAACTGGCGTTGTAATTGTTTTGGAACTAACAGACGGTGAGCCTGTAGTAATTACTTTAAATGGCAATCGTGCTTGTCTTAATTTTTTGGCACTAGACTTTTCTTCTTTTGAAACACTTTCATCTTGAACTGCATTTCTTTTGGGCGTACTTGCAGAATTGCGCATTATTCGCAAATCGGTTTCAATTCTACAATTTTACGATTTACAGCAAATAATAAATAATAGTAATATCTGTGCTTTATTTTTCACAAAAATAAATAAGGCTCACAGCAAATAAAAAATATTTCTGAAGTGACAGAAAAAACGCGCGAATTGCTACACAATATACAATGATACCAGATAGTAAGATAATATGAAGCGGGAATAAAACATACCATAGAATTAGCGAAGGGAGATCCAACCAAGTGGCAGTTTCAGCGAATATGTGCGTCACCTAACCCCTCCCGGAATGTCAAACAACATAAAAACAGAACATGTACTCTTTGTTATAGAGTTTGACAAAATAATCAGGTATGTGATGGAAAATTATCGTTTTCAAAACGATTTCAAACCGATTAAGCCAATATTAAGCTACTGATTTTTAAAAACTGCACTAGAAGATAAAATATATATATATAATAGGAATGTGAAAAAAAAATTATCAAAAATTATTTCAAAAACTATTAAAACTATGCTATTTTACACTCATCTACATTTATCTACATTTAGTGCATTAATTTCATTATTACATATCCAATCGCTTAAATTTCTCATTTATCCTATAAATTTCTATTAAATTTAAATTTTATATAGAATATTTATTTTGTATTTTATTGAATTCTATTATTTTGTACATTTTTTTATACACTACTAACCATATATGGCCCAAAAGGGCACGGTTAAATGAATAATAAATAAATAAAAACAAAATTTAAAATGATTACAAAACGACTATAGAAAAACACATCACTCATTTAACGTTTTTCATCACATACCTACCCGAATATTTGGTAGTCGCATTATCTATACACTCACCTATTTAATACGTACTGGAATAAATTATAGTTTGTATCACAATTACAATTAATTTTCATTTCTAGAGGAAAGAAATATTAAAGTTGTGTTCTTTTACTACCCCTCCATACGAGCAATAATCTTGGCAATTGTCAAATTCGATTGATAACACAAAATATTAGCGTGAGGACCTTATGAATATGTGTTCAAATATGTATTCAGCAACAAATCATCAATTGGTTATTGGTTTGCGGCATAGTGTATTCAAAATACATTATGACTGCAGCAAGTCAATAACCAACCGAAAAAAATGCTAAAATATATTTCTTAATTGTAAAAAGCAAGTTCGATTAATATACCCGAGAAATAATTTTGTAAGTTCTCGTATATTATAGAACGCAGTGGCATCTCTCACAGTTGAATTTTATTGCCACACTGTTATACACACAATGTAGTAAAAAAATACTTTTTAAGCATCTCTTGTATTCTTCATACATTTTATTACATCTTTTTTTAACAGTTGACTACCGTTATATTCAAAGCTCTGTTCCAATTCGTCATGAAAATGTTTGATATAACAGCAGAGTTCCATGAAATTAAAACTAAAAAACTATCATGAAATTATTGCAAAAAAAAAATTTTATTACTATTGCAGACCATTAGAGTATTTGGAATAGAAAGCGCAAAATTTTTGTGTTTAGAGAAAATATTTATGTTTGTGTTTTCATTTTCGTACGAATTTGTTTCGTGTGATATACATATATGAAATTACAGCTTTTAAGAGTAATGTAATGTATGTACATATGTATGTAAATATATGAAATGTACATATATGGATATGAAAATGATAAAATTAATTACTAAAGTGCCCTACCAGCTTTTCTAGACCTTTGTTATAGATTTTTTCAAAATTTGCATGGAGCTCGATTATTTTTCACATTTACTGAATTTCAATTGATTAATTTTTCACGATTTAATTTTTTTTTCAATAATCAACTGACATTTTTTTTAATTTCATTTCAAGTTTTACTAAATTTTAGGAAAACGTTAATTTAAAATATTCTTTAAACAAAAAAATTAATACAATATATTTTACACTAACTAAGCAAATGTATTTTTTTATTTAAATTTTAATTTTTATAAATTATAAATCTTTAAAAACGATAAAACTCGATGCACGTATGTTTTATTTGCATTATGTACATATACATATGTACTTGTGCTCCACCTTCATATTTATTATTCAATAATTTTATAATTTTTTCTTGCTCTATTAATTTATTTTGCTCCTTTTTATTAACTTTGGGCTTAAAAAATTAAATTATACAAAATAAAAGGTATAACTATGTGTGTTTTTATCTTTATTATTATTTATATTATAATTAAATCATTTAAGACCATATCTAGAAAATTTTTAATCTTTTATGTGTAAAAATATGTATATAAATTAATTCACGTTAGATTTTATTATACATATTTGAAATAATGCATATTTTCTGAATGTTTCATGATAGGAAGTGTTTGAGGCAAAAATTTTCGTCCTATATAGGTACATATGCACATGAGTATATATTTCCTCATCTTTCGTTCAGAAAGTTTCAATGATTAGCATTAAAGTTTCATTGATGATTTTGATGTTTATATCCCATGAATTATTTGATTGTGGCTACATTTGAAATTTCATTCACTGTGACTTATATTCTACCAATGACATAAGAATTCCCAAAGGACGCGATCCAATACAAACAAGAATGAGAATGTTGTACTGTTATTTATTATTGGTGCTGTGAAATATCTTATTCCTCAAACCATTGCAAATGCCTGAGTGGTGTTAGCATGATGTACTACAAGCTATACTTGATGTGTTGTTGTTGTAGCTGAGCAATTTTTACACTGCACTGCACAGACGTTTTTAAAAAATCATCTATACTCGTATATGTATATATACAAATTAATCCCTTTTTTTGGCACGGCATCACGCGTGAATTGCTGGACCGATACCCTCCATTCCTTTTGTGGTTTGTTTGTTAATGACAGGAGAAGAAGAATATAACAGGAAAAAAAGTATTTTTTCTGTTTTTGATAAGATTGGTATAAATACAATTTAAAATATACTCAGTTTCTTACTGGATGCGAACGAAGTCACGGGAAAATGCTATTATAGGATAAATTTCTTTAAAAAATGATATTTGATACTCTATACAATAGAGAAATTAAGAAAACAAGGTTAAAAAAATATCCGCATGACCATTACTGCTTTTGAAATCACATGTGATTTCAAAAATGTGATTTTCAGAACATGCTTGATACAATATTTCTTATAAACGTAAAATAATTTCCATCCTAAAATTCATATTGAAAACCAAACAAACACACACGTCTGCAGGACCATTTTTCATTTTGGAAATACATATGTAGTACAATTTCAAAATCGACTCGACGATTTACAGAAAAACTAATTTTTCTATTTCGTTATAGTTTTCAATGTAAATTGTTGGACGGAAATTATTTTACGTTTTAAAGAATCAAGCAGTTTTTAAATGCAGCAAACAATACTTACGAGTATATCATAAAAATAAAGAAAATAAAAATAAAACAATTAACACTAAATAGTACATTGGTAATACATTTGCATAAGAATGATAATTGTTTTTGCTAATTTTTAAATAAGTTCGCATAATTGACCTATAGTACGAGAAGATACTACTTACATATGTAGTGCATGTACATACTCGTATGTATGTACATATGTATAAAAGTGCCATCGATTTTTAATTGCTAATAACAAGAAAATGTACTAAATATTTATTATTAAACTTAAAAATTGCAATACTAATTAAGCTTTGTTCACAATACGTCGGTTGGTTATTGGTTTGCTGCAGACATAATGTATTTTGAGTATACCGTGCCGCAAACCAATAACCAACCGATGAATAATCAGGTGTGAATATTTTGTTATAAATGATGTAGCTTCTATTTTACCTTTTTAATCGACTTCAAAAAAGGAGGAAGTTAAGGTAGAAATACATAACACGCGTTAGTACGTCGACGAGATTCGTGCGTTTGAAAACTTTACACGCGTTATAAAGGCCTCTTCTATCAGCTTTTTTATTTATTTTTACATTGAAAAATTGACTTGGAATATTTTCAATTCCGTTTTTATGCAATAAAACATACATTTCAAACTCTTCAATAAGATTTTCCTCCATGATTCTAATTTCTTTTAATTTTTTCTTTTTTATTGTCGGCTGTTTAGTTGAAAGTTAACCGACTTTTTGCGGCAAACGCGTCAAAGAATTTCGTATGTAACTTGTCGTATGGAAAAACAATACTTAAAATTTTTTGGCAGATGCTTACAGCTCGCACGCGCACTAACGCGTGTTATGTACTTTCAACTTTATAAGTTCCTTATGTAAGTATGTGACGCGATTTTAAAAATTATTTTTCAATATTAAATGGTACACTTCACAGGTGGTCCCTGGTGTCAGGTACCCCCCATACAAAGTAATTATTAATTATGGCATAGAATAGAATACTATATCATTGAGAGTATTCAAACTTGGTAAGAATTACTTTATATCTAATGCGCGTAATCCAGCGGACAAGTGTTGGTGTAAGAGTAAGAGAGGAGTAAGAGGGGCAGGGCTTCCTCCCATACAAAGTAATCACTAATTATTGCAATATTGATGTACTATATTAGTGACGATCTACAATCTTGGTGTGAATTACTTTATAGTTAATGCGCACACTAACTGCAAATAGTTAAGTAACGCATATAACAATTTTATTATTTTTAAGTTTTTAGTGCATGAAGTCGGTTTAATTTTTTTTATGATTTTATTAACAAATTAATAGTCAATGAAACTATTTTTTTAAAGTAAATTTTATATATTTAGTTTTTTATTTCGATATTTTGTTAATATATAAAAAGGTCAAAAAATTCGATAAACAATTCAAATTAATAGTCTTAACCATAATTTTCAACAGCATTAAAAATATTATAAATAAGTGAATTATTGCTGCATTTGCGCGCCATGATTAACTGACTGATATTTATATAGAACTCCATAGGTAGGCATGCATAAAGGTTAAAGGTCGAATACAATAACTTTTTTCCGTAGCTGCCAAGATATCGATCAAGAGGAAGGTTTAGAACATTTTCTGTGTCACTGTCCTGGACTAGCAAGGAAGAGAATGGCCACAATGGGCGCTCTTGAGTTCCGGGAACTTTTTGACGTTGCCAGCGCATAAGCAGAGTCTCCATGCTATCACAATGGACCCGAAGGTCTATGTGAGCCCGGGATTCTGACTTCCAACCTTACCTTACTTGACATAAAAGTGATTAAAATGATATCAATTTAACACACATTTTAATTAAATTTGGAATTTTTGTTTGTTTTCTTTTTGGTTTGGTTTTGCGTTTCGTTCCTGCTTAAGGAACTCTGTGGTATTTTTTTTTTAAATTAAAGTTAAGTTTACGGAATAGATGCGCTAAGTTTAAAACTAGTAATAATAAAAATACCCAAATATTAGTCCTCCATTATATTTCTACTACACTTTTAGATCATGTACATACATATCGTTACCTTAATATAAAAAGGCCCTAACTCATTATTTTTTTTTTCAATCGAGTCACATGTTTGGAGGAAATTTGTAAATTTTAGTGAACTTTAATGAATAAAGTTAGAAGTTAATATTACTTTATTGTAAAATTAAAAATACGTTTTGTACCGCATTTTTAAATTTATTTTCAAAGGTGCTTTTTGTGATCCATACGTATGTACGTATACTTTACTGAATGAAATTAAATGGTTTCTGTTATACTCAAACATGCATAATAAAGGTTTCTTTTATTTTATTTTAGTGTTTAATAAGTTTATATTAAAATATTTAATCGGCGGCTGCGTCTGGGTGATGATGTTTTTGCTTAACAGTCGCCGTTGATTTTTTTTACTATTCATTTCTTATAGAAATGAAGCAAAACAAGAGTTAACTTCACTTCGCATGTTTTTGTATGAAGAATTTGACGCAAACGCCAAACTGTGGCATGTACAGTAAAACAATGCTTATTAAACCTTAAAATAGTTGAAATGGAGCAAAATGAATGCCAAATATCTCAGAAACCATAATTAATTTCGCGAAACATGTTTTGGATTCAGAAAGGAGATATTCAAAATTTTTTTAAATGGTCGGTGGGTCAAAAAAATAATGGGCTGACCTTTCGATAGCAAACATATAATGTATCGAAAAATGCAAAAATCTCAATTTCAAAAAAATAATGAGTTAGGGCGTTTCTATATTAAGGTAACGATATGTAAATATAAATTTGTTTATTTTAAACGTGAGATTTTATTTCAGCTATTAGAACATTACAATGATTTGATGATTGCTACTTTTGCACACAAACAGAAAATTAACATATGTATGTATGTACACACATATGTAAGTACATATGTATGAATGTATCCCATTAACCCATTTTAAGCAATATGCAAATGTAAGCAAGACCCCTTTTAGACACGCAAAATTTCCTAGGAAAGTCTTTTAAATTTCCTTTTAAACTTTGTTTAGTGTTTAGACACACAAACTTTACTTTGACAAATTTCCACTATACCAGGAAGTATACATAAGACCCCTTTTGTTTCTTTCCTTCCTTAGATCCTTTATTTTTTGTACTCCCAATCTCTTTTCACCTCTCTTATATATTCTATGCGTGTCTAAAAGGGGTCCAAGTTTAAAATTGAAAGTATATAGTTTTTTATCATTTTACTCGTATCAGTAAATTTCTTCATCAACTTCCCATTTGCTAGTACTCACCTCAAACGCAAAAGTACACGGAATTTGTGTTGTTCATTGCCTTTTATGGATAGACTTTTTTCCATCAATTAAAATAAAAATTAATGTTCAAAATACTCCATAGAAATACTTTAAAAATTGGTTGGATATCAGGTGCAGTGATTTTGAACCTGTTTTTTTTTTCTATAGTTATAACTCTTGAAGGGACGGTTTTACTTGCTTTGCCATACCATGGGATCAATTCCCTGGTTAAGGAATTTTTAATATTTAATAAACGTTTCGTTTAGTAATTAAGTTTATGTTTTAAGATATATATTTAAAAGAATTTGTATGCCATCCAAAATACTTCCCTAGTCCCCAGCATTAAATAAATGAACGCATTCAAAATGAAATAGTGTTTTCATGATTTCTTAAGCACTTGTTTCTTCATAAGAATGCATTCTTAATGCAGTAGAAGTCATAGGCACTCATTTGAATGACGAGCAGTCTATTTAAATGTGAACTCATGATCTCCAATAATGATAAGCTAATGTTAAAATCATGTATTTTTCACTAGAATTTGCATGCTTAAACTAAAACTAATTTTTTGGCGTTTTTTTTTTTTGCTGGGTATGGTAAACAGAAAGGATACTTTTCAGTATTATCTATACACTGAAGTAGAAGTCAGGCGATCCTTGAACTCCCAGATAAAAAATTTCTTTTAACAAAAAAATAAATAAAAAATGATTAAAAATATACATAGTAATTATAATATCAAGACTTTCTTAACCTAACAACTGGTAAAATTTACACACCGTCTTACGAGCCATTTGTCTTTAAAAAAGTGGATAAAACTAAAAAAATTACCACTTATTAACTTGACTGCACACTATCAAAAATACTTGTGTGGCAACACTCTATTGAGAAAGATATGAATAGTAGTTGTTGTTTTTTGCATTTATTTTCATTCATACTTCTTACAACTATAATTCGCCATTGGATACAGCTAACCCCTCAATAATCAATTTCAATGTATTTTTAATAAAAAATATTTTACTAGATAAGTAAAAGTAAAGTAAGTAAGCCATAACCGACACATTTTTGGGACTTTTTTTTTGAAGCAAATCCATTATTTACGATAGCAAATAATCGATTTTGGTCAAAAAATAATGTTCGAAAATTATGTCGCTTAACCTATTTTGGCGGTTATGGCGCGAAATGTTATATGTTAAGAACTATTTTTAATTGGATATTTTTCTGTATGGGGTTTCGTAAATTTGTGGCTTCTCAAGACGGCATGTTAAAATACATTTTTTAAGTATGTACTTCTGATTTAGGTGAAATTAAAAAGTGTTTCAAAATATTTTACATGTAACAATAAATTTATTGGTTTAAAATGGGTTAAACTCTGTGGTAAACAGCGTTTTGCATTCTAAGTATGTATGTATGTATAAATAAATTAAGTAGTTACAACGTAGTATGTAGTTTTAAATGTAATTTGGTTTTGCTTGTAAATACTAAAGAGGAAATGAATTTTTTGCAGGCAAAATTTATGAGATTTCATTTAAAAAAAAAACTGACAAAAAACAAAACGTAGAAGAAATTTGCATTTAATTACGTTTATGTTATTGTATATTTAATGTATTTAACCCATTATTTTTTGCATGTTTGTTTGATTTTAAGAGATGTTGTTTTTTGGGAGATATCTGTTTTTCACGTATTCTTCTCCTACTATACTCACTTATTTTAATTTTGTTAATATGTATATATATATATACATACATATGTATATGTATATATAGATATGCATACATGTATACATATGTATGTACGTACATATATATTTTTGCTTTTATTTTTTATATAAATTAAGTTACGTTTAATTTTTTTGCATTTATACTTAATTTTTAATAAGGATTTTTATGCATATATGTATATATAAAATTTTTATATTTTTATTTTATTTTTAGAAATTAAAGATCTTAAATACGAAATGTTATCATTTTTATAAAGTATGTATTAGTGTATGATTTTTATTTTTTTTTTTATTATTACAATTAAATATATTAATAAATTGGTTTTGGATTTTTTTATAAGACTTATTAAATTAATTATTCATTGTTATTTGTTGTTGAAGTGGTTTTGTTAGGACATTTTCTTTTTTTTTATTTAAATAAACTTGCTGTGGTTTGTAAATGCTTTCTTTATCTTGTTTTTCTTTGTTGAATAATTTGTTTAATTCATTTTTATTTTAATAACTTTGGTTCTGTATTAAATGTCCCTAGAAGATATTAAATACATACTACATACATATGTATGTACATATGTTGATGATGACGTTTTGCTAACTGATAATTTCAACTGTAGAAAATTTTTTTATTTAGTGTCTACTATAATTAATGGCAAATGCATATGTATAGATTAATATATATAAATAAATTTAATTGAATTCATATTATACTAACTTGAAGAAAGAAACAAAAATTATGATTTTAATATAAATTTGAAAATTGTTTATTTAAATGACAGTTTCAACTTTTAACAGCTTTCTAATACATACATATGTATGTACTCAGTTTAAAGTTAAGAGAAAATTTAAAAGATTTATTTTTACATCTCCCAAAAACTTTAGGTTAAAAAAGCTCATTGAAAAAGTATTTACCGACAGTAAACAAACTACATACAACATACGAATATTTTTAGCAGCATAACCTTTCATCGTTGTAATTCTTTTTAAATACATACATACGTACATATGTATGTATGTACATATGTATATCAACGTAACTTCTGCCACTCTGAAGTTTTCAAAATATCGCATGCGTGCATAAGGTAGATCTTTTTCAGAATATATTTACTAGATTTTTTTATTTTCTATAATATTACAATAATCTGTCACCGAGATTTCAAGGCATAATTGCATATGTATAGTACATACATATGTATATAAACATATGCATGTGTACTGATTAAAAGAGATTAATTACGGCCTGTCCCACGATGTCACTAGAAATCGTTCGATCGAATACTTGAAAACAACAAATTTTTTAATGTTATTGTTGTTTGCAATACATTTTGTCGATCGAACGATTTCTGGTGACATCGTGAGACAGGCTGTAAAACATTTTTCATTCAGTTCAGTTATCACGTAAATTGTTTGCATCAATATTATCAATGTTCAAAATTTTTCCGTTTAAAAACACAATTTTATATCCCTGGAAAATATTGTATTTTTTTTTTTACAATGAGTTTTTGTTTTGAGGAACTGGCGAACAAAACTAGACATGTCCTCAGTAAATGATTTTGTTTTTAATTTTTAAGATACAAGTGCACATCACGAAATATTTTCATTCAAAACCAGTTCAATTCTACCTTAAAAAATAACGAAAACTGACTTTTCCATGCTAGTCTCTATCTAGGTACTTCAGTTATTTGCCTGTCCGGTAAACGGGACTAGTCTGGTTTTGTGCGTCAGCTCCTCATTTTTTCGTTTGAAAATTTGCAGTGGAAACATTGTAAACAGGCCATTAAATTTTGTTCAGCATAATTAAAATATGTAGTGGAATATTTTAATACTGAATTAAAACGAGCTCTGAATTATTTACATACATATGTACATATTTAAAATATTTTCTTAATTATTAATTTATTTCGAAAAATTTAAAACGATTATATCGCCACCTAAAATCCAAAAAACCGTAACGAGCGAAATATTCAAAATAGACTTTTTGATTGATTATGATGTGATTAACCAAAATACATCTCTTCTTAAAATTTTACTCAGACTTTTTATTCATTAAATCCAAAGGACCCTAAGAAATAAATAGTCTTAAATTTATAAGGTTTTTTGCTTCTCCTCTGAAAAAGTAAAAAAGTATACCTACGGCCTTTTGGATTTTCGGTGACGATTTGTAAGTATCTGGGAAATTACTGTTACTAGAGAATTTATCTAACGCAGCAAATAAAATTATTTAATCACTCAAAAAGAAAACAAAATGGAAATAATATTGCTTCAAAGAACATATTATCCGAGTGTATATATTATTGTATGTAACTGATACTTGTTGGGTGATATATGGTATATGTATGTATGTACTCGTATGTATGTGAATTTATAAATGTTTGCATTTGCGTGTACTTACGCAGTGATCATTAGTTTTTTAAACTATTTTTATTGAATTTAGGCAAACCTTTTTTTTTGTTGTTGTTTTACTATTGTGTTATATTATTATTATTTTTTATTTATCTATATCTATAAATCTTCCTTTTTATCATAAATTTCCTATACTTCTTTTTTTTCATATACATACATACATTCGTAAGTATATAAATGTTTTTGTGATCTTAAAGATTTTTTTTAAATTATTTTATTTTGCAATGTCGTGGGTTTTACCACTTTTTTATAATTTTTTTATTTTTAATGTATTTAATGAAAGGTAATTGTATATAATATGTTTGTATATTATTATGTGGTGTATTTGTATATGAATGTTTGTGTATATTGGTTGTTTGCATGTTGTAGGATCGAACCTCGTATGTATCGTTTAAACTCATGTGCGTGTAAATTGCGCGTGTTATTTATTCATTACTTTTTTGTGTGTGTAGTTTTTATAAATATTTAATTTAGATGTAAAGTTTTTGTGTTGAAAGCTAAGCTTGAGGACACTGTTCTTATGCAATTTTCTCTTGAAATTGTTCATAAAAAAATTACGACTGTTTTTAAGCTATTTAAATAATTTATTTAGGATTCAATTTTTAATGTATATACTATTATTTGCTTTTTAAACTAACAAAAATGTTATATAAAAAATAATATATTATAGATAAGGAGTTTTGAGATTTGTTGATGATTTTTTTCTTAAAGAATATTAACCAGCCACGCACAATGAGCTATAATAGCAAATACTTTCATTTAAAAAAATATTTCGTGCTTAAGAGTTGTTACATGAAAACTTTCACAAATTTTGAATGAAATTATAATAATAGGGAAGTAAATAAATCTGTAAGAAATTTCGGTAATTTCTTGTTTTCAAAAATTTGATGTAATTTAGACTGACTTGCAAAGCGTATCAATGCAAACAAAGTTCTCCTATATATCGTATTTGCGATGCGGTATTGATATTATTTACAGATACAAAGTTGCGAAATATTTTAACCATGAGCATAAACTTTGGAACCGAAGAGCTGACTTCCAAAACGTATCAATACAAAGAATGCTTTATTTACATATGTGACCTTAATTATGAAAGTGGTCTAAGTCATGTGCATTTTTGCCTCGAATATTAAATAAATCTTAAAAAAACTTCAACAAATATTTAAGAAATATTAAATAAATTTATATTAATCGAGACTAGTACAAGTCTAAATTAAATTGTTGCATAATATAAAAATATATTTTATTTTACTCAAGTGTAATCTACTAAAATTGCGACCAAATAAATATATGCCTTAGACCACTCTCATAATTAAGGGCACATATATCGTGTACAGATACAAAGCAGCGAAACATTGTAACCATGAGCACCAACTTTGAAACCTATGACGTTTTGAAACGGAGTGCATTGTCAATGTTTTGTACAAAGACGTTCAGAACCACTATACCTTGTTCGAAAACAAGGCAAATGACGTTTTGGAAGTCAAACTTACATTTACAATTTCCTAACATACAACTGACAAAAAATAATGTACACATTTAAACTTTTCATACACATTCATGAAGGGTTATCCTCACTTCGCTAATTCCAATTTTTTTTTTTTTTTTTTATAAAAAGGAAAAGTGTTAAGCTGAGAATGCTTTTAAAAATTAAAAGTTTTTCGGCTCCATATTCATATTTTCAGTATATTACTGTATTAGGAAGAATTCATTTTTTAAAAGTGTGTATAATTGAACACAACAGGAATATGTGAAAAATTACCCCAAACTTTTCTTGAATATACAAACTACCAATTATTTTATTTTATATTTTTTTATTTTAAATAGTATATATAAATAATAAGGAAATAAATACTGTGTTGTGGCTGGTGGTCTAAAAACGAACAAAAATAAAACTTATTTTGTTATTTCTCCTTATTACATTCTTAATTTTCAAGCTTACGAATTAAGTAAGAAACAAATGTAAAAAAAAAGAAAAACAATCATCTAACTTTTGATTTTTATATAAAAACAAGATATTGAGTATTTCTAAAAACATAAATTTTTTATTTTGTTGTATGCGCTTTAGTTAGATTTGTGCAAATTGTACGTAAACATTTTCATTGTAAAATTAAGGAAAAAAAACCTGTTCACTTCTTTCATATTTAAATGTTTTAAATAAAAGTAGTAAAAGTGGTGTGGTTTTTAAGCTTATTAGATTTTTTGCTTGTTTATGTTTGATAACAAGAAATACTCAAAACTTAAGACTAGTATTTGTATTAAAAAAATTAAAAAAAAATACGAAACTATATTTTATATATATGTATATAGAAAGACATTCACATATATAATATAATGTTGCTTGGTTGCATGTCCTTTTGAAAAATCCTCAAACCTGACTTTTTGTAGAGTGATTACGGCATTAATTTTTTTTTAACTAGATGTAGTAGTAAATAGGTTTTTCATGTTGTTGTAGGCTTTTGTTGTGTATGTGTTGTTTTGTTGTTGCTTTTTTACTTAAACTTTAAGTTGGTATTTAGTTCCATACACGCAAAAATGAATCCCATGAACCCGTTGCTACTGCCATACCATTCTCAGTTACACCCAGACAAGATACACGATTATCATGACCGGCTAGTATGCCCGAACGCTCAGCCTTCATTGTGTCCCAAACATTGCAGTTGAAGTCATCGTAACCAGCTAACAGCAAACGGCCACTCTTTGAAAATGCTACTGATGTAATGCCGCATATGATGTTGTCGTGAGAGTACATGGCAAGTTCTTGATCTGCGCGTATATCGAATAAACGACAAGTAGCATCATCTGAGCCTGTGGCAAAGGCCTGACCATTGGGGAAAAATGTAACGGCGTTGATGTCGGACTCATGTCCAGGGAAAGTCTGTTTACAGACACCCTCTCGTATGTCCCAAAGTTTTGCGGAGGCATCACATGCTCCCGAAACGAATGTGTGGCAGCCAGGAGCTAGCGATAAGGCCATTACATCGCCGGTGTGTCCCAGAAATGAGGTTACTTGCTGGCCGGTTTCTATGTCCCACAAACCGCATGTCATATCGCCGGAACTGGTGACAATTTGATTGTCGTCCAGAAAACGGCAGCATGACAAATAGCCACCATGACCGGGCAGTTCACGAGAAACTCGTACATTGCCCTCGCGTGTTTTCAGGTTGTAAATTGAACACATGTTGTCAAGACCTCCGCAGGCGACATAACTGCCAGAGGGAGCATACGCGCACGTCATTACCCATGACGAACGCAGTGGTATAGCATGGACCTTGTTGGTGGTGTGTGAGTCCCAAACAATTAGTTTACCATCTTGAGAAGCTGATACTAAATTCCGTGAATCGTTGCCCCAATGCATAGCGTAGATTTTCGCCAAATGGCCTCTAAGTGTACGTCTTGTGCGCATCTGTATACGCCCTATGGGTTCCAATGAAGCTGCAGCCTGAACCAGACTTGTGTCGCAGGCCGCTTTACGGGCATCACGTATGGCATTCTTAAGTGTTTCGGCTTCTTGTCTCAAACTATCCAATTCGTTCATATTTGTGTCGGTGTTTTACAAATATTTTTTGGTTTTATTTGCTTTTTATATGAACTGTATAAAAAAAGAGTGGCTGTTGCTGTTTTATTTTTTATTCTTAATATTTCTATTATTTTTCCAATTTTTATTATTTACTACTACTACTGCAGTTCTTCGGATTTTTATATGATGTTGAAAATCTCTATATCTTTAAAGGTGGTGGTTGGTTGGAAGAAGGCCGCAATTTTTTATTTTGTGAGATTGAGATGATTTTCATTTATCGTATTGTATATATGACGTTGATGAAGACGAGCGAGGAAGGGGTGGTAAATGATTAAAAAAAGAAATGAAAAGGTGCGGTGTTAGTTATAAAAAAAATTCTTTTCAAACCACACTTTCCATCAAATTATTTCAACACTCACCTAAATTTGATATATTTTACTTGAAGCCGTGTACTTAATGTTTAATTTCCATAAAATTTTTCCTTTTTCACTATTCCAATGATGATAAATTTTCTTTCTTTCTAATTGCCTGGGAGTTCTCTATTTTTCGTTTCTTTATTCTCCTGTTGAAAAATTAAAAACTGCTGCTTGCTGTATAAATGATTCTCCCTTTTTTCTTCTTTCGTAGTCGTTTCGTATGTATATGTATATATTTAGTGTTGCCACATTATGAGTTCTTGATTACACAAAATCGACTGTAGTAGAGCAAAGTTTATTGATATACCTACACTGTACAAAAAGTTATTCTTAAAACAAAAATTTTGGATTTTCGTTAAGAAATGATGCATTTATAAAATGAATGTTTCTTATAAAGTTATAACGAATCAATTATATAACTGAAATGTGCGAAACTGTTTTATTTCATGAACGTCTCGTTTTAAAATGAATTTTTTCTTCTCGATTTAAAAACTTTTTTTGGTGCACAAATAATTAAATTTTATACATATATATCAACAATATTAAATTAAGAGCGTGAATAATATATTAAGAAATCCCATTAGATAGTCAGATTACAATGCCCCCTTGAGGTCGAAATAATGTTTACGCAGAATTATAATTGAATGTTTTGAGACTTATACCGCTTTATTCATAAAAAATAATTGATTAATAAAAAATATTAGTACAAATTACTTAAAATTTGAATTGAATTTTCATCGCTAAATTAATTAATTGTTTGATCAAAATCAAAATCGTCGAACAATTTTTGTTATTGGGCCGAACTTCAATAACAAATTTAATTGAATATAGACGAGTATAAAAATTAGACTGAAAAATTTAGCACTTTATTATCACGTTATTAAAGGATTATTTCTGATACAACTGTGGCAACACTGATGCTACGTATTCTATTGCCATTTTTAATTGTTCCGTTCGAGTTCGATCGTGTTTTTTTTAGTGCAAGGGTGACAATTTTTCATGTTAATTTTTTCACCGATTGATGTTTTCAACGAGCAATAAGGTTTGCTTTAATAATGAATATACTAGACAATTATAAATTCTGTTACCAGCAAGGAATAATTTATTTACAGTTTATAATGAAAAAATTATAAATATGTATTTTGCTACCGACTGATTTTGTTCACTTTTGGTTTTTTGTACACCAAAAATTGCAATTTGCACCACCACAAAGGGGGGAAAATTTTGATTAATAATACAACGAAAATATATTCAAGTACAACGAAACGAATTAAAAGAGAAAAAAATATTTAACGAAATATTGCATATACAGCATATAGTGCTTTTTCAGTCACACACACTTAATTTGAGCTTAAACACAGCAAATGTAACGAATTAGTTGCATTGAGAAGACTTCAGTTTTAATTTTATGTATGATGTTCTCTCTTGTAGTCCTCAATTTTTTCATATGTATGAAATTAAAGTTTTCCCATATCTATGTGTACATTTTTCTTCACTTTATACAAATTTTTACACCTCGATTTTTTTCGCACTTATTACACTTACGTTTTGCGCAAGTTGTGCTAATTGTTGTTTTTTTATTATTAATTTATTTGTTAATTTTTACTGTAGGCTATTGTTTATTACAGGCTAAAAACTTTAGAGAATTCACTGCACGCACCGAAAACGAATCTTTTCATTGACAGTTTAGCCAACACCTATAATCTTTTGACGAAACATTATTTAGGGTTGTATTCGATATGCCACATTTATTGTACATTTATTTTTAACGGTCTCACGCGTAGAATGACTCACAAATTATTTTTTCAATTAAGTTTCTTGCAAAATATTTTCGTTTCCTTATTGAATTTTTTTTTTGATTTTTGTTGAGGTTTGCATTTGTTATCGGACGTAATATAATTTTTGATGCTTTCTTCCAAAGAAAAAATCCAAATATATAAATATGTATACATGTACATATCGCAAATTTACTCAAAGAATGTCATAACTCAAAAAGCGGAATTTTTGAGTTAATGGTGCAGAATCAATCCTCATCGTTCTTCATTTTGTGTAAAAATTTCATACAAATATTTTATTTACTTAACTCTTGAAAGCAAAATAAAAATTTCTTTTTCCATTAAGTTGTGTGTAAATTGAAAACTTTAAATTCGTTTTCTGGAAAACTAGTTTTTTTGAGTTATGACGTTGTTTGAGTAAATGGGCGATATGTAACCATGGTATAATAAATAAAAAAAATCGCCTTTTGTTTCTTATTCATATTAAAATTTGCTTAAAAGTTTTCAATATAATTTTTTTTTGCACTAATGAGAACGCTGTAGCTTTCTCTATACTTATAGGGAAGGGTTAACTTATTATCGCTTCAAATTCGTTGATTAGAAATCGTAAGAGAGAACTTCTTGCAATGACGAGTGTATTTAAAAATCATTATAGATGATGCAAATTTGCTCTCCTTCCGGTTCGCAAATTCTACATTTTCATGACTTCCTGGGAATATGTATTTTAACTGGGATGTTTAAAAAAAAAAATAAAAAAAGTTTAATAATTTCTGCACTATCGGTTTCTTTTTGATTTTTTTTTATATACAATGTACATCAAATAACTTTATTTAAAATTTAAAAAATATATGTATATGTATGTTTTTTAACAGACTGCATTTACGCCAGTCAGTGTTGATTATAATTAATATATTTTTCTTTATTGAATTTTGTTTGTAAAATCTTATCCAAAGTGTTATTTTTTCTTTTCTGTTTGTTATTAAGCAGTCCGTGATTACTTATCGTTCGAGGTAAAGAATCACACCGAAACGGAATAATTACTTTCCGAATAAATTTGATACGAATTATCTGAAATTAATAATAGTACACAATTAGTCAATTGAAAGATAGATTAAAAAAAAGTAAAGCACATTCTAAAAAATATATATTTGAGTATATAAATTTTTAATATTAATACAGGCATTTGTTTCTCTCTCTCTGTCTCTTGCTCTTATTTCTTTTTGTGGTGAAAGTTAAAGGAAACGAAATAATCTTACAATTTAAGAATAAGTTCATTATTTTTTTTTTTTAAATAGCAAACTATTTATTAAAATTATTTATTATTCTTAGTGTTATTATTTTAAATATTTTTATATGGTCATTACTTGACTGTTTTTTTTTTGCAACAAAAATCAAGTTTATTTAATATGTAATCGATTATTAATTTTAAATAATGCGGAGGAACAAAATGAAATAAAAATATGTAATAATATAAACCATAATTTAACAGAGAGCTACGTTTTTATTATAATGCGTTTGCCTGCTTGTTCTTATACGATTATTTTTTTATATCAATATAATATTTTTACGAAAACTCATCGATAAATGACGAACCAGTACTATAATTCAGTAATTTCGGCAAGTTGACAACATCACGGCGAAAAGTTGATAAATTATGGGTGAACCTAAAAAAAATTATAGCGATATTGTGTTTTTTTACTTGATATATAAATTATTTCATTTAATGACTAACTTTTCTTTATTTTTACTGGAAACATTTCGCTCTATACCGCTCATTAGATCGTCGAACCATTGAGCCATAATTTGTTGTTTGTCTAAGGGTTGTGCGCGTAGAATGTTATCTTTAAGAGATCTGAAATAAAATGTAAATAAAAATCATACAATCATTAACTTGTTTATCAATATTAATAAGCCAAGAACTCTAGAGCTGTTTAATAGAATTCTATGTAAACGAAAAAAACTTTCAAGTTTTATTTTAATAATGTCCTTATCAGTGAATGCGATTCATAAACCTGTCGTGGTTGACGATATTGAAGTCCACGACTATTTTATCCCAGATTAAAGAACCAATGTTGCCGTGTTCTGTAATCTCGTAATAAAATGTCGTAGTAGTCGATGATTTTATTTTATATGTAATAATTTTGTAGTATAGTATCATTTTTGAGTTCTTTATATTTAAAAAAAAAAATTTTGTTGTAGAGTTCTTTATCATAACAAATACTACTACTAGGAGAAACCAAAATACATATGTATGTATGTAGTTACCAATTTTTGTCAGGGGCCGTAACTGTTATGAATTTTATAATTAACGTCAAAAGATAACACTAGTTATGTTTTGATTTTTATATTTTTGAGCAGAAATAACTGTTATGTTATGTTTTCTTATTTTTTAATCGGTATTTTATGATTTTTATTTTTTCGGCCAGAAATAATAATAATTTCTGAGATTCCGCAGCTGAGAAAACATAGTGGCACCTATTTTTATCACTTTTAAGATATGGGTATTAAATAAAAGCATTTGCGGTATTTTCCAATGGGAAAAAGTTGTATTCTACACATATTGATCTCATCGTAGTAGTAGAATATACTTTTTACCATAACGTAACTTCCATTTCTGTTGGAAATATAAAAAAATGCAAAAAATATAAAAATCATAAAATAACAATTATGTCTGCTCGAAAGAAAAATAAATCATATAATTCGTCAAAAAAAAAACGACTTCAATGCAAAAATCTGACATAAAATTTTCTAAAAATATTTATGAGATATAAAATAAAATTTTAATGGGCTTGCCTCCGCACACTTTTTAAATGCCATATTTTGTGTTTTTCAGAGCTCAGGGTGTGTGTTAAGTTTTGTAAAATTCGATACAGGAGAACCACTAAAAATAAAATAAAAATTTTTTTCTAATGGAAAATCGCTAAGTAGAACCATGTGAAATATAGGAATAAATTTTAATGGGCGTAGTTCCGCCCATTTTTTCAGCTTTTAAATTGTGTAATTACAAGAACCAAGGGTGTGTCCCCGCTCATTTTTTTGCAATGAGACCAATGGGAAGCTATACCCTCTCAGACAGTCTAATATAAACCGAGTTATGAAGTACACCCCAAAAAAAAAATAGCGACGAATTGATAACCTCCTCCTTTTTTTGTAGTCGGTTAAAAATAACAATTATTCCTGCTCAAAAATATAAAAACAAAAATTTCTAAAATCATTCGAGTTTCGAAAAATCTAGTTGAAAATTAACTACAATGGTGTGAGTGGCCACATTGTCTAATGTTTTCTTGCAATTGGTTTTTTTTTCTTTTCTTTAAAACTTCAAGAATAATTATTATTTTCGGTTCCTGGTTTTTTTATTTTTGATGTGAAAAATATAAAAAAAAATTAAAACAGCATTTTTTCACAACTACTAGATTCGATGATTGATCGCAATTTTTATGATTACATAAAATATATCATCTTGAGCTATAGAAAATTTCATCCTGCGGTGCAAGCTGAAAATTCAATTAAAACTTGTGACAACCAATTTTAAAGTCACCATTCGCAGAACGTGCAAAAATCGATATTTCAGAGTATTTGTTTCTCTTTAAAAATTTACCTGAAGTAATCCTCATACAAAAGTATTAAAACTAGTAAAGGTCTTGACATGGACCATTGATTTCGACAGTCCTCAGCCATCAAATTATTCAATAAAGTAGACATCATG
Source organism: Nowickia ferox (assembly GCA_936439885.1). NCBI lineage: Eukaryota > Metazoa > Arthropoda > Insecta > Diptera > Tachinidae > Nowickia > Nowickia ferox. The sequence goes on from OW387025.1 coordinate 105,838,088, forward strand.
TTTTGTAATAACTCCGAGTTCATTTTAACAACCTTAAATTAAATTATACATATTAGCAATATTTAAACATATTTTAAAAATAAAATTAAACTTAAATTAATTTACCTCTAAAAATCTAGCATTTTCCGGAGTTAAATTGCGCAATTTCTTATTTGGGAATGTAGACACTAAAAAAGAGAGTTTCAATAAAATTATAATATTTATGCTATGAAGACACACGAGAAAAACTGCTTACTTTTCAACTGAAATTGCTTAAATATATAGGATACAATGCTATCCAAAATGGAACAACAGGTTATATAAATAGTCGAATCTAAAAAACAAAAAAAAAAACAAAAAAATATTTATACATATATATATATTTTCTAATACAATTTTGTTAGTGAATGTTATGCCATATACCCAAAGATGTAAATCCTTTAGAAAGACTTTCAAGAATGTATACAAATGCACCAGGTTCTAGCCCAGCCAAAAAACTTATGTGATCTTGTGTTAGGCAATTCAACAAATTGAAATAGGATGAGGCCAACTTGGGATATTCCTAAGCAAATTAAATTATGAGCAGGATGTAAAACTTTTCATTCTTAATTTAGCAATATACATATGTAAAATGCAAGCTTACCAACAAATCATTTTGCTGTATTGACATGATCATTTTTGCCGCTACATTCAAAACATTATCCAATGTGTCATCACCATACAATTTGAAGACAGCAAAATTGACGTAATTCCCACCCAAGGCATTCTTTAATATGGTGAAGCACACCGAAATACCTTTTAGGCGCATCGGGTATTGTTGATCACGTGGAACATCCAAATGTAAAATACGATTGCCGTAAATGCAGATGAGTTTCGATGCTTCGCGGAATAGCAAAATACCCATAGTGCTCGAAACGTTGCCCAGCAAACGTTGCGTGCGACAATACACCAATTCTGCGAACAGTTTCAAGACAGGTGTTGTAACTGCAGGATCATGGGCCCATAGCTCAACAGCTCGTATAAGCATGGGTATATAATCGGAGTAGTATCTTAAACAAAAATAGATGATTTTCAAATGAGTTTCTAGCAACTAAAAAAACACTTACAACCACTCAAATAGCATTGTATATGGAACTCGTGATACAAGGGATTGGGATAGTCCTCGCAAGTCTCTCGTCAATCCAATAATAGCCTTTTTGGCCTCTTCGTTGGGAAAACTATTGGAGTCCATTAAGACCGGTCCAAGATTTTCAAATTGGTCTGATTAGACACAAAAGAAATATTATTGAAACATTTTATTTTTAATATTTTTAGTTACAAACACATACTGGTTAATGGCGTCAGAAAGTTATAAAATCTCTCTTCATCTTCACCCAAATCAGACATCAGTAAGCGACCTAGTGACGTATAAAACATGGTACGGCAGCGCATTTCCGTTAGTGACGAGTTAGTACCCAAAAAGGGAAAGTGTTCGCTCTAAAGGAATTTTTTTTTAAACATTTATATATAATGGAATAAAATTTTTTACCGTGTGATGCGTTAACATAAACTGTACTTCCTCGAGTTTGGCCAACTTTCGTACTGAATTAAATTGCGATGACAGATCGGACAGCAACATTAAAGTTTTAGTTATTATTTGTTCGGAATGACCCCAAAATTTTAGATTTGTTATGCTAATAAAATATATATTTTTCGTAAATGCATTTTTATATATTTTCTTACGAATAAATGCATCACTGCTCTGCAACATACAAGCAAAATTTAATTTAAAATGTATAAACAAGTTCGCTGATTCTTTCGTTTTCTTATCTACTTCAGTGCAATTTAGGCCATTTAAATTTCCATTTGCAGCTCAGTGATTCATTTACAAACACGATCATACTTACATTTTTCGATTTATAAAACTTAATAACATTTGTTCATCGCTGATGCCAAATACTTCGTTTAAGCGTTTATAAACATTCGGCTTTTGGCTTTGTTCACTGATATGCATTTTGCGAACTTGCTCCAGAAAACTTAAAATGGCCAATTCTAGTTTTTCACATCCCGCTTGCGGTAGACGAGCATCTGTTAATCTCATTAATTGAAAAACTCTGATAACCAGCTCTGCATCCATAGTATCATGATCATCGTTGGAAGTTACCGATAGTCTACCCACAATTGCCGAGCCAATGATATAAACCAACCACGTCAGTTGCAATTCGTGTATGCTAATGTCCATGGGATTTGAGTTGGGTGTTTGTAGCAGATTTTCATATTCACGAGCTTTCTGATCGAAATGTTGCACCAAGAGCTGGCAAGTTTTGTCGTATTCACAGCGTTCAATAACGGACAACTGTTCCAACTGTTGTTGTACCATGCACAAGTCGTCCAAGGGATCATCAATATTGTCCCGTACAATGACAGGAACTGCGTCTAGACGTGATTCAACATAGGCTTTTGTCACCTCGGGAGTATAGGTTCCCAACAAATGCGGCTCAGCTGATTTTACATAAGGAACTGAAGCCACCATACGCTGCCATAGCGTAAGCAAATAATGTACACTATTAGGGGCAAATTGCCACATCTGCAATATTGTTTAATCAATATTAAAATATACACATACATATGTATGCACAAGTACAGCGATTTGTTATACCTGTAATGATTGCACAGTAAATTTAGCAATTAATGCAATAGCTTCGGGGTAACAAGGCACTGCAATCAATTCACCCAATTGATAATTGGACTTTAAGCGCGCCAATAGGCGACAAAACTCGTGATAATTGTCCGGATCACTTAAACCCTTATTAAATATTAGGTATATTTTTTCATTAGATACTACAAAATAATTTTCTAATATTCAACTTACATGCAAATTAACCAATATATTTTTAACGCCTTCCACTAAATGTGTAAGGAATTTTGTTCGTTCACTGTTATTGAATAAAGAACGACGTACAGATGTCATCTGAAAATGGCAATGAATTAAATGAAGATGCATAATTTAAAAAAATTTCTTCAGTCCCAATAGCTAATACAAATTCAAAATAAACCGAAACAGATATTCACCTGCACCAAACACGCCAAAGAATAGCTAGCCAAGCCATTGGGTAATATTTGATATAAATCGAAAAATAGTTTCAAGGTATTTGCATCTAAAAATGCTGGACGCCATGAGGTTGGAATTTGCACACTATTCATATCATCGGATGACTCATCTGTCGAGCTTCCAATAAAATCAAAGCTCAAGCAATTCTTGGTCAGCCGCAACACATGAGATACCAGACTATAAAATATATACATATTTATGTATTTATGTATGTTAAATGAATTTGGATTTACTTACTTGACATAACCCTGTTGGGATTCATCCATAAAATTCAATGTTTTACTATTATCTCGTGCTGTTACCAAAAGGTTACATGATAACAAAAATATATCGAAGAGCTGTTGGTCTCGAAAGGAAGTAGCAATTTTGCGATTTTTGGAAAATGATATATTGGCATCAACTTCTACAATTGAGTTCATTTCTAAAACTAATTGTGATAAAATTTGTACGCCTATTGTGCAGTGTTCGACGGAACCCTGTAAAAAAAAGAAACAATATTTCGATTACATTTTTCAGTTGTTGTAAATAAAAAGTTTAAATAACATTTTTATAATGCACAAATATACATATCAAGAGTTTACGATGGCAAAAAGCTTCCCTAAAAAGAAAAAAAAAAATAATTTGTTCTCGCTTTAATAATTTTGTGATATTCTGCTTTCTCAATGAAATTTTTTTTTTGTTAAAAATAAATACCAACTACCATAGTAGATAAATTACCAAATATTTAAAGAAAAAAATATTTGAAGCAAAGCCGCGAATAACGTTGTAAAAGACAAATTTTGCAAATCCCGTTTTGCATTGTTTAAAAGTCAAACCATCCAAAATTATGCACCTAAGCGCTGTCAAAATACAATGACAAAGAGACAAAGTTAAAGAAAGAGTTAATAACAAATTGACATGAACGAAATTGTGAAAATAATTGATAAATGTAACATAGGTGCAAAGATAAAAGTTAATGTTAATTATAATTATTTGTGATAAGTTTGGAAAAAATAACAAAGAAAATAATCAATTCTTGTTGAATCAAATTTCCGAACTCAAGCCCGACTAAGAAATTACTTCGGATTAAAAATTCACTATAGTTCAAATAAAAATGTAAAAATTGTCTCAAAGAAAATAATATTTAAATACATTTAAAAGCCTTTTTTTTGCTCTCCTGAGAAATTATTATTTTGTCACTTACAACGTTATTCGCGGCTTTGCTTCATTTATTAATGGCTTTATTCATAAAAAATATTTTTCTTTTATAGAGGGTCGAAAAGCGTCAACCATTCCTTTGCTTCAATGGAGCAGAAGTTTACAATCTTCCAATCCAATAGAAAAGTATCCAGTTCCATTCGTGCAGCATAACTTTGTGCTAGTGTTGAAGGTCGAAATATTAATGTATTAAGTTAAAAGCTTTGTGCACATCGGTGGCTTAATATAAGAAAGGCGTAACACGAATTTTCGATATTTTACAGAAGGAAAAAACTGAATAGAAACTAAAGTATTTACATGCAAGAATAATTTTTTAAATTAAATGGGTCTTTTATTTTTAATTGTTACTTACTTCGTTCTTGAAGGATGATGTAATTATACGTTGGCTACCAGAAAACGTTAAAAACGCGATTTCGAAAAAAATTGAGATACGCCCTTTTTATGTACACATTTAAATTTTTTTTATATTTTTGAAAGTTTAATGAAATATAGCTTTTTGCCTAGTGCAAGTCCAAACTTTGCATTAATTGAGTGAGTGAATTATTTTTGCAATGCATCTGCATTTAGTGATAGTGAAAAAATTAGCACTACTGCTGGATTTGTATTATTAAGCTGATGGAAAATAGTGCAAAATAAATTTTCCCAATTTTATTTACCGCTATAGTAATACTTATATATGTACGAGTATGTACAGACATTAATTTATTTAATAATTAGGTACCTATTTAATGGTCCTTATCGTTGTTGGCGTATTTCGACTTCAACTATAACGTTATGGTCCTGCGGTGTTCTTTATCTATTACAAAAAAAATCGTAGTCGAAGTCGAAATACGCCAACCACGATAAGGGGAATATTTTAAACAATATTTTACCTGCAAAAAGGTTTTGACATCTTCCAAAAGGTTTTGAAATATTAGCTCATTTTTAAAAGTATCAAACCAACCATATTTAGTTATTTTAGCTAATAGTGCTACCAATGCTTGCACCACAAAATGTTGCAAATTCGGCCTATTGGCCAAATAATTTAGTATATAACTCCTATAAAATAAAAGATAACATGGAATATATGTATAACACATACATACATACATATGTATGTTTATCCGTTCTTTTGTAGAGTATTATTCTTAGTTACCTGATATCAATCCGTTGTTCTAAATTTAAACCTTGTATAAGTTTCGTCAAAGTGGTGGCTGCCAACAATTGAGCGTAACTAGAATCTGCACGATCCAATAGCATTTGACATTTGGGCAGAGCATCTTGGCTGCTAACAAACTGTACCAACGTTTTTTCGGCATTCGAGCGCAGTACAGAATCTGTTGCTTCATATAGCTGCTTACACAATATCTCCAACTGCTGGATTTCCTAAAAAGAGCAGTAGTAAAATACATTAAAGACAATAGATATCTGCAAACAGCAAATCATAACCTCTAAAAATTATACGTGAAAAACAAATTAACCGGTGTACCTATTTCATTTCTATTCTTCGGTTATTATATATCAATAACAATATATATAGATCTAAACTCAATTTAATTTTATATCATACCATTTTCTCAAAAATTGTATATTTAATTCCTTTGAAAAATCAAGATATTCTAAAGTAATAGACTCCTGTAATCGTACAAGTTGTAATTGTTGTTGAAATCTCCTCTAAACAAACACACTAGATTTCTACATAAAAATATGTTAAGAAAATTTGTCTATATTTTTGACTGGTCAATTGAATTTATTTATAATTATTTTTATACTAGGAATTAAAATTTTTCAAATAAAATATTTGCAAACAAGCTTCTCTGTATTTTTTGTTGCAATTTCGCAACCTTCTTCTCGTTTATTATTATAACAAACATTCACTATTAATAGATATCAGTACAATAGAAAAACAAACGATAGCACGAACTTAAAAAATTATATACATATGCAGGTATGTATAGTTCGTATGATTTATTTTAAATACATATTTAAGTACATGTAATCAATTTAGTTATTTTAACTTTTGTGCCATTAAATATTATATTTATGTATTGTTATTATATTTATGTACTAATCGGATACTTTACCATAATAAAACTTCCTGGCTTGTGTTTTTTTTTTTTGAGATTTTCAGGTTAATTCACAGAGAAATATTTCGAAAATGTGGCAGCATTATTTATTATGCATGTTTACAATTCCACTTGCAGCTGAGATACATATTGTACATGTATACATTGTACATACACATATATGGGTTTGTGCATGCATGCATGCTGAGAAGAATTAGGCGCACTCATCTTTTTGCCGGTGTTCTATAATAAACTCGGGGAAAAGTAAATTGTGTATCACTATGGATTATTATTATTACGACCAAGTAGACGATAATGAAATTGAAATAAATGAAGACTATGATTATGACTCGATTATTGTTGCTGGTGACGAATCTTTTGTTGATGTCTATCAGCGGTGCATTATATCATCCACCCAACAAGTGCAACAATACATAATAGTACTTTTAGGATGCGGTTTGCTGCAACGTGTTTCTTGGGAACTAGTGAGACGCGCATTGGGTAACAAGTATCAGTATGTGTACCATATAATCTCCATGGTTTGTGGCCTTATAAGTTTATGTTTTTATGTTGGCGTTCGCAGCAGTATTTACGTGTTTTTTCACGTTTTGCACTTGTGTTTATTTCTGAAACTTATCACGAATACGAAGAAAAAATACACAGGACTTTTGCTTTGTTTTTACACCATAATATGTCAATTATTCTTTGAATATCTATTACATTCGGAACAATATGAAACTATAAGGGGACCACAAATGGTAGTTGGTATGAAATTGATTTCAGTAGCTTTCTTAGTGCAAGATAATAAAGAAAATTATGAGCTTATAACATTCTTAGGTTATCTTTTGAGTCCAGCTTCTCTTATATTAGGACCTTGGATTCCCTTAAAGGACTATAGGCCAATATTTAATGTCAGGTTTAAATTAACTCAGCTTATGGGCAAAGTACTTTTAAATATTTTTTGGGCTATAGCCTTTTTAAATCTTTCGAATTGTATTTTACCATGGCTTAAACAATTATTGGGTGATGGACTCTGGTGGGGAACGTATTTAGATGCTCTCTCTGTGCGTTGTAGTCACTATTTTGTTTGTTTCCTCTCTCAGGCTACTCTGATGTCAGCCACATCAAACTCATTAACATATTCCTCCGCATCCTTGTCGCCTACTCACTCCATTGTTCATCCTTTTGCAATAGAATTTCCCCGCTCTCTGTCTGGAGCCATACGTAGCTGGAACATACCCATGCACTTGTGGTTAAAACAAAATATATTTGATCGTCTACGTTCAACTAAATGTCCTTATGTTGTGGCTATAATTTTTACGTACTTAGTATCGTGTTTAGTACATGGCTTTAACTTTAAGGTTCATTTAGTATTACTGTCTTTGAGTTGCTTTAGTTATTTTGAAAATTTACTTCGACGCTGTTTAGCTCAAGTGTTCGATGCTTGCATAGATTCGAAAGCATGTAATCAGAATTGCAAGTACTTAAATTGCCCACGCAAGCAGGTGCAATCATGGACAACTGCTATGCAGTTAGTACGTTTGGTTAATTTTTTATTTAGCTTAATAGTCATTATACAATTGGCCTATTTGGGAGCAATGTTAAATACCTCAACTACCATGACTTCGCAGAATATTTTACAGATTTGGTCCAATATGAATTATATGGGTCACGTAGTAGCCATAGTTATGTTTGTGTTCTATAAGTGTATCTAGTTTTAGATAATTAATAGGGAAAATAATCAGCAATATGTACCTATGTATTTTGTATTATTGTGTACTTAAAAACAATAATTTTTTATTGTTTCATTTTAGTTTGTAAATTTATAAATATTTTATAATTGTTTATTATGCTTAATAAAACTTAAAAAAGTATCTAAATAAAGAACATTTTAACTCAATTTCGCATGGAATGTTAGTTAAAATTGAGGAGAAAAAAATATTGATATTTTCATAATACTTTCTTTAATTTATTTTTCATATTTACATATTTGTCTTTTACATCAGAATTCCTTGAGTTTTCTTTTGTAGCCCCAACACAGTTTTACAAGATCTTTGTTCTCATACGACCACACAGCTAAAACAATTAGAACGCTTAAAATACCCAAAGCTAGATGTTTTAAAATTGATGTGTTAAACTGGAAGAGTTGATATTTGTATTAAAACCATATTGTGTGAACTATATTCTTTATATATGTATGTACATACCATCCAATAGTTGCATAATAATCCCATAAATATTAAGGTTAGTAAAAATAGTTTTTTTGGCATCAAACCCAACAGAGGATTATAACCCAACGGCTTGTATTGAAGCCAAATAAAGCGAGTACTAGATTAAATAAAAAAACCGGTGTAATGTAAAAATTTTCGAACATCTTCGCGTTAAAAAGTACCTGAACCAAATGCGCGAGAACATATTTATGCAATTTGCAAATATAAATCCGACTGGCCCAAAAATACTGGTCAGCACATATGATAAAACAAGAAAGCTTACGGAAAATAAAGCCATTAAATAATTATATTTATCTATATCTTGGCTTGTATTGGTGGCAAACATGTATCCTTCGGTAATGCCATTAACAGCTAAGAAATAAATAGCCAAACAATGCCACTTTAACAGAGCTACTGGCAAGCTATCGGCAACAAAGTCGGCACCACCATACAACAATAGAACTGTGTGTGAAAAACTTTGACCAAACACCAAAGCAAGTAGACCTATTGACGATACAACCAAAGAGAGATGACAAAGAACTTGACCAGCTTCTTGTACTTTTGACTTGAAAAGGCAATTTTGAGTTATTGTAAATAAAGTATAAATTAATTTGGATTAAAAATTTCAATTAAATTAGGTTTTACCTTATCTTGCCTGTGTAGAGATACATCTCTAGCTATTGTTTGTGTGAAGTAAAAGTAACTACTTTCTTCTATGGGCCGAAATATGAAACGCGCCGCTAAGCTGCCCAAATTGTTAACAACATCATAAGTAGCTTGTTCACTGAAACTTAGAACTGGACTCATAGACATGACGTATTTCTCGCCTTCCGTTAGAATTTGCTTAAGAACGCCTTGCTTTACAAAGCTTAGAGTCAAAACTTGTAGCTCAGAGTTCAAAAAACTTTCCTAAAGCAAAAATTACAAAAAAAAAATATTTATTCAACGAATGTTTTAAATAAAATAAGTTTATGTCTTCAATGTAATGAAAGTACTTGTATGAAAAACACTAATAGAGAATGATTGCTTACCTTTCGAGTCATAACACCAGGAAGAAACTGTTTCAAAGTTTTAAACGGAAAATCATGCATATTATTGAAATTTGTTGCATTTATAAACAAAATCCATTTGCTTTTTACTTTTGTTGAGTCTTTATAATTTTCAAGCAATCGTATGTAGCACGCGAAAAATCCATAATGGGATATAAGTATTGTAATAGCACTAACCAATTGAGCGATTCCAAAGGCAAAAATGGACATATTACCATTTCCCAAGACAATCCAAAGAAACACAACAGAACGCACGAATATATGAAGCGTATTTAAAATAATTTTAAGTTTAACAAAGCAAAAGACTTGAATGACAAAAACTGGAGCTTCGGCACACAGCTCTATGACGCAAGACAAGGCGACAGCATAACAAGAAAAACTGTATTGACTCCGATAAACAGAATCAACAGCAGATAACCAATTGAGCCATATATATACGCAAGGTGTGCCTATAGTTATTGAGATTGGAACTCTGGAAATTAAAAAAATGAGTAGGAGGACGACACATAAATATTAAATTTATGTAGCTATGTAAATTATAAGTGCATCTTAAAATCTATTTTTCATTTACAAGCCTACTTACGTTAGCCATTGTTGATTTATCAATTGACCCCATGAACATTTCTCCCTCTGTTGCGATGTGGCACTTAGTGCTGCTCGATTTATGGCTTCTCGAGATAGGAATAGAATGGTACTCTCCAACAGCAGCAAACGTACATTCATTATACCCAATACATCACGGCCCACATTGCGGACTATAAATGCATTGATACCAAAAGTAACAATACGGCATAATAACTGCCATTTGTATTAAAATTAAATAGCCGTTCTATTCCACGTATACTATGAAAAACATGTGCAATGATAATTCCTAGCTCACCTGAAAAATAATACTAAGTCCGGCGTTAAGCAAACTGCTTTGCAAGATATTACGTGACATTTTTTATGAAATTTGTAGGCCTGGGCATCGAAATCTTATCATACTCGACCATGCATTGTTGTTTGTCTTTCCTTGGCGTGCGTTTTGCGTACTTTGTGGTTTTGCTCCAATTTCTTTTGACGAGATGTGTTTTGTTTTTATTGGTTTTGTTTTGACTACTGGCACAAGAAAATCAGTGATAGCAATTGAGCCGTTTTCAGCTGGAGTTGGAATTAGTACGCGCATAATGGAAGATACAGACTTTGCGTCATGTTTAAGGCCGTGATACACTATCATACAAAGTCGTGCGATCTAACATAGGGTCTACACCTAACATAATATGTAAGATGAGATCGTCAAATTCAATCGCAGAGCGAGTTATGTTACGTGTAGACTTCATATTAGTGTTATCTCAATCTTATAAGATTTTTTATGAGAGAGTTGTTATAAGAAATCCCATAACAACAATCTTATGAGATGAATTGTCAAAAAACACACGTACATGAAAATAAATTCGTATGCATGTGTGAGTGTTTCTTAAAATAAATGAAAAACAATGTTTTGGACAATATTTCTGGGATTTTATATGTTCAAATGTGTTAAATTTAATTTGTGAATTAAAGTTTGTGCGAAAAAGTGAAAACAAAATATATAATTATACAAAAATAATACATGTTAACTCGATGAGAATTTGCATAAAATGAAATGTTATAAGAAAAGTAGAATTACGTTGTCCTGTTGTATGAGATGAAGAGAAATATCGGCATTTTATTTTTGTTATTCTGCCGACGTTCTCTCACATATTATATCAGAGTTAATCGCAGTTGTAGACGCTATGTAAGAAAAAGAACAACCCTGGTTTAATGAGTTGTTATTGTCGTTTGAAAATTTTCATAAACTCCATCATCCCAGGGTTGTATTTTTTCGTAGAACGTACGACTTTGTATGATAGTGTATCACGGCTTTTATGCAATCAGGCAGATTTCATTGTTGGTCGCATAGTGCGTAGTCTTGTTTATGGTTGCATTCGAAGTTTAAAAAATATCAAAATATTATGATGTTGTATTAATGGTTTCATTGTAGATTGCATTGTTTGTGCCAAAATATGCAACATGCTTTATAAAAGTTGCAAAGTGTGTACCTACCATTAGAATAAGCAGAGGTGGTTATTGCAGGCGGTATTAAATCAGCTGAGAAATCAAAATATCGTAGTCCGGCAATATTGTTGTGTGCTACAAGTTTATTTTGTTTTAGTTGTGCCCTGTAGGTATTTGGGGTTTGAATATTATTTGTAAAACAAAGGTGAATTTACACTTTCAAAACTCAAAATGAGGAGATGTTTTGTTCCTTTATGTAATAGTAAGAATAAAGATCAACCAAACAGAACAATGTTTTCAGTGCCCAGAGTAAGTAAATTCACATCGATAGAAGTTAATCAGAGTGAACAAAATTTTCTTTACACCAGGTACAGACTTTGTTTGCACAATGGACCGAAGCTTTACCAAAAGTGCGTCCCCTAAGATATACCGATAAAGTGTGTTATTTGCATTTTAAGCCTGATGATGTTGTCTCAACTTTTGATCATTGCATTAATGGCCAAGTATATAAAATAAAAAGAGATCGTCCCAAGTTAAAGCCAGATGCTGTACCTTGCCTGAGAATGGCTACAAAAGGTGAATTGGTAAGTCTGGTTTTAAATAGGTTGCGAACAACGATAGGAAAAGGGTGTGCTAAGGCTTTACCAGCTGATTGATAATCATAAACATCTATAAATGTTAATCGAAGTAAATGGTAGCTAATCTACTACGTATCCATGTCATATTTAAATGCATGGCTACTATACTATAGTACGTATGTATGTATGTACATATGTATGTAGTATTTATATATAAATTATTATTCTGCAACGAAACTGCTGCGGACCCATTTCGGCAAGTAGTAGTTTTCGCCATTTTTGCTTGTAATTTTAATTAGGGTTCATAAGTATGCCAAATAGAAGTTGTAACACTACTTTTGTGAATATTTGACACTTCAATTTCTATCATAAACGGTGGAAATTACATGGCTCAGAACTACATACATATTAACAAGTCTGATTCACCAAATGAATTCATATGGATTTTGATCTCAAATTCAAATGATAGAAATTCTATCAAGAAGTTATGTAAATAACAAAAATTAAAAACCCCCGATATATCTAGAAAAGATGTGATATCTTCTAAACGGCTGGACCGGTTTTCTTAAAACATAGCTAAGAACCCTCTCGATCAAGTCACCTTTCAAACAGAACAAAAATATATATATCAAAATCCGTCCCGCCGTTTGGACACACAGATGCACAGACACACTCTGCAAACTTATAACATCCCTTTTTTGGTCGGGGGTTAATAAATCTTGTATGTTAAAATGCAATTAAAGGCATGCAAATCCCGCAGTATCCTGTAACTAAAAACTTTGTAATACATCATATACATACTACGTATGTATGTAGGTACATGTATGCATGTATAAACTTTTAAAAGTCACATATTTTTATTGCTAAACTGGGAAAATTGTAGTATATAACACTGTAATTTTTTTTTTGGTGAAGTGCTCGCATTATTTGTTAAATTAAAAAAAAAAACGAAAACAAAAACATAGCAAAGGCCATATTTATCGTGTACGTATTAGTTCAATATTTAAATAATAAATCGCATGTTCAAAAATCCAGATAAAATGATTTTTCTATTATACTCTAGCTATCATACCGAACAAAACCCTGTCTCGCAAGTAACCCTAAAGTTGTAGAAATGAGTGACGATAATGAGTTAACTGATCAGATTTATGATTTGATTATGGAAGAACCTCAACAAGAAAATGAAGAACAAATTATTTATGAAAACTTTCAAGTGGAAGAAGAAGTAGAAGAAATTAATGCTAATATTATTTTGGAAGATAACAACAAAAATGAAGAGTCTGGAAGTAAAATCGACGATCTGGTTATAGAAAAATCAAAATCTGCCGAAATGGAGTTTAAAACAAAAGGCCCGAACAATGAAAATTTGCTAATGATGCGACGAATTAATATGTTTAATTTACTTTATGATAACGCCTACAAAATAGTAACACCCAATACACTATGGGGTATACATCTTTGTCCAAATCGTTCGTTTATATGTTACTCTTACATGGAAGTTTCAGAGATGAAAATTACAAAAATTATTTCCATTAAAACTGATGGCTCGGCACAATTGCTTATCGACGGAAACGCTGTTAAAACCTGGCAATTAGTACAGGATATTGATAGTTTGGATAGCTTGTCAATAATTTTAAACAGAATTAATATATGGCGTTTGTGTGTTGGAAAAGGATTGAATTCAAATTGCGATATAATTGTAGAACCAAATAATGATAACTGTGGGATTGGGATGGATGAGGAGAATGAACAAATCTTTTTTTGTAAACTGTGTTTTCAAAAACAAAAAGAATAAACACAATAATAGGCTTACTAAATGAAACAATCTGAGTTATTTTATTTTTCATTTTCTTATTTTATTAAAACTATAAAATTTCTCTTATGTATGTGTGTATAATTATGTATTAATTTATTGAATAATTGTTTTTGCGAAATTCGCTTTTAATGAAACAAAGAAAATGAAAAAACAACCGAACGAAATTAGAGTTAACGAATATGTATTAACATAATATATAAAATTTATTTATTATAAATGTAGACATATTGGCATTTATTTAAAATCTAAATGAGGAGATCCTTTCGCATCACAGTCATCGATTTAATATCTTATTAGAATTTTTGTTTTTAGTTTAATTTTATTTTGTTAATTAGACGCATACTTTGCAGTTCTTTTCTTTTCTGCAATGAAATAACAATGTATTTATGTATGTAGTATGCAAATTTCATGTAAAGTAAATGCATGAGTTATTTTTTTTTTGAAAATTTAATTTTTTATGTAGGATAATATGGAGGGGTGTTTTAATGCACAAGTTCAATGGCATAAATTGCGGATGGCGCGGCGCTATCACTTCATCAACAAATTCTTCACTACCTAATTTCTAAGAAAAAATACTCTAGTGGCTTAGTATATCTGTGGTCACAAGCGATAATAGCGTAAGTCCAAAAACATAGTTTGGAGAAAAACCCTTTTTAAGATAGGGACGTTTAAAAAAAATCAAAATGGGCAAATTGAAATAATTTTGCCGTAAAGATAGCTGTGCTAACGAATGCACCTACCGCCAAAAAAAGCTTAACCGAAAAATGTTTTGGACTTCGTTTTTTGACGAAAATCGATTTTAGTAAAAAAAAAATCAAATTAGAAAATTATGTCGCTTAAGCTTTTTTGGCGGTTATGGAACGATATTTTGGAGCTTATTACAAATTTTATTGGACTTTTATCAAGACTTAAGACAATATTGTTTTGTTTATATCTTTATAATAAAATACGTTGGAGCAATGGGGATTTCATATAAATGTGAAGTTTCGTTTATAGAATTTTGTACCATATGTAACTCGATTTTTTGTTGAATCGACTCATGCTGTTATCGATTTTAAGCACAGATATACTATATACTATATATATATAGAGCCGCATTTTTGATTTAATCGTAAGCGATATGTAGTAAAGAGTTAAATTTTTTATTGAAATTAAAGTTGATAGAATGATCAATATTCCAAAATTGTTGTCAAATTTTATCGTAAAACATATTTGAATATTATGAATAAATCTTTAATTTTTGTCGCTTATGATTAAATAAAAAATAAGGCTCGATATAAAACCAACTTATTTTAATTGATATTAAACCTTAATAATAAATTTTTATACTAAATGTACATATGTATGCTCTACTAAAAACTTATGCTATGTATATGTTTTATAAATTTAAATTTTTATTTTGTGTAACAGATAATCTACTTTTTGACTAATTTCACTATAAAATATGTTAACAATTTATTGGATTTTATTCATGCAAAGAGTGTTTACCTAAAGATGTCTTGATATTCTTCTTCTTGTTGATGTAATAAAGTTACAGACTGTTTAAGACGTTGGCAATGGAAATCTTGACGTTTCTGGAATAGATTAAAAGAAAATTATACAAATTTCTTTTAGTCGACAACGTTCGACTTGTCGCACACTTACATTCAAAATATAAGATTTTGTTGTTTCAAATGTAAGTGTGTGACAATTCGAACGGTGTCGACATCGTGGGACAGGCCCTTAATCTATTACAAAAACGCCAACATTCCTAACGGCAACGTCTTAAATAATAAACAAGATGTTACTGTTGCCGGACTTTCATCATATTTTCATTCATTCATTTTTCTTAATTTTTCGGTGTTGCCAGTGTAGCTTTTTGTATGGCAAAACTTCTTAAGACCATATTCAAATTTGTCACATATGCTAACTGACATGAGGTTTTAACTTGTACATAACGCTGTTTATCTTTAAGTAATCACTCTTTTTTTATGTATGTATTGTACTAATTGCATTAAACACTACTTTCGTTAGGTGTTCGAGATCTTGAACTTGGACTAGAAGAACCATTTGCAACTGTTAATTCAGGTATATTTGTGGTGGTATTGTTACTATTAGTAGTAGTAGTAGTATTAGTAAATAGTTTAACATTGTCATCAATCACGGCGTACAACGGCTGTGCTGACATTCCGGAAGGATATATACAGTTTTTTCTTTTGCCCCTACACAACGTTGCATTGAAAGCGTTTTTTGGTGTTTGACCAAGCAGCGAGTGATCTTGATAATTGTTTAACGTCACTTGATGCTTGGTAAACAATTCGTTTGTATTGGTAAATGCATCGTGGTGTAGAGGAAAATGCGATTCTAAGAGACCCTCCCGCATAATGTGAGCATTCGAGTTAGTTTTGTGTATGGTGTTTTCAGTAATAAAATCTATCGATGAATTTGCACTATAAAATGTTGTATCTTGTGAACCAGTGGTATTGCTATTCAGTTGATTACAGCATCTGCAGTGATTATTCTTACATTGGTCGCAAAAATTTTTTTCGCCAGAACTGATATCGCTGTCGTTGATAATGTTGCTGTCGCTAAAGGTGAGTTTTCGTACTGCATTTTGTTCAGTTTGTTGTATTTTAACCGATGCCACAACCTCATCTATTTGATCAGCTGATTTTGAATTTTGTCTTCGATGGCACTTAACGGTGGAGCAGGGATTTGGCGTTTTCGCAATAGCATCAGTGACGTCATTTGTTTTGTTGTTTCTTTTATAACTTTTGGCAGATTCAAAGCTGTCCTCATCCTCACTGGAATCCTGTGTGGAAGGGGTGAATAGCGGAGGTGGCACAATTACTCTATTCATACGCTTGTATTTATCTAAATTACGACTGTCTTCCGCACAGCTTGAGAGATTTTCAATAAATTTAGGTGCTCTTCTTAAGACTGTAGGCGTGTGTAGCTGAGATTCAAGAATGTCATCAATATCAATTGTATTATTTTTGGTCACATTGTGCAAATAATGATCTATGCTAGTTGCCAGGCTGTTGCGCACACTATTGCGTGATGATATACTTGAGATTTCTGAAAGAGTTTCCGGACTAGCCAAAGGTGCCAAACCTAACCATTCTTCACTTTCCGCATCATTTGTGGCGTCTGAAGCTCTTCTTAGGGGTGCTATTGCTGGCGGTTTTGATATTCTTTCTATTTTGGCCGAATGTTGACGTCTTAAATCTCTTAGTGGTGAGGGAGCATCCTCAAAAGCCACACACTTGGCTTTGGGTGGATGCAAAACCAATTCAACTTGTTCCATTTTGGTAATTTCCATTGTAGTCTTAATAGGACTTTTGCGTGTTACCGTGGTAATGCTGCTCTCTATTACACTTGATATGTCATACTGTATGCAACTGATTTGGCTGCGACTTAAAACACTTCCCGCCAACGAGGATGCCTTGCTAGAGCTGACGCTTTCAGGAAATTGAGCATTTTTGTGACTCATTTGGGGACTGTGTAAGTTTGTGAATGATGTTTCCAAGCAAATTTTCTGTTGCTGTTGTTGGCTCTGTTGCATGGTGGATGAAGTTGTTGCTGTTTGTATATCAGTGTGACTCAAGCTGGGCCTCGAGTCTACACTACCATAGGGCCCGTTAGTATCAGAAGCCATATGGTTAGCACTCTGATGCTGCTGATGATGTGCGTGGTGTAAATCCGTACTGGAACAGTTATAGTAACTATAGACATCTTGATTGCTTCGATACATGTCATTAGATGTAGTGGAAAATGCGTTCGAAATTTGACGATGTGGCTTTCGGGGCCCACTCGTGGTAACAACCTTTAATAGATAGACAAGAAAGCATGCAAATTATTATTTTTAAATAATACGTATCGCTAGGGTGTGGACACAAGGATGAGGGGAGGTACTGTTTCCAGATTGCAAATGGAATGAATTCCTTATTCGATATACATATTTACAACTGTTTTGGCTGAAGAAATATTCTTGTGTTGCTTTGATAAACATCTGCTAAATACAAATGTGCACGTAGCGCAAAGAGATTCCGTTATCTCATAACTAACGTCAAAGTAGTTAGAAATATTTATTTAAGTCTGGCCGTTATTAGAGCCTTTAATTCAAAGTTGGTAAAGTTGGAATATGTTTTGACATTCATTCAGTTTTTGAAACTGATATGTCTGTTTAGTCTGGCTTGCAAAGCATGAAGTCATCTAGAGGAATGAAATGGCTAATGAATTCGTAAAAGTAGTCACGATCTTGTAGATGATTAACCTACTAGGGGATTTCCATATTCTTTTGGCTTAGACTAGAAAACGGCTATGAGGCAGATATCACTCGGGTGGTCAGTGCAACGGAATAGGACCAAAGCTTTTAACTTTTTAAAAGAAGACTCATGCACTCCTAGTTGATATCAAGAAGGGACGCAGTGATATCTCTGATGCATATAGGAACGTCCAGCTATTGCGAAAACTGTAGGAGTTGCTTCGACGAAACATAATGCTTTTTTGCAATCGCTCAACCCTGAAGAATCGCATGTGTATACTTCTATACAATAGTCTTTTTCAGTAAGGATCTGGGTGGCTCTCAGGAAACTCCTCGGGCATCAAAATGACTCAAAAACTGTTTAATTGGTTTCATTTTGTATGCGGGCTATCTCAGTTATCAAATTAAGCGCGTGGTGCAAAAAAAATATTTCAATCCATTCGAAAGGTTATCCATTCTCAAAAAAAAAATTAGATGTGCAACGTCCACGACTTTTCCATCATGAACATTTTAACCATCATGAACACTTAGTCCCGGTCCAGGCTTGGAATTTTTCCAATAAACTCTTAAATGTGTGGGAGTGGTCAGGAATGTAGCTCAAGGTGAGAAGGCAACCTTCTACGTCGACAGCCAGGTAGCGCTAAAAGCTTTAAAGGGACAAAACGTCAAATAGAAACTTGTTAGCGACTGTAGGAGAACCCTCAACTTGTTTATGGACAGAGCAAGAACCAGCATTTGGGAAACTGGCGCTCCAGATTTTTGTAGGATAAGGAGGAACCAGAAACCATATCTGTCACTGCCCGAAGCTGCAACGTCATAGGCTTAGATGGCTGAGCAGGCGTTTATATGAGAGCATTACTGATATCAAGAAGAAGAAGTGTAAACTAGCGAACATCAGGGGCTTCATCATGGGTACAAAGGGGGGGGGGGGGGGGGTAAATATTATTTTTTAATGGACAATAGAAAGGAATCACAATGGACCCAATTGGGTCTGCGAGTGCAGGTGCATTTTTGGCACCACCCTTCCTAACCTTACCTAACCCAAATATGTGGGAAAGTGTTGAAATAGAAATATATAGTTTTTAGATTGCTCTCTCGCTTTCTTGCACTCAAAAATAAAAAGTTGCTGCAACAAAAATTTGCAAGTCGTTATTTTAGTTTTAATTTAATTTAATTTATTTGCTGGTAGTTAAGCATTGTCTATATATTTCATTGGTGCTTAGCAAAATCATCAGTAGATTTCAACCACATTTTGAACAGTCACAAAATTCTTATCTTATGCACAGACTTTCAAAAACTATTTGAGAATTCACAAATAATAATATTAAATAAATTTATTTTAATTTTTTTTTTGAAACGATTTTGCGCCATTTTTCGCCGAATTTGATTGATAATACCGGCTTCGCTTATGCGATATTTTCATTGTTCTCTTGAATATTAAATCAAGAGGACACTGAAAACGGTGCATGGTATGTTTATCAAGCAAATTTGACGTGGCAAGATGGGACCCCATGCGCCAGAAGAAATTTACATCGCTTATCATTTTCTTTGTTTTATTTTTATCTGCTTTTGTACAAAAAATTTTGAGAAGACAGATTCATTTTATAAATTTGATTTTTGTTTAAACTGTTTTAAGTTTATACAATCACCCCTATCGTGAATAACAAGTGAAATTTTTGTTCCCCTCGAAGGGAAAAATGCTATCGTGAATATTCTTTAAATTTTTCCCACTATCAATCCCAGTGAATGTAAAAAAGAGAAGAAGATTTGTAAAGCTTAAAAATTAATTGAAAATCAAACAAATTTAAGTTTAATAATAAGAAATAGACAAATTTTAAGTTCCAAATTAAATTTTTTGGACTTTAACGTTGTGTTTTTAAATATTCTAGCTTCAGTGAAAAAAAATCTTAAGTATGCCAACGCTGTGCACCGCCATAAAATTTTCTGTGTGTGAAACCAAGATATTCCTATGTACTTCATGAAAACAGGTGTTGCAGGCAATTATTGTTGATAATCGTGAACTCGTGAAGATTGCTAAATAAAAATGTGCTAAAAATAAATAATTATAGCTTTTAATATTTAATTAAGTTCGCCTACAAAAATAAAATGAACAAAAACAAGGGAAAGTGGAAAAATCCCCGTGAAAAATATTATTCATGATAAGGGGAATAAAAATAGGGAAACATATCTAGGGAAAAATTATTTACAATTGAAATTTTGTGAAAAGAGGAAATATTTCAAGGGAAAAAATGTTCACGATAGAGGTGAATATGAATAACAATTCTACACTTTTAATTCAAAAATCTAAGTTTTTTGATTTATGACGTTGTTGAAGTAAATGAGCGATATGTATTTGCCTATAAACGGGATATAGTGTTTAGTTTGTGTATCTCAAAATTAAAAAAAAAATAACTTTTGCAATAATAACAATGAAAAAAAAAATTATTAATAATAAAACAGGCGCATATAAAAATTATAACAAATAATATTTATTATCAGACTTCCTTTTTAATAACTTATGCTATGACAATAATAAATAAATACGTATGTATGTATGTATATAATTAAGAACTAAATGAATGAAAACCATTTTTTTTAAACAAACAAATTTAAAAATATAATAAAAAAAGGAAAGCAAATGTAAAAAACAATTAAAACTGAAGGCAATAAATAACTGAAGGATTAAAAAAAACTTATGAAAATATTTATGTATTTATGTAAAACATATGTATGTATGTATATTTATGTAAGTACTTGGCAAAATATGTTTAAAGCATTCAAGTTTCATCATATTTACAGTCCGGAGATAGTAAATTTTTTTGCAAAGAAGCACTCAAGTTGCGGAACTATTCAGCGATGTATTGTCATCTGTGGATTCGGAAATTACCTTTTTTAAAGCGGCCAATACTTTATCGGGCATGTGATCTTGCAGCATAACCGGTGATATAAGCACCTCATCAAAATCGATGCTATCGGCCCAAATGGCTTGGTAAACAGGTTCACGGCTTTTTAAAACATTTCTGCAAAAAAAAAAAATTATTTTGTTTTTGGTTTTAATGTTTTATTTATTTATTTTTTAAACAACAAAAATAACACATACAAATGCATAAAAAACAATCATGCAGACTGTAATAAAATAAATAATTTTTTTTAAATAAATTCTGTTATATGGAGTTACAAAAACACTTTAACGACACTTGTAATGTGGCTAATAATGCAAATTTGACAACAATTTCCCGATACCAACAAGACAAAATGATTTTTGTTTTATTTTATAAAATTAAATTTGCATTAAAATAATAAGTTAAGTTTGTATTATTTACATAACAATGCCGCTTCTCAAATAGTTCAGTTGCTATTATGGCTGCAAGCAGAAGTGGCGCCTTTTTTGAACCATCATTATACATATTCCGAAAAAATCATCGTTTTGTGCGATTTATATGCCAGGGGAATAATTTGTGATGTGCTTTGTTTGTATGATGATTGACCAAAATATTACACTATGAAATTTTTCAGGAAATTAGGTAAACTCAAAAATTTTGTACGTAAAACGAAATTGTAATTAAAAAAATGAAAATTCAAATCATTGGCTGAAGTCCTGAGTTCGAGACCGGTCCCCGACAGTCATTAAATAACAACACCACGCATTTTTCTGATGTGCATTAGTGTCCCTTTATATCAGTTGTGGTAGGAAAGTTTAAGTGATGAAGGCATAGACACTGGTCACTGAACTGCAAAATAATGAAGATTTCCTCTATCTCTTCCTTCACCACCTGTCTTCTCTATCACTATCCTCTCACAGAAGGTAACACCTAGTAATAGTAGTAGGAATTCATTGCCTGAGTGTTACTTCTCTTAAAAAAATAATTTTACGAAAGTAACTGACTTAAAATCGTAAAAACTATTTTTTTACTTCCCCATATGCCATATTCTCCGTTTTTAACCCCGAGTGACTAATTCTTGTACCCAAACCAGTAGAAATAGCTCAGCGGAGAGAGATTTAACTCCAACGATGACAATCTTATTTTTGAAAAGGCATAAAAAAATTGGAGAAGTGTTAGAGAAAGTGTATAGCGCTCAAAGAAGACTAAGTTGAAGAATAAAATGTTTATTTATTTTTTTTATCCAAAACTGTTCATTCGTAAAGACACGCACTGATTGACCTGCCCTCGTAGGTTGCTTCTCAGGGATTTACATATAACAATAAACTCTTCAAAAAAATCTTACTTCTTGTTTACAATTCGTCGGTTGGTTATTGGTTTGCGGCACAGTATATACAAAATACATTATGACTGCAGCAAACCAATAACCAACCGACGAATGTTTATCTTTCCTCTCCATGCACAAAATCGCTACAATGCCGTGAACAGCCCTGAATAATTTGGCGTATGTAGTGGAAAAATTCCGCTATGAAGCATGGACATGGAAAGTTTCATTTTGTGAAATACTGCTTTGATAAAAATTTAAGTTTTGAATTTGAAGTTTGTTGGCTTTTTCTAACTTCTTTCTTGGTAACTGAACAACTTTAATAGTTTAAATCTACTCTGTAATTCAAATTGCAAGGAAATGCTTTAAAAAAAATTCGCAAACATTTTCTTTCATTTCGAATTGCAGAGTAGACCCCCACCACCCAGTATTTCAAAACAAAAAATTAAATCTCATGCAGAATGTGACTGTAAATGAAACTTGGGCCAGGCCCACGATGTCACCAACGTTCGACTCGTTGCACAGTTACATTGCAAATAACAACAAAATTTTAAAATTTGTTTTTGTTTTGAATGTAAGTGTGCGACGAGTCGAACGTTCGTGACATCGTGAGATTGGCCCTTAATTATAATAAAGTTGAATTTACACGACACGTAAGTATGTACATATGTATTTTACATTTGACATGTCAGCTATATAACTTGGTCGAATGTCTGTCAAAATCACCAATTTACAGACAGTTTATACTTTTTGCTTTCAAAAGTACATATTTAGTTACATACATCTGACATAACTTCTTTTTTTAATATTTTTTTTGCAACTATAAACACTGTTGTTATACCAAAACAACTCATGTCACATGCTTTATCAGATAAAAATAGACCACGCTCTAATATAAATTTTGTCATGTGACATTTGCCACCTGCCCTATAAGATGCAAAGTTTTAATAAGCAGTTAAATGTGTCATTAATTAATATTTAGTCTTCTCATTCACTTTATCATGCTTTTGAACACAATTTTTTTTTCATGCAATAATCCTAACTTTCAAACTCTTGTTTTTAATTTTAACTAGAACTAAGGAGTATAATAACTAAGACAGTAATAACTATATTAAAGTTGTTTAATTAATGTATTGTACGAGTATTGTATGTATGTTGCATTTGATTATTGCTTCCTACCTCCAACCTCTGTCATATTTTTTCCTGCAATTAAATTATAAGCAATTTTAATTTGTATTATGGCATAAAATAATAAAGAAAAAAGCATTTTATTTCATATTAAACGTCTTATTAAGTTAACTGAATGAAGTGTTATTAAATTGTTAAATAATTTATGTTTGATAATGACTTACTCATCGGCTCGGGGATGATGACGTACAATATGTATTATACGACCCGGTGGATATAATGGTTGGTGAATTGTTAATGCTATTGTACTATCAGAGGGATGAGTGCTAGTCGAACGAGCTGAATCGCGTTCCTGAAAAAAGATTTTATTCTGTAACCCTCATAAAAGAATAAAATTAGATACATATCGTCGGTTGGTTATTGCTTTGCTGCAATCATAATGTATTTTGAATATACAGTGACGCAAACCAATAACCAACCGCGCTCATTTACTTCAATAACGTCATAAGTCAAAAATGCAACTCTTGAGTTATTGTGTAAAAATTAAATATTAATATTTTGAGAAAAATAAAATTTTCTTTTTCAATTACATACATACATAAATAAATAATAGAAAATTGTAAACCTTAAACTCCTTTTCTGCAAAATTAGTTTTTTGAGTTGTGACGTTGTTGTATTAAATGAGCGATATGTAGATTTACTTATATGTATCAATCTATTAAAAAATATATGCAGTTTTATGGAAATATTTTAAAATTTCGATCGGTATCGTATGCCTTAATTTGCCTCATTATATCGTGCCTTAACCGCCAAAAAAGCTTAAGCGACATAATTTTCGAACTTCATTTTCTGGCCAAAATCGATTATTTGCGATCGTAAATAATCCATGTTCGTAAAAAACGAAGTCCCAAAAATGTGTCGCTTAAGCTTTTTTTTTGTGTTTATGGCTCGATATGAATATGACTTGATATTTTCCGTTGCTTTAAGGTTGCCATACATTTTTTCTTTAATAAAAAGAAAATCTTACTTCTTGATATTTATTAATATGAGTATCTTTAACAGACATTTCTACAACGGACTTGGGTTCAGGTCCACAACAACAACATATCATTGAACACGATATAGTCTTCCACTGAAAATAATTGTATTTGTTTTCATTATAATAAAAAAAATAAAAAATAATATATGACTTACTTTAGGATCAATACTACGCTGTATAGCGTTTATCAGATCAGCTCTTAAAGCTTCCATTTGGTATAAACCAATGCGAGGTACAACATCTTTGCCCAGAACGACAGATGTTATAAACGTTTTTGAATACTCTACTGCAGGCATACTGTAAATAAATTGGTTATCAATAATCAATAAATCAATGAGTATTTTTAAATGATTAATTTATAGAGTAATAAATTATTTTTCTTACGAAATTTTTATAAATTATATCTAATCTCTTGGGAATCCATTAATGATTTATGTATGTATACATGCATATCAACATACATATCGTTACCTTAATATAGAAAGGCCCTAACTCATTACATTTTCGATATCAACTTTTTTGTATATTTCGATAGAAGAACATCGAATGTATCGAAAAATGCAAAAATATGGATTTAAAAAAATAATGAGTTAGGGTCTTTCTATATTAAGGTAACGATATATGTGTATGTATGTATGTATGTACGAGTATATTGTTAGTTTTCTTGTATTTTTATTTGTTAGCAAACAGTAGAAGTGGGTCATTAAGCTCATTATGTTTTAAAATATTATTACGTTTTCTTGAAGCCCCTTTTGAACTTTTGCGCAAACAGTTTATGTAAATTTATTTAATAAAAATAAAATAAGAACATTTCAGGCAATTTTTAATTTAAAAACATATTTGTGTATATACTTCTACAAAAATAAAAAACTGTGTGTGTGTGTCTAAAAGTGCCTAAAGAAATCCAAAAAAGCAAGAAGTTCTTGTTTACAAAATGCACATATGCACAGCTTTAGTTTACCAGTCAAAATTATTGGGCAAATTTAACAGGTTTGTATAAATAAATTTTCATACAATGTTTGACATTTTATTTACGAGAGTGTAAAAATGCACAGTTTGCGAAACTTTTGAACATTCTCATGAAAACCCTTAATATTTTTGTAGAAAATTTTTTTATTTTTTACTGAACTTTGTATAAAGTGGCTAAAAATAAAATCTGGCAGCGTTGGAGAATTTGTAAGGTCAGATACCGCCATTTTTAACTGACTTCAGAAAAAGGAGAAGGTTATCATTTCGTCTGTATTTTTCCTTTGGTTTTGACCGATTGTGAAATAATTTTTTTATCTGAGCGGATATAGCTTCCATTTTTTTCCATTAAAAAAAGGGGGTGGGGATACGCCCACACATTTTTTAAATTTCATTTTATGGTATTAAATTTATTCGATTGCTACGAAACTTACGCAACACATTGGGTTCTCGTAACGACACAATCTTGAAGTTGAAAAAATGGGCGGAGCCACGACCAGTAAAACTTAATATTATATTTCACGTGCTTGATCGATTTTTACGAAACTTCCACACACCTTGAGCTCTGAAATATAATTAATCTTGTGTTAAAAAAAGTGGGTGCGGCTACGCCCATGAAAGGTTAGTGTTAAACAATATCTTTGTACTTCTATTTATACTATTCCCACAAAGCTTGGCAAAGAGTTTCGACTCTTAGAATGACATAATTTTGGCGGGGCGGGCATGACCATTAAAGATTAATATTAAGGGCTATGAAATTGTATCGTAAGCGGCAACTTACGTATGTAAAACGTGTTTGAATATTATAAAATAAATTCAGTAAAATACGATCTTGACTCGCACACGAAGGGTTCCGTACGGACACTACATACGAATTTTAGCCCACATAATCGAAAATCTTACCTAATGTAGACATTTAAAAAAATTTAAGCATTCGGTAAACTTTTTTAGGCGTTTTTTTAGTTTTGGCGTTTTTTTCATTTTTGGCGATTTTTTCGGTTTTAGACGATTTTTTCGGCTTTTGGTGTTGTTTTTAATTTAGGCGTTTTTGGCGATTTTTTTCGGTTTCCGGCAATTTATTTTAGTTTTAGCGATTTTTTTTAAGTCTTAGAACTTTTTTCGTTTTGGCGATTTTTCTGCGGTTTTTGGCGATTTTTCGTTTTAGCAATTTTTTATTTTGAAATTTTATAGTTTTAGCGTTTTAGAAAATTTCAAGAGTTTGCCTATTACGGTTTCCAAGATACTGATAGAATACCTTTTAATTTTGATTTTTAAATTTCAGTATTAACTGGTGTAATCTGCATAAAAGTACACACTAACTTTGAAAATTTCAGGTGTCTATATATAATTGTCTGTATATTGCATTAGGATTTCAAAATTTTTCGTGGCTCGCTTTAGGACACCCTTTAATTTTTCACTGTCATATATTTGTTGTTGTAGCGGTTGAAGTTTTGCATATTCTGTGAAAATTTCAGGTACGTAGCGAAAAAAATATAGTTCCTTTTCACCTTTGGAACTTAAAACTTAAATTTTTTGCCGCTTACGATTTAAATCGAAAATATGGCCCGATATGTGTGTGCTTCATAAATTTGTTAAAGTTGGAATTATGATACATATCTCAAAGTTCATTGCAGCACAGAAACACTTATCGATCTGAATATGCAATTTCATTGCATTGCACAAATTATATTATGTACATATGTATATGGACCCAAATGAAACCTCGTAAAAACTTATTTAAATTGCTCCATAAACAGATTTCAATTAACTACATAATCATGCAAAATTTCATATTCAAATTAACAAATATTCTAGTCCTTATTTCTTACCTGAGTAGGCCACCTGGTGGTGAATATGCAAAGCATTGCAATGTTGGATAGTCGGCCTTCATTAATATTGCCAATATGGCGGCTGTACCGGCACCCAGCGAATGCCCCACTAATACTAAATCAAACGTATTTGTAAGACGTTCAATATTCTTGTTGAGAGCATTTCGTATAATATATTCATCTTCTAATTTGTTGCGTATATAAATTGCCGCTTGAACCATTCCCTTATGGCCCAGCCAGTCATCACGCGGCGGATTCAAAGGTAATACTTCAGCTTCGGCATTTAGATCCGTCAAAATGTCTTTCATACTCAAAGTACCACGAATGCTGACAACAATTTTCTTTTGGGTATAGTCGATGGCAACGAAAAATGGCGTTTCACCGACATCCACATGATAGGTGACATACACAACTTCAATGTCTCCAACTTGTAAAGTTTTCTTTAGAGCAGCATAATTGCAATAACAACAGTTATCTTTAATAATCTCCGGCTCAGTGTTGGAACTACCACAACAGCCAAAACATCTGAAATAGGAATTGTAAATAAAAGTTATATAAAATTAAAAATTATTAATAAAAATCTTCTCACTTTAATTCCGGTACTAAATTGTACATTTTTGAACGATTCATCATAAAGTACATGGGCCAACCGTATGCGCCTTGGGCAAAGTACATAAAGTGTATGACAGTTTGAAAAAAGTCGTAGTTTTTTGCATCGTTTAGGGCCAGGAACTGGGTACGTTCAGTTATAGGTACGCCGCTTAAAAATTCATAAGTACCGTTTTTTCGTTGTCTTACAGCCGCCTTACGTTCCAGCTGTTGAAATTTTCGCAGCAATACTAAACCAGCCACCACATCCGATGGCACCACATCGAGTTCTCGAAAAAAATCACTTAGTAAACGCGCTATATCGGTGAACGAGTTACGATTACGTTCCGACGAGCCGATGCAGCAGAACAATAAACGGCAGCGATGGTCCCAGCTGTCCTGATAGGCTCGTATTACTTTTCTGTTAAAAGAGGAAAGAGAACATAAACCAAAATCCAGAAGTTAATTATTTTTAGTTAGTTTTTTAATTATCTTACTGTGAACTCAGCTAACAATTTACATTTTTTATTAAACTTATAGCCCATTTATAGTTGAGTCATAAATGGCTTACAAGTAGCTTATGGTGATATAAATCTATTTTAAGTTTAATACAAAGGTTAGGAAGGGTGGTGCTACAACACACTTCCACTCGGGGACCCAGTGGTTTCATTTTGACAGTTTTAATAAAAAAAAAATTAATAGAGATTCTCTCGCACCCATTGTAGGGCTATATTGGATTCCAATAATTGGAATGATTCGCCATCCTTTCAAGGGATTTGAGGCATTCCTCTGTGTGTTATATACATTCGTTAGAGATTTGATGTAGACTTGTATCGATCTCTTTCAGTAGCTCGTTTCTGCCACATTTGATCATTCAGTTCGATACAAGTCTAATTTGATGGCAGCTCTGCTATCAGTTATAAACCGAATATCTTTATCAGATATCCGATACGACCATAACCTGTTAGCAGATATTTCTGCTTGAATTATGCTACAGTCATTCCGGAGTCGAAAGGGTATTCTCATCCCGAATGCACAATATATCCTTTTATGTGTTCTTGGACCAGATCTTTTTTTAAAGAAAACTTTTTTTATGTGTTTGTTTGTCTCTTGTTGACTGCTGCAGATGTTCATTGAAAATAGCCCACAAAAATATTAATAAAAAGGTCGAAACTCCTCAGTTATCAATTTCAATGTATTTTTAATAAAAAATACTTTACTGAATAAGTAAAATAATAATTTTGGGATTATTAGTGCGTTAACAAATGTTAAACTTAAATTGTAACAATTCCCAAAAAAAAACACTAATTATAAACTTGACTGCACCCGGTCAAAAATATTTGTGTGGCAACACTCTACTCTTGCGAAAATGATGAATAGCTGTTGTTGTTTTTTATAGTGGGTACACACTTTGCAACGTGTTTACGCAACACGTTTATATTATATGTGGCATTTTAATCACCTGCTCAAAATCTAACAGATTTTAATTAAAATATTTATGAAAATATATACCGTTTACACAAAGTTTTTTTTTTTAATTTCGTCGGTTTGTTATTGGTTTACTGCAGTCATAATGTATTTTGAATATACTGTGCCGCAAACCAATAACCAACGGACGATTTATCAGTACTTTTTATCCCAAACAAAACCCATTAACTGAAAATTTTTTAAAATTACAACCAAACAACTGCAATGTATCCAATTCGCACTCCCTTTTGAGCAGACCGTAGCTAATTCACTCATCATTTTTATAAATATGTTGTACAGGGTAGTGAAAAATAAATAAAAATATTTGAATTTGATTAGATTTGCAACAAATCTACTCACAAAATAGATTTTGTTTTATATGGGAAATCTAGTAAAGAGCCAGCAAAAGCAAGATTTAGCTCAAAATCTCGTAAGTACTAGATTTCGAGACAGTGTAAATGACCTATTAAGGTCAGTAATTTCAATTCTTATTGAATGTGAGTTTGTAAAGAAGGGAAGAAAAATTAAACTAGGCTTTATTAGCCAATTGGATGGTAAATATAATCGTTTCTTATATTCCATTTCATTACAAATTTGTCTTTCACCCAGCTGAATTAAAGCTTTTCAAAGTAAAATTTTCGTGTGGAATAGAGGTCTTAGACAGAGGTAGTAGTACAATCTCTTTCTGTCTTTCTCCCAGCTGAACTAAGACGTTGCAAAGTAAATTTTGCGTGTGCAAAAGGGGTCTAACAATGGTAAAGTAAGAAGATAAAAACATGTTGATTATTCAGTTCTTGTTTCAACTTTGATATTACTTCTTTAAATGGATATCTCTAGTTGTTCTAAGAAATATTTGTGTAAAGGGCCCCTGATCCAGCTAATCCTTCAATAATCAATTTCAATGTATTTTTACCCGACTGCACGATGCAAAGAAGGGTATTGATTTTATCAGCCTTTTGCGGCGCTACATAAACACGAACGCGCGTACCGATGATGATTCTTACATCAATCGATTTGTCTTAATCCTAGGAGTGTCGCTAGAGATATGACAGTAGGCAAAACTCAATATGGCGGCCAACAGACGCCCTTTTGTAACTACGAAAAAAATAAAAAGTCGGCGAACTATATCAAAATTTGTATAATTCGGCAGGTATTTTAAAATCTTTAGGTTTCCCTTACGATTTTTCATTTCGAATGACCATTTAGTTTTTTTAATTTGTTTAAACTACTTGTTAATAAAAAATATTTTACTGAATAAGTAAAATAGTAATTTGGGATTATTAATGCGTTAACAAATGTTAAAACTAAAAGCCAAATATTTTTAGTTCATACTCAATTAAACTAATTTTTTGAGCTTTAGGTCAATTTTTATTATTATTTTATTAGTTCGATATTTCGTTAACCTTTGGTTAACTTCTTCAGGATATTTTTAACGAAATATCGAACTAATAAAATAATAATAAAAATTGAACTAAAGCTCAAAAAATTAGTTTAATTGAATATATTGAAAAAGGTCGAAAAATTAGATAAAAGAATTTAGTTCATACTCGTACTTCCCTCCGAACACCTGAAATTTATATTTATATAATTAATTAATTAGCAATAAAAATGTGTTTAACCTTTGACGCCAATTACGATTCATACTGTTGCTACGTTTATAATTAAAACGTGATTCTGTTTCACGCATTGATCTTTGGTACTTTTTCATTTTCACCCACGAACGCCCGGCAGCATCGAACGTGCACCAGACTGTTGCTACCGTAACAAACACTAAAGACCAGTTTGAGATTAAAATTGCTGGAAAAAGAAAAAAAAACAAAAAATTTACAACTTTATGCTAATTGAACGTTCCAATTTAACTAAATAACATACCAAAAAATATTCTCTTTTCTGTACTAACAACGGTTGAGTGTGCATAATATTTAGCCAACCAAATTGTTCCTATTATTAACCAGCTAATATCGAATAACATGATCACTTAAAATTTAAAAGGAAGCAACCATTAAGTTTTCATAAATTTATTTATTTTTTTTTTAATGTTTACCAGTTTTAATATAAATCCATATATTTATTCGAACCCTAGCATCAGAGTCCAGTATGCTGCCACGCATTGAGATTATGCATATTCCAATTTCTACGAGTAATGAAACTGAAAATAATAAAATAAATTATATTTTTGAGAAATTTATTATGGAGTAAGTAGGAAAGTCTGGCTTACCACTTAATATAACTAAATAACATATTTGATGATAAAAAAGTAATTTTACATCTGTTAAACTAGTATCGTAATCAAAAACTGCCAATGATACAATGACAGTTATCACACTTTTGGTGGGTAATAAGATAAAGGGGAAGAATTAAAAAAGGAATTCGAGAATTATACTTAACTAATAAGCTTTATTATTAAATCTTACCACACAAAATGTGTAGCCACCAGGAATGCTCCAGGCACCACTAGATCATCTGAGCCTACCGACCAGCGTCTTCTAAAAACAACAAGTCCTGGCATCTGCAAAAATTTAATAAGTTTGTAGTTTCTTTGCCGTTGACAGCCAAGGGCAGTTACAAAAAAATTCTTAATTTAAAATTTGATGATTTATTGAGTGTGTTTCTCGACCACCCAACAAATATCAGTGGTTTAATTGTCGCTTTCGACAACAAGCTGATTCGATCACGTTTTGAACAATGCAATAATACGGTACGATATCGAATGTCATATTTTCAAAGTGAAAAAACGTGATCGAATCAGCTCGTTATCGAAAGCCACGATTAGACCTCAGTACCTGGATTCTGTAACTTTTTGTGAACCGAAAATCGCAATATTTATCGACATATTTATTCGTTTGCGGTAACGGTAATGTGATTCTTTAATTTCTTTTTGACGATAGTCTCCATCTGTATTTTAATCACCATATAATTCAATATCATGTGGTATCTCGGTATTGAAAATGTAAAAATAAGCGGAAAGCACAAAGAAAAATAAAAAAAAAACTAAATGAATTTGAGCTTGCGATGTAATTTCTTTTTGCTTCAACCGACAGCGAATATCGTTAAAATATGTTAGTGAATAGCAAAATCGATAAATTTTCTTTTTGGCTTAAAAGGCGATACGAACATTAGCCTGTTCAATTCATTAAATATAAAAACAAATGCAGTTCGAATAATAATAATTAAATTAACTAAAATTAATAGTCATGGGCTTGTGGCAAAAATTAAAAATAAAAATATACTTAATAGTAACAAACCAAAAAAGTTTGTCTTAAGTAGAACAAAAATAAGCAAATTAACTAAAATGTATGTACATAATTAGTAATGAAAAAACGACAATGGTAAGACTGTTGTAAATTTAGAGATGGTAAATTTGGGCCTTCATTACAAAACACATTTCAGCAAATTGAAATACGATGAATCAAACCAATTCACATATTCCATTTGCAAGAAAGTTTCGTATATAAGGCAGAAATCTACATCAACTGACACCACACACAGTGGACCAAACACAGAAGAACGCTGATGATGAAGGTTTAGTGGCCTTCGAAAACGGCTGGCTGTTCTGTTCAACTATGTGTTGTCAGAATATTTACAACTAACTTTGATGTTATTTGTTCATTAATAATTATCACATGTAATTTGGCTTAAAAGGCGATACGAACATTAAGTATAGAAATTTTCTTTATATTTATTATAGCGATGCGCTTGTCGTAAAAAAGTTACTGAATCCAGGTACAGGTTTGACATAATATTTTATAATTTGTTTTCGAAAATTCTATGCTTCTCAGACAATAAAGAAAATAATTGTATTTGCTAGAGTAGTTGATTTATTATTAAATGATGTTGCTAAAGACAACAAAAAACTTCGATATCAACTTCAATTGCTGTACTAGTGATATTTTGACGACTGCGATATTTTATTAGTCGATTGACAAGCACGGGTCACGTTCCTTTCTAGAGTTTGGAAAACGGAAATTCCCGGGAAGAAGCACACTAAATTTTCTCGTGTTATTTTTTTATTACGACACTATGACACCTAAGACTACCTTTTGAATCCCCCAATTATGCATGTATACTACATGATTTTCTAATCATTTACACAATTTGCTTCAGCTTGTTTTCATTTCTCTTCCTTCCTGCTACATACTCGTAAATATGGTATAGCCATTCATAATTCATTCACCTACTCAGTCATTAATTATTTATGCATGCATTTGTGTGCAAGATAATTGTTGTTTAGAATAGCAAAACAAACAGAAACACTTAATTATATTTATGGCAAAAATGTGTACGTTTTGCTAATTTTTTGATTTCAAATCAGCTTTAGCTTTGAGTTCATTCGTTTTGAATTTTATTCGAAAAATAATAATAATAATAATAATAGTAATGAGGTGGTTTACATCGTATTGCAAAATATTAAAAAAGAAATAATAATTGTGCATTTAATTTTTTGATGGCCCGGTCTGGGTATGAATTATTTTTTTAATTTATTTCTGTTCAATTTGTATTAAAGATCGTGGGCAATTTTTCTCGAACTAGTGCAGCATGAATCGACAAAAAAGTTTCGCTTTAACTTTCACTTGTGTGAGTGCAAAAACTTAATTACGACAACCGCAAATAGAAAACTTACAGCGCATTTTGATACTCTGTTGTTTTATGCGTAAAATTCTTTTTGAAACAATAAATCGAGCGTTATTTTCGATTTTATTGTAAGAGACATGTAGTAAAAAATCAACACTTTTATTGAAATTAAAATTTGATGGGCCTCTCTCTACCCCTAGTTTAAAATTGTCAAAATTGTTGATAACTTTTAAAATACAGGCTGCTAAATCTTATCGTAAGCTGCAATTTATCGTATTTATGTAAAACATATTTGAATATTATACAAAAAATCCTTCTCCGGAAAACTTGAAATTTTGTAGCTTACGATTAAATAGAAAATAGGGTTCGATATTTGTTTTAAATTAACAACAAATTACTTTTTAACCAGATAAAAAATATTAATTTTCGATTGTATTTTTTACTTTATAAATCTGTTATTAATTAACCTATTTAAAATCTCTGAGAAAAATTACACAATTCACTGCGCTTTTTTCAGTGAAATTTTTTTCTTCTCATTCTCACTTCAAAATTCATCGTTGCGGAATTCATACCCAGGCTTTAAGATTTCATTATCCCAACGCTGCTGTAAGCGTCCCGCTATATACTGTAACGTTAGAACGCTTGTGTGAACGAGGAGTGTATATTTTTTGTTCTATTTTTTATTTTTATTTGTGTAAAATAAAAAAAAAAATATTTTTGCATAATTTAATTTTTATCTCACAGAATTTCCAAGTGATTGCAATTTGAAGGTGGCGTTGGCTGAAGTAGTTAGCACGTTGACTACAAAAACGAAGATCCTGGGTTCGAACCCGGTATCATACAGTCATCAAATAGCAACACCACGCATTTTTCTGAGGTACATTAGTGTCCCTTTGCATCAGTTGTTGTAGGGAAGTTCATGTGATGAAGGCATAGTCACTGGTCACTGAATTATACCGACTTCAGCAGATACTAATCCCAATGTAACATCAGAGCGCCCTCCTTCGTTGTGTAGCAGAATCATCGGCGAAGTAAAATAACCAATAAAATGGCTACTAATCACACAAATTTAATACGCCTCATTTAACACCAGAGGCGCTGCAGCACTGCATTATTAAAAAAAACGTGCAAAAAGCAGAGTTGTAAAAGAATGAAGCTTTCCCCTATTTCTTCCTTCACCATCTGTCTTCTCTATCACTATCCCTTTCCTAAAGAAGGTAGCACCTAGTAATAGTCGTAGGCATTCATTGCCTGAGTGTTACTTCTCTTAAAAAAAAAAATTACTTTTATGCACTCGTATGTATTAAATATTAACTTTCTGAATTTAATACAAAATTGTATTCACACTCATGTAAAGGGTGGGCAAATTTGAGGTTCGAAAGTAAATTGGCTGTCAAATGATGAAATGCCAAGAACTAAGCTGTCATCGTTTGACATTTACTTATTAAAAAGTTGGGAACCATAGAACTCTACACTCTAGAACAAAGAATTGTTTATTTGTTAATTACGTGCACAAACCAGAATCAAATAACGCTCTGAAACATGAAATTCGGCGCTGCATTGACGAGATAAGCGAAGTTTTGTTGCAAAATGTGGTTACAAATTTTATGAAAAGATCACTCGTCTGCTAGAGCAGACATCATATTTCATTATTCAGCCTTATCATGAATTAAACATGTGAAAATTTCCGAATAAAATTTTTCCTTCACAGGGATTTTAATTTCGTTTAATCAATTCCAATGAAATTAAAAACTAACATATTTCCAATTTTTTCAACAGACAAATCTATGTGAATGATTTTTTTCATAAATTGTTAGATTATTTCGCAATCGTATGAAGTTTTTTGATACCGAGTTTTCAAACGTTCGGAAATTTCCATGTGAAATTTTATTTAGGATAAGCCTGATTAATTCCCATATTTGTACTTTACATTGGTATCAATAAAACTGAATTCTTTAAAAAAAGTGTGTTTTTACGAGAATTTAAACCTTAAATTTACCCACCCTTTAATTGTATGAATATGTTACTCACAACCTGATGATTCACGTGAATGGTGTTCACATCTAATTTATATTAATTGTGTTTTTTTCACAATTCATAAAATTAAAAGTTCATTTGTTATTTTTTCTAACGTTATTCATTTTTATTTACTTTAAATTTTATGGGAATAAGACGCATCTATCGTATAGTAATTAATAATTTAGCTTATTAGGGGTATTCAAGATGGCTCAAGCGCTTTTAGGTATCATCAGATGGTCGTACAAGGAATAGTTCATATTTTTTTTGTCTAAAAAAAGACTTTCCTTCTTAAAGTAAGTCATATAAAAGTAAACATTTGCACAACATTTATTAAATTTTAATTAGCCTGTATAAATATGAACTTTCTTAAAGAGAGGCAGGCCATTACGCTGGATACGCTTTAAATGGCATAATTTAATTACAAGTTGCATTGTCATTTGGCACAAAGGGACTAAATCCGTAAAGTTTAATAAACATGCTGATGTTTATTGAAAATGTACTGGCAACATTTGCTACGTAAAAATCTGCAAAAATTAGATTTTTAAGTGGCTTACATACTTACATACATACACATATATTTATAAAGCAAAGAGTAAAACAATAACAGCTGGCATCCATACGTGCTTACTAACTAACAGGTATGTTCTGACACTCGCATGGTTTTCAAATCGCATGTGAGTTGCAAATCGCCAAGCATGTTCTGTAACTCATGCGTTTTGCTTGCGACTCACTATATTGATTTAGGTTAGCTGTTTGTTGAAATCGCCAGTGTATAAGTAAACAATGCAAACACAAAATTAACAAAACAAAAGAGCATTTTATAAATTTAAATTTTATAATAAAATTTTTACAAAAATATTACTATTTTTGATTAAAAGCAAAAGAAAATATATTTAATTTTATTTATTAACTATTTATCTGTTTCATTCAAGTTTGGTTTAGGCTAAACTCATCAGTTCACTTCAGTATACTCTTGTGATTTGAACTCGCCAAGAGTCTTGCGATTGTGATTTGCAGAACACCTCTCTTGCGAGTTGAAGTTACAATCGCAAATGTTATGCGATTTGAGTGTTAGGACATTCCTGTAAAGCTTAAATTATACGTTCCATACCATATTGCCATAGCCATAACCAAAACTAAAATTATATTGGTCTATGGCGTTATGGTGAGTCATCCATAATCAAATACAATGTTGCCTATTAGTTTGGCTCGAACGGCTGTTTTGTATGGTTACGGCACGTCTAATTTAAGCTTAACATCACAATTTAAGCGATACGACAACTTCAAAAGTAAGACGATACGATTAGACTAACGAAGCCATAACATTTGCAGACATACATATTCATAAATGTGGGGATATTTTATTTTTTCAAGACCGAATATTCTTTGTAGTAGTAATTGAAATTGATTGCAAAGTAATGAAAACAAATGAACAATGAAACAAAAACGCACAAAATCGCTGTACGTACAACAGTTGAATAGACATTTGTGTCAAGTGTGCAATATTTTTATTTAACACTTCATAGTGCAACATACTTCATTTCACAAACTCAAAAATTACAAAACTTCTTACAAATATATTCATGATGAAAGATATTATTTTGATTATTTATTTTTTAAAGTGTTAAATTAATAAATTATAAATGATCAAAGAGAATAAGTCTGCAACTTCAGGTAAAATCTTTGTGAATCAAACCTAAATTAAGGTCGGTGCACAATGAAATCGCATTTTTCAACTGACAGCTAAGGTGAAATACATGGTTTCTTATGAGGTCTGTTACACTCAGTACGTGTTCGTCAACGCAAAGTACAAAAATTGGTCAACTTTTAACTTTTTGCGTACGTTGAGTAGTTTGACACATTGGTTGGTTTTTTTTTGGTATGTTCTGATTTAGGTTTTTGTGTTTTGCGGCAGCAAAAATAAAATAAAACAAAAGAAATAAACGAAATAAATAAAAAATTAATTTATTTAATGAACAAAATGGAGCACCAACTTATTGAAGCTGTTCAAATGCTTCCGTATATAAAGCACTATTGTGCTAACATTCTTCGTCGTTGCGTTAATGTCAGTTGAAAAAGGCGAAGTTTAACGTATGACGGATTTATTGCGCCCCGGCTTTTAGAGCGTCAAGCGTTGCGTTAGCAGCAGGGTACGTATTTTCAGTACATTCAAAAAATATTTTATACGTTTAAATGTACTGTAAATACGTACCCTGTTGAGTAATTTGCAGAACACCAAATAAACATTTTCTCATTTTTGAAAATTTTGCGTTTTGAAAAACGATTCGGTTTACAGAATAGATCCGATTATTTGAGTTTGATGTTTTTGGGTGATAGCTTAAACTTCTCAGTATTACCATACTGACGATCAAAATAGTGGCAACATTTTCTTTGCTAATGTCATAATGCTAACAGTTCAGCTGGGTTTTTTTTGTAGAGAAGAAGAAGAAACTGCCTTAGCTCGATATTTACAAGTAAAATATTTTGTGCGTTTTAAAGGAAATAGATAAGTAATATTAAGAAAAATTAAAAAATAAATTTGAAAATTATGTTAATCTCACATTAATTGAGTTTGATGTTTTTGAGTGTTAGTCACTGTTGCCATTTTAGCATTTTCACTGCCAGATCTGGCATTTTCATTAGTTAAAAAGCATTCAACTTTAAAAAAATTCTGCTAGATGCTTTCTGGCAGAATTTGTTGAAAATAAAAAATTGTAATTTGTTAAAAAAAAAACTCTTCGGTATAGAGGTCTTTTCTCATAAATGTACATGTATTGCAGGCTAAAGGTTCCCTGATGATCTGCACTAGCAACAGTAAAATGTGCATGGGATCCAGCTTACACCTCAATAATCAATTTCAATGTATTTAAAATTGAAGAATTATTTTACTGAATAATTAAAATACTATTTTGGAATTATAGTGCGTAAAAAATTTTAAAACTTAATTGTAACATTTCGAAAAAACACCAACTCTAAAAATACCTGCAAATACTAAACAGTTTGTATAAACATGAAATTCAAAGCCATTTCAATAATTTTCTCTACATTTAAATCTGGCATTATACTTTTCTGCTGTAGAACATTTTAGCAGAATATTTTGACCGATTTAGAATTCTCTCATCATTATGTTCTGGCAGCACTGGTGTTAGTTTGAACTTCTTATTGTATGTAGTATTACCATACTGAGGAACAAAATGGTGGCAACATTTTTCGTGCAAAAGCAATAATGTTATTAACACACTTTGATTGGCTGTGGGAAGAAGAAGAAACTGCATAATTTTTATTATTTACTAGTAAAATATTGAGCGTGTTAAAGGAAATATATAAATAATATAATATGTATGTATATGTACATACATATTTATTTAGCGTGTGTTTTCGAAAAGTTATTTGTTTCATAAGTGTACGAGAATGTTGTCAATAATGCTACTACCAGAATAGCCTTTCTATGCCTAGGTTAAACTAGCAAGTAAACCCAAAGACTAAGGTTAATTTAATCTGTAATCTTGTACTCAAAAAGTGGTCCTAAGATTCTTATTTTTTAATCAAAGAATCTCAATGTTACGTTTACGTACTTTGTGTAGAATATGTCCGACTGCTTGTCCACTATAATTATAAATATGTATGTACATATATATTTGTCAGTTATAATTAAATACATGTAAAAAGAGACTGTCCAAAAGCATATCTAATGAAAATAAATATAGCGAGTAATAAATAGCTAATTCATTTCTAATAAATTTAATCAGAAATCTAAAAAAAATATTTTTATATATATACATATGTATGAAGGAAAGAAGAATTTACTAATAAACTAGTTCTATTTTATTTATTGACATAAATTGTTCGGGTAATTTGTTAATTGAATTTGACTATTTTCATTATCCAAATAATGGCAAAACAACGATTAATCCAATATTTTTTATATTAAAATTGTAAGGTTTCATATTAAAGCATATCATAAATTTTGATAATTAATTATAAATATCTTTAATATGATAACCTTGATAACTATTTATAAATATGATTATAACATAAAATTTTTTCAATCAGATTTATACCATCCGTCTTACAAGCTTTATGTTTACAGCAGATAGGCTCGTGAGTAACTTTCTGCTCGCTATCGCATGCTCACTCACGAGAGAATAAATCTAATAAACGCCATCGCTTTAATTTATTTTTGTGATGTTGAAAAGCTTTCGCATAAGTGTACATATACATAATGACATTTGCGAGTAATCACAATCACTATCTAGGACAAGTTCTGCCCTATTCACACAGTGTCTATAGTTATACGAAGCCACGCCTAGTAAAAACAATGAAATTTAAAACATAAATAGACCTCATCGAGGTCAACTCATATGCGAAGTTTGCAATGAAAGCTTCCTTAGATATGGAGGTGTAAAAAATGCCCAAATAATGTACATATGTATCACATGTTCATCTTGTTTTTCTACGACAAGATTAATAGATTAAAATTTTCAAGTTGCTTAATTGCTTTCACAATTTACGTAGTTGTAACATTTTCATATTAAAAAAAATAATTTTTTACAACTAGTGGATAGTACGAGTAGGATATGTACAATGTACATACATAAATATGTATGTATGTATGTATGTATCTAAATGTTAATTATTTTTCTGACTTTCATGGTTGTCAGTCACATCCTTAAATTTTTCATTGTAAAGTGCAAAGGTATGTTCATTAAATAAAATAATAATAAATAACATTCAAGGCAACTAGTCGTATAAAAACACAGATTTTTCATGCAACCACTCTAGAATATTGCTTTCATTAAAGCATCTCTTTGTTTTGACATTTGCATTTTAAAATGACAGGACATGAACTTTGTTCTTAGTTTGTATATTTGTTCCAGTTGCTGAGTTGTTGTTTTTATTTACTTTGTAACTATGCAAATTTAACTGTAAAATGTTTTCGTAATTTTAGAAGAGAAAAAACATATAAATTGAATTAATTTTTAGTTTGAATTTTTGTGAATATGTAACGTTTTGACATCGTCATAGATTTTCCATGAAGAAATTTTGCAATAAAATTAGTTTTCTTAAATCGAATTCATGTAAAAAATTATTGGTGTGATTCAGATTCTTGGACGTTTTAATTTTTTACATACTAAAATGGTCGATATGGGCTTACGAGTTACAAAGTGGACGCGATATTCACCATTATGGACAATTCACACATTACGTAACGATCTTTTTTAGCTAAACCCCCACCCCTTCTTAACGCTTTTGACAAAATTTTCAGTATAAATTATCGAATCCATAATCCATTATACCGTTACGTAACAAATAAAGGCGAAAATTTTAATCCCCTGAAAGTTTTATTTCCCCCGAAAACCAATGAGCTCATTAATGAGATTGGTTGCCGTAAATATGAAATTCTTAATAATATTACAAATGGAAACATACGCACATGTTATACATATGAATATACATGTGTATGTACCATATGTATACAATATGTGTGTGCATAAATATGCATATAATTACACTGTGCCCGAACCGCAAATTGTTTTTTGTAACAAGGCGGGGACCCAGTGGGCAAACCTAATTCGGGTACGCTGCATCCAATAGCGCCAACCATTTTTTAAGTTAGCTCCCGTTTAAATAATAATTAAGCCTAAAATTCGTAATTTTTTCGAATTTTCTGCAATTTATTAACCTTTATATTGATATATGTATACCGATTTAAAAAAAAAACATGTATTGATGAACATGCGACCTAAAAACAAATTTTTGTCTTCAAAAAATGGCATTTTTTTAATTCGAAAAATTTTTAATTTTTTTTTTAAATTTCTTTAATAAATAATTTGAAGATTTGGCTTGTTTTTATGGTTAAGCAATTGTCTATATGCATTTCGTTCCTGCTTTTGGAACTCATCAGTAGACTTCAACCCAAAAGCAGGAACGAAATGCATATAGACAATTGCTTAACCATAAAACAAGCCAAATCTTCAAATTTAATAAATAAAGACTTTATGTCAAATAAATATACTTCGGTATTTAATAAATAATCTTAAAAAACTTTAACATGGTTTTCAATCTTATTGCATTCAAAACAAATACAAATTTTAAAATTTTGTTGTTGTTTCCAATGTAAGTGTGCGACAAGTCGAACGTTTGTCGACATCGTGGGACAGGCCGTTAATTAGCCGCGTGTTACATTTTTGAATAACTAGTGTTATTATTCAGATAACATAATTAATGTAAGGCACGTACATATACTACATACTAAAAATAAAATAAATTATTTAATACCTTTCATGAAACATCAACTTAATGCAGAATATATGCGAGGGCGTTTAAAAATTATATTGCAGTAGTAGAAAAATAAGATGTAGGTTGAAAATTTTTCTTCTTATATTTCAAGTAGTTTCTTTCAAAAATCCTTTATACAAATAAATACATATACATACTTATGTAAATGTATAAATAATGGGAATTAAATTTTTATTTATATTTTTATAGGTAGGTACATACATATGTTGTTATAAACACTTTAAATAAGGTTAACAAGAATTTATTGGTTAAGTTTGTTGTTTTAATTTTTATATATTTTTTATAGCACATAAAATTATGTATTCACATTTTATTTTTTTTAACCGGCTTTATAATGATGTTTCCTTCCTGCTAAAAACACGTCCTAAACAATAATGCTGCTGGTGTTTTGGGCTGCTTCTGCGTGTGATGATGCTGCTGACGTTCTCATCTCTCCATTTTGGTCGATGTTAATGTTATTGCTGTTTTTTTTCGGTGTATACACATTTGTTTTTATTATTATTACTATTATTGTTCTTATTGCTGTTTTCTTTATAGTTCTCATTATGAAAAGCGAAAAATTTATTGACACTATTGTTTTAAAGAGATTTATTTGAGTTATTTATTATTGTGCTCGCATTTATGTATTTCTTTGGGATTTTGTTTGTTACGTTTTTCTTACTTATTCTCTCGGAAAAAATATCAAATTGCAAATTTTTGTTGGCCTAACTTGGAGTTACGAGAACCTACCTACTAACCAATATCAACACACACACACATACATATACATACATTCATACATAAATACATGTGGCTCTGTACATACATATGTAAGTATGCATATACATACATACATATGTATGCATATAATTGACCTAATGTTTATTTTATGTTCTGCATATGCACAAGCATTCATTCTGCAGAGAAAACACAATGAACTAAAGACCCACCGACTGATAGCCCACCGCTTTAACGGACTTAAGGTCGATCGATATGTGTGCCTGAATACACTAATAAATACCCACCAACCGACGCAAAATTTTCGGCTGGAGATAGAAAATAAACAAACAACAGTATTACAAAAAAATCGGGTCTTAAAAGAATTAATTCTTTAAAAAAAAAACAAAAATTTAAATTTAAACCATCCAAAATTATGCATCTTATCGCCGTCAAAATGCGATTACAAACAGTCAGTCAGTGGAAGAACTTTGTAAGTAACTAATGAAATTGTCGAAAATAATTGATAAATGTAACAGAGATACAAAAAGAAATTTTAATGCTAATTATCATTATATTCGATAAGTTATGGACGAAACAACGTCACAGTTGTGATTCTTTAAGACAATTATTATTTATTCACCCCTATCGTGAACATTTTTCCTCTCGAAATATTTCCCCTTTTCAACAAATTGCAATGGTGAATAACTTTTCCTTAGAAATGTCTCTTTTTTTATTCCCTTTATCATGAACAAGTTCTTCACCGGGATTCTTTCACTTTTCCCTTGGTTTTGTTCACTTTATTTTTGCAGGCGAACTTAATTATTACTCCGCATAATTTCGATATTTTCCTTCGAATTAAATATTAAAAGTTACAAATATTTATTTATTATTTATTTTATTTATTTATTTATTTATTAAGACAAGTTTAATATGTACATAAAGTTCACGATTGTTAACAATCATTCCCTGTAACCGATTTTTTCGTAGAGTATGAATCTCTTTGTCACACACAATAAATTTTACGGCCGTGCACCGCGGTGGGATACTAAATAATTTTTTCCACTGCACCTAGAATATTTAAAAACACAACTTTAAACTGAAAAAAAATTAAATTTCGAAGCTAAAATTTGTGTATCTCTTATTATTAAAATTATATTTGCTTGATTTTCAATTAATTTTTAGCTTCCTCCCTTTTTTACATGCACTGAGAACTAATAGCGGGAAAACAATTTCACGGGTGATTCACGATATGATTTTCCCTTCCACTTGTTATTCACGATAGGGGTGTATGTATATGCTAGGAGGTAACTGTTGTTCTGCACCATTATACCTCTCACATACATATTTTTGAATATATTTTTCAAACTATCGTATAATACCTTAATTTAATGTTTGTGTTTTAAAAACTTGGCAATAATATTTGTCCTTAGATCAAGTTTTCTTCAAAGAGAAAAAGTTACCAGAATAGTCTTGTCAGAGTTGACCGCCAGACCATGTCTCCTACTAGAGGAACAAGCGGCGCAGTAGTTTTGTGACAAGACAAATAAGCATATGAAAATTTAAAGAGAAAATTAAAAATTGAAATTGAAAATCGATTTTCATAATTTTT
The DNA here is from genome assembly GCA_936439885.1 of Nowickia ferox. Taxonomy (NCBI): domain Eukaryota; kingdom Metazoa; phylum Arthropoda; class Insecta; order Diptera; family Tachinidae; genus Nowickia; species Nowickia ferox. The sequence goes on from OW387025.1 coordinate 105,882,737, forward strand.
TCTCTGAAATTGTAGGATTTTGTCTTTTTGGGCAGATAAAATTTCGGCTTGTTTTGAGCCGATGCAATCGTAGGCGGAGGGGCGCATCGTCGGCTTCGAGTCGATCGATTTGTTTCTCTGTCTTCCACACCATGTCATAGCAGTACACAAAGCATCGTTCATGACGTCTCAGAGAACGTTGCCGAATATTGCACTTGCCATCACAACCAGGTCATCGGCGTATGCTATAACTTCATGTCTTTGTTCACTAAGAATGATGAGAAGTTAATTATAATAACATACCTCTTTGGGAACAAACTTTGACTGCCTTAACAGTAACACCTCCAGAAAGATCTATTAGTAGATTACGGGTGTGGGAATCCCGCGGCTCCAGCCGGAGTAATTTGGCTTTTTCTATCGACGTACCTTTGGCTTTTTACCCACAGAACTTATGTATTACTACCCAATCTCTGGGAAGAGAGGAACGGGTGTTCACATATTTATAAATAAAGGAAACAGGTCTGTGCTGTCGAGCATTTGCAGCGTCACTACCTATAGAAGCAGTTATGTCCCTGCTCTCAAATATAGATCTAGTCATCTCACAGACGCGTGATCAAGACCTTTTTTTATGAGACAGCAATCTATTGAATCATATTTTGTAATATCAAATGCATCTAAAAAAGCAATCAAGGCAATTTGCACCGATTCATGAGCTGTCACAATATTTGTAACAAGATGATGCAGAGCATGCTCGGTCGAATTACCCTTAACATATGCACATTGATTTACATGCAAAGCCGTCGATCTAATGTGCAGATCAATTAATCTCTCCATAGTTTTCAGCAAAAAGGATGTTAGGCTAATTGGTTTGTCTGATTTGGCCAAATTTCCTGGCGTCTTGCCACGGCAGGAAAATGTGTTCGAAGATAAAACTTACTCTAAATCGGGCGACGAGGGCACAAAACAGTGAATGTAAGTGTAAGAGAAAGACAGATAAAATTTTTTTATTTATTGATAAATCATGGAGTTTCCTATTCTTATTTGAAAAAAAAATTTATAATTGAATTGCCTGAGCAGCAATACGATACACCACAAGACGTGTTTAACACACAACAAAGAAATTTTTTTAATTTGATAGTTGACCTTAAACATTTTCAAGAACTAGATCTTTTAGTGCTCTGAAAAAACCGTTTAGTTCTTATTGATACTGACTGCTCTTGCTTTTGACACAATTTCTTTTCTTTAACAAATCCAATGCAAAATTTTCACGGGTTTCTTTATTTTTGTTTTAATGCACTTTAATATATTTCTTTCATTCAATGTTTCAAAACACTGTTAATATTATTTTATAAAATAGCCAAAAATATATTTTAAATACATTTTTCTTTTTCCATTGTATTATACACACAACAAGATTTATTCATAATCAAACTTATAATACTCTGCACACTTTTTGAAGCGAGTTTCTTCAGATGCAGAGAGTTGTAGATAGATTTTTGTTTTCGTACACAAAATACTAAAACAAAATACTAAACATAAAAAGCAGCTTTCGTTTCATTCATGAGGGAATCTTTTTTTGGGTTTTTGTATCTGTATCTTTTGTTATACACAAGTGCTGTCTGTGCATTTTCAAAATTTTCTTTATTTGCACACCGAAAATTTATGTTTGTCGTGTAGCATATAAAATAAATTTAATTGGTTTTCTATTATTAATGTAAAAAGAAACTGAAATTTCGTTTTAATAGAGATTTTATTTTTAAGCAAACATTAAGTACTATATTTTTATAATAACAGCTGTTGTTTTTGCCAAAATTCTCACATTTTTACATAATTAATGTGATTTAAATAGATTTTTTTTAAAGAATTTGTGGTATATTATTTTTTTTGTATTTTAATAAATCCGTACCACTTTTACTACACCATGGAAATACTACTTTGCAATCAAATACACGAAACGCAACTGAGTTTTGTTTTTCATTGAGTATGTGAGCAAAGATTTCTCCAAGAAATTGATATTAATGTGTGTATTGATACAAAGTAGTCGTAAGCTCACAGCTGATTATCTATTCGCTCTGTTATGATTTCTTGATTCCGTCAAAATTTATGTGTACGTTTGACATAAATTCATATACATATGTATGTACATAGGTATATAATAATCGCATGCACAAATTTTTAAAATTTTTCTATACATATTGGCAACATAAATTCATATCCACGGTTTTTGTTTGTTTGAATCAAACTTCACGGAAAAGAAATAAACGATTTGCGGTAGTTGTACAAGTGCGAGCACACTATATAAATAAACGTTGGTATTAAAAACAGCGTTGCCAGTTCTGTACAAAAGTGTTAAAACTAGCAGATGTCTATTCAGATGTAAGAATTGTCAATCGTTCAACAATTTATTCATATTCAATATAAAATCAGTTTTTTTAAAGTATTTTATTGTTGTTTCGAATGCAAACTAAACAAAAACTCTCACCTAGTTCTATCAAAATAAAGCGTTTTGTTGCGAGAATCTCTCGCGTATTTCAAAATCATTGAAGGTATAAACAGGGTTGTAAATAATATGATTGTACGAAATAGTCGTCTCTGTGGTATCAAATTGTTTGTTTACGTTGTACATATGATTGAATATGTTTAGGTGGAGAAAGAAGGGTAACCAGTGGAAGCATTATACATACAATTATACAAGGTACTTGCACAAGCCCAGCCTGTTTATGTATACAATGCAGAAAGTTGTCAAACTTTGTTTACAAGCTGCAAAAATGTTAGTGTATGTGTGTGAATAAAATGATTACAGTGTTGCCAAAGAATTTGCATATGGCTGTGTCTCCAATTACACATTGAAGAAAATTACACTACACATCTTTTGTGTAGGTTAAAATTAAAACAAAAATAAATAAAAATAGAATCCAAGGAATAATTACACACAGGTTATACATGAATCTCATTACATGGACCACACATGAGAGTAGAAATTACACACTGTGTATTACACACATATTGGCAACACTGAATGACTATAATCATTCATGAATGCCGCGTCTGCAATTGTACTTTAGTTACCCTGTGATAGCTGTTTTTAAAAACAAAAGACATGTGTTTCTGACAATTATCTGTTTGTTTCTACCAACAAAATGCGTGTGTTTTTGGTGCTGTAATTTTGTTGTAGCCGTGCAAGTACCTTGTATAATTTTATCATGAGTGGAAGCATGATACAATAATACAGGTAACCGCGAAGCGCCACCTGTTTTGCTTGTTTCGTGATGTGATGTGCCAAATGTTATTTATGTTCTACCAACACACGCGTACAGTGCCTATTAAAGCTGTACTAATGCCAACAAGCTTTGCAAAGCCAAGAGAAAACGCAAGTACACGTCTTTTGTTTATTCTTGGTTTTTTGACAATTATCATCACAAAATAGCAATAAAAATCACTGCTGTTTTATTGTTGTACATTTGTTGTAGATTCGCGGCTATCTGTATTATTGTATCATGAGAGGAAGTATACTACTAATCATTGATGGACAATTCATTAAAAAAACCACTGTATCCCCACATAGCAGTTATTCTTTCTTCCTTGTTTGGGAATCTAGCACTGATATTTTTTTTAATTTATCTACATATGTATGATAAGGATATTTTTGTCTCGAAGAGTTGATAAGCTTGTTTTAAATGACCGCTGAAAAAATTAAAAAATGGACGTTGCAAAATACATCTAATTTTTGCATACAAAATGGACGATGTATAGGCCATTTAATTTTTTGCATAAAAAATGGACGATGTATAGTCCGTCTAATTTTTGGATTAAATATGGACGATGAATAATCTAATTAATTTTTTGCATAAAAAATGGACGAGTATAGTCCATTTAATTTTTTGCATATAAAATGGACGATGTATAGTCCATTTAATTTTTTGCATGAAATAATTTTTTGTATGAAAAATAAACGATGTATAGTCCATTTAATTTTTTGCATACAAAATGGACGATGTATAGTCCATTTAATTTTTTGCATGAAAAATGGACGATGTATAGCCCATTTAATTTTTTGCATGAAAAATGGACGATGTATAGTCCATTATATTTTTTGCATGAAAAATGGACGATGTATAGTCCATTATATTTTTTTTGCATGAAAAAGGGACGATGTATAGTCCATTATATTTTTTGCATAAAATATTTAATTTTTTGCATGAAAAATGGACGATGTATAGTCGATTTAATTTTTTCTATGAAATATGTATGATGTGTAGTCCATTTAATATTTTGCATAAAAAATGGACGATATATAGTTTTTTTTAATATTTTGCATAAAAAATGGACAATGTATAGTTCCTTTAATTTTTTGCATGAAAAATGGACGATGTATAGTCCATTATATTTTTTGCATAAAATAGTTTTTTGTATGAAATATGTACTTAATATTTCCCATAAAAATTGGACGATGTATAGTCTATGTACTTTTTCGCATGAAAAATTGACGATGTATAGTACATTTAATTTTTTGCATGAAAAATGGCCGACGTATAGTCCATTATATTTTTTGCATGAAATAATTTTTTTTTATGAAAAATAAATGATGTATAGTCCATTTAATTTTTTGCATGAAATATGGACGATGTAAAGCCCATTATATTTTTCCCATGAAAAATGAACGATGTATAGTCCATATATTTTTTGCATGAAAAAAGTATGATGTATAGTACATTATACTTTAATTTTTTGCATGAAAAATGGACGATGTGTAGTCCATTATATTTTTTGCATAAAATAGTTTTTTGTATGAAATATGTACTTAATATTTTCCATAAAAATTGGACGATGTATAGTCTATTAATTTTTTCGCATGAAAAATTGACGATGTTTAGTCCATTTAATTTTTTGCATGAAATAATTTGTTTATGAAAAATAAACGATTTATAGTCCATTTAATATTTTACATGAAAAATGAACCATGTATAGTCCATTAATTTTTTTGCATGAAATATGGACCATGTATAGTCCATTTAAGTTTTTAAATGAAAAATGGACGATGTATAATAGTCCATTTAATTTTTCGCATGAAAAATGGACGATGTATAGTCCATTTAATTTTTTGCATGAAAAATGGACGATGTATAGGCCATTATATTTTTTGCATAAAATAGTTTTTTGTATGAAATATGTACGATATATAGTCCATTTAATATTTTCCATAAAAAATGGACGATTTATAGTCCATTTAATTTTTTGCATGAAAAATGGACGATATATAGTCCTTTATATTTTTTGCATAAACTAGTTTTTTGTGTGAAAAATGGAAGATGTGTAGCCCATTATATTTTTTGCATGAAATAATATTTTGTATGAAAAATAAACGATGTATAGTCCATTTAATTTTTTGCATGAAAAATTGACGATGTATAGTCCATTTAATTTTTTGCATGAAAAAGGGACGATGTATAGGCCATTATATCTTTTGCATAAAATAGTTTTTTGTATGAAATATGTACGATATATAGTCCATTTAATATTTTCCATAAAAAATGGACGATGTATAGTCCATTTAATTTTTCTCATTAAAAATTGACGATGTATAGTCCATTTAATTTTTTTCATGAAAAATGGAAGATGTATAGTCAGTCCATTATAGTTTTTGCATGAAAAATGAACGATGTATAGTCCATATATTTTTTGCATGAAAAATGGACGATATAAATCCCATTTAATTTTTTGCATGAAAAATGGACGATGTATAGTACATTATATTTTTTGAATGAAATAAGTTTTTTTATGAAAAATAAACGATGTATAGCCTATTTAATTTTTTGCATGAAAAATTGACGATGTATAGTCCATTTAATTTTTTTGCATGAAATATGGACCATGTATAGTCCATTTAATTTTTTAAATGAAAAATGGACGATGTATAATAGTCCATTTAATTTTTAGCATGAAAAATGGACGATGTATAGTCCATTTAATTTTTTGCATGAAAAATGGACGATGTATAGTCCATTTAATTTTTTGCATGAAAAATGGACGATGTATAGTCCATTATGTTTTTTGCATGAAAAATGAAAGATGTATAGTCCATATAATTTTTGCATGAAAAATGTACGATGTAAAGTAAATTATATTTTTTGCATGAAATATTTTTTTTTATTAAAAATAAACGATTTATAGTCCATTTAATATTTCACATGAAAAATGGACCATGTATAGTCCATTAATTTTTTTGCAAGAAATATGGACCATGTATAGTCCATTTAATTTTTTAAATGAAAAATGGACGATGTATAGTCCATTATATTTTTTGTATAAAATAATTTTTTGTATGAAATATGTACGATGTATAGTCCATTTAATATTTTGCATAAAAAATGGACGATGTATAGTCCCTTTAATTTTTTTCATGAAAAATGGACGATGTATAGTCCATTATATTTTTTCCATAAAATAATTTTTTGTATTAAAAATGGACAATGTATAGTCCATTTAATATTTTGCATGAAAAATGAAAGATGTATAGTCCATATAATTTTTGCATGAAAAATGGACGATGTATAGTCCATTATATTTTTTGCATGAAAAATGGACCATGTATAGTCCATTATATTTTTTTTTTGCATGAAAAAGGGACGATGTATAGGCCATTATATATTTTGCATAAAATAGTTTTTTGTATGAAAAATGGACAATGTATAGTCCATTATATTTTTTGCATGAAAAATGGACGATGTATAGTCCATTATATTTTTTTTGCATGAAAAAGGTTATGATGTATAAGCCATTATATTTTTTGCATAAAATAGTTTTTTGTATGAAACATGTACGATATATAGTCCATTTAATATTTTCCATAAAAAATGGACGATGTATAGCCCATTTAATTTTTTCCATGAAAAATGGACGATGATAAAAAATGGACGATATATAGTTTTTTTAATATTTTGCATAAAAAATGGACAATGTATAGTCCCTTTAATTTTTTGCATGAAAAATGGACGATGTGTAGTCCATTATATTTTTTGCATAAAATAGTTTTTTGTATGAAATATGTACTTAATATTTTCCATAAAAATTGGACGATGTATAGTCTATTTAATTTTTCGCATGAAAAATTGACGATGTATAGTCCATTTAATTTTTTGCATGAAAAATGTATGATGTATAGTACATTATATTTTTTGCATGAAATAATTTTTTTTATGAAAAATAAACGATGTATAGCCTATTTAATTTTTCGCATGAAAAATTGACGATGTATAGTCCGTTTAATTTTTTTCATGAAAAATGGAAGATGTCCATTATAGTTTTTGCATGAAAAATTAACGATGTATAGTCCATATATTTTTTGCATGAAAAATGTACGATGTAAAGCCCATTTAATTTTTCGCATTAAAAATGGACGATGTATAGTCCATTTAATTTTTTGCATGAAAAATGGACGATGTATAGTCCATTATATTCTTTGCATGAAAAATGAAAGATGTATAGTCCATATATTTTTTGCATGAAAAATGTACGATGTAAAGTACATTATATTTTTTGCATGAAATAATTTGTTTATGAAAAATAAACGATTTATAGTCCATTTAATATTTCACATGAAAAATGGACCATGTATAGTCCATTAATTTTTGTGCATGAAATATGGACCATGTATAGTCCATTTAAGTTTTTAAATGAAAAATGGACGATGTATAATAGTCCATTTAATTTTTCGCATGAAAAATGGACAATGTATAGTCCATTTAATTTCTTGCATGAAAAATGGACGATGTATAGTCCATTATATTTTTTGCATGAAAAATGGACGATGTATAGTCCATTATATTTTTTTTGCATGAAAAAGGGACGATATATAGTCCGTTTAATTGTTGGATGAATAATGGACGATATAGTCCATTTAATTTTTTGCATGAAAAATGGACGATTATAGTCCATTATATTTTTTGCATAAAATAGTTTTTTGTATGAAATATGTACGATATATAGTCCATTTAATATTTTCCATAAAAAATGGACGATGTATAGTCCATTTAATTTTTTGCATGAAAAATGGACGATATATAGTCCGTTTAATTGTTGGATGAATAATGGACGATGTATAGTCCATTTAATTTTTCGCATAAAAATAGACGATGTATAGTCCATTTAATTTTTTGCATGAAAAATGGACGATTATAGTCCATTATATTTTTTGCATAAAATGGTTTTTTGTATGAAAAATGGACGATGTATAGTCCATTATATTTCTGCATGAAATAATATTTTGTATGAAAAATAAACGATGTATAGTCCATTTAATTTTTTGCATGAAAAATGGACGATGTATAGTCCATTATATTTTTTTTGCATGAAAAAGGTTATGATGTATAAGCCATTATATTTTTTGCATAAAATAGTTTTTTGTATGAAACATGTACGATATATAGTCCATTTAATATTTTCCATAAAAAATGGACGATGTATAGCCCATTTAATTTTTTCCATGAAAAATGGACGATGATAAAAAATGGACGATATATAGTTTTTTTAATATTTTGCATAAAAAATGGACAATGTATAGTCCCTTTAATTTTTTGCATGAAAAATGGACGATGTGTAGTCCATTATATTTTTTGCATAAAATAGTTTTTTGTATGAAATATGTACTTAATATTTTCCATAAAAATTGGACGATGTATAGTCTATTTAATTTTTCGCATGAAAAATTGACGATGTATAGTCCATTTAATTTTTTGCATGAAAAATGTATGATGTATAGTACATTATATTTTTTGCATGAAATAATTTTTTTTATGAAAAATAAACGATGTATAGCCTATTTAATTTTTCGCATGAAAAATTGGCGATGTATAGTCCGTTTAATTTTTTTCATGAAAAATGGAAGATGTATAGTCAGTCCATTATAGTTTTTGCATGAAAAATTAACGATGTATAGTCCATATATTTTTTGCATGAAAAATGTACGATGTAAAGCCCATTTAATTTTTCGCATTAAAAATGGACGATGTATAGTCCATTTAATTTTTTGCATGAAAAATGGACGATGTATAGTCCATTATATTCTTTGCATGAAAAATGAAAGATGTATAGTCCATATATTTTTTGCATGAAAAATGTACGATGTAAAGTACATTATATTTTTTGCATGAAATAATTTGTTTATGAAAAATAAACGATTTATAGTCCATTTAATATTTCACATGAAAAATGGACCATGTATAGTCCATTAATTTTTGTGCATGAAATATGGACCATGATAGTCCATTTAAGTTTTTAAATGAAAAATGGACGATGTATAATAGTCCATTTAATTTTTCGCATGAAAAATGGACAATGTATAGTCCATTTAATTTCTTGCATGAAAAATGGACGATGTATAGTCCATTATATTTTTTGCATGAAAAATGGACGATGTATAGTCCATTATATTTTTTTTGCATGAAAAAGGGACGATATATAGTCCGTTTAATTGTTGGATGAATAATGGACGATATAGTCCATTTAATTTTTTGCATGAAAAATGGACGATTATAGTCCATTATATTTTTTGCATAAAATAGTTTTTTGTATGAAATATGTACGATATATAGTCCATTTAATATTTTCCATAAAAAATGGACGATGTATAGTCCATTTAATTTTTTGCATGAAAAATGGACGATATATAGTCCGTTTAATTGTTGGATGAATAATGGACGATGTATAGTCCATTTAATTTTTCGCATAAAAATAGACGATGTATAGTCCATTTAATTTTTTGCATGAAAAATGGACGATTATAGTCCATTATATTTTTTGCATAAAATGGTTTTTTGTATGAAAAATGGACGATGTATAGTCCATTATATTTCTGCATGAAATAATATTTTGTATGAAAAATAAACGATGTATAGTCCATTTAATTTTTTGCATGAAAAATGGACGATGTATAGTCCGTTTAATTGTTGGATGAAAAATGGACGATGTATAGTCCATTTAATTTTTGCATGAAAAATGGACGATTATAGTCCATTATATTTTTTGCATAAAATAGTTTTTTGTATGAAATATGTACGATATATAGTCCATTTAATATTTTCCATAAAAAATGGACTATGTATAGTCCATTTAATTTTTTGCATGAAAAATGGACGATATATAGTCCGTTTAATTGTTGGATGAATAATGGACGATGTATAGTCCATTTAATTTTTCGCATAAAAAATAGACGATGTATAGTCCATTTAATTTTTTGCATGAAAAATGGATGATATATAGTCCTTTATATTTTTTGCATAAACTAGTTTTTTGTGTGAAAAATGGAAGATGTATAGTCCATTATATTTTTTGCATGAAATAATATTTTGTATGAAAAATAAACGATGTATAGTCCATTTAATTTTTTGCATGAAAAATTGACGATGTATAGTCCATTTAATTTTTTGCATGAAAAAGGGACGATGTATAGGCCATTATATCTTTTGCATAAAATAGTTTTTTGTATGAAATATGTACGATATATAGTCCATTTAATATTTTCCATAAAAAATGGACGATGTATAGTCCATTTAATTTTTTGCATGAAAAATGGACGATGTATAGTCCATTTAATTTTTTGCATAAAATATGGACGATATATAGTCCATTTAATTTTTTGCATGAAATATGGACGATGTAAAGCCCATTATATTTTTTCCATGAAAAATTAACGATGTATAGTCCATATATTTTTTGCATGAAAAATGTATGATGTATAGTACATTATATTTTTTGCATGAAATAAGTTTTTTTATGAAAAATAAACGATGTATAGCCTATTTAATTTTTCTCATTAAAAATTGACGATGTATAGTCCATTTAATTTTTTTCATGAAAAATGGAAGATGTATAGTCAGTCCATTATAGTTTTTGCATGAAAAATGAACGATGTATAGTCCATATATTTTTTGCATGAAAAATGGACGATATAAATCCCATTTAATTTTTTGCATGAAAAATGGACGATGTATAGTACATTATATTTTTTGCATGAAATAAGTTTTTTTATGAAAAATAAACGATGTATAGCCTATTTAATTTTTTGCATGAAAAATTGACGATGTATAGTCCATTTAATTTTTTTGCATGAAATATGGACCATGTATAGTCCATTTAATTTTTTAAATGAAAAATGGACGATGTATAATAGTCCATTTAATTTTTCGCATGAAAAATGGACGATGTATAGTCCATTTAATTTTTTGCATGAAAAATGGACGATGTATAGTCCATTTAATTTTTTGCATGAAAAATGGACGATGTATAGTCCATTATGTTTTTTGCATGAAAAATGAAAGATGTATAGTCCATATAATTTTTGCATGAAAAATGTACGATGTATAGTACATTATATTTTTTGCATGAAATAATTTTTTTTATTAAAAATAAACGATTTATAGTCCATTTAATATTTCACATGAAAAATGGACCATGTATAGTCCATTAATTTTTTTGCAAGAAATATGGACCATGTATAGTCCATTTAATTTTTTGAATGAAAAATGGACGATGTATAGTCCATTATATTTTTTGTATAAAATAATTTTTTGTATGAAATATGTACGATGTATAGTCCATTTAATATTTTGCATAAAAAATGGACGATGTATAGTCCATTTAATTTTTTTCATGAAAAATGGACGATGTATAGTCCATTATATTTTTTCCATAAAATAATTTTTTGTATTAAAAATGGACAATGTATAGTCCATTTAATATTTTGCATGAAAAATGAAAGATGTATAGTCCATATAATTTTTGCATGAAAAATGGACGATGTATAGTCCATTATATTTTTTGCATGAAAAATGGACCATGTATAGTCCATTATATTTTTTTTTTGCATGAAAAAGGGACGATGTATAGGCCATTATATATTTTGCATAAAATAGTTTTTTGTATGAAAAATGGACAATGTATAGTCCATTATATTTTTTGCATGAAAAATGGACGATGTATAGTCCATTATATTTTTTTTGCATGAAAAAGGTTATGATGTATAAGCCATTATATTTTTTGCATAAAATAGTTTTTTGTATGAAACATGTACGATATATAGTCCATTTAATATTTTCCATAAAAAATGGACGATGTATAGCCCATTTAATTTTTTCCATGAAAAATGGACGATGATAAAAAATGGACGATATATAGTTTTTTTAATATTTTGCATAAAAAATGGACAATGTATAGTCCCTTTAATTTTTTGCATGAAAAATGGACGATGTGTAGTCCATTATATTTTTTGCATAAAATAGTTTTTTGTATGAAATATGTACTTAATATTTTCCATAAAAATTGGACGATGTATAGTCTATTTAATTTTTCGCATGAAAAATTGACGATGTATAGTCCATTTAATTTTTTGCATGAAAAATGTATGATGTATAGTACATTATATTTTTTGCATGAAATAATTTTTTTTATGAAAAATAAACGATGTATAGCCTATTTAATTTTTCGCATGAAAAATTGACGATGTATAGTCCGTTTAATTTTTTTCATGAAAAATGGAAGATGTATAGTCAGTCCATTATAGTTTTTGCATGAAAAATTAACGATGTATAGTCCATATATTTTTTGCATGAAAAATGTACGATGTAAAGCCCATTTAATTTTTCGCATTAAAAATGGACGATGTATAGTCCATTTAATTTTTTGCATGAAAAATGGACGATGTATAGTCCATTATATTCTTTGCATGAAAAATGAAAGATGTATAGTCCATATATTTTTTGCATGAAAAATGTACGATGTAAAGTACATTATATTTTTTGCATGAAATAATTTGTTTATGAAAAATAAACGATTTATAGTCCATTTAATATTTTACATGAAAAATGGACCATGTATAGTCCATTAATTTTTGTGCATGAAATATGGACCATGTATAGTCCATTTAAGTTTTTAAATGAAAAATGGACGATGTATAATAGTCCATTTAATTTTTCGCATGAAAAATGGACAATGTATAGTCCATTTAATTTCTTGCATGAAAAATGGACGATGTATAGTCCATTATATTTTTTGCATGAAAAATGGACGATGTATAGTCCATTATATTTTTTTTGCATGAAAAAGGGACGATATATAGTCCGTTTAATTGTTGGATGAATAATGGACGATGTATAGTCCATTTAATTTTTTCCATGAAAAATGGACGATTATAGTCCATTATATTTTTTGCATAAAATAGTTTTTTGTATGAAATATGTACGATATATAGTCCATTTAATATTTTCCATAAAAAATGGACGATGTATAGTCCATTTAATTTTTTGCATGGAAAATGGACGATATATAGTCCGTTTAATTGTTGGATGAATAATGGACGATGTATAGTCCATTTAATTTTTCGCATAAAAAATAGACGATGTATAGTCCATTTAATTTTTTGCATGAAAAATGGACGATTATAGTCCATTATATTTTTTGCATAAAATGGTTTTTTGTATGAAAAATGGACGATGTATAGTCCATTATATTTCTGCATGAAATAATATTTTGTATGAAAAATAAACGATGTATAGTCCATTTAATTTTTTGCATGAAAAATGGACGATGTATAGTCCGTTTAATTGTTGGATGAAAAATGGACGATGTATAGTCCATTTAATTTTTTGCATGAAAAATGGACGATTATAGTCCATTATATTTTTTGCATAAAATAGTTTTTTGTATGAAATATGTACGATATATAGTCCATTTAATATTTTCCATAAAAAATGGACGATGTATAGTCCATTTAATTTTTTGCATGAAAAATGGACGATATATAGTCCGTTTAATTGTTGGATGAATAATGGACGATGTATAGTCCATTTAATTTTTCGCATAAAAAATAGACGATGTATAGTCCATTTAATTTTTTGCATGAAAAATGGACGATTATAGTCCATTATATTTTTTGCATAAAATGGTTTTTTGTATGAAAAATGGACGATGTATAGTCCATTATATTTTTGCATGAAATAATATTTTGTATGAAAAATAAACGATGTATAGTCCATTTAATTTTTTGCATGAAAAATGGACGATGTATAGTCCATTTAATTGTTGGATGAAAAATGGACGATGTATAGTCCATTTAATTTTTTGCATGAAAAATGGACGATGTATAGTCCATTTAATTTTTTGCATAAAATATGGACGATGTATAGTCCATTTCATTTTTTGCATGAAATATGGACGATGTAAAGCCCATTATATTTTTTCCATGAAAAATGAACGATGTATAGTCCATATATTTTTTGCATGAAAAATGTATGATGTATAGTACATTATATTTTTTGCATGAAATAAGTTTTTTTATGAAAAATAAACGATGTATAGCCTATTTAATTTTTCTCATTAAAAATTGACGATGTATAGTCCATTTAATTTTTTTCATGAAAAATGGAAGATGTATAGTCAGTCCATTATAGTTTTTGCATGAAAAATGAACGATGTATAGTCCATATATTTTTTGCATGAAAAATGTACGATATAAAGCCCATTTAATTTTTCGCATTAAAAATGGACGATGTATAGTCCATTTAATTTTTTGCATGAAATATGGACGATGTAAAGCCCATTATATTTTTTCCATGAAAAATGAACGATGTATAGTCCATATATTTTTTGCATGAAAAATGTATGATTTATAGTACATTATATTTTTTGCATGAAATAAGTTTTTTTAAGAAAAATAAACGATGTATAGCCTATTTAATTTTTCTCATTAAAAATTGACGATGTATAGTCCGTTTAATTGTTGGATGAAAAATGGACGATGTATAGTCACTTTAATTTTTTGCATGAAAAATGGACGATGTATAATAGTCCATTTAATTTTTTGCATAAAATATGGACGATGTATAGTCCATTTAATTTTTTCCATGAAAAATGAACGATGTATAGTCCATTTAATTTTTTGCATGAAAAATGGACGATGTATAGTCCATTATGTTTTTTGCATGAAAAATGTATGATGTATATATAGTACATTATATTTTTTGCATGAAATAAGTTTTTTTATGAAAAATAAACGATGTATAGCCTATTTAATTTTTTGCATGAAAAATGGACGATGTATAGTCCATTATATTTTTTGCATGAAATAATATTTTGTATGAAAAATAAACGATGTATAGTCCATTTAATTTTTTGCATGAAAAATGGACGATGTATAGTCCGTTTAATTGTTGGATGAAAAATGGACGATGTATAGTCACTTTAATTTTTTGCATGAAAAATGGACGATGTATAGTCCATTTAATTTTTTGCATAAAATATGGACGATGTATAGTCCATTTAATTTTTTGCATGAAATATGGACGATGTAAAGCCCATTATATTTTTTCCATGAAAAATGAACGATGTATAGTCCATATATTTTTTGCATGAAAAATGTATGATTTATAGTACATTATATTTTTTGCATGAAATAAGTTTTTTTAAGAAAAATAAACGATGTATAGCCTATTTAATTTTTCTCATTAAAAATTGACGATGTATAGTCCATTTAATTTTTTTCATGAAAAATGGAAGATGTATAGTCAGTCCATTATAGTTTTTGCATGAAAAATGAACGATGTATAGTCCATATATTTTTTGCATGAAAAATGTACGATATAAATCCCATTTAATTTTTCGCATTAAAAATGGACGATGTATAGTCCATTTAATTTTTTGCATGAAAAATGGACGATGTATAGTCCATTATGTTTTTTGCATGAAATAATTATTTGTATGAAAAATAAACGATTTATAGTCCATTTAATTTTTTGCATGAAAAATGGACGATGTATAGTCCATTTAATTTTTTGCATGAAATATGGACGATGTATAGTCCATTTAATTTTTTGCATGAAATATGGACGATGTAAAGCCCATTATATTTTTTCCATGAAAAATGAACGATGTATAGTCCATTTAATTTTTTGCATGAAAAATGGACGATGTATAGTCCATTTAATTTTTTGCATGAAAAATGGACGATGTATAGTCCATTATATTTTTTGCATGAAAAATGTATGATGTATAGTACATTATATTTTTTGCATGAAATAAGTTTTTTTATGAAAAATAAACGATGTATAGCCTATTTAATTTTTTGCTAGAAAAATTGACGATGTATAGTCCATTTAATTTTTTTTCATGAAAAAGGGAAGATGTATAGTCAGTCCATTATAGTTTTTGCATGAAAAATAAACGATGTATAGTCCATATATTTTTTGCATGAAAAATGTACGATATAAATCCCATTTAATTTTTCGCATTAAAAATGGACGATGTATAGTCCATTTAATTTTTTGCATGAAAAATGGACGATGTATAGTCCATTATGTTTTTTGCATGAAATAATTATTTGTATGAAAAATAAACGATTTATAGTCCATTTAATTTTTTGCATGAAAAATGGACGACGTATAGTCCATTTAATTTTTTGTATGAAAATCGGACGATGTATAGTCTATTTAATTTTTCGCATGAAAAATTGACGATGTATAGTCCATTTAATTTTTTGCATGAAAAATGGACGACGTATAGTCTATTTAATTTTTTGCATGAAAAATAAACGATGTATACTCCATTTAATCTTTCACATGAAAAATGGACGATGTATAGTCCATTAAATTTTTTGCATGAAATATGGACAATGTATAGTCCATTTAATTTTTTACATGAAAATGGACGATGTATAGTCCATTATATTTTTTGCACAAAATAATTTTTTGTATGAAAAATAAACGATGTATAGTCCATTTAATTATTTCCAATGAAAATGGACGATATATAGTCCTTTATATTTTTTGCATAAAATAGTTATTTGTACGAAATATGTACGATGTATATATAGTCCATTATATTTTTTGCATGAAATAATTTTTTGTATGAAAAATAAACGATGTATAGTCCATTTCATTTTTTGCATGAAAAAAGGACGATGTATAGTCCGTTTAATTGGTGGATGGAAAATGGAAGATGTATAGTCCATTTAATTTTTTGCATAAAATATGGACGATGTCCATTTAATTTTTTGCATGAAAAATGCACGATGTATAGTCCATTTAATTTTTTCCATTAAATATGTACGATGTGTAGTCCATTTAATATTTTGCATAAAAAATGGACGATATATAGTTTTTTAATTTTTTGCATAAAAAATGGACGATGTATAGTCTATTTAATTTTTTGCATGAAAAATGGACGATGTATAGTCCATTATATTTTTTGTATAAAATAATTTTTTGTATGAAATATGTACGATTTATAGTCCATTTAATATTTTGCCTAAAATATGGACGATGTCCATTTAATTTTTTGCATGAAAAATGCACGATGTATAGTCCATTTAATTTTTTCCATTAAATATGTACGATGTGTAGTCCATTTAATATTTTGCATAAAAAATGGACGATATATAGTTTTTTAATTTTTTGCATAAAAAATGGACGATGTATAGTCCATTTAATTTTTTTCATGAAAAATGGACGATGTATAGTCCATTATATTTTTTCCATAAAATAATTTTTTGTATTAAAAATGGACAATGTATAGTCCCTTTAATTTTTCGCATGAAAAATGGACGATGTATAGTCCATTTAATTTTTTCCATGAAAAATGTATGATGTATAGTACATTATATTTTTTGCATGAAATAATTTTTTTTATGAAAAATAAACGATGTATAGAATATTTAATTTTTCGCATGAAAAATTGACGATGTATAGTCCATTTAATTTTTTTCATGAAAAATAGAAGATGTATAGTCATTTTTTAGTCCATTATAGTTTTTGCATGAAAAATGAACGATGTATAGTCCATATATTTTTTGCATGAAAAATGTACGATGTAAAGCCCATTTAATTTTTCGAATTAAAAATGGACGATGTATAGTCCATTGAATTTTTTGCATGAAAAATGGACGATGTATAGTCCATTATATTTTTTGCATGAAAAATGAAAGATGTATAGTCCATATATTTTTTGCATGAAAAATGTACGATGTACAGTACATTATATTTTTTGCATGAAATAATTTGTTTATGAAAAATAAACGATTTATAGTCCATTTAATATTTCACATGAAAAATGGACCATGTATAGTCCATTAATTTTTTTGCATGAAATATGGACCATGTATAGTCCATTTAAGTTTTTCAATGAAAAATGGACGATGTATAATAGTCCATTTAATTTTTCGCATGAAAAATGGACGATGTATAGTCCATTTAATATTTCACATGAAAAATGGACCATGTATAGTCCATTTAATTTTTTGCATGAAAAATGGACGATGTATAGACCATTATATTTTTTGCACAAAATAATTTTTTGTATGAAAAATGGACGATGTATAGTCCATTTAATTTTTTGCATGAAAAATGGACGATGTATAGTCCATTATATTTTTTGCATGAAAAATGGACGATGTATAGTCCATTATATTTTTTTTGCATGAAATAGTTTTTTGTATGAAATATGTACGATATATAGTCCATTTAATATTTTCCATAAAAAATGGACGATGTATAGTCCATTTAATTTTTTGCATGAAAAATGGACGATATATAGTCCGTATAATTGTTGGATGAAAAATGGACGATGTATAGTCCATTTAATTTTTCGCATAAAAAATAGACGATGTATAGTCCATTTAATTTTTTGCATGAAAAATGGACGATGTAAAATAGTCCATTATATTTTTTGCATAAAATAGTTTTTTGTATGAAAAATGGACGATGTATAGTCCATTATATTTTTTGCATGAAATAATATTTTGTATGAAAAATAAACGATGTATAGTCCATTTAATTTTTTGCATGAAAAATGGACGATGTATAGTCCGTTTAATTGTTGGATGAAAAATGGACGATGTATAGTCCATTTAATTTTTTGCATGAAAAATGGACAATGTATAGTCCTTTTAATTTTTTCCATAAAATATGGACGATGTATAGTCCATTTAATTTTTTGCATGAAATATGGACGATGTAAAGCCCATTATATTTTTTCCATATATTTTTTGCATGAAAAATGTATGATGTATAGTACATTATATTTTTTGCATGAAATAAGTTTTTTTATGAAAAATAAACGATGTATAGCCTATTTAATTTTTCTCATTAAAAATTGACGATGTATAGTCCATTATATTTTTTGCACAAAATAATTTTTTGTATGAAAAATGGACGATGTATAGTCCATTTAATTTTTTGCATGAAAAATGGACGATGTATAGTCCATTATATTTTTTGCATGAAAAATGGACGATGTATAGTCCATTATAATTTTTTTCCATGAAAAAGGGATGATGTATAGGCCATTATATTTTTTGCATAAAATAGTTTTTTGTATGAAACATGTACGATGTTTAGTCTATTGAATTTTTCGCATGAAAAATTATCGATGTATAGTCGATATATTTTTTGGTATGAAAAATGTACGATGTATGACCCATTATATTTTTTGCATGAAATAATTTTTTTTATGAAAAATAAACGATGTATAGTCCATTTAATATTTCACATGAAAAATGGACGATGTATAGTCCATTAATTTTATTCCATGAAATATGGACCATGTATAGTCCATTTAATTTTTTAAATGAAAAATGGACGATGTATAATAGTCCATTTAATTTTTCGCATGAAAAATAAACGATGTATAGTCCATTTAATTTTTTACATGAAAAATGGACGATGTATAGTCCATTATATTTTTTGCACAAAATAATTTTTTGTATGAAAAATAAACGATGTATAGTCCATTTAATTTTTTGCATGAAAAATGGACGATATCCATTATATTTTTTGCACAAAATAATTTTTTGTATGAAAAATAAACGATGTATAGTCCATTTAATTTTTTGCATGAAAAATGGACGATATATAGTCCTTTATATTTTTTGCATAAAATAGTTATTTGAAATATATTTTTTGCATGAAATAATTTTTTGTATGAAAAATAAACGATGTATAGTCCATTTCATTTTTTGCATGAAAAATGGACGAAGTATAGTCCATTTAATATTTTCCATGAAATATGTACGATGTGTAGTCCATTTAATATTTTGCATAAAAAATGGACGATATATAGTTTTTTTAATTTTTTGCATAAAAAATGGACGATGTATAGTCTATTTAATTTTTTGCAAGAAAAATGGACGATATACAGTCCATTATATTTTTTGCATAAAATAGTTTTTTGTATGAAATATGTACGATATATAGTCCATTTAATATTTTCCATAAAAAATGGACGATGTATAGTCCATTTAATTTTTTGAATGAAAAATGGACGATATATAGTCCTTTATATTTTTTGCATAAACTAGTTTTTTGTGTGAAAAATGGAAGATGTATAGTCCATTTAAATTTTTGCATGAAATAATATTTTGTATGAAAAATAAACGATGTATAGTCCATTTAATTTTTTGCATGAAAAATTGACGATGTATAGTCCATTTAATTTTTTGCATGAAAAATGGACGATGTATAGTCCATTATTTTTTTTGCATGAAATATGGACCATGTATAGTCCATTTAATTTTTTAAATGAAAAATGGACGATGTATAATAGTCCATTTAATTTTTCGCATGAAAAATGGACGATGTATAGTCCATTATATTTTTTGCACAAAATAATTTTTTGTATGAAAAATAAACGATGTATATCCATTTAATTTTTTCCAATGAAAATGGACGATATATAGTCCTTTATATTTTTTGCATAAAATAGTTATTTGTACGAAATATGTACGATGTATATATAGTCCATTATATTTTTTGCATGAAATAATTTTTTGTATGAAATATGTACAATGTTTAGTCCATTTAATTTTTTGCATGAAAAATGTACTATGTATAGTCCATTATAATTTTTGCACAAAATAATTTTTTGTATGAAATATGTACAATGTTTAGTCCATTTAATTTTTTGCATGAAAAATGGACGATGTATAATAGTCCATTTAATTTTTCGCATGAAAAATGGACGATGTATAGTCCATTTAATTGTTGGATGAAAAATGGAAGATGTATAAATTCATAATTTTTTGCATGAAAAATGCACGATGTATAGTCCCTTTAATTTTTTCCATGAAATATGTACGATGTGTAGTCCATTTAATATTTTGCATAAAAAATGGACGATATATAGTTTTTTTAATTTTTTGCATAAAAAATGGACGATGTATAGTCCATTTAATTTTTTTCATGAAAAATGGACGATGTATAGTCCATTATAATTTTTGCACAAAATAATTTTTTGTATGAAATATGTACAATGTTTAGTCCATTTAATTTTTTGCATGAAAAATGGACGATGTATAGTCCATTATATTTTTTGCATAAAATAGGTTTTTGTATGAAATATGTACGATGTCTAATCCATTTAATATTTTCCATAAAAATTGGACGATGTATATATAGTCTCTTTAATTTTTCGCACGGAAAATTTACGATGTATAGTCCATTTAATTTTTTCCATGAAAAATGGACGATATGTAGTCCATTATATTTTTTGCATGAAAAATGGACGATGTACAGTCCATTTAATTTTTTCCATAAAAAATGGACGATGTATAATCCATATATTTTTTGGTATGAAAAATGTACAATGTATGGCCCATTATATTTTTTCATGAAATAATTTTTTGTATGAAAAATAAACGATGTATAATGCATTTAATTTTTTGCAAGAAATATGGACGATGTATAGTCCATTATATTTTTTGCACAAAATAATTTTTTGTATGAAAAATAAACGATGTATAGTCCATTTCATTTTTTGCATGAAAAATGGACGATGTACAGTCCATTTAATTTTTTCCATAAAAAATGGACGATGTATAATCCATATATTTTTTGGTATGAAAAATGTACGATGTATGGCCCATTATATTTTTTTCATGAAATAATTTTTTGTATGAAAAATAAACGATGTATAGTCCATTATATTTTTTGCATGAAAAATGGACGATGTGTAGTCCATTATATTTTTTGCATGAAAAATGGACGATGTATAGTCTATTTAATTTTTTGCATGAAAAATGGACGATGTATAGTCCATTTAATTTTTTCTATAAAAAATGGACGATGTATAGTCCATATATTTTTGGTATGAAAAATGTACGATGTATGGCCCATTATATTTTTTTCATGAAATAATTTTTTGTATGAAAAATAAACGATGTATAGTGCATTTAATTTTTTGCATGAAATATGGACGATGTATAGTCCATTATATTTTTTGCACAAAATAATTTTTTGTAAGAAAAATAAACGATGTATAGTCCATTTAATTTTTTGCATGAAAAATGGACGATGTACAGTCCATTTAATTTTTTCCATATAAAATGGACGATGTATAATCCATATATTTTTTTGTATGAAAAATGTACGATGTATGGCCCATTATATTTTTTTCATGAAATAATTTTTTTTATGAAAAATGTACGATGTATAGTTCATTATATTTTTTGCATGAAATAATTTTTTGTTTGAAAAATAAACGATGTGTAGTCTATTTCATTTTTTGCATGAAAAATGGACGATGTATAGTCCATTTAATTTTTCCCATAAAAAATGGACGATGTATAGTCCATATATTTTTTGGTATGAAAAATGTACGATGTATGGCCCATTATATTTTTTTCATGCAATAATTTTTTGTATGAAAAATAAACGATGTATAGTGCATTTAATTTTTTGCATGAAATATGGACGATGTAAAGCCCATTTAATTTTTCGTATTAAAAATGGACGATGTATAGTCCATTTAATTTTTTTCATGAAAAATGGACGATGTATAGTCCATTATAGTTTTTGCATGAAAAATGAACGATGTATAGTTCATATATTTTTTGCATGAAAAATGTACATGTATAAAAATAGTACATTATATTTTTTGCATGAAATAATTTTTTGTATGAAAAATAAACGATGTATAGTCCATTTAATTTTTTTCATGAAAAATAGACGATGTATAGTCCATTTAATTATTTCCATAAAAAATGGACGATGTATAGTCCATATATTTTTTGGTATGAAAAATGTACGATGTATGGCCCATTATATTTTTTTCATGAAATAATTTGTCGCATGAAAAATTTACGATGTATAGTCCATTTAAAATTTCACATGAAAAATGGTCGTCCATTAAATTTTTTGCATGAAATATGGACAATGTATAGTCCATTTAATTTTTTACATGAAAAATGGACGATGTATAGTCCATTATATTTTTTGCACAAAATAATTTTTTGTATGAAAAATAAACGATGTATAGTCCATTTAATTTTTTCCATAAAAAATGGACGATGAATAGTCCATTTAATTTTTTGCATGAAAAATGGACGACGATATGCCATTTAATTTTTTCCATGAAATATGTACGATGTGTAGTCCATTTAATATTTTGCATAAAAAATGGACGATATATAGTTTTTTTAATTTTTTGCATAAAAAATGGACGATGTATATATAGTCCATTATATTTTTTGCATGAAATAATATTTTGTATGAAATATGTACAATGTTTAGTCCATTTAATTTTTTGCATGAAAAATGGACGATGTATAGTCCATTATATTTTTTGCACAAAATAATTTTTTGTATGAAAAATAAACGATGTATAGTCCATTTAATTTTTTCCAATGAAAATGGACAATATATAGTCCTTTATATTTTTTGCATAAAATAGTTATTTGTACGAAATATGTACGATGTATATATAGTCCATTATATTTTTTGCATGAAATAATTTTTTGTATGAAAAATAAACGATGTATAGTCCATTTCATTTTTTGCATGAAAAAAGGACGATGTATAGTCCGTTTAATTGTTGGATGAAAAATGGACGATGTATATTCCATTTAATTTTTTCCATGAAAAATGGACGATGTATAGTCCATTATATTTTTTGCACAAAATAATTTTTTGTATGAAATATGTACAATGTTTAGTCCATTTAATTTTTTGCATGAAAAATGGACGATGTATAGTCCATTATATTTTTTGCATAAAATAGGTTTTTGTATGAAATATGTACGATGTATAATCCATTTGGACGATGTATAGTCTCTTTAATTTTTCGCACGAAAAATTTACGATGTATAGTCCATTTAATTTTTTGCATGAAAAATGGGCGATGTGTAGTCCATTATATTTTTTGCATGAAAAATGGACGATGTATAGTCCATATATTTTTTGGTATGAAAAATGTACGATGTATGGCCCATTATATTTTTTCATGAAATAATTTTTTGTATGAAAAATAAACGATGTATAGTCCATTTAATTTTTTGCATGAAAAATGGGCGACGTATATTCCATTTAATTTTTTGCATAAAAAATGGACGATGTATAGTCCATTATATTTTTTGCATAAATAGGTTTTTGTATGAAATATGTACGATGTATAATCCATTTAATATTTTCCATAAAAATTGGACGATGTATAGTTTCTTTAATTTTTCGCATGAAAAATTGACGATGTATAGTCCATTTAATTTTTTGCATGAAAAATGGACGACGTATAGTCTATTTAATTTTTTGTATAAAATAATTTTTTGTATGAAATATGTACGATGTATAGTCCATTTAATATTTTGCATAAAAAATGGACGATGTATAGTCCATTTAATTTTTTTCATGAAAAATGGACGATGTATAGTCCATTATATTTTTTCCATAAAATAATTTTTTGTATTAAAAATGGACAATGTATAGTCCATTTAATATTTTGCATGAAAAATGAAAGATATATAGTCCATATAATTTTTGCATGAAAAATGGACGATGTATAGTCCATTATATTTTTTGCATGAAAAATGGACGATGTATAGTCCATTATATTTTTTGCATGAAAAATGGACGATGTATAGTCTCTTTAATTTTTCGCATGAAAAATTGACGATGTGTAGTCCATTTAATATTTCACATGAAAAATGGTCGTCCATTAAATTTTTTGCATGAAATATGGACAATGTATAGTCCATTTAATTTTTTACATGAAAAATGGACGATGTATAGTCCATTATATTTTTTGCACAAAATAATTTTTTTTATGAAAAATAAACGATGTATAGTCCATTTAATTTTTTCCATAAAAAATGGACGATGTATAGTCCTTTCAATTTTTTGCATGAAAAATGGACGATATATAGTCCTTTATATTTTTTGCATAAAATAGTTTTTTGTATGAAAAATGGACGATGTATATTCCATTATATTTTTTGCATGAAATAATATTTTGTATGAAATATAAACGATGTATAGTCCATTTAATTTTTTGCATGAAAAATGGACGATGTATAGTCCGTCTAATTGTTGGATGAAAAATGGACGTTGTATTGTCCATTTAATTTTTTGCATGAAAAATGGACGATGTATAGTCCATTTAATTTTTTGCATAAAATATTGACAATGTATAGTCCATTTAATTTTTTGCATGAAAAATGGACGATGTATAGTCTGATTAATTTTTTCCAAGGAATATGTACGATGTGTAGTCCATTTAATATTTTGCATAAAAAATGGACGATATATAGTTTTTTTAATTTTTTGCATAAAAAATGGACGATGTATAGTCTATTTAATTTTTTGCATGAAAAATGGACGATGTATAGTCCATTTAATTTTTTCCATAAAAAATGGACGATGTATAGTCCACTAAATTTTTTGCATGAAATATGGACAATGTATAGTCCATTAAATTTTTTGCATGAAATATGGACAATGTATAGTCCATTATATTTTTTTGCACAAAATAATTTTTTGTATGAAAAATAAACGATGTATAGTCCATTTAATTTTTTGCATGAAAAATGGACGATATATAGTCCTTTATTATTTTTTGCATAAAATAGTTATTTGTATGAAATATGTACGATGTATAGTCCATTATATTTTTTGCATGAAATAATTTTTTGTATGAAAAATAAACGATGTATAGTCCATTTAATTTTTTTCATGAAAAATGGACGATGTATAGTCCATTTAATTTTTTCCATAAAAAATGGACGATGTATAGTCCATTAAATTTTTTGCATGAAATATGGACAATGTATTGCCCATTTAATTTTTTGCATGAAAAATGGACGATGTATAATAGTCCATTATATTTTTTGCACAAAATAATTTTTTGTATGAAAAATAAACGATGTATAGTCCATTTAATTTTTTGCATGAAAAATGGACGATGTATAGTCCATTTAATTTTTCCCATAAAAAATGGACGATGTATAGTCCATTAAATTTTTTGCATGAAATATGGACAATGTATTGCCCATTTAATTTTTTGCATGAAAAATGGACGATGTATAGTCCATTATATTTTTTGCACAAAATAATTTTTTGTATGAAAAATAAACGATGTATAGTCCATTTAATTTTTTGCATGAAAAATGGACGATGTATAGTCCATATATTTTTTGCATGAAAAATGTACGATGTATAGTTCATTATATTTTTTGCATGAAAAATTAACGATGTATAGTCCATATATTTTTTGGTATGAAAAATTTACAATGTATGGCCCATTATATTTTTTTCATGAAATAATTTTTTGTATGAAAAATAAACGATGTATAGTCCATTTAATTCTTTGCATGAAAAATGGACGATGTATAGTCTATTTAATTTTTCGAATGAAAAATAGACGACGTATAGTCCATTTAATTTTTTGCATAAAAAATGGACGATGTATAATCCATATATTTTTTGGTATGAAAAATGTACGATGTATGGCCCATTATATTTTTTTCATGAAATAATTTTTTGTATGAAAAATAAACGATGTATAGTCCATTTAATTCTTTGCATAAAAAATGGACGATGTATAGTACATTTAATTTTTGGAATGAAAAATAGACGACGTATAGTCCATTTAATTTTTTGCATGAATTAATTTTTTTATGAAAAATAAATGATGTATAGTCCATTTAATTTTTTGCATGAAAAATGGACGACGTAGAGTCCATTTAATTTTTTGCATGAAAAATGGACGATGTATAGTCCATTTAATTTTTTGCATGAAAAATGGACGATGTATAGTCCATTTAATTTTTCGCATAAAAAATGGACGATGTATAGTCCATTTAATTTTTTGCATGAAAAATTGACGATGTGTAGTCCATTTAATATTTCACATGAAAAATGGTCGTCCATTAAATTTTTTGCATGAAATATGGACAATGTATAGTCCATTTAATTTTTTACATGAAAAATGGACGATGTATAGTCCATTATATTTTTTGCACAAAATAATTTTTTGTATGAAAAATAAACGATGTATAGTCCATTTAATTTTTTCCATAAAAAATGGACGATGTATAGTCCTTTAAATTTTTTGCATGAAAAATGGACGATATATAGTCCTTTATATTTTTTGCATAAAATAGTTTTTTGTATGAAAAATTACGATGTATTATAGTCCATTATATTTTTTGCATGAAATAATATTTTGTATGAAAAATAAACGATGTATAGTTCATTTAATTTTTTGCATGAAAAATGGACGATGTAGAGTCCGTCTAATTGTTGGATGAAAAATGGACGATGTATAGTCCATTTAATTTTTTGCATGAAAAATGGACGATGTATAGTCTATTTAATTTTTTCCATGGAATATGTACGATGTGTAGTCCATTTAATATTTTGCATAAAAAATGGACGATATATAGTTTTTTTAATTTTTTGCATAAAAAATGGACGATGTATAGTCTATTTAATTTTTTGCATGAAAAATGGACGATATATAGTCCATTATATTTTTTGCATGAAAAATGTATATGTATAAAAATAGTACATTATATTTTTTACATCGTCCATTTTTTATGCAAAAAATTAAATGGACTATACGTCGTCTATTTTTCATTCGAAAAATTAAATAGACTATACATCGTCCATTTTTCATGCAAAGAATTAAATGGACTATAAATCGTTTATTTTTCATACAAAAAATTATTTCATGAAAAAAATATAATGGGCCATACATACATCGTAAATTTTTCATACCAAAAAATATATGGACTATACATCGTCCATTTTTCATGCAAAAAATTAAATGGACTATACATCGTCCATTTTTTATGCGAAAAATGAAATGGACTATACATCGTCCATTTTTCATGCAAAAAATTAAATGGACTATACATCGTCCATTTTTCATGCAAAAAACTAAATGGACTCTACGTCGTCCATTTTTCATACAAAAAATTAAATGGACTATACATCATTTATTTTTCATAAAAAAATTATTTCATGCAAAAAATAAAATGTACTATACATCGTACATTTTTCATGCAAAAAATATATGGACTATACATCGTTAATTTTTCATGCAAAAAATATAATGAACTATACATCGTCCATTTTTCATGCAAAGAATTAAATGGACTATACACCGTCCATTTTTAATGCGAAAAATTAAATGGGCTTTACATCGTCTACATTTCATGCAAAAAATTAAATGGACTATACATCGTTTATTTTTCATACAAAAAATTATTTCATGCAAAAAATATAATGGACTATACATCGTACATAATTCATACAAATAACTATTTTATGCAAAAAATATTAAAGGACTATATATCGTCCATTTTTCATGCAAAAAATTAAATGGACTATACATCGTTTATTTTTCATACAAAAAATTATTTTGTGCAAAAAATATAATGGACTATACATCGTCCATTTTTCATGCAAAAAATTAAATGGACTATACATCGTTTATTTTTCATACAAAAAATTATTTTGTGCAAAAAATATAATGGACTATACATCGTCCATTTTTCATGCAAAAAATTAAATGGACAATACATCGTACATATTTCATACAAATAGCTATTTTATGCAAAAAATAATAAAGGACTATATATCGTCCATTTTTCATGCAAAAAATTTAATGGACTATACATCGTCCATTTTTTATGGAAAAAATTAAATGGACTATACATCGTCCATTTTTCATGAAAAAAATTAAATGGACTGTACATCGTTTATTTTTCATACAAAAAATTATTTCATGCAAAAAATATAATGTACTATTTTTATACATATGTACGACGTATGGCCCATTATATTTTTTTTCATGAAATAATTTTTTGTATCAAAAATAAACGATGTATAGTCCATTTAATTCTTTGCATGAAAAATGGACGATGTATAGTCCATTATATTTTTAGCATAAAATAATTTTTTGTATGAAATATGTACGATTTATAGTCCATTTAATATTTTGCATAAAAAATGGACGGTATAGTCTATTTAATTTTTTGGATAAAAAATGGACGATATATTGTCCATTTAATATTTTGCATGAAAAATGGACGAAGTATAGTCCATTATATTTTTTGTATAAAATCATTTTTTGTATGAAATATGTACGATGTATAGCCAATTTAATATTTTGCATAAAAAATGGACAATGTATAGTCGATTTAATTTTTTGCATGAAATATGGACGATGTATAGTCCATTATAGTTTTTGCATGAAAAATTTACGATGTATAGTCCATATATTTTTTGGTATGAAAAATGTACGACGTATGGCCCATTATATTTTTTTTCATGAAATAATTTTTTGTATGAAAAATAAACGATGTATAGTCCATTTAATTCTTTGCATGAAAAATGGACGATGTATAGTCCATTATATTTTTAGCATAAAATAATTTTTTGTATGAAAAATGTACGATGTATAGTCCATTTAATTTTTTGCACGAAATATGGACGATGTAAAGCCCATTTAATTTTTCGTATTAAAAATGGACTATGTATAGTCCATTTAATTTTTTTCATGAAAAATGGACGATGTATAGTCCATTATAGTTTTTGCATGAAAAATTTACGATGTATAGTCCATATATTTTTTGGTATGAAAAATGTACGATGTATGGCCCATTATATGTTTTTCATGAAATAATTTTTTGTGTGAAAAATAAACGATTTATAGTCCATTTAATTTTTTGCATGAAATATGGACGATGTAAGGCCCATTTAATTTTTCGCATTAAGAATGGACGATGTATAGTCCATTTAATATTTTCCATAAAAATTGGACAATGTATAGTCTATTTAATTTTTCGCATGAAAAATTGACGATGTATAGTCCATTTAATTTTTTGCATGTAAAATGGACGACGTATAGTCCATTTAATTTTTTGCATGAAAAACGGACGATGTATAGACCATTTACTTTTTTCCATAAAAAAGGGACGATGTATAGTCCATTTAATTTTTTGCATGAAAAATGGACGATGTATAGTCCATATATTTTTTGGTATGAAAAATTTACGATGTATGGCCCATTATATTTTTTGCATGAAATAATTTTTTTTATGAAAAATAAACGATGTATATAGTCCATTTAATATTTCACATTAAAAATGGACGATGTATAGTCCATTAAATTTTTTGCATGAAATATGGACAATGTATAGTCCATTTAATTTTTTGCATGAAAAATGGACGATGTATAGTCCATTATATTTTTTGCATGAAATAATTTTTTGTATGAAAAATAAACGATGTATAGTCCATTTCATTTTTTGCATGAAAAATGGACGTCTAATTCTTGGATGAAAAATGGACGATGTATAGTCCATTTAATTTTTTGCATGAAAAATGGACGACGTATAGTCCATTATATTTTTTGCATGAAAAATGGACGATGTATAGTCCATTATATTTTTTTGCATGAAATAATGTATTGTATGAAAAATAAACGATGTATAGTCCATTTAATTTTTTGCATGAAAAATGGACGACGTATAGTCCATTTAATTTTTTCCATAAAAAATGGTATGAAAAATGTACGATATATGGCCCATTATATTTTTTTCATGAAATAATTTTTTGTATGAAAAATAAACGATGTATAGTCCATTTAATTCTTTGCATGAAAAATGGACGATGTATATTTCATTTAATATTTTGCATAAAAAATGGACGGTCTATTTAATTTTTTGGATAAAAAATTGACGATATATAGTCCATTTAATATTTTGCATGAAAAATGGACGATGTATAGTCCATTATATTTTTTGGATAAAATAATTTTTTGTATGAAATATGTACGATGTATAGCCCATTTAATATTTTGCATAAAAAATGGACAATGATAGTCCATTTAATTTTTTGCATGAAAAATGGACGATGTATAGTCCATATATTTTTTGGTATGAAAAATTTACGATGTATGGCCCATTATATGTTTTGCATGAAATAATTTTTTTATGAAAAATAAACGATGTATAGTCCATTTAATATTTCACATGAAAAATGGACGATGTATAGTCCATTAAATTTTTTGCATGAAATATGGACGATATATATATAGTCCATTATATTTTCTGCACAATATAATTTTTTGTATGAAAAATAAACGATGTATAGTCCATTTAATTTTTTGCATGAAAAATGGACGATGTATAATCCATTATATTTTCTCCACAAAATAATTTTTTGTATGAAAAATAAACGATGTATAATCCATTTAATTTTTTGCATGAAAAATGGACGATATATATTCCTTTATATTTTTTCCATAAAAAAGTTATTTGTATGAAATATGTACGATGTATAGTCCATTATATTTTTTGCTTGAAATAATTTTTTGTATGAAAAATAAACGATGTATAGTCCATTTAATTTTTTTCATGAAAAATGGACGATGTATAGTCCGTCTAATTGTTGGATGAAAAATGGACGATGTATAGTCCATTTAATTTTTTGCATGAAAGATGAACGATATATATAGTCCATATATTTTTTGCATGAAAAATGTACGATGTATAGTACATTATATTTTTTGCATGAAATAATTTTTTTTATGAAAAATAAATGATGTATAGTCCATTTTATTTTTTGCATGAAAAATGGACGATGTATAGTCTATTTAATTTTTTGCATGAAAAATGGACGATGTATAGTCCATTTAATTTTTTCCATAAATAATGGACGATGTATAATCCATATATTTTTTGGTATGAAAAATGTTCGATGTATGTATGGCCCATTATATTTTTTTCATGAAATAATTTTTGGTATGAAAAACAAACGATGTATAGTCCATTTAATTCTTTGCATGAAAAATGGAGGATATAAAGCCCATTTAATTTTTCGCATTAAAAATGGACGGTGTATAGTCCATTTAATTTTTTGCATGAAAAATGGACGATGTATAGTCCATTATATTTTTTGCATGAAAAATGAACGATGTAGAGTCCATATATTTTTTGCATGAAAAATGTACGATATATAGTACATTATATTTTTTGCATGAAATAATTTTTTTTATGAAAAATAAATGATGTATAGTCCATTTAATTTTTTGCATGAAAAATGGGCGACGTATAGTCCATTTAATTTTTTCCATAAAAAATGGACGATGTATAATCCATATATTTTTTGGTATGAAAAATGTACGATGTATGGCCCATTATATTTTTTTCATAAAATAATTTTTTGAAAAATGGGCGATGTATAGCCCATTTAATGTTTCCCATGAAAAATAAATGAGGTATAGTCCATTTAATTTTTTGCATGAAAAATGGACGATGTATAGTCTATTTAATTTTTTGCATGAAAAATGGACGATGTATAGTCCATTTAATTTTTTCCATAAATAATGGACGATGTATAATCCATATATTTTTTGGTATGAAAAATGTTCGATGTATGTATGGCCCATTATATTTTTTTCATGAAATAATCTTTTGTACGAAGAATAAACGATGTATAGTCCATATAATTTTTTGCATGAAAAATGGACGATGTATAGTCCATTATATTTTTCTGCATGAAAAATGTACGATGTATAGTCGATTATATTTTTTGCATCAAATAATTTATTGTATGAAAAATAAACGATGTATAGTCCATTTAATTTTTTGCATGCAAAATGGACGATATATAGTCCATATATTTTTTGCATGAAAAATGTACGATGTATAGTCCATTATAGTTTTTGTATAAAATAATTTTTTGTAAGAAATATGTACGATGTATAGCTAATTTAATATTTTGCATAAAAAATGGACAATGTATAGTCGATTTAATTTTTTGCATGAAATATGGACGATGTATAGTCTATTTAATTTTTTGCATGAAAAATGGACGATGTATAGTCCATTATATTTTTCTGCATGAAAAATGTACGATGTATAGTCCATTATATTTTTTGCATGAAATAATTTTTTGTATGAAAAATGTACGATGTATAGTCCATTATATTTTTTGCATGAAATAATTTTTTGTATGAAAAATAAACGATGTATAGTCCATTTAATTTTTTGCATGAAATATGGACGATGTAAAGCCCATTTAATTTTTCGTATTAAAAATGGACTATGTCTAGTCCATTTAATTTTTTTCATGAAAAATGGACAGTCCATTATAGTTTTTGCATGAAAAATGAACGATGTATAGTCCATATATTTTTTGCATGAAAAATGTACATGTATAAAAATAGTACATTATATTTTTTTCATGAAATAATTTTTTGTATGAAAAATAAACGATTTATAGTCCATTTAATTTTTTGCATGTAAAATGGACGACGTGTAGTCCATTTAATTTTTTGCATGAAAAACGGACGATGTATAGACCATTTAATTTTTTCCATAAAAAATTGACGATGTATAGTCCATTTAATTTTTTGCATGAAAAATGGACGATGTATAGTCCATATATTTTTTGGTATGAAAAATTTACGATGTATGGCCCATTATATTTTTTGCATGAAATAATTTTTTTTATGAAAAATATATAGTCCATTATATTTTTTGCATAAAATAATTTTTTGTATGAAATATGTACGATGTATATTTCATTTAATATTTTGCATAAAAAATGGACGGTATAGTCTATTTACTTTTTTGGATAAAAAATGGACGATATATAGTCCATTATATATTTTGTATAAAATAATTTTTTGTATGAAATATGTACGATGTATAGCCCATTTAATATTTTGCATAAAAAATGGACAATGATAGTCCATTTAATTTTTTGCATGAAAAATGGACGATGTATAGTCCATATATTTTTTGGTATGAAAAATTTACGATGTAAGGCCCATTATATTTTTTGCATGAAATAATTTTTTTTATGAAAAATAAACGATGTATAGTCCATTCAATATTTCACATGAAAAATGGACGATGTATAGTCCATTAAATTTTTTGCATGAAAAATGGACGATGTATAGTCCATTATATTTTTTGCACAAAATAATTTTTTGCATAAAAAATGTACGATGTATAGTCCATTATATTTTTTGCATGAAAAATAGACAATGTATAGTCCATTATATTTTTCTGCATGAAAAATGTACGATATGAAAAATCCATTATGTCCATTATATTTTTTGCATGAAATAATTTATTGTATGAAATATGTACGATGTATATTTCATTTAATATTTTGGATAAAAAATGGACGGTATAGTCTATTTAATTTTTGGATAAAAAATGGACGATATATAGTCCATTTAATATTTTGCATGAAAAATGGACGATGTATAATCCATATATTTTTTGGTATGAAAAATGTACGATTTATGGTCCATTATATTTTTTTCATGAAATAATTTTTTGTATGAAAAATAAACGATGTATAGTCCATTTAATTCTTTGCATGAAAAATGGACGATGTATAGTCCATTATATTTTTTGTATAAAATAATTTTTTGTATGAAATATGTACGATGTATAGTCCATTTAATTTTTTGCATGAAAAATGGACGATGTATAGTCTATTTAATTTTTTGCACAATATAATTTTTTGTATGAAAAATAAACGATGTATAGTCCATTTAATTTTTTGCATGAAAAATGGACGATGTATAGTCTATTTAATTTTTTGCATGAAAAATGGACGATGTATATAAATTTTTTGCATGAAATATGGACAATGTATAGTCCATTTAATTTTTTACATGAAAAATGGACGATGTATAGTCCATTATATTTTTTGCACAATATAATTTTTTGTATGAAAAATAAACGATGTATAGTCCATTTAATTTTTTGCATGAAAAATGGACGATGTATAGTCTATTTAATTTTTTGCATGAAAAATGGACGGTATAGTCCATTTAATATTTTGCATGAAAAATGTACGATGTATAGTACATTACATTTTTTGTATAAAATAATTTTTTTATGAAATATGTACGATGTATAGCCCATTTAATATTTTGCATAAGAAATGGACAATGATAGTCCATTTAATTTTTTCCATGAAAAATGGACGCTGTACAGTCCATTATATTTTTTACATGAAAAATGGACGATGTATAGTCCATTATATTTTTCTGCATGAAAAATGTACGATGTATAGTACATTATATTTTTTGCATGAAATAATTTTTTTTATGAAAAATAAATGATGTATAGTCCATTTAATTTTTTGCATGAAAAATGGACGATGTATAATCCATATATTTTTTGGTATGAAAAATGTACGATTTATGGCCCATTATATTTTTTTCATGAAATAATTTTTTGTATGAAAAATAAACGATGTATAGTCCATTTAATTCTTTGCATGAAAAATGGACGATGTATAGTTTATTATATTTTTTGTATAAAATAATTTTTTGTATGAAATATGTACGATGTATAGCCCATTTAATATTTTGCATGAAATATGGACAATGTATAGTCCATTTAATTTTTTGCATGAAAAATGGACGATGTATTATAGTCCATTATATTTTTTGCACAAAATAATTTTTTCTATGAAAAATAAACGATGTACAGTCCATTTAATTTTTTCCATGAAAAATGGACGATATATAGTCCATTTATTTTTTTCCATAATAAATGGACGATGTATAGTCCATATATTTTTTGGTATGAAAAATGTACGATGTATGTCCCATTATATTTTTTTCATGAAATAATTTTTTGTATGAAAAATAAACGATGTATAGTCCATTTAATTTTTTTGCATGAAAAATGGACGATGTAAAGCCCATTTAATTTTTCGCATTAAAAATGGACGATGTATAGTCCATTTAATTTTTTGCATGAAAAATGGACGATGTATAGTCCATATATTTTTTGGTATGAAAAATGTACGATGTATGGCCCATTATATTTTTTTCATGAAATAATTTTTTTATGAAAAATAAATGATGTATAGTCCATTTAATTTTTTGCATGAAAAATGCACGATGTATTGTCTAATTGTTGGATGAAAAATGGGTGATGAATAATCCATTTAATTTTTTGCATGAAAAATGGACGACGTATAGTCCATTTAATTTTTTGCATAAAAAATGGACGATGTATAGTCCATTAAATTTCTCCATGAAATATGTACGATATATTCAAAATGGACGAGCAAGAAACTAAATGGTGTAGAACCATAATCCTGTTCGCAAATAAAATAATAAAAAAATATAAAGTAAATATATACTTACAAGACGAAAGCTTCTCAACATCTATCGCAACTCATACACTAAAAATTACTGGAATATCAATCAAAAAATCGAAAATAATAGATGATAAAAGTCCATTTAATATTTTTCATAAAAAATGGACGATGTATAGTCTATTTAATTTTTCGCATGAAAAATGGACGATGTATATATAGTTCAATTATTTTTTTCCATGAAATATAAGCGGTCCATTTAATTTTTCGCGAACAGGATTATGGTTTTACACCAAATAGTTTTTGGTATGAAAAATGTACGATGTATAGTCCATTATATTTTTTTGATGAAATAGTTTTTGGTATGAAAAATTTACGTATATTTTTTGCATGAAAATGTACGATGTATAGTCCATTTAATTTTTTGCTTAGAAAATGGACGATACACTGTGGTGCCAAGCAACAACTGGGTTCTCCCTTGATGTCAGTACTTTCAACGGCCGATAATTTTGGATGGAACTTACCTTTCCTTATTTTCACATATATGTTTTTGTTAATATTTTTTCCACCATCTTTTCACATTTTAATAAAATGAAAGTACTTGATTTCAATGATTTTAAAAATGTTATATATTTGAACTGAAATATTTTCATTAGTGTATACATATAAATATAGTATAGTAAAGATGCAATAGTTTAGTTTCATTTTTTTTTTTTAATTTTTAATTTATATTTATATTTGATATTTATAATCTTAATATATTTTTTTAATTTAAAAATTCCCAAAACTATAGTTGTTGATCATCATGATTTGATGGAGATTTTTCTTATGATTGATAGTCAAGTCAAATATTTGACCAATAAAAATGACTCTTCACATATCCACTTGGCCTTCTTATGAAATTAAATTACAAAAAAATTATTTAAAAAAATTAAGTATTGAACAGATTTGCGAATTACAGCTAAATAATTAATAAATTTTGCAATGATAAAGAAATTGGCTCTAGTTATTCCATGTTTGATACAAGTAGTCTTGTTTAAGTATAAATGCAAAATATCGTAGCATTTCTTTGGATTATGTATGTGGAGTTTGTTGTTGGATTTTAAAGAAAAGCTAGGATATCTTATATTTACACTTAAGCAAGGCAATTTGCATCAAACACCGAATACCACCATTGTAAATTATAGTACGGATACACGGGCTGAATTCGTATGATGGTTGAAACTGAATTGAGGTGGATGTTAGTGTTTTTTTTAAGGTTAAAAAATGTTTTGCTCACACTTTTAGGAGCGACAAGTAAATAATACTACGAATGAAAACTAAATTACAAACGTTTATACGTTTCTAGAAAAACTTTACATATCTTAGAGAGCTCCAAAGCTATTTATTTCGTCGTTCCTAAAAGCATGCCTAACATTTGTTTTCTTTCTTTTTAACGCTAAAGCATGAAATCGATTTCTGCAAAACATCTGAGTACTTAGTACTTAGGACCTGTCGCACGATGCCGACAACAATCAATCCTCTTAATTGATTTGAACCATATATTATTATTATTTTGTTTTATTATAGTGGAATGTTAATGCTATGTCGTTTTTAATTATTTAATAATTAATTAATTACTACTCTGTTAGTGTTTTGATATGAATGGTTCAAAAGTTTTCATATTTCTAAATACGATTTACAAACTAATATTTTTTTATTTGTAGAGGCTCTATTTGCATTGGTTGATTTACATCTTAATTTCTGTTATTATTAAATCTATGATAAAACAAAAGGTATCAAAACATACAAAAGAAAAACTTGCAAATATTAAAGGAAATTAGATATAGTACTAAAACATTTAAAAAGTTTAATTTTGTAAATATGCAATACATATTTATAAAATTAATCTAAATATTGAAATATTTCTGTGCAATTAATTCTTCTCAGTTCCATTTTTGAAATTAAAGTGAATTGGCTTATATTCATGAAAAATGTACTATGTCCATTTAGTTTTTAGCATGAAAAATGGACGATTTATAGCCCATTTAATTTTTTGCATAAAAAATGGACGATGTATAGCCCATTTAATTTTTTACATGAAAAATGGACGATGTATAGCCCCATTTAATTTTTTTGATGAAAAATTTACGATGTTATAGTCCATTTAGTTTTTTGTATAAAAAAATGGATCATTGGCTTAAATTCGCCAATGCGGCTCTTGTTTGAGTAGCATCAAAAAATATGCTAATTTTATGTAAAACAAATTCTCAAACATCTCTTAAATCATCAATTTTGCTGCATTACAGTAAAACTTGCATAAATTCAAGCATTAAACTCATTAAACTTTTTTTTTTGTTCGAATCGAAGGAAGTGCTTTCGAATTTGCATGTTATTAACATTACAATCATTCGCCTTCGCCTCGAATTGC
Organism: Nowickia ferox; assembly: GCA_936439885.1. Classification (NCBI taxonomy): domain Eukaryota; kingdom Metazoa; phylum Arthropoda; class Insecta; order Diptera; family Tachinidae; genus Nowickia; species Nowickia ferox. Next base: position 105,921,518 of record OW387025.1, read on the forward strand.
AGAGTAGACTCCCAGACTACCGACTACAAGCTGTAAAAAACATGAAACGATTATTTTCACGACATTACAGTTATTTTGAAACTGTTAACAACTTAGGCTAATTTCTATTTTTGTAAGCAAACGTAGTGCTGCCAATACGCATAATTAAGAATTGTTAAACTAAGTATAGCTTAAAATTATTTGATATTATTTAATAACAAGAACATCTTAAAACTCATATAAAGAAATAAATTAATGATGGTTTTCATGTTTTTGCGAGATATAATTACATTTTAAATAAGCTTTCAAAATAATTAAGTAGCTGACTGCATGGCGACAGTTAACGTTTTTTGAAGTCGTGTAGCCGTCTAATGTATTTAATGCTTTACGCGTTAATTGCAAAAACGTAACGTAATAAAGAAGCTAATTTCAATACGATATATATATATATATATATATATATATATATATATATATATATATATATATATATATATATATATATATATATATATATATATATATATATATATATAAATATGTATGTATGTATGTATGTACACATTGTACTTGTTCCTCTAAACGGGTTGATAGAGAAAATTATGTAATATCTTTAAAGTTAAAATTTTCGTACAGAAATTTTGAGTTGACCCCTCTCTAGAGAAACAAGTGCGATACTTGCACAAAACTTTTATGCCTTCTACACAAAATATTAAATAAAAACAGAATGACTTTAGGTCGAGGCACCTAGAATCCGTCGTGCGTTATACTATGTCTTTTTCAACTGAGGAGGTGGAGGAGGGGGTTGACACAGTGGGTACTTTGTTGACGAAAACATTTCAACAGCTTCAATAGATTTGTTCTCCATTTTATTTTTTGAACTTAATTTTTTTTTTGTATTTACTTATTTTATTTTATTCGTGTTGCTACAAAACATATCAAAAAACGAACACGCTAATAGCTGCCAAACCACCCAACGTACCTTACAAGTTAAGCCCAACTTTAGTACTTGGCCTTGACGGAGACATACTGAATGTGACAGGGCTCATAAGAAACCCTGTATTTCAACTTTGCTGTCAGTTGAAAAAGGCGACGGACGCACAACTTATGATGGTTTCTATGTGACTCCCTCTCTCAAGTCTAAAAGATAACTAAATAAATATAAAATAGAAGATAATAAAAAGTGATTAAATATTTAAAATATTTGCATATTCTTGGCTTTGAAACCTTTTCTAATGAAATTTGAAATATTCGGCCAATTCGCAATCTTGTGCAAATGGTCTTGCATCCCAGCATGTGCAAAATGGTATAATATATTGATATTCACCATTTAACAATTTTTATTGGTGAGTATCACAATATAGTATATTATACCATTCTGCACTTGCTACAATGCAAGACCATTTGCACAAGATTGTGAATTGACGTATTGTATTGATTGTGACATAGTACTTTCATATGTATTTATTTTTTAATTCTATTTTAATAGGCTGGTCGTTAATTTTAATTTATACACACGTATTAATTGTAGCTGCTAGGTGCGTTTAAAGAAATAGTGAGTTAGTAGAAGATAGATGGAGTTAAATACATAATTAAATGTTGCTTTAGTTAGTAGTAAATTCCTGATATCTCTGTTGAGTTTTTACTTTGAGTCACTTTTTATAATATTCCCCTTCCAATCGTACCAATTATTATAGTTAAGGTATTTTAATAAAAATTAGTTTATATAAAAAATATGAGCAAATAATAGGTAGGAGATTTAGCTATGGACTCAGTAATACAAAAGCAACTTCTTGGATCATACACAACAACAATTAAATAAAAAGTCGGCGCAGTTTTTGTCATCCGATATTAAAAACTTGTTACATATTGAAGTCAATGCAGAGTCACACAACCAACCACCCTTATTTCAGTTGTCAACATCAACACAAAACGATATTGCTTTGAGTTGCTTACTTCAAATTGTTAGTCCCGGTTCACAAACTTCAACTTTTGTTGATCAACTCGTGAATCAGCTGGTAAAAAAGCAAAGATATTTGTATTTCCTTCTCCGTCTTTCTTGCAGTTGAATTACGAGCTGATCAACAAAAGTTGACGTGTGTGAACCGGGTCTTATTCTAGTTGTCGTTATAGAAAATGATCGATGACTCTCAACATATGATTTGCATTCTAGAAGAAAATTTTACGGCTATATTTTATTGAAAGGGCTTTCAATTTGTTGTCGTCATTTTTGATAACTACTTGAAGCAAAAAGTAATTAAAAATTAAACGAAACGGAAAAATTTAAAACGAAAACTGCAGCACAGTTTGAGAAATTAGTGGAAGAATTGCAGAAGAATCCCACTCTTGCTGTGGGATTGCACAGAGGCACTATTCCCCGTTATTTTAAAGAACAGAACAATAGGAGGGAATTGGAAAATTATTAAATTTTCTTGGCAAGCCGGTAAGATTAGGGATCGGTTTCTCCAAACTTACAACTGTTGTAACACAATTAGCTGTGATATATATTCATCTTTAGGGGATTCAAACGGTAGTCATACAGCTCATATTGTCATGATGTTTTAAATTCTGTTTTTCTTTTAAACAAAAATTTTTAAAACATGACACCATTACCTTTATGACTATCGTTGGATTCCCCTCAATTCTTTATATGAAAATAACTGATTCGTTCACAAGACTTGTTGTATCGTTTAAGGTTGTATGTATTTGAAAATAAAATTTTAAACAAAATATCACAAAACGAAAACATTTACAAATAATTTGTTTAACTTTTGAGAAATTTTGTTTGAAGTTGTCTTTTCAAATACAACTTTAAACAATACAACAAGGCTTGTGAATTGAGCAAATATTTTTTCATTTCTTGTTTTACTTGTATTAAAATAGTTGTAAGTTTTGAGAAACAGGCCCTAGGAGTTGGAGAGCAAATGGCAAGAGCAATATAAAAATAAAATATATTAATAGGTTTGGCGAGACTTGAGGTTTAAAGTGAAGAATAAAATGATCAGCAACAAAACTTCATGCAACAAGTGGAGGGATATTTACGTTTACTTTTATCCGGTTAGAGGAAGTTGTGGCAAATCCTCTGCAGCAGCGCATATTTCACTGCCAGAAGTAGAAACACCTGAAATTGTTGTGCCTTCTATAGAGTCTGAATTAATCTCACAAATGATATATAAAATTTTTATCAAAAAATAATAAACCACGCAGCTGATTAAAATATTAGAGGTTTGTATTTAAGATTTTGTGATAAACGATAAATAGTCAACGTCGTTTTCTTCGTCGTCGTCATCTTATTATAGAATGCAAAATTTGTTATCGCACTGATGTCGACGTTGAAAGAAAGTGATATGTGTAACATATACGAATTAAACCAACGTGCAAACGGTGTTGTGGTGGCGTAAATCTGTTCGAGCTATAACCGCCAAAAAAGCTTAACCGGCATATATTTTGGACCTCGTGTTTTGACTAAAGTCGATTATTTACGATAGCAAATAATCGATTATGGTGAAAAATTTAAGTTCAAAAATTATGTCGCTTAATAATGTGTGAAATGGGCTGTCACAGCCATGCTAGCGAATTTGCTAGCATGGGTGCAAAGGTCACCAAAGCATATTTATATAAAGTATATGCAGGTCTACAACAACTAAGAAAGTACAAAAACAACAGGCGATTTGTTTGTGTAAGAATAATGGATGAATGTCAAAAACAGATGAATACAACCAGACCTGGGCAACTTGCATCACTTTTGCATAAGCACTGATTGAAAAACAAAAATTTTAGTGCAAATTTAAATTTAATGCTTGTAGTGCACTATTTTTTTTCACTTCAATAAAATCTCTTAAAAGTAATGGATTAATATTGCATTAGCATGGCGAAAAATGCACTGATTTTGTATTGATGTGCTTATTCATCATGAAGTAATGCCATATTATTGCATTATCAAATATTGTACACAGTAATATTGAATAAAACGTTAACCTATTTTATCAGATAGCACAAATAATAAAATAAAAAATACAGTAAAGTTCATTGAGGGCACCTTTATAAGTATGTACGTACAAATTAAAGAAAAGGAAAACTGTCAGTATAAATACAAACTAGATTTCAGAACCAATTGAAAAAATTAAAAAGTTTCATACTTCAAGTACGTTGCATCTCGACCTTATATAGAAAACCGTGCAATTGTCAAAAGATCATAACTTAGGTTTTCATTTATTGTAGTTATATCTTAAAAAATGGTGATTTTATAAACGAAAAATACTACCGCTTGGAACAATTACATCTCTCGAAAAAATTATAAAAAACGTAGTGATATGATTTTTCGTCTTAGGTGTACATAGGAAAAAATTTACATATTTATATACATATGTACACATTTACGTTGTATTTTGCACTATAATGCAATAATACTTTTCATAATGTGTGAAGTGGAGAAAAAATTGTGAAATAAAAGTAACAATGCAATATTCATAAATTACTTTGAAGGGATTTTAGTTTAATGAAAAAAAATGCACTAATATTATCAAAGTTAGTGCTAATGTAATAAATTTGTATTTGCATTGATTTGGTTTAGTATGGTAAAATGGTCAATGCGTTTGCTTATTTAATGCAATAGTCCCAGATCTGCATACAACAAAAAGGAAATGTATGGATAGACAAAACCAAAGTAAATTTATTAATTGATAAACCTTTAATATGTGAAATAAGTATAATAAAAGATATATATGTACCTTAATAATTAAATATAATTATTTTTAAATGTTTTGTAACACATTTTTTAAGTAAAAATTTATTTAAACTTTTTCACATACGTTTTCAGTATATACAATTGTGTATAACAAAGCAAAAGAAAACAAAATGTAAACATTGTAAACAACTTTTGACATTCAGGCATTGCCACGAAACGAGAAAAAAATTAATCACCTGAGTAGTTGCATATACTTGATATAAATTTACTTTGATCCTGCACAATCACACGATCTACGAACAAATACAACCCTGTATCGCGAGCTTTAAAAGAATTCTGAATGGAATGTGTGTGAAAGGCCTGATGTAACAAATTTTCAATACCACGATGTTTTTCAGTATTGCCGGCTTTTTGAGGTACAAAATATGTGTTACATCTGTGTTACTGAAACCGTACCTACATATAATATAAAGTAAAATTTCCAAAAATAACTTGTGTGAATATATACGAGTATGTATGCAAATATGCACATATTTAAATATATGTATGTTTGTATGTATGTATGAGAAGCTTTTTATAAAAGCAGGCATAGGTATATGAATTTATGTTTGTATGGCTAAATTTTAATTACATACTATACATTTCATTACATTTCATATACATATATGTATGTATGTATGTATGCATATAAATATGTATGTTTATATATAATCTTCTAATGGGCGGTAATGGGCGGCTAGGATTGTTGTTTGTATGCAGCAAATATTTATGCATGTATATGTAAATATTTTTGTAATAATTATTTATACTTTATGGTGGGTATGTATGTAGTATGTATGTATGTATGTATGTATGTGTTCGATTAAATTTAGAGAATTTAGGTTATTTTGCAGGGAATTAGGATTTAAATTTTTTAAAAAGATAAAGATACATAGTATGTAGATTTGGATTTTGGTTGGATTAAAAGCTCTGTTGCTCTTCATACATAATTTTGTTATTAACTAACACACTTACAAGTCAAAATAAAACTCAACAAGCAAAACCTAAAATTGGTTAACTTTCAGTTCGTTGCCTTGCAACTGCACCAAACGGAATGCTTCACGTATTGTCGGCGTCATTAGTAGTTTCAGATTGCCCTCGGCCTCGCTGGGAAGCGATCTTAACAATTCCATTGAGGCCACCACCAACTGAGCCAAGGCAGCTCTCTTGTAATTCGAGTCTTTAAGTATGCTGCAGGCTCTTTGCTGTTCAATTTCGGGGGAGACGGTCTCCGATTCGGGTTTTTGTGGGCGGTTTGTATCGAATGGGTTATTTCGACACTTGGGCTGAAATTCGCTAATCAAAGTAGTCATGGTGACACTTTCCTCCTCCGGTGTCTGAGCTGTTCTTTGTGGTGAATAGTCGTTGTTTTCAGTTAAACCGGAAGTGCTGCCATTTTCAATGTTGCCATTTAGTGTAATGCACACCGATTTAATATTTCTCGCGGAGCAATTGAGTTGCTTCAGATCTGCATTATCGGCCGAACGCAAACGGCCACTTTCAATCTCATGCAGTGTGGAATTGTTTAGATACAATTCACATACCAAATTCCAGGCGTCTTGGAGACAAAACAAATATCTCACAAAATTTTCCTTTTTCTTTACCTTGGTGGTGTTAAGCCGCGAACAGGACTCCAGAATAAAGTTCAAGTCCTCGGGCCCCAAGTTGTAAATGACAATGTCATTCAAATATGAATCGACCAGGGCAATGTAGTAAATCATCCAGGAGGAAGTCATTTGTTTATACAAATTGGCTGCATATTCGATATTGGCGACTTTTTGCATAAGAAATTTGAGGCCAGGGCGAGAATCAAATTCCAAAGCACTTGTTAGGAACTGCAAACAGCAACGCAATAGTATCTCCTTGGAACGAAAATCCAAGTCGTAGTCATAATAATGCTGTGTAGCGGTGGTGTAGTTGTCAAATATACAAGTGGACACGGCTTGGGGTACACATTTCAAGCGCGAAAGCAATAACTTGGCCACCAATTGCAGCAGCATTTGATTGGCTAGCAAACCCACCACTAAAGTTTTGAAAGGAATCCTAATGACAAAGTTGTCTAGATTGGAATTGAAGCCATTGTTTTGCGGATACAATAGAAACGAGTAGCTGCGATCATCCGTCAAATGTTTATCTATATGATTGTTTAGCTTCACCCCTGGCTCGCGTTGATTATCAGAGAGAAATACTTGCTGGGCCAACGAATATATGCGTGTTAATTCTTCCACAGTACTATCGCGGCGTGCAGCTACCTTAACATTTGCGCAGTCTCCATAAAAACTATTAGATTTTTCGTGGAAAGCAAAAGATAGTTGGCGCAAAGGCGCAATAGTGACCGTACAAGCTCTATGTATGGCCGAGCAAGCTATCATCCATTGATATTCATTGAATAAAGTACCTGTGGAAAGTATGACATGTTTCAAACAGGATACTCCGACTCTAGCTACAGTTTCCTGAACCTGAGCAGCACATTCAATAAGTACCAGAAGCAACTGCTTTAAGGCTAACGTAGCCGAGTTAGAGATTTTTGTGCTTGACTCTTTAGAATCTTTAGAGCTTTCCTCGCTAGAAGTACTGTCATACTGTGAAGCACCTAAGGCTCCTCCTCCTCCTCCACCTCCTGCTCTTTCATCTAACGGTTCGGTAACAAATTTCAATTTTGAATAAGCATTATCAGTGGGTTGTACTATTTGCGTTACACGAGTTCTAGTATTTGTTGCTTGTTTACGCACTTCGGGTAGAGACATTTTAATAAAATCTACTACCAAATCGGTTGTCATGCAACAGCAATGCTTGAAATTTTTCTCCACCATTTGCCAAGACGTGCCAGTTTTATTAATGTACCTTAACCAATCCTGGATCATGGGTATCAGCAAATGATTTATGCAATAAAAGCCAAACTCAATGCCAGGATTTGTCAGCAGATTCTTAAAATGCTTGAATATTGTCTGCAATATGGGAGCCTGATGTGAATAAGGGCACACAATCAAAGAGTTGGTGAGACCGTCCAACAAAAGAAACCATACTTTAAGCACCCCTGATGGTTTGTCCATTTCATCGATTTTCACTATAGTTTCCTTATCAATGTGTAAGGAGCGATAAGAAATCATGTGTTGTTCGTTTTTGGTTTGTAGATAGTCGTTGCCAAAATAGGTAAAGTTTTCCATGGAGTTGGGTATATTGGCATCGATTATATGGGTGTATGATATACCCTTGATCTTGTAGGTCGAATGAAAATTCGGACATTTCGGCATATTGTACATGAAACCTAAAATGGAAGAGCAGCGTTCTAGGAAACGTAAAGTTTCATGCAAAAACTCTATAGGTCTAAAGTTATTATCGTCATCATTAGAATTACAGCCACCACTTGCACTATTTCCACCTCCTACTCCTCCTCCTAGGCCACCACTTCCACCTCCTCCAGCGCCTGGTACCTCGAGAAATGATAGTAAGCATAAGATACAGTCTAGGCCAGCATTAGCAAAAACCAATGTATTGTCAGAATCTAAAAATACTCTAAATATATCAATAATATTGCTGGCATTTAACATGCGACTTCTAGCATTGCGTAAAGTGCCAAACAAAGGACGCCACCCTGATCGTATTTCCGTACGATGAGCTTCTACAATTTCATACAAGCAAGCAACAATTTGATCCTGTACATCCGAGTCGCAAGAGTCCATGCTTAGAAGATTTTCGAATGGCTTGAGCAAGGCCTCATTAAAGTGGAAGTATGGCAACTCTGATTGTTCCACTAATAGAGCCGTGACAATATCGTGTATATACTCTATAGCCCGTTTTGATATGACTCGATCTCTATGGCAAGCTGTGTCCATTAGATGTGGTCCCGTTATAGCCCATACCTTGAGAATGTGCAACAATGGCCGGGCACTGCGAAATACTTTTAAAGTAACATCTCCTATACGATGTAAAAGCAGAGACATGGGCAATGTGTCATGCTTACGCCAACCCTTACTTGGCCACCACGCTCGACTGCCCTTACGTGTAGTATTATTTTTGTATAACTGTTCTCTGGAAGCTTTGCAGAGATATTTCAAAAACTGACATAACGAGGGCAAACTAAGACGTTCAGCAGCATCGCTAAAAAGATTTTCAGCCTGGTGCGAAAGACCACAAAGCACTTTGGTGGTATCGCTGGGACTAAGCAACACCGTTTCATTTGTACCCGAATACACTTTTAGAATAGAAGTTATATTAGTGTTGGGACTGCGTAAAGGTGCTTGTAAAAAGCTATAGACATCAACACTGAAAGGAAAATCATATTGCTTTTTGCAAACTATTAAATTATATGTACGTACCAAGTTTCATCATCATCTATTGGTATGGAAGCCAAGTTGAGCTTATCATTTTGCCCTCCATTGCATTGTAATTTCTCGCCCGTCTCTATATCTCGATTTGCATTTGGCGATGATGCTGATAGCGATGGATTGCGCATGCTAAAGATTTCATGTTCCAATTGGCTGACATGGCGACAGACAGCAAATATGGATTGCCAGCAATCCGGACTATAGGAACCTAAATTAAGACCACCACTTAGTACAACATCCATCGACAAGGCTTGACTGGCCGAGATACGAGGACCAGTAGTCTGGCAAACATTTGACCCCAACAAATTAAGAATCTTGCCAGCCAAGTGCTGCAGGTTTAAACTATTACTTAATGTAGCAGCCTGTAAAAATGTGGTTATATTATAAATTAGTTGTAGAAATAAGTACATTTGTTTGGCTTACCGAATGCAGACCATCCAAGCACATGGCATACAAGGCTTCGCCGTTAGATTTAGCAGTTTTACTTTTCACCCTCAAGGTGCGTTTGGACAAAGCCACAAATTTACTTGAACTAGATGAGGGCAAATCACCCAATCCAGAACTTAATACTAAAACCATGGAGTCCCAGCAACAAGTTAGCAAGCGTCTGCTTAGTTTCTTGGCAGCTTCCCGTCGCGCTGTGCATTGCTCATCATCAGTATATTTAACGTTTGCTGACTGCAGTCTTTGCCATTCTGACATCATTTGGGTGGCTCCTAAGCCGCCAACATCGCATAGCATATCAATCAAGGCACAGCGATTATTACCTCCCTCTTGGTCGTTGCTGTCCAAAGACTCCAATATATTCAAGACCAACACGCTTTGGTACAACTCACATAGCCAAGCCGAAGAAAGGTATACCAGCACTCCCGTGTTCTGAACTGAAATAACAAACTGTTGTTCCGACATTGGTATCATTACCTCCTTTTGCATGTCTGCATAATAACCGGCCTTTTTCAGCTGCCAACTCAGCAGTAGAGATGAATAGATGGCTAAATATATGCCATCAGCATTAATGACGGTAAAGTTATAGTCAAAATCGGATATATTGGCGCTGTTTTCTTGGCACACAGCCGAGGCAAACTCTTGCATTGCTTCGTCTACTTCTATGCAGGAACGTAAACGCAACAGCTTAGGAACCAAATCGGAGTGCAAAGCCTTAGCAAAATCTCGTGCATGTTGACGATCAGTATCAACATCTGAACGCACAGGAAATACCGGCACTTCCAGATTAGTATACGGCCAGCGATTAGGCTCGACTCTCGATGCCTCGTCACTTGAAGTTGAGTGGTCTTCGTCTTCGGGTCCTTCGGTATCACCTGAACCATTTGAAGCCGCATCATTTTCTACGTGGTGATCGCCTTCACTTTCTGAACCCGATGAAACTTCGTAAACACTTTGGCGAAATTCGACAACAGCGTCTCGATACGAGGCCGGTAAACGCGCCATTGATTGATAAGTCAACGGTCCTGTGTAGTCGGCATCTTTTAGCTGTGCATAGCGAGTGTTAACTACGTTGACTATTTGGTCACTAATCATTGTTTCTGTCAATTCACCCGTGCAAAGCACTTGTAGACTTTGCAGCAGAGCCACCATGCATTCTACACTGGCTTGTAGGCTGGCCTCTACGATGGCACCATTGTTTGCTCCATAAGCGCATTCTTCCATGGCATCTATTATTCTGAAATTAAATTAACACATTTTTATTACGTATTTTAGTGCAGCTTACAATCACATCGGTGCAAATCGTACATATGTATGTCGCAGGGAAAGTTAAAAGGGGCCAATGGGTCGAAAAAAAAAGATTTTTACTGTTTTGTTGATTTTTATAGTAGACAACACGCCCAAACCGTAGCTTTCTAACTCCATTAGTTTTGTCATAAATTAGAAAAAAAAAACTGAGTCCGATGTGATAAACTTTTCTCCAATTGATATTAGATCCGCCATTTTGTATTCTTAAAATCTAATAACTGATTCGTAATCAGCGACCCCGAAAACCACTGAGTGGCGAGTTTCAAGCAAATCCAATATTATTACGAAAAATAGACCTCCATATTAAATTCGCCATTTTAAATTTTCAAAATCTAATACCAGATTAGTAACCAGCGGCCCCGAAAACCCTAGATAACGGAGTTCCAAGCCATAAAAGCGTTCATGCGCATAAAAATCAACTTGTTAACTTCAAAGTCGTTTCCCTCCAAAACTTATTTTATAAGCATATCATATGTGACTTTCCGTGTCATATGTACATGGTTTTCTTACTCACAATCTAAAAAGGGCCATTTCATCGCTGCATCCTTGAGCGGTAGTTTTATCGGCATAAAGAATCACAGCTAAATCGATTAAACGTTCGGGACTCCTAAAAATTTCTTTCACACACTTTAAAGGTTCTGTGCGATTTTGCGGAGTTGGCAGTAACAGCATGCGATGGAACAATGCCTCTAACATGGGCCTCAAAGAGCCATGGGAACCTGCTATTCTCAACAGCTGAATACCCGTTAAATAAACACAGCGTGCCTGGGCACCATCCAATCCAGGTCCGGTGAAAAATCCCCTTGCCTCGTTTTCTATAATGTGTAAAGCATCTCTGCAAACAGACAAGATACATATGTGTATACAAATAAGTAACAAAATACATATACTGAAAATTAATTGCCTCACTTGTAAGTAAACTTCTTATCCAAGTTAACTCTTCCTGGTGAGCCCAAGGCAGCTGCTAGCGTAGGACAAAACTTTTGCCATAGAAACGAGGTGAAATGTGGATTTGCGTATACATTGCGAGGCAACGATGAAGTCAATGTTAATATACATTCCGCCAAGTAAAGAGTACAAGAGTTTTCCACTTTTTTATTGGGCGAATTAGTAACATTTGGTTCCACCAAACGGCTGCAAAGCCACTGCATGACAGGTATTACCTCATTGTATACTGCTGTAGCCTGAGTTTGCGTCATTAACCCAACTGGTGCAGTTTTCTTAACATCCTCAGCCTCTTCTATAAGAAAAGTGCAAAATGTTCTTAAACACTGCGAAGCGGCTGCCAAAGATGCCGCTTTTGTTGCCCTAGAACCCAGTTCCCAACATTCTCCGCAACGTGACAGTATTTCTATGAGTAGGCGCCCATTAAGTGTACAAGCGGGAGAACACGCCATTGCCAAAAATAGCCTGAGAACATTGACGACCGTATCCTCATTACTTGTTGTTGGCAGAATACCAGATGTAGCACGTAAGAGTTGAGCGGGTAACCATACCGAATCGTCTTCAGGTTCCAAACCAATGTAAAAGCGTTCATCCTTAATTATTCTCTTAAAAGAAAAGAAGAACAATTTTGGTTTAAATGTTTAATAGTAATTCGAGTAACGCTATTCATATAGTAGACAATTTTACATTATTTTAGTAAAGTTAACAGACCAAAATTTAGCTACATATATCAAAGTTTTACATATTCTGTAAAAATTGTAGGTTCGTAGCTCCTGCGTCTCTCGAAAAAACAGTCTGTGAAAGACGGACATCGTAGCGAAAACAATAGGTTTCCCTATCACCTTTTGTGTACGGAACCCTAAAAATTGGTAAACTAGCGACAAATCAACAAATCTTGCAGCATTGATGAATATCAGAAAAGGCTACATAGAGCGCATTGAGCACCTGGTGGAGTTTAGAATTCCCTAAAATAATATTTTCGTTCTAGGTTATGTAAATACATAGTTTTAATAGTTTCTATTATTTTTTAAGATGTTACAAATTTAGCCTTTCTTTAAATTTCCGTCATTGTTCGCTAGTTACAATGTGTGCCTATTGATATTTTGATTTTTAAACATTACAATTCTTAATCCTTTGTCACATATGGCTGCGGCGTATTAAACTAAAATCAGGAAATTGTCTTTTGTACAATATTTCTCTAATACTAGCATTTAACAAAAGCTGCTGCACACAACAATGAGCGAGTCGTGGTGAGTGAGTACATGGTGGCAATGAGTAACGGCAGTGGTGGTATCATTGTTATTTTCCATTTAGACAAAACGACACTTGATCCTTTTTTACAGTTATTGCATTGAAATATACACCACATAGTCAAGTGCTTTTAAGCTGTGCATGAGCCCAGCGAACATTTTTTTGCCAACATGTCCGATATCAGATGTAATAACAAACTTTCTTTTAACATTAATAAGAAGAGTGTGTCTGAACCGTTCCTGTTCATTTCCTTAAACAACGTACGATATTTCCACTGCTTTTCTGCAATTTGTTAGAATATAGGTTTTATTTTCTTAACACAGTCAACACAATAACACAAAAATTAAAATATTTTCTGAAGTCTTTTATAAAGTACGAGTAGATTACAGAAAGCAAGACTTTAGTCTGATAAGATTGTTTTTACAAAATAAAATAAAGTTTTCACTAGTCTTTAACTGACTGAAGAAATTGCAAAATACGCAGGCAAGTACTTAACAAAACTCGAGTCCCATCCTAATTCCCTTGCTCGTAACATCTTGAATTTTACTGTACAAATCCACTTAAAAAAGAGGGAAATACCGCTCTAATACTCGACACTCCAGATGTAACTGCTTTTTTGCTTAGCACGGCTCTTATGTATCATTAATTTACTATCACTAAGTTTATGTCCGACACTGGTCGGGCCTAATAACTATATTTAGACTTAAGATTTGAACACTTATTGTTAGTTCATATTTTTGAAAATACAATAAATAAATATATGTACAAAAAAAAATAGTCTTTAACTTATTAAAAATTTGGTTAAATGTTACAGCTGCGAATTTCCAATAATTTATTGAGTAATCTATAAATTAATAGTTTCGATTTGCCAATATTCACCCTTATCGGAAATTAAAATTCACCTGAAATGTATTTCCCTTTCCCTAAAATTGTAATTGCCAATTTTTGTATTGTTGTTGTGTCAGTGTACTTTTTTCTAATTTTGTTCACCATTTTTTGTTCACGGGAAATATTTCTTTCTTTGACTATTTTCACTCCAAATTGCGCCTTGAGATTTCCCGGAATTTTTAATTCCCGAATAGTAAAATTTTCAGATAAAAAAGTCCTCAAATAAAAAAGTTTGTCAGCTAGTATAATAACTGGAAATACACACATATACTCGTATATGTAGTTATAAAGAAATAAATAAAAATTAAAAGATGTTTCAAAGTTATTGTGAAACTATCTTGGCTTGTATGTAACAGGAGTTACATTTAGGTATTCATTTCCTTTATCAACTATAAAAAATTTTCAAATCGACCAAAAATTATATTTTAGTTTTATAGAAGGTTTATAAACTGAATTTCCGTACGCAATGTGTTTTATAAAGCGAAAATATTTTTTATAATTACATAATAGCTCATTAGATTATTAATTTCTTCATAAAATTTTTTCCATGAAAATTTTTTCAGACGAAGCCTAGTGCCGGTTCAGACTTGCAATTTTTGTTGCAGCCACTTTATATTTTGTAGTGCAAAATTGAATTGAATGAAATTGAATTGCATGAAAATCTCTCAATTCAGTTTAAAAAATGACAATTGAATTGAAACGTGTATGGGGTGCTTTAGACAAAAATGTTCATTGGGATTAAATTCCCACACATACATACATGTGCAGTTATGTACGTGTTTTTGACTATGAGAACAGTTGTATGTATGTGTACATAGTATTTTGAAATGCATATACGTATGTACACGAAGTATATGTATATGTATGGATACATATATGTATGTATATATGTAGGTAGTATTTAAGTGAAGTGAAATACTTACATGCAATCCATTTAAGCCCATTGTTACAAATTTTGGTCGCTTGGTGTCTAAGGCCATTTGCAGTGCTGTAAAGCATACCGAACGCAATTCATGTGATGGATCTCGATGTATACCGTGCTGACGATATAATTTATCTAAAAGGAAAATAAATAAACAAGAAAAGTATTATTGAGTTCAAACTGCATTATTGTCAACAAAACAAAAAACACAAAGATAGCAAAAACATCCATCAAGTCGTAATAAAAAGGACACTGCGAATACTAAAGATTGATGTACTCGTATGTATGTAAGTAACTAATACGTACCGTAAGCTATTTGTGCAGTCTGTCGAAGGGTATTATGTTTTGTCCCCGTAGACTCTTTGATTATCAATAGAAATAAATCTTCCATATTAGTTGTTTAGTTTCGTATTTATTATTATATTTTTTTATATGAACTGTTATATTTTATTTTGCGGCAGGCTTAAATTTTTATTAACTTTTTACCGTTCTCAATATGTTTGTGTGTATGTAGTAGTTTTGCTTGTTGTCTTGTCAACAATAAATCAATATTTAGGATGTTGTTAACGACGCTGAACAAAACACAGCCTTCAAAACTTAAAAGTCCTTTGTGTCTTCATACTGTTAAACTTCTACTCCGTGTGTATAGAATTTTCATTGTTCTAATAAAGAACTTTTTCTTTATATCAATTATGCCTTTAACCCCACAAGTAATCGTACTTGCACTATTTACGATGACTCAACTCCATGGAGTAAAAGAAGTACATACATGTACATAAAAAAAGTGTACCCTTTTCATATACGATAAAATTCAAGGTTTTAAGTTTTTCTTAAGCACTATTTTCTATGTTATTTTCGAAACTTTCTTTTTAATTAGTTTTAGTTAGCAATGTTGCTATCGATTTCTTTTGGCCACGTTTATTTAAAATATATTCTTTATTTTCTTCAATATTTTAAGTTTTTTTGTATATACAAATTTTCAGTAACTTTCATATTTTCAAACTTCTTTCCAGATATTGAATCTTTATTTTCCCACATATGTCTACACGAACTCTCGTTTTGTGACTGTTATTAACTGCCACAACTAATGTAATCCATGGGCAGCCAAGCAATTGCTAGTCGGAGATGAAAGCTTAGATATTCTGAGTACATTTTAGTTGGGTACTTTTTTGCATTCTTTTGTAATATTATACTGACTTGAGAAATAGACGCCTAATCGATTGAACTGTCAACATAGTGGGCCAGGCTGTAACATTTGAGGAACTTTTGAATTTCGCTGCTTTGATTGAAATAAAATAATTTTCATCATTAATAATTTCTTAATAGTGCGTTTATATCTCAGCAATATATATTACTTACGAGATTTTAATAAAAATCGAGCAGATTTCCCATACAAAATAAAATCAACTTCGTCACTAGATTTTGTCAAAATTTACTTAAAATCTAGTAGAACTCAGAGATGCAACTATGGCTTTTTTTTAATCGTACTAAAATATAAACGGATGTAATTTATAAGGTGTGTGAATTAGCTACTCGTACATATATTGCAGTTGTTTGGTTGTAGTTTAAAAACATTTTCAGTCAATGTTTCCTAGGTTTAACTAATTTTTTTTATTAATGTATTAGATACCATTTCGTGCCAAAAATCCACCATTTTGTTTAAAGTTTTTAAAAACCCATCTAACGACACTTCCATTATATAACTGTCTAAATCCATTTATTCGTTTGAAAGATAAGAAAATTTACAAACATATCTAAAAGATATGCACGGGTAAAAGACTTAAAAAGAATTTTTTTTTTTAATATAATACCATCACTATGCATATGTAAGTATATACATATATATATATATATATATATAAATATACTTTTAATTGTGCATCGATGCGCATGTCCTTTTCTTTATAGCAAGAGAAATGCAAGTGTATGATTACAATGAGTGAATAATGAATATGCCTCATCTCAATTATATAAAAAATCAATAACTTATGACAAATTCCCTCTTAGTTAATATCTGTGGCAATATATATATAATAAACGCTTAAGTCGATTTATGAAAAGCAGCGTTATCCGAAAGTTTTGACGCTACCGCTAAGTGATTCAAAGGCTCTAACCCATAATTCTATTTACGTGTGATCCTTTTTTTTTGCATATGTACATAGCAACTTTCAACTCAGATATAGTACAAAGTGTATTAATACCAAGTGGCCTTATCATTACAACAATCATACATAAAAATTTGTTGCAGGATTATTTCTATGTTGACAGTTCGGGTTAAGATTGTATGCTATTTTATATGGGGTTTGACGGATGGAGTAAGGTCAGCTGACGATCAGCTGCGCTGATAAGACCACTTGGTATTAATACACTTTGATATAATACAGTATAATAAAACTAAATTTTCTTAAGTTGACTTAAGCGATTATTACATATTGCCACAGATATTATTATTATCATTATTATTGTTGCTATTGTTGTTTGTCTAATTCATTCTTCTTCATTATTTGTATGAATATTTTACACACATGATTCCGTATGCCTGTATGTATGTATGTACATATCCATACATACAATTTATTTAATTTATTTTACTTCTTTTGCATTTTATTTTTTATGGACTTGAGTTAGTTTTTGTAGAGAGTATTGTGTATGTAGTTGTATGTAATTGCTCACTATTGTCTTGAAGCCTGTTGGTATCTTTTGGACGATGAGGTAAATATATATGTATGTATATACTCGTATATACGGTGACGACTCGCTCACTGAAGACATACTTTGAGACCGAATTAACAGGTGGTTTGTCTATTTTGTTTTTTGCCTCTTAGTAGGAGAAATATAAAAAATAAATATTTTAATGGGGTATACTTATAACAAAGGTCACCCAGTAATCGTTTCCGTCATCATCTTTTTAATGAACGTTCGCTTGTTTTACTTTTTAATGATTTTGAACTTGTATATTTGAATGAAAAGGATTGAAAAACAATGATTTTCTTATGCATATTTATTTATGCAAAATAAATTATACATATGTATGTACATACATATGTATGTATGTATGTACAAATGTACTAATGAAAAACTACAAAATTAAATTATTTATTCCATGTTTTTTGAGCATTTAATTTTTAATTTTTAAGCACAAGGTCGGTTTTTTATTTAAACAACAATAAAAGCAACATGTAATTTTTATTTAGTTCAATATTTCACTACTCCTTTGTATATCATCTTCAGGAATGTAATATATACATATATATATACCTTAGTATAGAAAGGACCTAGCCATTTTTTTGGTATTGAGATTTTTGTGTTTTTCAATACATTAGATGTTCTTCTTCGAAATATACAAAAGGTTGATTAAAAAAATAATTAGTTGGGGCCTTTCTATATTAAGGTAACGATATATGTACATATGTATATATTTTCTTTTATTTACATATGTATATACATATATAAATGAATTGATAAGTGTACATAAATATCGATTAAATATATAAAAGTTCATGTTGAAGAAACGGCGTCATCTTCATGAATAAATTGTGTTTAATTTATTCCGACTTTAGTAACGACCGACTTCCGTTTTCAGTAACGACCCCAACCGCACTTCCGGCACGAATATTTCTTTCCTCAAAAACATTAAAGTAAACGATTAATGGCTCGATTCTGAATGGCAACCGAACTTCTTCCATAATCGAGCCATAAATGTGAATTCAGAAAAAAAAAAACTGCTGAAGTTTATATGAAAATATCTCATTTAGAACGCAACAGGATCAATATGTAGAACATCGTTGAACTGGCACCAAGTTTATATACGGCCCTGTTTCACGTTCACGTTTTCACGTTTTCAAAACGAAATAAAAATTTTGGTGTTCTCTAAACCGAATTCATATGGTTTTACTCGTTTTTAAATCGAGTAAACATACATGGTCGAAACTAATTCGAATAAGGTATTATTCCAATAAATCACTGAAGAAACATCAAAAAACAATTAGCATTAACAATTTGAAGTCTTTAATATCAAGCTATAACTAAATTATATGCAGTTTGATACATTTAAATGTACAAAATTGGTTTTAAAAACACTATAAAGTTTGTTTCCAGTTTTACTCCAAGAATGAGGAAAAATTATTTGTGTGAATAAAAACCCTTTCTCTTACAAAGATTTAGAGAAGAGCATTTTAAATGCTTATTTTTTATTTAAACTGTGATTTCTTTTATTAACAAATGCCTTTGACGTTAAAATATTTTATTCAACTTGATTTCGAATGTCACCAAATCGAGTAATTTGTAGAACACCAAATAAATTTTATTTATCACTTAATTAATTAATTAAATTATAATAATATTTTTAGCTGGATATGCTCTTTTTTCTATTAACAAAGAATGTTTTTGATTTATAATAAGTTTATAAATGAGTTTTTTATACAAAATTGGTTTTATAAACTCTTTATAAAACAAAACAAGTTTTTGTGCATAAGGCAGTTAAAATAAGACCAATAAATATATAACATGTTCTAACACATAAGATTTGAAAATAAAATAAAATTATAAAAGCATAAAACAAACTGGCATGAATATATGTACACCTTTACATAAATGAAACTTGCTCTGTTCTCCAAAAATATACAATTCGATAAAAATCATTAAATGCACATGGAAAAAATTTATTTATAAGGTGTGGTCGTTCGCAATGTGAATTTTTAAGCTGGGTTGATACATTTAAAATTTAAATTTGTACCTGTATATTTATTTAATGGGTTTCCATCCATCCATTATAGCTAAATAGCCTTTTAAAGCCTTTACATCATTTGGGTTGCATTAGCTAAGTCTAGTTCTCGAAAATATAGGAAATTCTTCAACTTCATATTTCAGTGTATTTACAATAATGCCAAAAACGCCTAAAATTTTCCATCCACGCGTGTGGTACATTATACTCGCGCAGTATATTAAAACCAAATTCGTTTTGCTCACTGCAGTGTTAGGGCAATGTGTTGATTTCTAAAGCATCAAGTAAAAATTTATCCGTACTGAAATTGGCGGAACCGCGTTAAAATAAATCGTTTTTTATATTAAAAGATTTTATTAGAAATTAACATTATGAAGAAATTTGTCTAATCAAAATCGATGTGTCTATGAATAATGTGTAGGAAATATTTAAATGCATAGGCAATTACATATGTACATATATATATTAGAATATACATAACACGAATGCAGATTTGACAAAATCATTAATTTATTTATTTGTACATATAAAATGCAGTTAATTTTCTTAATAAATTTTGTTTACTAAATTAGGACTACATATCGAAACCTATTTGATAGGTTTCATCTTCCACAAACCATCATTTAAATAGTGACAGTTTTCCACACCAATCCCTTTGTTAATTTTCGCTCTGTAAACAATTTTTTAATTAATTAATTTTTTAATTAGACCTTTGATAATAATTTACTTACATGTCTTCCGTAGACAATGTTGTTATGCCAATGGCTAAGGCATGTTCTTTACCCTCTGCCATAATAGCAACTATAGTATTTTTTTCGGCAGGTGTCATCATGGCTCCGGGAGAGGTTAGACCGGGGCACATAATATTAGCACCGCTAAGGACGAAACGTATGGCACCTTTATCCACTTGCTGCATATTTACGAAAAATGGGTATTTGTGCAATAATTTGAGTGTTGGCATCCATTGGCCATCGCGATGCCGGAAAAATACCTGTTCTCCGGCACCATTCAGCAATAATTCAATGTGGTCGTGACTGCAATTGTTGAAAAAAAAAGACATTAAATTTATGTTAGTATATATACAAAAGCAAACTAACCACTTCGCTATGCGATACGTATCCTTCTTCGGTAAAATTAAATCGATGTGTGTTTCTAATAAAGGATAGGTTTCCAGTAGTTTTGCACGTATTCCTTTTTGCACAGATGACTTTAATTGTTGAATAGACGATACACTTTCTTTTTCTTCAAATCTAAAAGTTTAGTTACAATATTTAATTTGTTAGATTAATCGTTTAATAAAAAATAACATACTTTTTAAACATTTTGTCAGGAGTAATACTAAAAAATAGATAATGATGTAGCAATTGCAAAAAAAAATATGCGTTAATAGTAGAGTTGACAAGCCACCGATGACACGACAGCGTGAGTTATCGGCTTATTTGCCGAATTATCGATAAACACCGCATGCTTAGCAGATTTTTGGAAGTATACATAAAGCTGGGTATTTAGAACTTGTCTCAAGGCAAAAGCTGTCAAATTGTGTACTGCAATATATATCATATATTGTTTTAAAAAATAATTCGATTGCACGAAATTTTAGTTGTCGAACTTTTGCATATTACACAGGGTACATCATCTATGATTAAATTTATACGGTACGGCAACTATTGTGAATTATTTCAAAACATGCTTCCAATGCTGCCAACTTTTGCCAACAAAATCAAGAATTAAGTTTTTCTTAAATGTTTTTCGCACATACTTCTTGCCAAAATTCATGTGAGTCAAAAGCTGTCACGTAGGTTACACTCAATTAAAACCAATGTTAAAGCACGTTCATATCAAGATGATATCGGCACAAAAGAAAAAGGCAAACCTGTTCATAAAAATAGTAATCAGCTGTTTTCTTGTTCGTAAATTGCAAATAATAAATAATTTTATTGTAGCTTGCGTGCAGCCTACGTCACAGCTATAAAATCACTTGAATTTTGAGTTGTAAGTATTATACGGCAGTGATAAAAATGGTAGTGATAAAAATAAAAGCATATCCTTAGGCATGCAAACACACAAACGAAATTTGACTCACAAGTGCGCCTTGATGATCTTTCTGAATAAACGCTAGGCTTATTAATAAAATCGCGGCAAAGATACACTTTCTCCGCACATTTGCTTGTAAATTTGTAAACAAAAGTTTTGCTCCAACGATAATAAAATAAATAATGGAATATGCGCTACCGGAATTATTAAGTCGTGAAGATATTATAAATCTTCTTAATCAAGTAAGTCATAATATGAATTGTGTGATTTACTTTTTATAATAAATTATACATTATCCATTTATATTATCACCGCAGCGTCATTTACATATTCACAATATAAATCTATTAACCCGCGACGAACTTTTGAGGGTGTATAAAACGTTTGTGATGCCGCTGACAAAACGACCAGAGCGATGTAAAAGAAATGTTGAAAACCACAATGTGTCTACAAAACCATTTGAAGAATATGAGGATCATTGTATGCAGGTTGAGCCTTTAGACGATTTAAGTGACGCTATGGATACAGATTTTACTTGTATGAAAAATTATAATGTGGAACAATTAACGAAAGACCGAATATCCAGTCCCGTGGGAGAAAAACGCAGGCAGAGAAGTAGCAATGAAGATATTTCAAATGATTTTGAAAATGACTACCAATTTCAATTGACTTCGGTAACGAAAAGAATACGCATTAGTTCGTTGTGATAGGTACTTATTGATCTTTAACATATCGCACACTAAACCATAAACAGTCACAACCTGAAAAATCGCATATGCTTAGGAGTGGCAAAAAGTGTTGATACTGTGCAAATGACGCAAGTCGGTATTTTATGTTGTTGAAGAAGACTTGCGAAATCAATTTTGGCGAATGTTAGAGATTTGTTCAGTAACTGTTTTATAAAAAAACAACACATAAAACCGTTACAACCTTTTGCACAGTTCGTCTGGTATGTTTTGTTCACAAACGATACAAGTTTTGAGCAAAGATGTCATCAGATACTATTGCACCTGCCCTAATCAATGTTCTTTTAATTTTATTTTTTGCAATTCTGTAGTGCCGGCAAACTTATATAAAATCCAACACCTCATATTTCGTTTGAATCTACATTTTCTCTTAAGCATTTTCCACAAAAAAACCGGTCACTATGCCATTTTCTATGTGGGCACTACAAAAATAAAGCCTAAAATATAATCGTATGTTAAATAATACCAACTAAAGCAGTGACCTTTTAAGACCCTATTCACTACGTATTCCGTAAATATTTCTTCCTGAAACTTTTATTTTCCGAAATAAAAAACGGCTTGCTTCATGAGAAAAAGGTACTGTAGCACCAAGATTTTAGTAAATGTGGATATAATCGGGTCTAGCGGAAGTGTTTATATTTACTACAAACATTTTTATAAATATGAAAATTTTTCAAATCACAAACTAATGTATGGCTATTTGTATGGATGTATTATATGCTTTTATAAATATTATGAAGTATGTGAACAAAAGACAATAAGACCTTGTTGGTAATCATCAATCACCCTCTTAATTTAAACTGCAACTTTTTAATTTTAATGACATCCTCTAATTGAAATAACAATAACTTTATTTTAATATCATTTTATTTATTTTTTTATTATTCGCATACCATGTTTGAAATATTTGTTCTGTTTTGTATCTGTTGTTCTTTTTTATTAGTTTGTTTTTTATTACGTAAATTACATTAAAAAATATAACAAAATTAAAGGTACATACCAATTGTTGTTCTGCTTTTTATTGTTGTTGTTTTTTTTTTTTTGATTAAGATTGTTGTATAGGTCATTCAAAAAATAAAACTAATCAGGCAACAACCTAATGCAACAACAAACCTTATCCAGATAATAGTTTTACATTTTTAATACATATACATACATACTTATTTCAGTAATTTAATTTGTTTATTTGCAATTATTTATTCATAATATTTTTGGTATCCTCTTTAAGTTTTAACAATTTACCAATTATCTATGTATCTTTTTATTTCACATTCACTTTCAATTACATAATTTATATGCTTAAAATGTAAATACGTATGTGAAAAAATAATACTAATAATAATAATATATTGTATATATAACAATTTCGCTAAATATAAATGAACGGTAGGAAACAAACTAATATACATACATACAGTGAATATGGACTGAGATTTGATATTATGACAGGTGAAATAAGGCAATTGGAGTGTAGGTTATATACACATGTATTCGTATACAGATCATTAGCTTAAATGAATATAAATATTATTAATTCAATGTCTGACTAGTTTCTTTTTTAATTTTTAGTATCATACCTTTAATGCCGGTTACAATGCTGCTTTTTAAACTTGCATAGCGCCTTGACGAGACATAAATCAGTTATAACATTTGCAAAACTACTACTATGACTTTGAATTTTGTTATACCAAAAAATTGGCCCGACAAGACGAATTGTTACACAGACGTGATTTGAAATTCTGTTTTAAAGTTACGTGGTTTTGCATTCATGTAAGTGAAAAATGTTAATTTTGAATTTAAGGGTTTGTCTCATGATGTCGACAACGTTGTACTTGTCGCATACTTACATTTGAAACAAAAACAAAATTTTAAAATTTGAAACAAAACAAATTTTTAAAATTTGGTTTGTTTTGAATTTAAGTGTGCGACAAGTCGAACATTGTCAACATCGTGGGACAAACCCTAAGAGAATTTTTAACTGCATAATCATTCAAGCAATTATTTTAAGCAAAATAAAATATGCATGTAATATGTACATACATATATATTTATCTATATATATACTTTTATATACAAAAATTACAAGTTCATAATACATACATATGTATGTATGTACATATATCATTCCTTTATTGCAACATTGTCATAACTCAAAACCTACGTTTTTTTAGTTAATAATGACGAATAATTCGTGATGTCGTATTTTGTCTTGCGTTCAAATATCATACATATGTGTTGTTCACCACTAAACTCTTGAGGGAAGAAACTATGTTATGACTATGTTGCAATGTACGAGGCCTTAGAATTAATAGAATTTAAATCTCACAAACTTAGATAACTTTAATTCTTTATGGACTTCTCTACAAGTTTTTATAAATGAAGTGTTAATTGAGTGTTTCGAGGAAATTAAGCTAAACAAAACAAACATTTTATTATAAATGATAACAAAATATTTGCTATATACATTATACGAGTATATAAACATAAAACAAATTAAAAACCAAAAATAAATGAAATATGTATATATTTACTTTTTCTTAATTTTGCTTAACTAGTCACAAAATATTTCACTTGCAAATATTGAACAAATGCAATTTCTTCTTGTATAGACAAAAAAAAGAAGATCGAATGTTACACGATGTTACAGATTATGACATTTGCAAAAGAATGTTGACCGGTTTTAAATATGACAACTTTAAGAAGTTTAAGCTAACAGGCTTTTGGATTAATTTAGTATCTGACCCGGAAATTGAACCTTAACAAGAGCAGCAATTGAAAAATGCTGTAGGTGAAACTTAGGGCTTAATTATATAAATCACATCACCAAAGTTATTATTTTCACATGGAAACAAAAATCATCCCCCTTATCGTGTTTTTTTTATAGATTAAAGAGCACCCAACATGTCGTAGGCGAAGTCGAAATACGCCAACCACGATAAATCCCAATATTTTTAAAATTTGTTTTGGTTTTTCATGTAAATCTTTAAACTATGAAATTCAAATCAAAGTCTGCTGCATTGTTATACAATTCGATTCAAAAAGAAAACTGTTCGAATTTCTATGTTAATAACATTGCAATTCGAAAAATGAAAATTTTTTTTATTTGCTTTTCTTCGGTGATGAGTTTGCATGAAAAATAAAATCGTTCTTAAAAAATTTATTTCAATATTTTATTTTTATTTAACGAGTGTCAAAATGAATGCGAATTTAAAAAAAAAATTTGAAATACCGAAGTATATTTATTTGACATAAAGTCTTTATTTATTTAATTTGAAAATTTGCTTGTTTTTATGGTTTAGCAATTGTCTATATGCATTTCGTTCCTGCTTTTGGAACTCGTCAGTAGACTTCAACCCAAAAAATTTTTGAATTTAGTTGACAAACTTCGTATGTTTATAGTAAGACTCTTAATACTATATTGAGAATCACAGTATAAAAACATAAAAAGTTTGAAAGCTTCAAACAAACATTTTTACAAAACAAGCATCTTTATTCGATTGTCTATCTATTTTATTTTCCACCACCTTTTTACCATTAACTGCCACATTGGGCAACAATAAAAGTATTAAAAAGCAAAAAGAAAAATAAAACATTTATTTTCATATTTGAAATACCGAAGTATATTTATTTGACATAAAGTCTTTATTTATTTAATTTGAAAATTTTTTCCAGGGGGTCTACTCTGTAATTCGAAACGAAAGAAAATACATTCGAATTTGTATGTTAATTACATGTAAATTCGGAAACATATCCTTTCGTTTCGAATTACAGAGTAGACCCCCAGGAACGAAATGCATATAGACAATTGCTAAACCATAAAAACAAGCAAATTTTCAAATTAAAAAAAGTTATTTGTTGTTGATTTAGCAAAGAAATGCATCTAGACGTGCTAAGCCAACAAAAAAATAAATTTTTTAAATTAATTTTTAAATTTTTGAAGTTTTTTTTCGTTTTCATATAAATATCACTTATGTAAGTGATTGATTTAGGTAATTAGAGCCTTTTCTTTATGTATGTAAATATATTTCGAATTTTTCTGCAATAGCAGAAAGGAAATACTTATATATATGTATATACTTATGTACTTGTATGTTATTGACATTGCAATTCGAAAGCATTTTTCTTAAATAAATAAATTGAAATTGAAAATTTAATTACAGAATGGAATCGTGCCCTTGAAAAATAGACTCTTGAATTTTTTTTTTAATTTTAAAAAAGTACCTCACTTTGAATTAAAAAACAAAACCAGTGTCTTTGATAAAATAAATACCTTATAACAAAAATGAAAATAAACTTAAACGAACTTAACTTAAAGCACCAACTTCGCGCTCACTTACTACAAAAATGCCATAACGCAAAAAAAATTTTATTTTTGATCTAACAATGCAACATTTTTTCAAATATTATTTATATTGTGTAAAAATTTCATACAAATATCTTGTGTACTTAACTTTTGAAAAAAATAAATAAATAAAAATTTCGTTTTCAATTAAATTGTTTGTAAATTGAAAATTTTAAACTCGTTTTCTGTCAAACTATTATTATTTTTTTGAGCTATAACTTTGTTGAAGTAAATGAGAGAAACTACATTTTATAAAACATAAAAATATGTTTTTACAAAGCACTTTTTAAAAAAGTTTCTTTGAAAGGCATTTTCCAAAAATATATTTTAAAGACCTAACTTTAAAAAATGCAGTCATTACATATGTATACAGAAAAGTACATTTTAAAAATATACTTTATAGAAAAAAAATATATTTAAACTATTTTGTTCATTAATAGTTTTATTATTTCCCGAAAAATGGTCAGCTAATTCTTTTTCAATCTCAGCCCATAATTTACCAAAAATGAATAAGTTTGTTTCGAGCGATTCATCAATTATTCATTGAATAAAACTTGTATGTGTCTTAATTGCTAATAATACTCGAAATTAATTTTCATAGTCTAAGCTTAAAGGGTCGACGACGAGCACTATATAATAGCAAGATTTTCTTACGTACTCATACAGCCGTCTCGGTATCAGTCTCGTCTATGCGTCCCAAACGCCATGAATTTGGATCGCCTACTGTAAGAAAATATTAAAAAAAAAATACACATGTACATATACTATAAATAGTTTAATTTACTTTTTTTGCACTTAGGGCCCTTTTCACAATGTACAATTAAAAGATAACAGAGATTTTAACGGCAAGTTTTGTGTGAAGAACTTGCAGTTAAAGTTCACGTTAACTCTTAATCATACACTGTGAAAAAGGGGCGTTAATTGAATCCAAATACATACAAATTTTGTTGTTTTCAAAATTTTTAAAAAGTTAACTCATGCATTTTATACATTAAACAAAATTTGAAAATACAAAAAAAAACAAATAAATCTAATTCTAATGGCACACCTAAGTAGCATTACTGCGCACATCCATACACACACACAAGTACACTTATAGGTACATATTTACAAATACATATTTTATTTTAATAATTGCATGATAACTAAAAATTTTGTTAATTTCGTTCAGCTGAAAAAAAGTCGATTTTGAGTAACAAATATTTTTGTATACTTACCACTTTCATAATATTTCGATATCCGTGGGAGGGCTATTGTTGTTGTCATTGTTGTTTGAAACACACAAAAAAAAGGAAAATTATAATTGAAGTTGACAATTTCGAACCCAAACTCTCAAAAAGAAGAAACAAAATAGTTGAGCATATTTCAAACTAAAAATGCGATTTGAGTTACTTGCTATGTTATGTTATGACTAAAAAAGTGTATAGTATGTATTGGGGGCACTCAAACGGTCATAAGGGCCATATCGTCATAATGTTTTAAATTAGTGAAATATATTTGTTTCGCTATTGTTTTTGCTTTTTAAAAAAAATAGGACTTTACGACAATATTACCTTTATGACTAGCGTTTGAATCCCCCCATTGTGTATTTGAATGTGTTTAAAATTAAAATGTCTTATTTAATTTAATTAAAATAATAAAAATAATTTCAGTGTATCTTTTAATTTTTTGTTTTCTGATAATTTATTTATTTCTTTTTTTTTAAGTAAATTATAAAAACCACATTTTAATGGCACTTTACAGAAGTTTTATTTTTAATGCTAAAGCGAGTGCAGATTTTTTTTTTTTGTGAATTTAGAAATAAATATTTTAGCTTTTTCATTTATTTTATAATAATTTTCGAATATAGAATTTAAATGAATTTGAATATAAAAAAAGTTATGTGTAGACCTTATTTTATAATTTTCTTAGAAAGAAATATTGGCTTTCTTTCTGAGAGGGAAAATGGTGAATTTTTCATCAAAATTTATACATATCGTTCATTTACTCAAACAACGTCATAACTCCGAAAAAAAACTAGTGTGTCAGAAAACGAGTCGACAGTTTTCAATTTACACACACAACTTAATGCAAAAATATATATATTTTTTTTTTTTTGCTTTCAAGAGTTGAGTAAACATGACATTTGTATGAAATTTTACACAATATGAAGAACGATATGAGAATTAATTCTGCATCATTAACTCATAATTTAAATTTTTTGAGTTATGACGTTATTTGAGTAAAAGAGGGATATATACAAAATATTTGCTCAATTCAAAAGATATACTATTATGTCATATTGTCATAATGTATTAAATTATTTCAATATAATTTCTTTTTTGCTCTCAAGCAAAAATTTTTATTGGATTATGACAATATGGCAAAATAAAGGAGCGATATATTATGTATCTATAAGTGTGTATCATTCTCAATTTTCTTCTGCTTGACCTTTTACAAGTCATATCTATACTTTTTATTAAATTTAACTAACTCATTTAATGTTCTATTTGTATTTTACAGATTATTTCCTTCTGCCCTACATTGTCCTAAAATTTGTATTTAAGCGGACAAAAAAGGTTCTAAAAATTTAAGTTTTGATAAAAAATAAAATAAATGGACAAAAGCCAAGAGAAAGGATTAGCAAAAGTTCATTAATAATACTAGCGAAAGTACATAAAAACATAATAAAAAAGTTTTAATGGGTTGTCTTCATTTCTGTTAGATAGTTTAGATTTAAATGTTTTAATTTATAGACATATGTATGTACTATGTATGTATTTATTTTATAGAAAAAATATAATGCTGCTTAAAAAAAAGTCTAATAAAAATGTAAAAAAAAGAAAGTTTTGTGTTTTTCCTATTGTTTTTGGTAACAAATAACAGTTACTTCGTACTGGGTTGGAAACATTGTAAAATTTTACCAAGAAAATTGTTTAAGTACGAGTAGTTGCCAAGGCAGAAAAAGACAATCAGCACGATGTTGCTACGATGATCTGCACGTACAACTAACATCAGTAAAACATAATATTTACCAAAATTTTAATGTACTCATAACATTAAAATGATAACCCGGAATGACCGACCTCCGACTGTTGTTTTCAATATTTCCGCAACATAATATATGTATATAAATTTACATTTAATTGTAAACATAAAAAGAACTGGCGGCTAAAAGCCTGTTTAAATTTCTTTCTTGGTTAATTCAAATTTGTATTAAACTAAGTAAATATATAGTACGAAACCAGCTCTTAAAATCATATAAAATACAGTGTTACACAACTATTGAATTTTTGGAATTTTCAAGTTTTTTGCATACTTGTAGGAAAACCCTAAACGTGCGAATTCCACCCGCTCAATCCGAAAATCACCATTAAATCTTGATTCGACCGAATTTTCATATCTTTCGAGTTTGGTCTTAAGTCTTTTGGGTTTTTTCTCGCAGCATTAGCATGAAAAGACTTAAGACACATACATATACAATACATACAAATAAATATGCGATTTCCAAACTGAAGTCATATTTTTGCATTTACTCAAAACCGTAAAGATTATTGCAAATGGTGTATTATTTACAGTGTTGTAGCAATACTGTGGTGGTTCAAAAATTTTGGAAGTCGTAATTTTCTATTTACATATTTTTCGCCAAGTCACAACTTCTGCCTGGTTGGTTGGTGGTCACGTTAACAAGCTTAAAAAATATGTTTTTTGTCGAAATACCAGGCGAGCAGAAATTTAAGTTTGACGATTTCTTCAATAAACAAATAAGTACAGCATAATTTTAGGATTCAGAATGTATTTGTGTTATCCTGTACAATAATTACTTTGTAATATGAAACATCCGGTTGTAGTACTGAAGAACTAAAGCATACTTTGGGGAGTACGAATTGTATGGAATTCTAGTATGCTATAAAAACTAAGGCTTGTATTAAGCAAATATTTCTGGAAAAAATTTTGAAGACAAAAAAATACATATCATTCACTTGGAGAACATCATAACTCAAAAAATTCGATTTTTTAGTTAATGCAGAATTAATCCTCATAATTCATAAAATATCTTGTATATTGAACTATTTTACCACTGTGTGTAAATTGAAAATTTTAAACTTGTTTTCTCCGAAACATTTTTTTTTGGAGTCATGACGTTCAAGAATATTAAAAAGATTTCACAAAAATGAAAAACAGCAAAATTCTGTCGAGATGTTAGTAAAAATAAATAACCAAAATAAAAAAGCTAAAAAACAATGAAATATGCACAAAAAATTAAAAGTTCTGCAAAATATCTAAATTCGGTCGTTATCAATTTTTATTTGATTTAATCGGTTAATTTATAATTATGTACATATAATTACTCGAGAGATAAACATGAATGTTATGCTAGAGAAAAAATAAATGAACCTTGTATACATACATATAAAATATTTTTTGTGAATAACGAGTTCACACTAGGAAATTTTTCATGAAATTTCTCCACCATCCTCTTTTGATTTAAAGGGCCTAATTTTGTAAAAGGCAACGCCAAGCGTTGAAAAAAAATAAATTTTTTACTAAATGTCGCTTATGAATAAATCGAAAATAGGGCACGTGTACGTCTAATTTTTGGCTCCCTTTCTACGAAGAAACAAAATAAGCCATACATAGAAATGTTACAAGGGCAAACTGTCCCTCCTGATATTTTACACAAATTTCCTGAGCACATCATTATATGTATAAAATGCAATGCGCAAGAGGGGGAAATTCAACAGACATTTTATTTAAAAAATAATAATTTTTTGATGGTTTAGCATGTCTAGATGCATTTCGTTGCAGCTAAGCCATACTTCAATAGACTTTAAACAAAATGCAAAAAAAGGTTACAAAACCTCAATGCAACGAAATGCATTTAGACATGCTAAACCATCAACAAATCAATTTTTTTAAATTCGCATTCATTTTGACACGCGTTAATTACAAATAAAATATTGAAGCACACATTTTATGTTAGATTTAGACGCCGACAAGGCGATTTCACATAAGGTGATCTTAATTCACCAGCTGACATAACTTCTCTGCTGTCAAATCAAACAAAACGTTAGGAAATATTCTGACAGCAGGAAATTTCACACTAAGAAATATACAAGACGAATACGCTGAGTTGCAAATCGAGGCCACCTGGTATCAGTTCGCTTTGGACGCCGACATATGTTTAATTTTTGTCTCCTCTGCCAGAATCGCTCTTTAGAACTTTATTTTGAAAAAAAATATATAACTAGGGGTCTCCACTAGCCATGAACTTGGTATGGGCATCATAACGGACATCGCAAATGACTAATGGAGACCGCTCATGTCCATGTTTCGTCCATCGTCGATGCCCGAACATATGTGTGAGCAACAATGTTCGCCATGAGATTCGCCGAGCGCAACCATTTGCAATAGATAGAAAAGATACAAAACAAAACTGATAAATATTCCATCTCTATTGCACTACCGCAAAATAATTTTGTTAAGCAGAACATGGACATCGCACATATTCACCACAACAAAGAAGTTGATGAATTTTTCACAGCTGCTGTGCCGGCGTCATATTCATGTCATGCTCAAGTCTATGGCTGGTGAAGATGTAGGGTAACATATACATATAGTGTAATACAACTTACATTAATGTAATCAATTTGAATTGATAATTTTAAGTGCAGCTTTGAACATTTTAGTACTGCCATACTAAAGAATAAGAAATGGCAACATTTTGTTTGCAAATGTCCTATGTTATCAAAACAACACGCTGTTTCAAAGAAAGAAGAAGAAATTGCACTAACATAATACATACATACATACACATTTACAAGTATGTACGTATTTGAATAAAATCAAGGAAAAGTAAACAGATGTTTTATTAAGATATTTTAATATTTTCTTCTTCATATTTTTAACACCGGTTTACGTTGTACTCGTATATGCATCATAATACGTATGTATGCATGTACATACATAAATATATATGTTGATAGTTTTAATACAAGATTAAACGACAATTGGATGTTAAACAAGCAATTTTTATGTACGTACTATAGGCCTGCACAGGTATACCTGTTTGCATCAGTTTTGCGTGTGTATTGTTTCCGGTCTGAACAGATGTTATTCAGCGTTTCTGTTACTAGTTCTTAATGTTGATTTTTTAAAGGAATTACTATATGGTTGAGCAATGAGCAAATGAGAACAATACTTTTGTTTGCATTTGTTTTTCTAAAACAAATAAGATACATAAAACTGTTTTTACCATAATTACCTTATGATGTATTGAGAAAAAATATACATGTATGAATGAATAAAAGTAAAATTTCACATACATACATGCATACATATGTAAGTAAATGATACATGAAACACATGAGCTGCAAATAAAAATAAAAAATTACACATATGTGTAATTAGACTCAGAGCAAAGTTATCCTTCTCTCTATCCTTGTATACGCCACAAAGAACCTAACGTGCGCACGAACATCTGCTCATCATGTATTTGTTTCAACAGGGCTTTTTTTAATATTTGTATTAAAACATGTATTTTTGAGTAAAAACAGATACAAACAGTTCCTCAGCAGCAATACTATAAGCAATTGTTATCTGTTTTTAATTGTATTGTAATTTGGAAAAGCAGACACACACAATAATTCTTATACTAGTTCTTTCGCTCACACTACAATTATATGGTACATACCATGGTATATTTGTTTTGGCTATATTTATGATAAGTATACAAATGCAAGCCTTTAGTACGTACATGCATATGTACATATAGAAGATAAAAGAAAATATTAACTACATATTATAAATAGAGAATCAATGTTATTTTAATCTCGAAACCTTAATTAATTTAATTTTAATAACATATAAGTATTATGTACTTCACTCTTTCACTTCACTTCTTAAGCCTATAGTAGACGACATGTAAAAAGCCACATGCCTATGTGGCGATGACGTCACGGAAACTTTCAGCATGTTGATTGAATTTTTTAAAATTACTAGTAGTGAAATTTATTTGCTGGTGGTTAAGCGATGTCTATATGCATTTCATGGTTGCTTTAACAAACCGTCAGTAGGCTTCAACCACACATTTTGAATAGTCTCAAACCTCTTATCTTATGCACAAACTTTCATAAACTATTTGAGAATTCACAAAAAATAATATTTTTGAAAATCACAAAAGCAAAACAAGCGTAGTAGGCTTAGAAACCCACACAAAACCATTGTTTTGCTTTTCAAAAATATTATTATGTACTTGTGAATTCTCAAATAGTTTTTGGAAGTATGTGCATAAGATAAGAAGTTTGTGACTATTCAAAATGTGTGGTTGAAGCCTACTGACGGTTTGTTAAAGCAACCATGAAATGCATATAGACATCGCTTAATCACCAGCAAATAAATTTCACTTATAATATAATATTGACAATATGTCGAATAATAAATTTCTTGAATTACTAGTAGTGGCTACATGCCGTAATATTTTGATAGTATTTTTATTCTAAAATACAAATCTGGCACATGCAGCCGAATTGAAAACATTTTCTGATGTAGCACATCTGCAAGCATGTGATATATACATTTACATATGTTACTAGTACACTGTATGTAGCAAATGTAGCTTCGTGATGACGTCGAAATTACGTCAGAAGCACATGGCATGTGGTTTTTACTTTTAAATAAAAGTACAAAATATTTTGATAACCAAAAACACAGACGAGGCAAATTCTAGCGAACGGAAGCAAATTTTAAGAATTTTTTTTCTAAAGAATTCGAATGCTCGACAATACATAAGTTTAAAGAAATATGTAATTAATATTTCACTATTTGTTAAGCTATGTATATTAAATTCAGATATTTCAAATTACTGGTCACATACACTTATTGTTAATTAAAGTTAGTAATTAATAATGTTATACATCAATATTTGGTTTATAAATAGATATTTTTAAACTTTTTGTTTTTTTTCTTTCGTTTTGTTCCTCTTTTTTTTCGTATAGTAGCGATATATAATTAATTCTAAACACATTTAATCTAATTTTAGAGTTTAGTTTACTTTGTTTTTAGTTATGCTTGTTTTCTTTAATACACTATGATTTTTGCCTGTATATGTGGATTATAATAAAAAACGAAATTATTCTTTTATAATCAGGCACGGTGGTATGTCTGAGGTGGTATATTCAGCTACTGAGCAGGATTCTTCGTCGCTGTTTAGGCCGAGGCCTGTGTTAGGCTTGTACAACTGAAAAGTTTTAGTAGTGTATGTACGGCCCAAAAGAGGCACATGCTCTTCTAAAATAGAATTATAAACACAAATAGTATATATTGTAACAAAACGAAACACGAAAGAACATAAAACGGAAATTAAAATTAAATTTAAAAAGTTAATCTACATAATTTCATTGTTATTTTTTTTCGTTTGTTAGAAAAACCTTGGATAAAACTTTTAAACTTTCTCATGCAACAACAGACAAAAAAGTTTTTTATTTTATTTTATTAATTTAAGATTTTGTTAGTAATGAAATATTTAATTACGAGTAGAAAAAAAACACTATTAGTATTATTAGACAAAAATTGGAAAATGTTAACACATTTCGACAACAAGCAATAGTACAATATTGTAATTAAATAAAAAAAAAGCCAATGATTTTGTTTTGTTATTTGGTAATTGAGAAAAAATTGAATGTTGTGTGTAGAAAAGTATGATACGAGTATAAATGAAAAATAAAATAAAAAACATGATATACATGTACACAAAATGTTTGACTGGTTTAAATAGCTGGATCAGTGGTAAGTTTTACCTTGCAATTGTCGATTTATTAAAGCTGTTAAACTGTGCCCCTCTGCACTTTTCTTCATAATGAGCATAGGCTTGTCTTCTGCATCATCGTAACTACCTGAAGGTAAAAATCCATTACTGGCAATTGACTCGCTAACCTGCAAAAAAATTAATTTACCATAAAAAATAATTTTCAGAAAACCGTTTTCAAAATTTATAAGTAAATTTTGTAAATCGAAATTCGAAAGTCGACTTCTGTTCGCTCGCTGTTAATCTAAAATATGAACGAAAGTTTCGTTGAAGTAAATTCTTTTGTATGTTTTCAATGTAAAAATACTCGTACTAGAGCAAACTTTTGTATGTGAAAATAAATTTTTTTGGTAGAGCCCATTGTGCAGTAAAATTATATTGTGTATATATATTGGTGGCTATTCTGGAAAACGCGTCTAAGAAGTGAAACTTTACATTAAAACAAAAACAAATTTTCAAAAATTGTTTATTACTAAAATGAAATAAAAGTGAGAATTTCAACGCGTTTCTCTCTCTTTTAAAAACGGTTGATTTTGCATTAGAAACAAAAACAAATTTTTTACATTAACACAATTTTGTTTTTGTTTTCCATGTAACTTTTACCAAGTCGACGCGTATTCCAGAATAGACACCATTATTTCGGAAGCGAAATCTAGCGTCAGCGGTTGTTGGGGTTTCTTTAAGGAGATATAGAACTTTTACGTTAAACAGGGTATTGAAGCTATTGAATATCGCTGGGAAAAAGTGAGGTAATAAAAAAGTAGAGGTAATATGTTGGAAAATAAAGAACATTTGTCCCAATTAAGAAATTGTGCTAATTTAATGTTTGCACAAGTGAAATATTTTATGTCTGTAGGGTCACTTTTTGAAATAAAGATTACAGATTAAATTAACCTTAAACGTTTTAAAAAATACATATAATAAAATAATTAAAAAACGCTAAATAAATATTTTTATTTTATATTATTTATCTTTCTCCTTTCACACGCACAATGCTCTACTTGTAAATAGAATGAGTCAGTTTCTTCTTCTTCCCACAAAAAATCAAAGTGTGTTAATAACATTATTAACTATTGCACAGAAAGTGTTGCCACTATTTTGTTCTTCTGTGAGGTAATACTACATAGAGTAGATCGTTGTGTCATGTTTATAAATCTCGTTAGACCATTAAAATCGAAAAGAAAATTGACAGAATAAGTTTTTTTGGGGAGTTTGTGGACAAAAATATTTTTCAGTTTTCATCATTTGATATAGAAGCCAAGTTAGGAAATTTAAGAACATTTAAAGAATTTTACATCGCCAAGTCTAATAATGGAATTTTATATATACATATGTGTGTATATAAAAATGTATGTATGTATAGTACCTGCGTTACTTGCATTAGTTTTTTGACTACATCTCTTCCCAGTATGTGATCAAAAACGGTTTGTAAAAATGGCTCCGACATAATTGATAATTTTAATTTATCACGATGCCATATTAAAACTCTCGATTCTTCCATGGCCATTATTGAGACCTTCAAAATATTTAAAATACAATTATTTAATACGAACATAATTATATTTATGATAGTAAAAAGATTTAAATATAAAACAATAGCACATATCGTATACAAAAAAAAAGTAGTATTTACCTGAAAATAATCGTCCGTTGATACACCAAACCATTCTGGAGAATCTAGGAACTGATGTGGAAATACTATATGTAACGCTCGTTGATTTTGTGATACCACCAATCTATATGAAAGCAAACAAATATTTAACTTTAACTTTACAAACAAAATACTAACAAAATTATTTATTTATTTATTTGTCAGAGAGATTAAAAAATTAAATATTTAAGAAATCGGCTGTAAATAATGACTATAAAATTCTTTAGCAAAAAATTGTTGATAAGCAATTGATTACGATTACAAATAATCTTAAAATAATCGTAATTACTTTCGATTACTTTCAAATAATAAAAGTAATCAAAACAAAGTACGATTACTTTGAAAGATTATTTGTGATTTCTTTCCATTATTTTTGTAATTACTTTTGATTCTGTTTGATTATTTGATAGTAATTCCAAGTAATACGAACTATTTCGATATTTTTTGTAATCATAATTAATTAGTAGTTTTTAGTTTTTATACCCCCCTTAGTAACGCTTCTTACAAAATTTTCAGTATAAATTTTTCGAACGGTAAAAAATCCTTGATGGAAACCACCGATATCACATTTATTTTTAGATTATTGCCTCATACAGATTAATCTTCAAATTATCTAATAACAAAACGGGTTCCCTTATTTGCTTTACTTTATTTTTATAAAATAGTTCCACTTGATAGAAAATTATCTTATTGTCATACTTACTTTCCTGATAATACCAATGATAGACTATCGACTTTGGTGACTTTTTCTTGTGCATACACTTCCTGATATTTAAGGGCACGTATCAGTTTCATGCAGTTTAAAACTTTTTTAAATTGATGTCGTGTTACGTGCAACGGTTTAAATAGCGCCTCATAAACCTGCAATAATAGAATTAAATATTTTTTATTAGACTCTTTCTTTATTATCGCAATAAAAAATAGTAATATATAAGTAAGAACGCGTTCACTCTATGACAACTAAACAACAAAACCAATATCATGAAAAAGGTAGATTTGCACTGTAATTTTTAGAGCTGGGTCCAACTGGTTCATTCGTTCATTTTTGCCACGAACCTATGATCCAACCCATGTAAATTAAATGGGTTTGATCATAGGTTTGTAGCAAAAATTAACGAATGAACCAGTTGGACCCAGCTCAAGTAATTTTCCGTAAAACTGCCATTGAAAATTACAGCTGTTATATTTGAAATCAAATTTACTTTTTCTGAGAGATGCCAGCCAGTTATCAAAAACTTTTTAAAGCAATTTATTAAGGTTCAATCAGACGTGTTATACCATAATGGCATAGTCATGGCCATAATTATAAATATATTTGCTTTACCTATTAATGCTGCGATAGCCATCAACAACTGTTTAAATTCTCACTTGTTTATTCATTTCAAAAGTGCAACAACAAATATGTTTAACCAGCAAATAGCTATTTATGGCTATAGCGAAAAACCAAAATTCAATTGGTTTCTATGGTTGCGGTTATGGCTATGGTGTTATGGGGAGTCACACACCTATAATCAAATACAGTGTTGCCCATAAGTTTGGTTCGAACAGCTGTTTTGTATGGTTATGGTTATCTCACGTTTAATTGAACCGTTATTCCCAATTAAATTTTAATATAAAAATTATATACATACATTTTTGTAATTTCCCTTTAATTTCCTTTATTATTGATACTCTACCCCGATAATTTTGAATGCCAAAAAGCAAATCACTTTATTTTTATAAAACAAATTGTACATACATACATATGTACATGATGTAAAAATATTCATAAACCATCCATGTTGTGTTTAGTTGCACCTACATGCATACATATTGTACATATGTACATGCATTTGCACGTACATATTTCCATACATACCTGAGGCGATTTTTAACCTTCTTCCTATAGTGTAGAAGTTTTTATTTCATTTACTATATACATACATACATACATATGTACATGCATCCCACATTTGTGCATATGTATGTATGTATGTATGCATACACGACATAACATTTTTGTGAAATTCCTAAACCTGTATTAATATTAATGTGTATTTATAAAATAAAATGTGTTTGGAAATCCTGTTTTTGACTTGGTTCACCGTTGTTTAATATTTTAAGGACATGTAATTTGAGAAGCAGAGCATGTTACAAAAAAAGAGAATATTTATATGGACTGTGGCTCAAACTCTACAAAATACAAATTACGTTTACACGCTGTCTTTTTTAAAGTTTGACAATACTCAATTTATATGTAAATTGTATCGTCGTAGTCAAACATTTTTTTTCTCCAAATTTTGTAAAATAATAATAACTTTCAAGAAAATATTATAATTATCAACGAAATGTTGGAAGTAAATAAACCCAGTTGACCAAGAGTTTCGCTAATGATATCGATTTCGAATATATCTCGAACATTTATCTTGTAAAACTATCGAGAATGACACTCAAAAATTAATTGAAAAAAAGTTCAGCTGTCGCTCAGTTTTGTTCAAAAAAACATTCGATTTCGTAGGTTCGCTACCGCAAAACGGCAGCAGAAAAAGTAAAAAAGTAATTTTATTTTTAATTTATTTACTTTAACTTACTTATTTAATTTTTTTTTTTAATTTTTTTTAAACTTACGCTGAAGGATTTGAACATGGTACCTCCATTCTATCGTGGCAAATTTTTTTCTGTTCAATTATTGCACATATGTATGTAATAGTGATGCACGGATATTCGTAATTGTATTCGAATTCCCGAATATTCGTCCATTTTTAGATATTCGCATTCTCATTCGCTTTTCCGAAAAATAAAATAAATAAATGCATAAATCCTAAACGAAATTTAAAAATTGGCATAAAAATATTTGTATATTAGTTTGAAATAACTAAAAAAAGAAATTTACTTCAATTCAAACAAAACAATTCAAAACAAATAAAACAAACTTCTTGTACAATTAACATTAAAAAATTAAAGTACTTTTCTTCACCTAAAGAGGGGAATGTTTTACTTCAAAAATAAAAGTTAAGAAACTTTTTCTCCATCAAGCCGATTACTATGAGGTGTTTAAATAAAACCAACACCAATACTGACTAAAAATCCTGTTCATGTTAGATGATCGACGTCATTTGCTGTCACATATATATTCGTATTCGTATTCGCGAATATCGTTTTAAATACTCGTATTCGTGTTCGCGAATATCAAAATTTCACATTTGGCACATCACTGGTATGAAAGTATGTGTTTTTTATTATTATTTTTTAACTTACAGTGCTATCATATCTCGAACTTGGTACCTCTAGACTAACAGACTAGCACATATACACTCAGCTACAGTCACACATTCGAGAAACTATCGATAAAAGTTCGAGGTTCGAAGCTTTATCGAACATTCGAATTTTTTTTCAATTTGCAAATAAATATCGAACAAGTTTGTTTGAAATTTCTTCGTTTATATCAAACCTCAGGTCAAGTGGGAATAAAGGGTCATCTAAATCGTGCGTTTTTTCTTGCTTTCGTTCTACAGTGCAGTAATTTTTTTTGTCTGACTAAAAAAAATTCCCTGTATAAAAAAATTTTTTATTTATATTTTTTTATTTTTTTTGCAAAAATGCTTTGAAACAAAACTGCATGCTTAATTTATTTGGCCCATATTTCAAGCATAAAGTAACAATTTGAAATCCAAACAAATCGATGTTGCATTTTAATTACATTAATAAATATTTTTATTGCCTTCCAAAAATGAAAGAAATCGAATTAAAATTTTCAAATAAATCATATTAACGTATTTTTCCCATCATAATTTATATATAAAATTATTAATCGCTTTTTTACGTGAAAAACTACACATTTTGTTGTGAAAGGAATCAACAAAGTGACGAAAAAACCATTAAGTAAAATTGTTTTGTTTTGATTTCACAGCAAAAAATAAAAATAAACAAATAGGTAGTCGAATATAAAAAAATTTTCAAACAATAAAAGTGATCTCAGTGTTTAAAAGTGCCAATAACATAAAATGAAATGATTGATCAACCCAGCAAAAGCAATATCTTATGATATTTTGTGTGATAGCTCGTCCACAATTAATTTTTTTAATTTTTAGCACACGTGGAAAGTACATTCCTTTCCGCTATTTATGATATCATCGAACTAATTTAATGATAATCACATTTTATTGCATTTCACATGATGATACTTAACATCTTTTGCTGGGTAGTATCATATTTGTCCTAAATGGTCACAATTTAATAAGTACGTACGCAAGTGTGTACTTATGTATTTGCCGGACACATAATTGAGAAAAATATTTTGAAAAGACGCAAAAAACCAAAACGATATTATAATTTGCAAGTGCCAAAATAATAACATAAATTTATTTTAAAGTCGTCTCCTTTTTTGTCGTACAGTCGCATTAAGGAATGATTTTTTTAAGTACAAGTTACTGGAAGTTTTTATATAAAATAAGCTTAATAAAAGATTTTTACTAAAAATAAAACTTAAAAAAAACAAGCAAGCAAATTTATGTAACAACCAAGACTGAAAAGAAAATAAACAAAATATTAAGGCGGGGTGATGACCAGTTTGCGTTAACAGCTGATGGCAATGTAAGAGCATAATTTATACTTTATTTAATTTTATATAAGTTATTTAAATAAAATTTTAACTTAAAAAAACTGGCCTTTTGATCGACATTGCCTTATTGCATCTTCGATAGCTTCAGGAATTTCATCCTTGAAATCTTGATCGACTGTGGACCAGTGTATCCAGATAAGGGGATTTGTCCCCAAAATGGTGGTTTCACCTCTCATTTGGAGACAGCATTTCGTGGTGATGTATTTGGGGACTTTTCATTTTGAGCTCTAACATCACTTTTTCTTATATTTACGTTTTATTGCTTTTCTTCTACCTTTGCAGATTATTTTGAAATAGTATTAGCACTTAATTCTTCATCATCATTCTTCACATCATCAGGTTGTTCCACCTAGAGTTAGGCAAAATCGTTCCGACCGATCTGAAAGACTCAAGGAACTAGATCGTTCGTTTCGTTTATCGTTCCGGTTTTTTACTTTGAAAAGTGAATGAACGAGGAACGAGAGAACGTGTCTGTCGCTCCTAAAAGCGTCAACGAAATTTTTAATGGTTTATTTTAATTTTCTTTCAAAATAATAATACATAATTTTTTGTTTTCGTAAAATTTTTGTTCAAAGAAATAATAGCCCGTAACAAGCAATAAATTTTTGAAAATAATAAAATAATAAATAAATCATTCTCTATACAAAAATGTGTACAGAAATAATTAAACGAAACAAATGTAACACACGGTCTTGAACGTCTGTCTTTGACGTTTGTCAAAACAAATTAATTACTCCTCAAGACGGTTTACAATTACGGAACGAGGAACGATAAAAAATTAACCTTGAAAAACTCCGCATCGTTCCTTTTAGAAAATCGTTCCGCGCCGTTCCAATTGGGGAATCGTTGCGTGGAACTAGGTCGTTCCAGAACGACACAACTCTAGTTCCACCAGTTTCACAATTGCTAGACGAGAATGTGCTTCACGACGACCTACAAATGCTTTAGTTTTGTTAACTATGATCGGGAAATTTGCACAATTTTTGCAGTTAATTTTAATTATTTCAAGTTGTATCGTAGTTTTTACTTTCATCTGTCAGGTACATTATTGCCATTTTATCATTTTCACTGCTAAATTTAGCATACTTGTTCATAGAAAAGCATTCAAGTTTAAAAAAAAACTGCTAAAAAAAACCTAGAACATTTTAGCATTATCCTATTATGAGTTTCTGGTAACCCTGGTCATGTAGTTATAGCTTGAGTCATGACAACTGTTAAAATTCTGCAAATTGCTGTAGTAGTGTTATGTTATTCTCGATGAAATGGCAAATCAAACTGAGCACACTTATAATAGAGTTGCCAGATCTGACTACCAAATGATATTTTAAATTCTACTGAAATATGTAAACCTGAAACACACCTTTTATTTTTGATTATTTAATTCTTTTAGAATTTTTCTTTTACGCAGGTGTTAAATAATTGCTCTTCCAACAACATTAGCATTTGATGTAATACAATATATGTATGTTATATAGCCTTTTATTTAGTAGATAATAACATTTTTTTGCTCGCAAATTTTTTAATTTGTAAGAAACGATGTCCATATATGTATGTAAATAACCGTTTGTTTTTTCACCTCACGCATAAGAACGATAAAATATATTAAAAAGACGCAAAAAACCAAAAAGCAAAATGTGTATTGTAATTGCCAAGTGTTCAAATAATTACATTAACGTCTCTTTTCCCAATGTATGGTTAACATTTAACGTAAACTTTAACTGAAAGTTCTTCATACAAAACTTGCCGTTAAAGTGCCTGTTAGCTTTTAATTGTACACTGTGAAAAGGGCAGTAATTATTATTAACAAAACTCTGCTACAATGTTATTGTTTAACGGTCTAATTCATAAAAAATATTTTAGGTTTATTACAGGTTTATTTGACAAATTTCCCATAGAAATATGTCAAATAAGCGCTTAATAAACCTGAATAATTTTTTATGAATAAGGCAGTAAATATTTTGCAGTGATATTGAGCTTTGTTGATAAGAGGTATTAAGTGGCAGGGCTACCAGTTTTTTGCATGTCAAGTCCCCAGAAATCATGTTATATGTTAATTCCAAAACATCCTAAAGGAAATCTACCAAACTTCACACGAATCTCAACATTTCTTCAAATCTCATACCATTATACCATTTCTTTGTCCATATTTCGTAAATATTTCGGTGTATAATAAATAATATAATAAATCATCTAATAATAATAATAAACTAAAAAGAACCGTGTATTTAGGTTTTAAAAATTTTAAACAGATTTTTTGTGGAAATCGAACAAGGTAGTATTTAAAAAAATTTTAAGTTCAGAAACTCCACTCTTTACAATTTTATTAACAATTAACTAAATTTCATATACATATGTACCTACATATCGTCGGTTGGTTACTGGTTTGCCGCATCAATAATGTATTCTTAATATCTGTGCGGCACACCAGTAACCACCCGACGATATGTAAATATCTATGTATACACATGTAAACGCATACATACACATACATAT
The DNA here is from genome assembly GCA_936439885.1 of Nowickia ferox. Lineage (NCBI taxonomy): Eukaryota > Metazoa > Arthropoda > Insecta > Diptera > Tachinidae > Nowickia > Nowickia ferox. Next base: position 105,965,683 of record OW387025.1, read on the forward strand.
GTATGTATATCTATGTATTTACATGCAAATGCATCTACATATATGCACTCGTATTCATTTATTTGTTGCAATTTAAAAAAAAACTTTAAACTATTCATTTAATACTCTGTTCAATAAAACACAGCATAAATAAAAATATAGTTTCATCAACTCAACAAAAAACAAAGACTGGCTTCACACGAGACGAACAGAATCAGCCGATATTAAATCTACACAGAGCATAGCTCAGATATCACTGAAATCTATTTAGTCACGTAGGCCAGAATTTACATTTGCTTTCTCCTTCGATATTCATACTCGTACTTATTATAAAAAAAAAGATTCTCGTACTCAGTGTTTGTACGTACTAAAATAAATTGTAAGCGTAAACAATTGGTTTTACAATACATATTTTTTATTATTGTTGTTTTAATTTTTACAATTTTATCATTGTTGCAATTTTATCATTTCCAAACACAAACATAAAGGCACGAGCAAAAAATTTGACCGGCTCTCCAAGTAAACTATTCAATTTAATTACTGTTTTGAAAAGTATTTCTACATGTCAAACTCAGCTGATTCAAACAAAGCGAAAGTGAGAATGCAAAATAAAATCTTTAAAGCATATGAATGAAATTTCACAAACACATAAACAATATCTGGCGCAATCTCATATGAAAGGGCCATATGTAAACAATAAAGTGCAAAAATATTTAATTTTTTAATTTATTGGATTCAGCCATTTTAATTGAGATTTGTAATGGAGGTTTTACTCTATATAAAGAAAAAAGAAGAAGAAGAAGCTGCACCGCTCAATTGCATGTGGGTCAGCGTAGCCATCAGTGTAATAAAAACTTGCAAGAGTTTAATTCGTCTAACGATACCATTTTGTCAAAAAGTGGTTAAGTGGTTGCAATTGTACACGCATTTGATGTATTTGCATTGCGATACTCAATTAATCGGTTAATAGCCCAATTGATTAAGCTATTTTTTGCATTAATTAATAAGAAGTTTGCTTTCAATAAAACAGACAGCAGAGACTTCACTAATGTCGCCATAATTGTGAAAGTGGTCTAAGATTTATTGTTTTGAGATATTTAGTAATTTATATTTGCATATATCAAAAATTATTTTTATATTATGCAATATTTTAAAAAAATTTTGGGTTGAAGTCTACTGATGAGTTCCAAAAGCGGGAACGAAATGCATATAAACAATTGCTTAACCATACAAACAAGCCAAATTTTCAAATTATGCAATATTTTAATTTAGAATTGTATTAATCTCGGTTAATGAGAATTTATTTAAAATTTCGAAACAAAAATGGATGTAACTGGACTTAATATTTAAATACTTAATTCGCTAATTTTTATTTAAATTTGAGTTGTATTTAAATACGGTTTAACTTTTTTCGCATTTAATTAAAGTTTTTATTAAATTACGTTGTTGAAAGTATGGCAGCACTACCAAATTTCCAAATATTATGGAAAGCATGCCAAATAACAGCTGCTTAAAGTAAATAATAAAGCTGATTTATCGACGTGTAGAAAAAGAAACACATGCTATAAAACAAAAGGAACATCAGAATACAGATTTCTATTTATTTATTTATTTAAAAATTATTTGATTTATGCCAATATTTCGCTGACATGTTGGTTAGACCTAGTTTACACTATGCAAGTCTTATTGCTAAGCTGATTAGTTTGAGGGAGAGAAAGACAAGGGGAACAGAAACGTTTCTTTTCCCCTCGTCTCTCTCTCTCCTAACGAACTAATCAGCTTAGAAATAAGACTTGCATAGTGTAAACTAGGACTTAAGGTCTTCATGTATGTATATACATATATATATACAGACGCAGTCAAAATTACTAGCACCAAGACGTAATGAAATTCTTGTAACTCTTTCGTGAAACTGTCAATTATAACAATTTTGTTGAACCCATGGTAGATTTTATGCCATCAGTTGAAGATTTGTCACACGTTCAGATCCATACGTCAGTGTTTGAGTTTACTAATTCAACGAAACACTGAATTTTTGATTTACATGTATTTAATAGAAATGACAATCATTTTCATTATCAAAAGTGTAGACTAGAATTACTAAAATGTACTAGTGACTATTTGTTTCCAATGTCTACATATGGTCCCTAAAGAACTACCTAGTCATTAGTACTATAGTCAGTAGTTGTTTTTCAATAACATGCACATGTTAAATGTCTGTTACCCCGTGTTTATCCCTTTTCACAATTAAAAGCTAACAGGAACTTTAACGGCACGTTTTGTATACAGAACCTGCAGTTAAAGTGAGAAAAGTCATTAAAAACAATTTACTTGTTTACTTGCACAACATGCATATCGTTACCTTAATATAGAAAGGCCTTAAGTCGTATCTTTTTTGAATTCGAGATTTTTGCATTTTCCGATGTTCTATGGAAATATACAAACAGCTCGAATCCAAAAAAATAATAGAGTTGGGGCCTTTCTATATTAAGGGAACGATAAACAAACATATTTTCTTAATTTAAAATATTTTTGACTATGTACGAGTACATACATACATATGTATTTCAATATTCTATTTTGTATAGTGTTTAGGCAGTGCAAAGAAATTGCTATTGTTGGTATGAACAGACTTAAATACTGGACAGCAAGTATTTGCAAAAAACATTTAATTGATTAATTGCGCTAATGTTTCGCTTCTACAGTAGAGTTCGGCTATAACGAAATACAACGAATGCAGACGAAATTAATTTTTTTTTGAAAAATTCAAATAAAGTAAACAAAATACAAATGTTTTCTAACTACATATACATACACATGATCATTAAATTTAAAAGAACAGTTTTAAACTTCTAACAGTAATTTGCTATTTTTCCTTCCTTATAAACATATAAATTACCCGTTTTTTTTGGCAGGACTTAAAAATTATTTTCGTTACAAATGTAATATGTATATCCACACTTATATTATAAAGCTGAAAATTTTTTAGGTTTATATGTTTAATTTTCAACAAAAAAGAATGAAATCTCCTAACGGACATAGGCTATACAAAGTGCCACTGAAATGCTTAGGATAGGGTCCAGGTGCGGCAAGCCTCCTATACTCACAAAATATTAATTATCGTTCAAAGCGATAATTTCCGTATTCAAAAGGAAACAAATCCATTTTAACGGGGGTACGCTGTTGTACCTTCATTTCGCCTCCAAGAATCAAGAGGGGGACATAGGGAGAATTACTGCCTTTCCGACTATTTGTAACAAATTTTGATGATATTTCAATCATTGATAGATGAGCGTACATAAAATACACAGAGTAAAAATAAATAAATTCAGTAAAGTGCGACTTTGACTCGCACACGAAGAGTTCCATACGGACACTACATGTTGTAATACTACACGAACTTTAGCCTATATAATCGAATATCTTATCTGATAGTGAATTAAAAAAAATAAGTACGCCGTAAACTTCTTTTCGGGTTTTGGCAATTTTTTTAGTTTTGGCGCTTTTTTTTAGTTTTTACGCTTTTTTCATTTTTCTGATTTTATTTTTTTTTGGATTTCGGCGTTTTTTTTAATTTTGGCGTTATTTGGTTTTTGTTTTGGAGATTTTTTTTGGTTTTTGGTGATTTATTTTAGTTGTAAAATTTTTCTTAATTTTGGCACTTTTTTTGGGGATTTTTTTGCTTTGGCGATTTTTTTTATTTTGAGATTTTTTAGTTTTAGCGTTTTTCTATAAGATACAGCATGTTGTCAAATGTTGTTTTTACTATGTAGTAAAAATTACATTAACCCTATAATTTAATTTTTTTTAAATTAGTGTAGTCTGCCTAAAAATATACTAACGGCCTGGCCCACGATGTCGACAAGAAAGTTTCTTTCGCTTACTTGTATTGAAAACAAAAACAAAACAAGAGAATTTGTTTTTGTTTTCAATGTAAGTAAGCGAAAGAAACTTTCTTGTCGACATCGTGGGCCAGGCCGTAAGTTTGCAAATTTCAAGTGTCTGCATATAATTGTATGTATGTATATATGTATATTACATTAGGATTTCAAAATTTTTCGTTGCTCGTTTTGGAACAACCTTTAAGTTTTAACTGTCACATATTTGTTGTTGCAGTGGCCAAAGTTCTACATATTCTGTCAAAACGTCAGGCCAGTAGTTCTTACGGAGAAAACAGCCTGCGACGAACAGACGGACATCGTACCGAAAACAATAGGGTGCCTTTTCACCTTTGGTATACGAAACCCTAATAAATTAATTGAGGGTAAGACAACACTTTTCTTTTTATTTCAATACAATTTAATTTTAGCAAAAGTAATTTATTTGCATCATTCGCGCACAACTTTTGAGAGTAAATAACCGGTGTTCATTATAACCGAACTCCACTGTATATATTTTGACAACTTTTAATTAGAAACCAATCACATTTGAATGTTTTTTAAATTACTTACGGCAAAACAGGCGGCATGGCATATCTTCACTGAAAAACGTCCAACTTTTATAAATAAATAATTGTACGATGTTTATGTCAACGTCAATCGTTTGCAGACATCAAAAGCTATTGAAATAGAATAAACAAAACTAAAGTGTTTGGAATGTCTATACAAATTATTAAATAATTTGGAAATTTCTACTCTCAGCCATTGAAGGTGTATATTATTAAAGCTTTTCTCGCCCAATTTAAAAAATATATATAAGGAACTTTACTTTATTCATCCAAAAATTTTTATGTATGTACGTGTATTTTGTTATCTTGTTGCTAATTGTGAAATTAGAAAAGTATCTCTTAGCAAATTTTTGGTGAATAAAAGATTAATAAAAAACACATAAAGCGGGTTAACAAATTTGTATTTAGACAAATTATTTTATTTAGAAAGGAAAAAAAAACAAATTTATATGAGCCGTCTTACCAGTCGGCATGTGATTTATTAAAATGGATACTAAACTTTTTATAAGGAATTTAAGAAAAGAAATTTGTTGCTGCTGAATTCGTATGGATTACTTTTTTATTATAATTATTTTGTTTTTTTTCACAAGAAATAAAACTAAACGAAATATGGGAAACATTCAAACTATCACGTATCCCATTTTCAAATTTTGATTTCACGGTCGAGGGAGCAGTTCAGAGGTGGAAATGGTATACATACTCGTACGTACGTAAATATTTACGTATTTTCATCATTTGTAATTTCTAAAGCGTGTGCTAAATACCATCGAAAGATTTAAATTGAATAGAAAATACATGTAGATATTAAATATTTTATAATTGCTTAGTTTTAATTAGATTATGATGGAATTAGTAATTAACTCATCTGGCAAATGGCCTCCACGGCTCTATTAGCACATACAAGCAACCTTGTAGAAATCTTCTATGAAGATTTTGCATGAATTTGGCTGTATTCCGTCCATGCAGCCTTAAATATCTTCAAATAATTTCATAAGCAAATATGTATGTGCCAAGTGAAATATTTCTTCGGCTGCTTGTACAATTATTATACTAATTATTGAATGTAACCTTTTTCATAATTAACTTAAAAAACCTTTAAATGGTGCTTCAAATCTAAACTATTTAATTACCTTTTCACATTACAATATTTAAAATCTAACGCTAGTTTCCTTGATCACTTTCGACAAGAAAACACGGGCCGTTGATACCGCCTGACCACAAACTACACCATACGATCACTTTCTTTGGATGTGATGGTTTTTCGAGCACTGTTTGTGGATTCTGTGAGCCCCATATGGAACAATTTTGTTTGTTTACATAACCGCCTAATTGAAAATGGGCCTCATCACTAAAAATGATTTTGTTGAAAAATGCGTTGTTTTCGTTCAGATTTTGATGATAAATATTCACAATTAAAATTCTTTGTTCAAGAGTGTAGCGTTCCATGGTTAAAATTTCCCAACTTTTTATTAAGTAAATGTCAAAAAATGACAGCTCAACTCTTAACATTTCATCATTTGACAACCAATTTACTTCCTAACCTCAAATTTGGCCACCCTTTATATTAAATAATTAAGAAGATAAAGAGCTCACGGAATTTTTGACATGTCTTGATTCATCAAGAAAATAATAAAAATAATGAGTATGAATTAAAATTGTCCTACCCAGAAATCTTTTATGGTCTAAAATTTTATTAACTTCTCGAAAATTTATTTTCATTTTCCGTCTGCTCTTTTGTTGCAGTATTTTTGTAAACAAATAAAGAAAGCATTGCCATACTTTCTACCGTATGTTTCTATGTTAAATAACAGAAGGTCAAGGTGAAATGTTAAACGTTAACCGTTGATTAGTCGATATTTACACTATGCAAGTCTTATTGCTAAGCTGATTAGTTTGTTAGGAAAGAGAAACGAGGGGAAAAGAAACTTTACTGTTCTCCTCGTCTCTCTCATGCAAGTCTTATTGCTAAAGCTTAGCAATAAGACTTGCATAGTGTAAATATGGACTTAAATTGTGTTTGTTAAACCATCGTGACAGTTAATTAATTTTCTGTTGAAAAATTTTTATAGTTAAATCGCTTAATAAGATTTTTAAATAATATACCAGACACATCTTTAAAGAAATTTAATAAAATCACAACGTTAACTTTAAATTATATAGTATTTGGTTTATAATCTTTAATCGTCAAGTACTTCTTACTCATTCATTTGATACAGTGTTGCCGTAAATTTAAAATGACGCAAATCGGTAATGAATTTTTTATGAATAATGCAGTTAAAATAAGAAAAACTTGTTTTTTTTTTTGGATATATCAAACCATTAATAATAACTAAAAGAAATAATGGAACTAAAAGACATTTTACTTTTAACTCAATTGAAGTCACTTTTGAATAAAACAAAAAAAAAGCAAGTTTAAAAAATCCCCAGACCAGCGGTTTTTCTGAGTTTCTTATTGCAGTTTTTCGTTTTTAATTTGAATTAACGATAGTTGTACAGTTTATAAAGATTTTATTGTTAATTTTCATTTTTAGTTTTTGTTTTAATTCAGCCTAAATTCCCACTTGCTATACTTGCTATAAGACATTAAAATGCAAACTCCAATTATAAGTATTAGACACAAGGAAATTTGTGTTTATATGGAGTAATAAAATTTTTTATATTCAAATAAGTTACACTGGTTTGCAGAAAAAATTTTAAAATTTCGTTTTTAATTTTTTTTAAGAAAAAATTTATTTTTCTTTAAAGTGCCATTTAAGGCTGGTACTCATTATCCTACATAATCGTTCGACTTTTGAGAAAATGCAACCCTGATCTAATACATCTCATAATATTTTCCCACCTAAAGTTAAAACGTGGCTTTAACATTAAAACCATAAACAGCTGATTTTGTGTTGTGTACTTATATAAAGTGAAGACGTGCTTGGAAATCAAGTTACATATGTATATATAAAAAATGTACAAATACACCGTAAGCTAAACTTTTTTTTTCGGCAGATGGATGTCAGTCATATCGTATATTTGCACTTCCCAGAGGTTAATGAAAATATTTTCGTTGTTTTCGGTCCAAAAGACGCTGATTCATCGCAATGTTTTGATTATTGTTACGGCTGTATCCATTTTTAAGTTGAAATCTTTCAATCGGTATATATTCTTGTTCACTGGCATAAACATTATCAGCTGCTTTCGTTCATTTTAACTTGGCAGCACTTAATTTAGCACAGCGAAAACAGGGTTGCATTTCATAAAACCTACTTTAAAAAAATTCAAAAATGGTGTTAAGTTGGTTTTAACAAAAACAATTCGTATGGTAAAACCAGGTTTTAACATTTGATTTTAAAACAATATCACTAGACCAGGGTTGCATATTCTCATTTAGAGCCAAAGGATAGTTCGATAAGTTGTATCTTGTTTGAAGAGCTTTAAAATTATAAGCCGAATAATGTATAATTTGCTTTGATGGTATATAAAATTACCGAGTTAAAGTGGATTAAAGTTTAGCTTTCCAAATTTTTTTTTGTGATTTTCACCAATTTTTTTCCATATTTTTGTCCAAGAGTTGATATAGTTATAAAACTTTTAAGCTAGTTGGACCCAATGCGAATAAAAACTAAAAATAATATATTGGAAAAGCGAAAACACTAGAATTTATGTATTCATACATGTATTTTATTTTATTTTATTTTAATTTCTTAAGCGAACAAACCAGCGTTTAATTTTTAGATGGTAAAGCGCCAGAGATGTATACATATGTACAGTATGTATATCAAAAACACAAATGCACCGTTATTATCTGGTAATGTAGGAAATGAAGAAGAAGAAAAATTATTAAAAAATGCAATCAGAAATTTTGACATTCCTAAAATAAAAATTTGTAAGTCAGTGTTATTTAACGCATTTTTGCTAAATGTTAAAAACTCATTGACCAAACAATTCTCTAGACAACACACTTGAATTTAAGGCACCAAAACCGAAAGAAAATTGTAACCTGTAATAAATTTTAAAAATATCTACATCAGACAATATTAGAGAAATCATTGGTTTCACTCTTAAAAATTTATTCAAATTGACTTTTCAAAAGATCATCAGCATTATAAAAATATTTATTGCCTGCCACATTGTATTCAAAATACATAAAGGGTGGCCAAATTTGAGGTTAGGAAGTAAATTGGCTGTCAAATGATGAAATGTCAACAGTTGAGCTGTCATCCTTTGACATTTATTTAGTAAAAAGTTGAGATATTTTAACCATGGAACGCTACACTCTTGAACAAAGAATTTTGTAATTGTGAAATTTGTGTTTTTAATTTGAAAGACCGGGTTTACGTGAACCCAGAAGCAACTGACGCTCTCAAATTCTGATGAAAGTCGGTGCTGCATTAAAAATTTTGTGAAAAGAGCGGACGTCTGCCCGACATCATATTCCATTATTAGTTCACATATTTCTACTTTACATTCACAGAAGAAGAAAAAATGATTTTGATATTTGAATACGAAAATCACTGATTCAATAAAAAAAAATTTTCTGTGATGACGCTTTTTGCATTATTGATAAATAAAATTGTATGCACGTTTATTGAAAATATTTTTTTTCAGTCAATAAAGAAATTTAATGAATCAAATGCAGATTGTTGTTGAATTCTTTTTCCATATTCAACACTACAGGTTTTTGAAAATATTTTTAAAGTATTTTTTTCTATAAAACTGAATTTGTCAAAAATAAAGTGTGCTTTTAAGCCAATATACTTCCTAACCTTAAATTTGTCCACCCTTTATATGTAAGTACTGTGGACTTCGGTTATAACGAACTCTGATGGACCGGAACAAAACATAAATAATAAAATAATACATTTAAGCCTTTTTAAAATATACTTTCATTAAAGTGCAGAAATCAATTAAAAGTTTACAAGCATACTTTAAAAATAAAATTATTTTCGAGCTAAGAGAATAGCTGTTTAAACGAAAAACACCCAAAAATAACTTTATATGTATTTTGTTTCATAAGCGAAATTTCGCTATAAGCGGAGTTGGCTATAATCATATTAACTTGTATCTCTGTATCCTGTCTTGGATGAGATTTACCATCTAGATGATTTCAGGGCCAAAAAAATCGATCTCATTTCCGAGAAAATCCGATTTCACAGAGTTTTCACTCATTTCACATGTTCCCTTATTTGCAGGCTTAAAATTTTTTAGTATCCCCATGAGGTTTCAAAATAAAACAGACAGCCAAGTGCTGCAAAACATACGATTGCAAATTTGAAGTCACAAATTTGGTGTGCTGGAAATCAATCACAAAAAATGTTGCTATTTCAACTCGCTAGCAAAGAATGAAGTGACTTATTATAAGTGAAGTTGCATACATTGCAAAATGAATGAAACACTAGAAATGAGAGTGTCAAACGAAAATTTAATAAAATTTAATTTATCCTCTTTAAAAAAATACATTATTTTGATCAGGTTTAATAAAAAAAATTGTTTATTTTAAAATTGGTAATTTTTATCAGTATTACCAGACTCAGTGTTTGCAAAAATGTGCGCAGCTGTCTTCCCAAACGAAAAACAAGTATTACCAGACTAGACATGGGCAAGTCATTCCAAATTCAAAATTGCGGACATTGCGGACGCCAGATCATTATTTTTTATGCACTCCATGATATATGTATATGGGTGTCAAACGAAAGAAGAGAACTGAAAGTAAAATTAATTTAGTAAAGGGTGTTTTCTATAGAGTGACACAAGTTGAAATCATAATAAAACAAAGAAATATATATTTAATATCAATGAAACGGGCTTTATTGGAAAGAAAATTTTATTAAATTAATGTTTAAATATGATTTCTGCCATGTGGTCACCACGGCTGGCGCGTAGAAGGCGCAATCTAAAACACCAATTTTCAACAACTTCTCGCAGCATTTGCGGCCGTATTTCGCCGATAACTCTTCGAATGTTGATTCCAGGTGTTCACTTGTTTGTGGTTTATCGACATATACAAGTGACTTAACATAACCCCAAATAAAATAATAAAATGGGGTTAAATCACACGATCTTTATGGCCAATTAATTGGGCCATTACGTGAAATTATTTTTTCATCAAAAGTTTCTTTGAGTAAATCAATTGTAGCGGACGCTGTGTGGAATGTGGCTCCGTCCTGTTGGAACCACATATCAGCAAGATTAATGCCACGTAATTGAGGTACGAACAAATTTCGAATCATGTTCCTATACCGTTCACCATTGACAGTAACATTGTGGTCATCGTCGTTTTTGAAGACATATGGGCCAATGACTCCGCCAGCACATAAAGCGCACCAAACAGTAATTTTCTATCAGCTGTTAAATGGGTGCTCAAATAAAACAGTGATGCCAACTCAAAATTGTGACACTCTAAAAATATGGCGCCCCCACGGATCAAAAGAAAGTATTTTATAAAATTACAACTCTATATAATCCTAAAATCTTTACATGCAACTGAAAAGAATACAAAAAAAATTGAAGAACTCCGTGTAAAGCTCAGGCAACCAGGTACTGAAACACTAATGCAAAACTATTGGTACCGTAGAAGTTGTTCGTTATACGCGTCAATGCATTATAAACGATGTTCGTTATAACTTAACACTACAGCAACTTGTCTGCGAATTAATTTATAGTTACAAAAATGCATTCAAATGATAAAAATAATCTGCACTTAATGGCCCACACTTGTAAACACTTTTATAGAAGAAAAGAAATTTAAATACAAATTGGCAGGAATACAAATATTGCAAAGAACTTAATTATTAAAAAAAAGTATGTGCATATATGTAAATGAATGAATAAATGTTTCATTCCCGTTAAAATTAAGATTGCGTTTGTTATCTTTGCATTATAAACATCGTTGTTTATTAAAAATTTAAATATTCTTTTTACACACTTTTTATTACAATTTTTATTACTTTATTACATTAGAAAATTTACATCTACATCTAAAAAAAATTTAAAACATTTAGTTGGCAGATATTCTCGATAAGGAACTATCACTTATGGTGAAAATGAAACTGATAAGCTGAGTGAGTGAAATTAAAAATTATATTTCATCAGGCAAATTGATCATAAAAACTCGTGATAGTTATAAAACGAAGACGATACATTTATTTTACAACGCATGTTGGATAAACATAAATTTGAAAAAATAAAATAAAAAATTGTGACGTACAATACCAAAAAATAAATAAAATTAAGAATTTTATGGCGAATAGCAGCTACAAAGTAATGAATGTGCTTCTGAATGAAAATAGTCACGAGCTTTTTTTTTAGTTTGAAAAATTTATTTTATTTTCAGATTTAATAAATACCAGCTTAATTGAAAAAATCTCCTAAAGCCTATAGTACACGGCATTTAAAAAACCACATGCCGTGTTTGTGGAGCGAACAGCCTTGTAAATCAACCAACGTGGATTGAGTTTGCAAAATATTTACATATTCACCAATAACTTGAATAAAATGTACCTAATATATTTTCCCTGTTCACAAAATCATAACTTTTGCTCACATGAACATATGACAACTTTGAAAAATATTCCCCTATCATGAATGATTTTTTTATGGGAATTTGTTTGTAATTTTAATAGAGTTTGTTCACTTTGATTTGAAGCGGCGAACTGTTAGAAATAATCACGTCTATCGTGAATAACAAGTGGAATTTTTGCTCCCCTCGAAGGGAAAAATGTTATCGTAAATCTCCCGTGAAATTTATTTCCCGCTATCAGTCCCAGTGAATGTAAAAAAGGGAAGAAGATTTGTAAAGCTTAAAAATTAATTGGCAATCAAACAAATTTAAATTTAATTAATACAGCAACTTGTCTGCGAATTAATTTATAGTTACAAAAATGCATTCAAATGATAAAAATAATCTGCACTTAATGGTCCACACATGTAAACACTTTTATAGAAGAAAAGAAATTAAATACAAATTGGCAGGAATACAAATATTGCAAAGAACTTAATTATTAAAAAAAAGTATGTGCATATATGTAAATGAATGAATAAATTAGGGATGCAACCGATACCGATATATCGGCAATACTGCTGGTTTTCCGATATATCGATATCGGCGATATTTTACTGTCGATACGCCGATACTTCTTATATTTTTCTTTAGAGTTTTTTGAACAACTGAAACTGAAACTGACAATTTTGATGATGTTAGAAAATAAACAGTATGACATTCAGTTTGAGTTGACTCATTGACTCATTCAGTTTGAATTGACTCATTCAATCTTACACTGTTATTTTGTGAAAAACAATAATTAATTTTTTGTTAACATGAATTGAAATTCAATTCTTTTTTTTAAGTCTTATTAATATCAGTTTTAAATCTTGAGCCAATCTAAACTGAATTTTAACGTTTATTTTGTAAAATCATAAATATTGCAGACCTTTTTTTGTTTGAAAATTTGAATTTTAGAAACTGAAATGTACTGAAAATTTTGATGATTTGAATGGCTCATTAATAAACACTGTTATTTTGTATAATAGAAGAATTATTATACTTGATTTTTGTTAATTTTTACTTGAGCTCAATTTAAATATGCGTATCGGTATCGGTATCGGCGATATTTATTTTTGAGTATCGGTATCGGTATCGGATCGGCGAAATGGCGTATCGTTACATCCCTAGAATAAATGTCTCATTCCCGTTAAAATTAAGATTGCGTTTGTTATCTTTGCATTATAAACATCGTTGTTTATTAAAAATTTAAATATTCTTTTTACACACTTTTTATTACAATTTTTATTACTTTATTACATTAGAAAATTTACATCTACATCTAAAAAAAATTTAAAACATTTAGTTGGCAGATATTCTCGATAAGGAACTATCACTTATGGTGAAAATGAAACTGATAAGCTGAGTGAGTGAAATTAAAAATTATATTTCATCAGGCAAATTGATCATAAAAACTCGTGATAGTTATAAAACGAAGACGATACATTTATTTTACAACGCATGTTGGATAAACATAAATTTGAAAAAATAAAATAAAAAATTGTGACGTACAATACCAAAAAATAAATAAAATTAAGAATTTTATGGCGAATAGCAGCTACAAAGTAATGAATGTGCTTTTGAATGAAAATAGTCACGAGCTTTTTTTTTTAGTTTGAAAAATTTATTTTATTTTCAGATTTAATAAATACCAGCATACAGTCGAACGCGGATATGAGCACGATGATTAATTGAAAAAATCTCCTAAAGCCTATAGTACACGGCATGTAAAAAACCACATGCCGTGTTCGTGGAGCGAACAGCCTTGTAAATCAACCAACGTGGATTGAGTTTGCAAAATATTTATATATTCACCGTAAACGTGAATAAAATGTACCTAATATATTTTCCCTGTTCACAAAATCATAACTTTTGCTCACATGAACATATGACAACTTTGAAAAATATTCCCCTATCATGAATGATTTTTTTATGGGAATTTGTTTGTAATTTTAATAGAGTTTGTTCACTTTGAGTTGAAGCAACAAGTGGAATTTTTGCTCCCCTCGGAGGGAAAAATTTTATCGTAAATCTCCCGTGAAATTTATTTCCCGCTATCAGTCCCAGTGAATGTAAAAGAGGAAAGAAGATTTTTAAAGCTTAAAATTTAATTGAAAATCAAACAAATTTAAATTTAATTATAAGAAAACCAAAGAGATTCATGCTCCATGAAAAAATGTGTTGCAGGCAATTATTGTTAACAATCGTGAACTTTATTTACTAATCTTGTCATTAATTCGGAGGAAAATATCGAAATTATGCGATGTAATAATTCAGTTCGCCGACAAAAATAAAATGAAAACAAGCAGGAGTGAAAAAATCCCCGTGAAAAATATTATTCATGATAAAAGGAGTCAAAAAAAGCGAAAATATTTGTAGGGAAAAATTAATCACGATTGCAATTTTGTGAAAAGGGAACATTTTTCGAGGGAAAAAATGTTGATAATAGAGGTGAATAGTTTAATTTTTAGAAGTAGTTCAACAAACAAATATTTCTTAACGAACAAACATAATAAACAAATCAAAATGTGCCATGATGAAGCATGTCAAAAAAAATTATTTTTTTTATTTTTCATAAATCACTGTCGATGTAACACATACGAACTCTTTTTCACAAATAGCACTATAATGCTTGATGAGTATTTTGATAGTGCCTGGACCACTTAACATGAGATGATCATGTTAATTTTTAGAATAATTTCTAATTTAACTTGATGTTTTATTTTATTTACATTTTCATTGATGATGCGAAAAATGTCTAATGCTGCCACTATTACAACTTCCTGTCGATTCTAACTATTTTCCAAATTACTTGCCTTGATACATATCGAGCCATAACCGTCAAAAAAACTTAACCGACACATTTTTGGACCTGATTTTTTTTCACGATAATTGATTATTTACGGTCAATAATTTAAGTTGGAAAATTATGTCGCTTAAGCTTTTTTGCGATTATAGCACGATATGTACACACATTATATGAATGGAACTCAATTCATTTCAATCACAACAGTCATTAGATACATATGTACAAATGTATTAAATTATAAAATTTTCACCCATTTACTGTCAACAACTTCGAAGTTAGTATAAGAAAAATCTGTTTATCATCCTTTCTAAATTTCTTCATGACTGTTTGAATTGACTGGTCATAAAGTCTTAATCACCTAAATAAAAACCTATTGGTTATAATAATATCTGGACATACGTACACATTTAAGCACATTTATTATTTTTGGGAATTTTTTAACAAATAAAAAAATATTCCATAATTTACTTTGAAACGCTCAATTGTAGTACCTTCCATACTATAGAATCTATAGAAACCATGTTTGCCAAAAACAATATTATGATAACATACATACATACATATGTATATTGACTTAGTTTTTTGAAGGATTATTCAACTATGTGTATAATGTATAATATGAGAAGGCACGTCTTCTAATCACGAGCCCGAAATAAATAAATTAGTCCACAACATACTGTACACAATAAAAACATCTGGTAAAGTACGAGGTTAATCTGAAAGTAATTTTTAAAATAACTACTGCAGGTAGCTAGTATATATTAAGAATTATCCCGTTTATACACACTTGTTATTTGCAAATAAAAGTGGAAAGCGTTGCCGTATAAATTTTTGATCGGAAATTATGCTATGTTTCCACTACGAGTTAAATCACATGCTTCGCTCTCTTAATCATGTTTATGAATCTTGCCGTTTACACAGCGCATTCGTGCTTCGTTTGTTCGGATAAACTGGCGATAAACTGCGATAAAAGTTAGAGAAGATATCAATTTTACGTTCTTCGCAAGTAGATTCGTATTAAATCTACTTGATTCGCTCTCATAATTTTGTATGGCGAAGCAAGTTGATTCGCTCATGATTGGGGTGTGAAGCATTAATAGAGAGCGAAGCAAGTATAGTGAAAACATACGTGCGTATCAACATACTGTTTATACGCACGGCTTATTTGCAAATAAAACTGTAAATTGTTGCCATATTGTTGTTTTTATTGCGACTTACTAATTCAGAAAACTATTCACGATTAACGCACTATTTGTAAATAAAATGCTTGAAGTTGCCACACTTACAAATGTTTCCTAAAAAAAAATTTATAAATATTGATAATAAAAACAAATTATTATTTGTTATTTTATACAGTTTAATTTCGAACGGTATCGAATGCCGTAATTTGCCCCCAGTTTTTTCTTATACATAATGCCGTAATTTTGCTAGGACTCTTAAATGATGGACAGTGGACTGTTAACTGAAAAATGAACTCTGCAAAAAATTTTGGTTTTTGTCTCTGCTAGTTAAATTTATCTTTAAGCACATTCGTTTACACAGGAAAGTGAAAGTTCATTTTAAAAATTTCTGGTCCGATAGAAACCGGAAATGAAAGAATTGCTAACAAGATGACGACATCAAACATTTTACATGTGCATGTGTATGTATTTGTTCATGAATTTTATACCTGTATGAATACATTTTTGTCCAATGCATTTTTAATAATTTAGTTCGTATTGTCGTTATTGTAATTATGAATTAACTTTTTATTTTTAAAGCGACTTCAAAAAAAGGAGTAGCTTTTCAATTCGTCTACATTTTTTTTTTTTTTTTGACATTTTTACTTCATAACTCGGTACATTTTGCACCGATCGAAAAATGCTTTTATTGTCTGAGAGGGTATAACTTCCAATTGGTTACATTGCAAAAGAAAAAGATCGAAAAATGCTTTTATTGTCTGAGAGGGTATAACTTCCAATTGGTTACATTGCAAAAGAAAAGTGGGTGGCGACACGACCTCTAATTTTTTTATTTGTTTTTGTCATATTTCACTTATTTGATTGCTGCGACACCTAGCAAACACTTTTGGTTCTTGTAAAAAATGGGTGGGGCTACGCCCTTTAATACTTATTATTATATTTCACGTGGTTCTACTTAACCGATTTTTAAGAAACTTACCACACACCATGAGCTGTAAAAAAGACACAATCTTCTATTTAAAAAATGGCCGGAGTCACGCCCATTAAAATTTAATATTTTATTTTAAGGGGTTCTACTTTACCGATTCTTACAAAACTTAACACACACCCTGAGTTCTGAGAAACAAAAAGTCTTGCATTTAAAAAAGTGGGCAGAAGCACGTCCATTAAAATTTAATTTTATATTTCACGTACTTCTTTTTAAGCAACAGATTTTCAACAATCTTTTTATTTGAAAGAGTTTACTTCCAGTTTGGTCCCATAATTTTTTTTTTAATGTTTTATCAGATCTTTGCATTGAAGTCGGTTTTTTTGGCAGAATTATTGTATAAACACATTTAAATTTCTTCCCAAGTTTCCTCAAATCCCAAATATTATGGAGAGGTTAGTCTTTAATTGTTTTTAGATATCTATATTAGACTTGGGTCAAACTCATTCAGTCGGTCGTTTTTGATACAAACCTATGATCAAACCTATTTAAATAACATGTGTTTGAACTGAATGAGTTCCATCCAAGTCGATTCCATCTACTAGACTTGGGTCAAACTCGTTCACTAGTTCATTTTTTCCACAAACCTATGATCAAACCCATTTAAATTACATCAACGAGTTCGATCCAAATCGATTCTATCTACCTTCAAAATTCTTTTCGGCCTATTCTCGGTATTAAATTGGGTAGAGCACAAAATAAGAACAGGCTCCCGTTTAGTAACACCAAATGATTCAGCAACTTAATCGGTCTCAGTGATTCGCTCTTCACATGCATGAGAAAATGATAAAAAAAAAAGAATGCAAAAACAAATTCAGCATGAATGAATACGTAGCAGCCACAAACTCTCACACACACACACACTCATTTATAACAACTTTGAGTGTAAATTTTATTGAGGCATTTGTGCTAAACACAAAAATTAATTGTGAAAGAAAAATATAAACACTGCAAACGGTCGACTGGCGAATCACTACAATTTATCGACTCGATGTGTTAAGGTCGCATTGTTGAACATTCTCTGCGAAATATACATACATACATACATACAGAGAATTTTCAACATTCAAAAATTATTATTCGGAATAATATAAAATTGACAAAAAGAAACAATTAGATAAATTTAGTGCATTTTATCAAAACCAAAAATACCTAACTAAACTACATACATAAATATTGTTCGGTATCAAAAAAAACCCACCGTTAGTGTAAATGAAAATTCAAAAAGGATATAGAGGTGCATACTATACATACATACATACGTACATATTTATGTTACAAAAAAAAAATTATTGTTTATAAACAAAATATGTTAGATATTTTAAATTAAATAAAAGTAAAAATGTGCCATAATTCAGTAACAGAAAACAAACAAATCGAAAAGTGCATGGAAAATGGAATGCCTAAAAAAATTATCAAAACTATCAAAAATACAATGCGAAAACGTGCCGCCAATGTAGAGCTTAATAATAAATTACAACAACAACAACAACAACAAGAAAAAATCCATTCACATCATCAAAACTCTAATGACAAAAGTAATAGCAAACAACAAGTCAATCCTGCTCGAGAGCCTGAAGTATTTGTTTCTAAATGTCCTTTTGGTCATGGAAAATTTACCACACCAGCAGCAACATTTCTGTTCTCACCCCTAACACCTTCACCCCTTGCAACAACACCAATAACATCCCAAATTGATAACGAATTCGATTTTTCTAACAATAATCTATATGAACGATTTCCTCAAATTTCACAATTGGACACCGCAGTAACGTCGACTAAAATTACAACTGACAATGGCAACACCATCACAAATTTGAGTCGACAGTTTGATGACGATGATAAAAAAATATACAAGGATGACGTTTTGGCCAAAAGTACTCAGCTTACAAGAGAACTTGCATATAAAATGCAACAGGCGATAAGAAGATTCCAAAGCAGCAAAACTTACACGTGAGTTTATGTCATTATGTGTTTTAATTTGAAATTTAAGAACTCTTGTTCGTTTTCTTTAACTTGCATTATGTTTGCGTGTGTGTGTGTGTGTTGGGAATTTTACTCTCCATACATGTGAAATGTGCAGTATACACGAGGTGACAAATAAAAAGCTACATTTGATACATTTATTTTTAGATAATTAAGAAATTTTAAATTTAAAAGTATGTAAGACAAAAAATCTTTTAACAATCAAACATGAAAACAGTAAACTTACAAAATAGGTACAGGATTAAATAAAATGTAATGTAAAAATTAAAAATTAAAAATTAGCAAAATTTTTAAACTTTCATTTACACCTAAATTTTTTAAACGGCTAAATTAGTAATTAAACTTAAAATTATTTTTCAGCCGTTTAAATAGTGAGAGTGTTTCAGGTTTTTTTTCTTGAACATTATATTTAGTACAAGTAGGACAACATACTCATGTACATATGAACTTGAAATAAATTGAAATAGACATTCTTTTCTGCCAGAATTTCATTGTTGCTAGCAAGAAATGTGTGTATGCATGTACATATTTACATACATAAATATGTATATACATATGTACATGTGTACATAAAGGTGCTATTTAATGGAAAATTGTCTTTCATTTGTGCAAATAAAATCATACTCGTATATGTACCTGCTGCGGTTGCTTTATGTTTTCTAATTTAATTATGGTGATAAGACAATTGAATAAGTAGTAAATTGAAATGAAAGCATGTGACTAATACAAATTTTTATTACAAACATAAATAAAATTCAATTAGCTAGAGAACTAGCTGGATCACAGGATATCTCGAACGTAACATTGTGAGGAGATTTTTAATACAATACGCCATTTTCAATTACTTTTAATATCCGCCATTTGTATACTGTTTAGATTCCGAAGTTTGGAATGAGTTTCATTCAAACTTTGAAATAGCCTTTATACATCGCTAACTCGATTTGCGCAACCACCGATTATTGCAACAGGTAATTTTTTTATATTACAGTCTTTATAAGTGCAACTTAAAAAAAAATAGGCTCGATAACGCAACTTTATCTCTTTTAATGAATTTAAAACGCTTTTCTTTTTGAATTTAGTGAATTTAAAGAGTAGTCTTATGTGTAGAACATTATGAAAAATTAATTGCCATTCAAGAAATTAAAGAGGCAAAATTTCAACATTCTTTTCCTCAAACTAGATTGTGTTTATAAAAAATTAACATGAGTAGAACTGAAATTGAAAACTGAAAGTATCAAATATGAGGAATGGTTGTAAGTTTCAATTCATGTATAAAATATCATTTTAAAACTTTTTTAATCACAAATATGATTTTTTTATGTTTAACTTTTAAAAGTAAAATATTTTATGTTAAATTATAGTTTGGTTTATATGAAGCTTTTAGGGGTCGATTATTGCAACTTTTCGGCAAAAGCAACAACCTCGATTTGCTTTCGATTGCGGAAATTGAGCTCGTACTGTATTTTCTTTTTCATTTAAATATGAATGAGTATACAAAAGATTTTATCGCAAATAAAACGAGGAATTAAATGAGAGTTTTCGTTTACATAATTATTATATAATTATAAATTAATTTTTGTAAGCTATTTTTTTAATTAATTAAATAGTAAAATAATTACATCCATAATATTATTTTCTGTCTTCTAAGTAAAAAGTTTTTAAATAAAATAAGTAAATATTGAATATTTTTTTGTTATCGCATTTGTATGTGCATACATATTACATACACTAGATATAAATAAATCTGTAGAAAATTACATTTTGACACAATTTGTGTGTTTTCAAAAGTAGACCAAAATTAAATAAAATATTTGAACGATAACAATAGAATTTGTGATATAAATAAAAAATCTTGAAACATAAGTTCTTGCCAAATATTTGTTTCACTTTGTGAATATGTAAACTTCCGTAATAACATTTCGGATTCATCACAAGCAAGTAACTCAATTTAAATATTGCGGCGAAAATTAATTAATATAAAGGCGTTTAAGCCTAGATATATAAATATGTATGTATGTATGTACTCGTACTTATGCTATACACACATCTATTTTAATGGGGTTGTGTACATATTTGCTTAAAACATTTTTATTTTGCAGTCAACCTCCATTTAAGATAATTGTGTTTCATATGTTACTACACTTACGAAGATAGCGCAAGCTTATCGCGAAATTTTCAATTGCAATTTTTCAGCAAATATTTGTATAGCCAACTATTTAGTACGCCACCTTAATTAAATTAGTTTCTTGCTGAACTTGTTTTTTTGCAACTCAGTGTGTAAAGAGCAGCAAGAGAAGAATATAGTTCTCTTAATGTTTTACTCTGCTTATATTAAGAAACAAAAAAGTGATGCCAACGGCTTTGAAATTTTAAAGTTAACAACAAAGCACCAAGTAGCCAAATTTATTTTAAACATATACCTAATGTATATTTACTTCAGCAACGTTATAACTCAAAAATCAAGTTTTACAGAATAGTAGATGAGCCCGGCAAACGTTGTCTTACCCTCAATAAATTTTTTTAACTACAAATTACTCCATACAGTAGTCACTTGTTGGTTAAAAAACAAAACGAAGACCTACCCGGTGGTATTGACCTGAATCTGTGTTGAAAATTTCAGCTTCACAGGTCTTATAGTTCCACAAATCATGCGTTAGTAACAAACACACACTGCGATTTTATATATATAGATATATATTTTTGTATTACAAACTGTCAAACAATGTATCACGCACCGGCGCCATCTACTTAAAATGAAACAAAATGAAACGTATCTATTTTCGTGAAGTATACTCCCACACCACGTACTTGCGCCGTTGTAGTACATGCTATGTATCAGAGATGGCGCTGTATGTGAAAAACGATTTTCCCTGATTTCCTGTTTTTCTCTTGAAATTTTCTTTGCTATAAACCTCACGGAGCCCGATACCTTTCCAACGAATACAAAACCGTGGAAATCGGTTCGTGCGTTATGGAGTTATAGCGTCAGGAAGGAAAACCCGACTTATTTTTATTACAGAATATTAGTTTAAAGTTTTCAAGTTACGCATAACTTAATGAAAAATTAAAACTTATTTTCCCTCAAGTCTTATGCATTAAACACATTCACCACAGCAGGCTACACGAACACACGACTTCAAAAGCCGCTAGCAGCATTTTTCGCCTCGTAGCCAGCTAATTAATTATTTTGGAGACGGCAGCCGCACCGTCTACAGCTCATATTTAATTGTAAATACATAGTTCAGTATTGCCACCTTCAAATATTTCGCATTTATAAAAATTAAATTACTCTTTCAAAATGTACTTATATGACGTAAAAGTATAAAAATCAAACAATTTATGATTTACATCAATTTTTGGATATTGTTTCTGTTAAATAATATGAAGTAAGTGTACATTAACATTTTTTTAACATTTTGTATTATAGTGGCAACACTATAATTATTAATAATTTCTATTTTTTGGCTACAATGAGCCAAAGAAATAGAAATTAGTTTAATTGGACTACAACGACAAAATCAGCATAGACATAGACTTAGCCGCGCTGTTGCCTTGCTGTCTTCAAAAGAATCACTCTCATATAAACATGTGTATTCTATCCTTGACATTTTGTAGCCGGTAGCGTGCTGTGGTGAACGTGTTTAATGCATTAGACGGCTTTTCCACACGCAAAGTTTACGTTGAGTTTGTAAGAGAGAAGGGAAAAGAGCTTCCATTCTATTCTACCTTTTCTCCTGTAAACTGGAGACTTTTCACAGTAAACTTATCGTGTGGAAAAGCCGTCTTAATTAAGTAAGTAGATACATACATATATGTATATATAAATTATTTGTATGAAATAATATGAATAACGATATGAGGATTAATTCTGCATTATTCACTCAAAACTTGCATTTTATGAGTTTGGCGTTCTTGAAGTAAACGAGCGGTAAATATACATACATGCATACATATGTATGTACATTAGACCACTCAAATCGCCGAAAGTATTTATTTTGTTCGCTCCGCCGGCAGTTTCGGATAGACTGGCCATAAAAAAATCACATGTGTGTAAAAATTGCACTGATAGCGTGCAAACCATGCGCCATGCGCATTGCACTTTTCACCCAAAAAAATAACCTATCTTCACTATAAACACTTTTAGCACCATAACTTTTAAATGCGCCGTTTTCGGAAAACTTTTATAGGTATAACCAGTTCTGTTTAAAATAAATAGCAAAACATTTTTCCTGTACATAATTTTAATTATGGCCTATCACGGCCTTTTAGTGGGATGAAACTAAGTTTTTTGGAAAGGCTTTCTTTCAACGGCTCTCATTAAAAATTTAATAGCGATAATTATAATTCGTTTCCATTATTTTATAAGATAAGATCTTTGGATTATATCGCCCCATTACATTTGGATAAATACATATGTATCATCTAATAATATCAGGATCAAAACATCACATATCATACCAAAAATGTGGAAAAGCACACAGTGCATCCCCCTTCTGCCTTACGAGGATGCATTAAAGTAAGCGCATGACGAAATTTTACACAAACACTACGTAGTTAAGGCCATGACTCACTATCATACAAAGTCGTGCGATCTACGAAAAAGTACAACCCTGGTGTGATGAATTGTCTTTTGAAAATTTTCATAAACTCCATCATACCAGGGTTTTATTTTTTCGTAGATCGCACGACTTTGTATGCTAGTGTATCACGGCCTTTAGTCTGAAATTTTTTATACTGCATCCGCTCTCGCTTACCTCTATACAAATTTGGATGCAAGTGAGATTTTTACTTCGTGTTTAGATTTTTTATTTTTTAATTGAATTGTGTATGAAAATAAATATGTATGTGCTTCGGTAGGTCAGTGGGTAGGGTTCTTGCCTAACATGCGGACTTCGTGTATCGAAGTACATATGTATTTGATAAATGTACATTAATGCACATAATTTATTATTTATGGAAGCTTCAATATTCCATGAATTCACTACATACTAATTGCACTGAAATAAGCACTAGAAGCGAAATGCTCTAAAGTGGGATATCGTGAGCAAATATCATGACATATGTACGTAAGCAGGTTTGTAAGCCAATAGCAGCTTGACATTCCCTTAGGGTTTCCGCCTACGTCGCCTCTATTGCATCCTACAGTGCCAATACCAGGTTATCACGCGGTCGGTCTTACTTCGCATTTTCTATTTGCAATTTATAGAGCTCAACAAAAGAAAATAAAACCGCTAAGCTGGTACTACTTGCATTGTCTTTTAATATCATTGCTCTGTATAAATAAATGAGGTATGACGGACGGACGTACTTATATCAAATAAAAATAAAATGTGACATAAAATGACGTCTAGAACTGATAAGCATGCAGTTCTTACAATTATACATATTATGCATGTCATAGTTCTTTTTTACATTAACGACATTTTTTATGCTTTTAGTGGTTTGCAACTTATGCATACGCCTTCTATTTAACCGAGACGATTTTGTTATTGTGTGACAATGAATTTTGCACATTGTGAGTTTGCAAAATGTTTAAATTTTTGTGTGAAAATTACTTCGTTGCTTTATGAATTTAAAATAATAAAATTTTTACATTTCTCATTTATAGCTCAGAGTTTACAAAAACGGTTCAATGCTAGCCATCATGAGACATGCAATAACAGAGACAATAAAATCTGTGGTTTAACAACTTCTTTATTGCAATTTTTGTATCTGAGCTGTGAAAAAAACTTGCACTCAATATTAAAATATTGACACAATAGTAGTGTCATTTCAGCGCTTTTTTGCATTACATGCTTGCTAATAGGAAAACTGGAAAAAAAATTTTAGTGTTGTAATTAAGATAAGCGATAAATTTTTTTGCATGCTGCTAATATTTCTCGTCAGTATATGCACATAAGTATGTGTGAAACACACTCACTTGGCAACACTGTGATATGCATAGCGACTCTTTTTTTTCTTCTTACATTTATGCTAGACCTGTGAGTGCATTTTTTTTTTTTTTTGCTAATGGAGAGCACTATGCATACAACAGCATACTTCGTTATTTAACGACGTTAGAAGATGATGGTTTGTTGGGGCGGGGGATTACGGCATGTCGAGGTGTATGATGAGGGAAAACATTGGCCGTTGTAATTCAATGAATACAAAAATTGCATGCGTTTTCGCACGTACACCAGTTGCTTTACGTTTTCCAAACAAAATGGGTGTAGTACAAGTGAGCTAAATGCAGACGCTTAGTTAGAATTTTAATTGAAATTCATGCTTCATTTGCAGCTAACAATTACAACATTGATTTGTTTTTTTTTTCTTTTCTTTCTTTAATGCATTCTTAGCTTCCTATATACACACACATATGCACACACACACATAAATAATGCATCATGAAATAGTGATACCATATTTGATTTTATGATTTCTTTTTAACATTTCATTTAGATTGTTGACTAAAACAACACAACCTGCTCATCTTGTGTTGATTGGTATTGTTACTTTTGTTTTAGTAACAATTTGGCCGGAACTTATTGATGGGAATAACGATTCCCGGGGCCATACTACATCAGTTCCTAGACACGAAATGTCAGCTAGAAGGAATGATATGTTGGCATTGATTGCTTACTTGGGTGCATTTTCAACACATTTTGGA
Organism: Nowickia ferox; assembly: GCA_936439885.1. Lineage (NCBI taxonomy): Eukaryota > Metazoa > Arthropoda > Insecta > Diptera > Tachinidae > Nowickia > Nowickia ferox. The sequence goes on from OW387025.1 coordinate 105,991,244, forward strand.
GCCCAAATATGGATGACTTTTGTATCAGGTAAAAAATTATAAAGAAAACACATATGTATGCATATGCATGCATGTATGTATGTATGTACATATGTATATATATGTAATTCTTGTAGCTGTATTCGAACCTGGCAACGTCACTCACTCTAATATTAATTTGGCTGAAATCAAATCTGAAAAAATTCTGTTCTGGACTTGAGAGAGTGCAAGTGTATAGCAGTAAACAGCACTGAACAAGTTCGATGTGCCTGGATTTGAAACCTATCAAATGGTATAAATATAATGTTAACTGCTCCCTCCGACAAGACCACCAAGTCAATCTGGAACCAGCCCCGTTACTATTTTTAGATACTACATAAGCTTAAGCGGTATTTATACTTTTGAAATATGAGTGGTCCTGTGGTCGAGTAGGTAGTGCATGCCGGGGGTGTCAGTTTGAATCCCAAAAGCATATCTGCTTAAAAATAAAATATAATTGAATTGTAAAAACATTGGAGCATATTCATAGTCAAAACAAAATATACTTTAAGGATTTAAAACAGTATTTTGTTTGGTAATAATGCTTTGACCATGAATGTGCGCCAAAGTTTCCATGCATTAAAATAAAATAATATTTATTGTCTTACAATACAAACTTATAACAACCCTTTTTTGGTCGGGATTTAAAAATATAAATTAGAAAATTTTTTTTTAAAATACATCAATCTTTTTGAAAAGCAGAAATGTTAAAATTCAACTTTGCAGATAAAAATGAAAACAGTCTTCTCAGTAATTTTATTTACAATAAAGCGAAAAGTGTGGGTGTTGATATAAACTACACACGAGTATTTTGACAAATAACAAACACTAACTACTTAACAAATTAAATTAATTATACACATTAGAAACAAATATAAAATCTACATATACTACACAAGCAGATCTAATTTATTAACATCACAATTGCCAACGCTTTTCGCTTTTTTGTCAAATAATTTTTAGATCATTGCTTTAACATACAGGGTGGGCCAAAAGTTACCATGGGGTTTAAAAGTTTAATAACTTTTTCGTTTATTAATTTTTTAAAATTTTTTTTCTCAGATTATATAATATACAAAATGGAAAATTTTTTTACACTAAGTATGAAAAATAATGTCTCTTAAATGACCACCGTTTTCAGCTTCGCGCTGATGGGCGATTATGATTATGAGTGATGAAGGTCATTTTCATTTGAATGGCTTTGTTAATAAGCAGAACTGTAGGTTCTGGGGTTATGAAAAACCAAGAGCCATTCATAAACGCCAATTGCACCCCATTAGGTGTACAATATGGTGTGGGATCACATCTGAAAATATCATTAGGCCTTACTTCTTCGAGAATGAAGATGGAAGTGCTGTAACCGTAAATGGAGAGCGGTATCGGTTTATGATAGAAAATTTTTTACGTCTTGCTCTTGAAAACATACCTGGTATGTGGTTTCAGCAGGACGGAGCCACTGCCCGCACTGCCCGAGACACAATGGCACTTTTAAGTCAAATTTTTGGAGAGCGAATAATTTCCAGAAATTCGGAAATAATTTGGCCCAGCGCGATCGCCAGTTTTGACAGCACCCGACTATTTTCTTTGGGGTTATTTGAAGTAGCGAGTGTATGTGAACAAGCCAGAGACAATCCTTGAACTCAAGGCAAACATTGTTGCAGAAATTTTGGAAGATATTATGGAAAATGCTCTAAAACGAGCCCATCAGTGCGAAGCTGAAAACAGTGGTAATTTAAGAGACATTATTTTTCATACTTAGTGTAAAAAATTTTCCATTTTATATATTATATAATCTGAGAAAAAAATAAAAAAAAAAATTAATAAACGAAAAAGTTATTAAACTTTTAAACCCCAAGGTAACTTTTGGCCCACCCTGTGCATACTTATGCAAAACAATTACGCCGGTATTCATAAACTATTGTTGAACTTAATATTGGTTTAAGGTAGGAATTTTGCATGATAATCTCGCTTTAAAAAATTATTTAATTTTAACAATCGGTCATGAATACCGGTGCTAACTAAGTAGGGTGCGAATTGTGTTCGATTTATCACTATTTGGAACAATATATGAAAATTTCCACAGAAAAGTCCACCTTTTGCGCGTTACGTTACTTGGTGACATACGTTGTTTTTCAAAGAAAAACGTATGTTTTGCATTCTTTTTTGGATGTTGGTTTAGAAAGTAGTTAGCTCTATATTTAGTAAAAGATAGAAAGAAATCGGACAGCATACCTCTAAATTACAAGCTTAATTACTTGGTGACGTAACGTAACAGTCACGCCCCCACAACGTTATCTTCCAATTAGTCTTAAGTGAATGGCTGATGTAGCGGCGCGTCCTGGAACACGTCTCATTACCTCTTGCCCACTAACACATTTGTTGGGACAAAAACGAAGCCTCATCACTGAACAGAACATTGCAACGAACTGTTTCGTTGGGTTAACATTCCCAAGTCGTTAGTCCACCTACTCATGACAAAATGGCTAAGAACCCGTTTAGATGAAGGGTGGCACAGCTGCAACACGTCGCCTGCGACTCCTGTTTGTTTTCAGGAAGTGAAGAGAAGCTTGCGCGGTAGTGAAAGTCGCACGTAATGAGAATTGAAGCGGCAATTTTAACTCTTCTCTTTTACATATTTCTAGCTCTCGTATTTTGGTTACATTATGTGCGAGCAGTGTTGTCAGTTACAACTATTTTTTATGGTATTGGGAAATTAGTGATTAGTTAATTTATAACTTGCATGAAATAAACAGTTATAGTATACAAATTGCTTTTGCTTTTCCCAAACTAACAATTAGATACTTTATGGCAACACTGCTGCGAATGAACGAATAATCAAATTAATATCATAAAGTCCCTTGACAATTGCGACAAAAAAGTCTGCATGAAAGCGCACATGGATTTAAGAAGGGACATCAAAAGAGAACGTAAGCGTTGTCGCAGCTACGTCACCCTTCATCTAAACGTGCTCTCAAAAAACTGATCACAAATGGAGTTGCCATATAAAAAATAAGTTGGAAAATTAAAAATTACGTTATGGAACGAAATTACCAAATATTCCAATAGAGTTTATGTGGAAATATTTTAAAATTTTGATACGTATCAAATGCCGTAATTTAATTCAAAAGAACTACTCAAAAATAAAACACTTAATTATTTCACTTTTTTAAATAAATATTTTTAGGTATTTGCACAAGATCTGTGTGTTATTGTTCATTGTTGTTCACTAAGTAGTGAGTGACCTCTTTAGGAAACAGTTATAAATATGTGTGTACGTATGTATATGCATATGTACGTATTTATGTCCAAGTAAATCGTAAAAATTATCAAAACTGTCAACGACACACTGATTCGTTGATGCACAACATATGTTGCATGTACGAGTAGTATTTTATCTTAAATATCAAATTGTGGTTTTAAAATCTTTCTTTCGTTTTCTTTCATTGCAGGGCTTTCATTATATTTTTCATTGCCTCGTCATATATTTGGCCAATGCCAACAGATTTTATTTCCAAAATATTTTGCCATGAATGCAGCGCTCAGTATTATAATGCTTATACTTTATGCGAAATATTTCGTCAACACATGGACTCTAGCAAAATGTATACAATTGGGTTCGTTGTCGCTGACGGGTGCTATTGAATTGCTGGTAAGATTGTATTTGGCACCGACTCTAGTACGTTTGATGCATGAAAAGTATAAGGTTGAGGGAACTATCGGCAGCGGCAGGGAAATCGGCAGTCTAGTGCAGGGTGACTTAATTAAATGTCCCCATTACCAGCGTATACATAAGGATTTTCGTCGCATTCATATGATGGCGGCCATTGCCAATATCACTACAATGGCTGGCAGCTGTTTGCACCTCTACAACATTGCGGGTCAATTACAAATATCTTTAGTACATTAACTATTATTATGTATTAACAAATATTTATTGAACGAAAATTATTAATTGTAAAATTATAAAAGAATTCAAGCAGAGCTTAAGATTTTAGTATTCATTTTAGACAAGTATACATACATACTTACATATATGTATATTAATTTAATGCTAAAGCATATTTTCAAAATCATTTACTAGAAGACTTTGCACAGTGAAACAATTTTTAGTTATGTACTTTTTTTAATTGTACCTAAACTGCTAAAAAAAAATAATGGCGCATATTCATAGTCAAAAAGTGTACTTTAAAACTTTAAAACCAGTATTACCATATAAAATACTGGTTTTAAACTCTTAGGGCCAATTTTTGGATTCGAAATTAAACTTAATTTCTTTCTCTAACAAACTAATCCGAAAATTAACTTAATTTCACATTAATTGAGTTTGATGTTTTTGAGTGTGGAAGTTTAACTTCTTTTTTTGTATGTAGTATTACCATACTGAGGAAGAAAATAGTGGCAACATTTTCCATGCAAAAGTCATAATGTTATTAACACACTTATAGTTTTTTTGTGGGAAAAAGAAGAAACTGCCTAATTTTATTATTTACAAGTAAAGTATTGTGCGCGTGAAAGGAAGTAGATAAAAAACATATAAAAGGATTTTATTTATACATAATTAAAAAAAATCGTATGTTTCACAAGTGGGCAATTCCACAGAATGTCACGTACGATGTCACGTACGTTGACCAATCAATTAAGCTTGTATTTCAGAGAAAATTTCAATTTTTCTTTATTTCTTCTGGTAATTTTGAGGAGAGTAAGTAGCTCTACCTTTGGTAAAATATAAGGAACAATCTAACAGCATTGAATGTTGTCAGTATTAATATAAGATTAAACCACCACAATTGTCCGCTTAAACTAGCAAATAAGACCATATAATCGCTTACCCAAACACCACAAATGAAGATTAAGTTTAATTTAATCTCTAATCTTGAACCCAAAAAGTGTCCCTTAAAGTATACTTTTTTTTGACAATGAATACAAGCCAATAATTTTATACCAAAAACATTCTGCATTTTTAGATTAGTATTTAAATTATGTTTTAAATTAAAAGCATCCTTATAAAGGGTCCGCCAGATACCTTTTTTTTTTTTTGAAAATGCTATAAAAAAAAACTACTGAATATTTTCTCAAATTTCTTTTTTTATTTGAAAGTACAATCCTTCCGGTTAATAATGAAAAATAATTTCATTCAAATGGCTGCCTCGGCTGGCCATGCAGTAGCCTACACGATCGGTCCAATTTTTAAGCACATTATCGATTGTGTGCAGCTGTATTTCACCAATGGCTTCACGAATATTGTCCTTTAAAGCGTCAATTGCCTCTGGCTTGTCGGCGTAACACTTATCTTTGACAGTACCCCACAAATAATAGTCCAACGGTGTCAAATCGCAGCTCCGAGGTGGCCAAACGACATCAGCTCTGCGGCTGATAATGCGATCTTCAAAAACAGGGCGCAAAACATCGAGTGCAGCTTCGGCTGTGTGGCACGTACATAGCGCCGTCCTGTTGAAACCAAATGTTGCCAATATCCTCCTCTTCAATTTTTGTGAACAAAAATGCGTTCAACATGGTCCGATAACGATCGCCATTGACTGTAACGGCCACTCCTTGCTCATTTTCGAAAAAAAATGGCCCAAGTATGCCTCTGGACCAAAATCCGCACCAAACAGTGACTCGTTTTGGGTGCGTCGGCTTTTCAATGTATGCGTGCGGGTTTTCTGTGTCCCAAATGCGACAATTTTGCTTGTTTACATACCCGCCAAGATCAAAATGAGCTTCATCTGAAAAGATAATTTTTTTTTGGCAAAATCGGCAAAGTAATGTAGCAATATTTCCCAGCATACCATATTCGTTCAGCGGAAGCATAAAACTAATTATCTGTCAAATCAGACATGAGCTAAGTGTTACCATTCACGAAATAAGCACTAGTTGAAAAAAAAACGTTAGATGGCGGACCCTGTACAACACACTTTGACGCTAAAAAAAAATAGATAAAATGGAAATGATTCGTCCCAGGGACAATTTTTACAAACATAATTGACTTCAAAATTGCTGCTTAAGACGCTGATGTTCCAAAAGAGCGTGGTATGCATACCTATGCACAGAAGCAATCACTTTATTTAAAAAAACCTAAGCAATTTTGAACTTATTCGGATATGCAGGACTATGCTGCATTGCATATTTATTTAGCATTTTGATATAATACGCAAATATTATACATACATTTATGCTTTTACGAACGATTTAAAATATTAGCTGTAGTTAGACAAATTTAAAAAAAAATTCTAAAAACTCATATTTTCTACAAATTTATTAGGGGTTTTAAACGGTCATAAAATTTTTGTTGGAAAGAAAAAATTAAATCCGTTCAACTATGTGTTGTCAGAATATTTACAACTAACTTTGATGTTATTTGTTCATTAATAATTATCACATGTAATTTGGCTTACAAAGCGATACGAACTTTAGCCTGATTAAATCATAAATATATAAATAAAATGAAAGTTCGAACAATAATAATTAAAATTAATTAAATCCAAAACAATTATATTAAAATAATTTAAAATGTTATGACAATATGACCTTTACCGTTTGAGTCCCCCATATACTTCAAAATTATGTAAAATATTAATGAACAAAAATATAATTTTACAGGAGAAGCAAAAAACTAAAAAAAAATCTAAACAAACTTATAGTTAAGTCCCCTTGTTTTTTTTTTTTTTTTTTTTTTTTTTTTTTTTTTTGATAAAAGCGTAGTTTTTGATCACAGAAGTGTAAAATTTTGTCAAGACATGTAGTTTAATGGCATTCATAATAATCAATCAAAAACTCGATTTTTAATTTTTTGTTAGTTACGACTTTTTGCGTTCTAGCTAACGATATGTAGTTTCAATTTATTCCTCTATGTATTCCTAAGTATTATTTTCATAATATATATGTTGTCTATCGGCTATGAGATAAAAATCGAGCGCTTCAGTTATTAAATTCAAACAATTTCCTGCTTCATAATGCAAAAATGTTGTTTTCTGTTTGTCTATAACAAAAATTATGAGAGTATTAAAAAACTGAACGATTGCGATTTTCATCACATTGACAACTTGCACTCACTCGTCTTCATTTTGAACTACCCGTTCTTAAAAAACAAAGCAATCGATTCGATACCAATATATTCCCCCTCATCGTATTTGGCGAATTTCCATTTTGACTACGACGTTTTTGTACTAAATTAAAGAACATCCCAAATTTTCTCTTTAATCTAGGACCAAAATGTAGTAGTCATAGCCGAAATACGCCAACCGCGATAGAGACCAACCATTATTCGTAGATCTGTGATATCTCAAATTATTTTTTGTAAAATTTAAGCGAACGGCAATATCATTTTCAAATTATACCCTAATAAGTATACATAAATAGTAATTCAGCAAAAATCCTCATCATATCGAACAATCATAACGTAGTAATAGTAGATAATATCTGAAATATTATTTCAAAGAACTAACACTATTTTTTCCAAGTTAACAGTCAAGTATGTTACAAACAAACATGTGTATTCTTATAAGATAAATTAATTATTGATATTTAAAGATTTGTGTTGTATTTTTTAGTAAAACCTAAATAAATATTTGTTGATTGATTTCAATTAATTTTTTTTAATTTATCATTATTTTATTCTTAACCAAAAATTACCTAATTTCCGGTTTGCTTAACTGAAACCATTTAACCCAGGGTTATTGCTTTAAATTTCACCATCCGGCTGTTACTTAACAAAAAAATATGATAGAAAATATGGCAATGCTGTCTCTATTTTCTACGAAAATTTTTAAAAATTTTCAGAACTATTTAAATCAACATCTAACGTATTTTATTGTATACTTTGATATTTTGAATCCTTGTCTAAAATTCTCATTTGACAGAGCGAAAATTATTTTTCTGCACCTTACTTATTTATATCCATTCCATTTTCTATTATTTATATAAATTTTTACAAACTCAACATTCCTTTTATTTTTTAAATATTTTTCTTGCAATTAGTATCTTAACCGACGAATTTTGTTCCGTTAAATTTAACAGAAAATTTTCTGTTAAATGGTTTCTGTTAAAGGTCAATCATACATTGTGGAAGGCATTAAAGTTTAACTTCCGGTTAAAGTTCATGTTATTTTTTTAATCAGGCATTTTGAAAAGGGCCCCGTTAGTTTAGTAAATAGTGAGTGTTGCCAGATTGAGCATTATTACATTTATTTAATTTCCTTTAAAGGTGCAAAAATTATTAATCCTTTCCCTAGAAAAGAAAGTGTGGTAAGTTCATAACTGCGCGCTAGTGTTCACTTTTTTAGCGCAATGCCGAAAACGAACTTCGCAAAAAAAGTTTTAATTTGGCCGAACTTTACTTATTAAATTCACAATGAGAAACAATTTTGATGTTTTTGAGGTTAATTAATTTATCTATGTATATGCACATATACAGCCTTATTTATAAAAATTATTAAGACTTTATAAAGGCTTAATATGAAAAATTTTGTATGAAAATCTGTTTTATAAACACTTAATAAAGCTTTAATAATTTTTATAAATAAGGCTGATAAAAATTAATCCCTTTTTTATCTCGACTACATGCATGAACAGCTGGACCGACACCCCGTTCCTTTTTTGCTTTGTTTATTATTGTCTGGAGAAGAATAATATGAAAGAGAAAATTAAGAGAGTTTCTCGGAACACGGCAAAACGGGAAAAATTTGTGCTGTTAGTATTTTTTTTTTGTTTTTGATAAGATTGATATAACTAAATCCAGTTTAAATCCTAGTTAAACATAAAAAATAATTCGCTTATAGACATTTTTAATTATAAAAAACAATAGCCCTCTTATCATTTTCATATTAAATTTAACGTTTATCTGTGTACAATAAAAAATGTATTATTTTTGACGAAATTATATGAAATTCACACCAGTAATAATTTTATGCACATTAAATTTGGTATGATGGTAGCTATACCAGCCCGAAATACACAATAAATGTTAAAAAGTCCGACTAGACTTCAAATGGAACGTACTCTTAACTTTTCAAATTTATCAAGTATAAAGTTACTATAGAAATTTCCAAATCTTTTTACAAAATGAAGTCGGTGAAAAGCCTCAATTAGGGTTTCAAACGGACGTTTTCGTATAAAAATTCTTGCTTCGTTAATACCGAACACAGATTGCAGAATAATCGTTCAGCAAAAACTCTAGTAATTTTACTAATGAGTAATTTTTTTAATACTCGTAGCTAACTGAATGGTGAGTTGTATTTATTTATCTTATTATTTTGATACATACTTATAAAAACTAATGATGTATTCACATTGTATGTGTTTGTTCTTTGGAATATCATTTTTGATACACATATGTATGCTTTTATGCGCGTTTTGCATTTTAAACTTTTTCCTACACTTTTATTTTTAAATTTATTTTCAATTTTGATTCATACAATTTTATTTAATAAATATTTTTTATATTATTGCTGAAAATAAAACTAACACTGTTTGCGTTTTCACACAATCTACAATCTACAAGATGTTTATCTATTAAAAAAAAGTTCGAGTCCCGATTTTCATTAGACATTTAAAAGTTTCTTCTACAAAATTATTATTACTAAATAGCTGATATTTACTATTTCTTGCTACAATAGGGTTATGTGTAAAATCACATAAAATCACTGCATACTTTTAGGCTCACTGCCTAACAGTTACATGTTAAAAAACATTGCAGCTTTGAGATCACTGTTGCCAGATTAAACGCTTTTTGTACAAAATTTTTTTTATTTTGGACTCCAACGTCTTTTAATTTCAAAAAATTTTTTAATCATTTCAACACGAACTGAATATATTTCGCTTGTATTACTCTTTTCTAATCTCTTGAAAAAAAACATTTCCCTTGTACTAATTCAAGCAAAATTAAGGTACACATTTGTTGCAGTTATATATACATATGTAGATATGTATGTGTGTATGTGTATATACATATGTATACATATATGCACATAATTTTATAACGAGTTAAACTCCTACACAATATGACATCACAATTTATTTGTTTTTTTTTACTGGCATTAACACTTCGTTGGCATGAACAGTTGGCGTATAAAAATTAATTGATCAAAAATGATCTCTCATGTTATAAAAGTTGTTAAATACATATATGCAAGTAGAAGTGCTTTACTTATACCAATACATACATATGTACATATGTATTTACTAACTGAATTAATTAATAATAAAAAAAGGAATAATAAAATATGAAAAATCATTTACAAACTTACCGCGTCTATTTCTCTGTCAAAGCGCACTGGTCGTAAACGACATAAGGCTGCTGTCAGGTAAATAGTGTTAACGCCAAAAAATAAAGACGACCAAAGCACAACATCATGGGAACAGTCAATCAAGTAGCCGTACATGGCAAGTAGAATGGCTCCAATTACAAGCATTGCACGCAACCACAAAATACCGAATGGTCGATGTGGCGCCAGAAAGGCCAACAGTAAAAAGGCATTTCCCAATTGAAAATACAAGTGATGGGGTCGCTGCCATATAATGCACTGTTCAATTGACCAATCTCCTTTAGTAGCTGAACGTATTGTGGCATTGTTGTCCCAGAATAAGGCACCGCCAGAATTTGAACTTGCAACAATCATATTACCAATACTGTCACCTCCACCACCACCGCCACCACCACCCTGTCCAGTAACTGCATTCATTGTGGGTTGGGAAAATATTGAAACAGCCGAAGAAACTCCCCCTCTGGAAGAGCCACTATTGCCACCAACAGCTCCAGCTGCTGCTGTTTCGATCACAGAATTAACGCCACCATCGCCACCAATAGCAATGCTGTCACCACCACCGTCAACACTACTACTGCCCACCGTACTACTGTAGCTTAAGCTATTAAGGCCTAAATTGGAATTTGTGGAATCGACTAAACCCAATGCTAGGGCACCAATCAGCAGCATTTCAAGTGAACTAAATGCAATTTGTTTTTTTTTCTTTTTGTTTTCCTAATTTGTTGTTGTAGAGTTTTGTTGTTGTCGCTTGTTTTTGGTGTTGTAGTTGAATACTCGGTAATAAGTTAATTATTTTTTGTTTGCTTTTGTTTTGATTTTGTTGTTATTTAACTGTTTTTGTTTTTGTTTTATTTTAACCGCTATGCATTTTTTGTTTGTTTTTTTTTTGTTGAAGTGTATACTTTTTTATTAATTTTATTATTTTACACACTTTCTACCGTATTTACACACATACATATTTTCTGTACATGCTGCAATACATACATATGTATGTATGTAAGTATTTATGTAATTTTACATTAATATTTAGTGAACACGTTTTAACTTTGCTTTGAATTGTGCTTTATTTTTGTTATAATTATTGTTTTTTAATTTATTTTTATTTTTAAACACAGCTAATTGATACTGTTTTTATTGTTGTACATTTGATTAATAATAATGTAATTATCCATTTGTCCACTGTGCTACATGTTGTGGCTGTAGTAGGGTATAAGGTTGCAGGTGTACATACATTTACATGCATATATGTACATACATAAAGTGTTATGTACCATCACTCATCCATTTTTTTTTCAAGTATGCAGTGCATTGTACTAAATTAAAAAGGTTAGCCCAAGATAAGAAAAATATATTTTAATAGAAATGTACATACATACATACATAGTGATGTGCAAATATTCGTATATATATTCGAATTCCCGAATATTCGGGCGTTTTTAGATACTGGTATTCGTATTCGCCAAATTCTGACCAATAGGTACGAATATTTCTAGTTTTTAAATAAATGACAACAAAATAATTGTGTACATAGTTTGTAATAATTAAAAAAAAAGAACTTTGTTTCAATTCAAAGAATAAACAATATTCTTGTAGCCAACTTAAAAACAAACTTCTTGCACTTCTTGTAATTAACGTATTTAAAATAAAATTCTGGTACTATGGAAGGGTTGTTAGAGTTTGAGGGCACTCTTGTCGACGCCTAAAAAAATTAAAACAACGATTTTTTTATATTTCTTCGTATTCCCCAAGGAAACATTTTCCCTCACTTCCGAGTTAAATATGTATGTATGTATATTTAAGGCATTTGAATTTAATGTACAATTCTAGAAAAAAACATATGTATGTGCATAAGTCATTAAAAAATCATACCTAGCAAACTAATAAAAATAGGTACATCCGTTCTTTTATTTTATTTGCATTAATTAAACCACAAAACAACTATTAATTCCTATAAAGACGCAAAAGGGAAATAAATTTGTTTTGAAAATGTAAATGTACAAGAGCAGTATGCAACTACATACATACATACATAAGTACATCTGTACATACAAATCTGTGTACATGTGTATGTACATTCGTAACTACAAATTTTTGTAGAAATAAAACAACAAGCAGTTTAAAGTATGAACAATATTAGTTTACAAGCTGTTAGACTAATTAAAGGTGTCATAAAAGCCGTGTTTGGTCATACTGGTCAAATCGGCAGCACATGTTATATAATCCCAGCTATCAAAAAGCTCTTCAACACGCAACGGGCCAGGCGAGACGAGACAATAATAAAAAAATAAAAGAAAAAATTACACTGACACAACAATATTCCCTGCAAGTTACTCTGTATACCTATACATATTTACATACACAATAACTTAAAGCAAGCCACACATTTAGACGTTATTAATAAAAATGTGTAGGTATATACCGGCACGAAGGTGGTTTACGAAGCCTACTAAACATTTACGGCAGTATGTATAATGAAAAAAATTGATATGAAGTTAGCATAAGTGGCAAAATTTAACATTTTCTCTATGAACGTGGTTTTAATGTCAAATTGTATGGAGCAACTCCTTAAAACGTAGTTGGATTTTAAGGTTTGTGTCCCTGCTAGTTAATGTTGAATCCTGGTACAATGAATTTATGTACATATGTACATACCAGAGCTGTAAATGAATCATTAATTTTTTTAATTAATTCATGAATCATTCGTGCACTTTAATTAATTAATTCTTTTCACACAAAAAATTAATTGAATGAAATTTGAGTCAATTCAAATGAATTTGGTAAAAATTAATTGCAATTAATTTCCGCTTCATTTCCAATTAAAATGAATTTATCAAATGAATTGCAATTCGTTTCTAATTCAAATGAATTTGTCAACGTGAATTGCAATTCATTTCCAATTCATTTGAATTGAATTGATTTTGAATTAATTGAGTTTTTAGGAGAGTGAGAGTAAAAGAGAAAGGGGTGGGGAAGGTGAAGGGGTACAGACTTGCCCATTTCAGTCATTTTTTGTTTTTTTCGCTATGTTTTGTCATTCGTACTACTCATTCGTTCTACAACGCAAATTTATGAAACAAACTTGACGGTGTGTATGAAAACAAATGCAGGTTCAAAAGAAAATTTATCAAAAACTGATCAGGTAAACCTGACGTGTGGGAAAGAGGACTAAAATCAGAATTAGTTTTTACTCTCTGTTCTATTACGAATCAGCTGACTCTTTTTAGTTTACAGAAATCTTATACAAGTCGTTAGTTTTTCTGTATCGTTTGGTTCCGTTTCGGTTCAACCTGTGACAATCAAAAAATTGTTAAATAATTGTAGGTGACAGCATAAATTAAATTAAAGCATGTTGAAATAAATTGTGATTGTGCTTTTAGAATTTAAAAAAAAAATAAATTAATTTTTACCAGAAAACGTAAAATTATATTGAAACATAAAAATGGACGGTGCAAACCTCATCAATTTAGTGGAAAACTGTGACCCTTCTAGTCAGAAACAGCTGATAAGTTACTATAGAAAAAGTGAGTATTAAAATTTAGAAGCAGAACAGCACAGTACAGAATATCAACAGAAAGTAAGCACTAATGAAGCCTTATGTATATTAAAACTTCAAGAAATTGAAAAGTACTTTCACATACACAACAACTAAATTTTAAACAGGAATAAAACTAAAAAGTTTTTTCGACATTTTTTTACAGCAATTAAAAAAGGAATTTTTTGTTTGTTTTAAATACACATCTACACATCGCTCATTTACTAAAATAGTGCCATAACTTCAAATATTTGTACGTTTTTTTGAGTTGATAGTGAAGAATAAATCGGCATTTCGTATTTTATCTTGTGTAAAAATTTCGTTTAAATAGATTGTACTACAACCTCATGAGAAAAGTAATTAAGAATGTAAATTGAAAGCTTTAAACACGTTTGCTGCAAAACTAGTTTTTTTTTCGTTCTATTACATACGGTTTTTGTTCTTTAACGGACGTTACAGCCGTCTTTGAATTTACTAAACCCTCAAAGCATTTTCAGTCTAGCAGCGTACATTAACCCTATAGAATTATTTATGTACATACTCGTAGGTATGTACATATGTATATACTCACAATAAATACAATAAAAATGTAGGTGGCATGGTAAAAACCATCACTGTCAATAGTCCATGTTTTTATTTTTCCTTTTTTTTTAGCAGAGGTGAAGTCATCATTTACGAGCGTGGTGGTATATATTGCTTTACTTCAACAGCGTTATAACCCAAAAAGAAACTAGTTTTACAAAAACATAAAAAAACCTGATTGTACAACCATTTATTTGCATGAGTTTCTTCGGCATCATTAACTCCGAAATCGAATTTTTTGAGTTATGGTGTTGTGAAGTAAATGATGTGTGTGAAGATAAATTCATCGAGTTAAATTCATTTTTCAAAAATATCGCATGCGATATTTTTTTTCTTCTTTTATTTGGGACGCATTTTGTACTGAAATTAAGGGGTTTCTTCATAAAAATGTTCACTGCGGCCAAACCCTTCTTCCTCAGCGAATCAAACTTAGTGGAAAATGAGGACAATGACCCATATTATTAAACTGCATTTACAGTATATCTGAATTGTATTTGTGAAATTTTTTAGAAAATTTCGAAAAATATGATTTATTGAAAAAATCTTAATTTTCGAGTTCTATGAGGGAAATGGCCACTGTGGCCAAACCCTTCTTCCTCAACGAATCAAACATAGTGGAAAATGAGGACAATGACCCATATTATTAAACTGCATTTACAGTATATCTGAATTGTATTTGTGAAATTTTTTAGAAAATTTCGAAAAATATGACTTAGTGAAAAAATCTTAATTTTCGAGTTCTATGAGGGAAATGGCCACTGTGGCCAAACCCTTCTTCCTCAACGAATCAAACATAGTGGAAAATGAGGACAATGACCCATATTATTAAACTGCATTTACAGTATATCTGAATTGTATTTGTGAAATTTTTTAGAAAATTTCGAAAAATATGATTTATTGAAAAAATCTTAATTTTCGAGTTCTATGAGGGAAATGGCCACTGTGGCCAAACCCTTCTTCCTCAACGAATCAAACATAGTGGAAAATGAGGACAATGACCCATATTATTAAACTGCATTTACAGTATATCTGAATTGTATTTGTGAAATTTTTTAGAAAATTTCGAAAAATATGACTTAGTGAAAAAATCTTAATTTTCGAGTTCTATGAGGGAAATGGCCACTGTGGCCAAACCCTTCTTCCTCAACGAATCAAACATAGTGGAAAATGAGGACAATGACCCATATTATTAAACTGCATTTACAGTATATCTGAATTGTATTTGTGAAATTTTTTAGAAAATTTCGAAAAATATGACTTAGTGAAAAAATCTTAATTTTCGAGTTCTATGAGGGAAATGGCCACTGTGGCCAAACCCTTCTTCCTCAACGAATCAAACATAGTGGAAAATGAGGACAATGACCCATATTATTAAACTGCATTTACAGTATATCTGAATTGTATTTGTGAAATTTTTTAGAAAATTTCGAAAAATATGACTTAGTGAAAAAATCTTAATTTTCGAGTTCTATGAGGGAAATGGCCACTGTGGCCAAACCCTTCTTCCTCAACGAATCAAACATAGTGGAAAATGAGGACAATGACCCATATTATTAAACTGCATTTACAGTATATCTGAATTGTATTTGTGAAATTTTTTAGAAAATTTCGAAAAATATGACTTAGTGAAAAAATCTTAATTTTCGAGTTCTATGAGGGAAATGGCCACTGTGGCCAAACCCTTCTTCCTCAACGAATCAAACATAGTGGAAAATGAGGACAATGACCCATATTATTAAACTGCATTTACAGTATATCTGAATTGTATTTGTGAAATTTTTTAGAAAATTTCGAAAAATATGACTTAGTGAAAAAATCTTAATTTTCGAGTTCTATGAGGGAAATGGCCACTGTGGCCAAACCCTTCTTCCTCAACGAATCAAACATAGTGGAAAATGAGGACAATGACCCATATTATTAAACTGCATTTACAGTATATCTGAATTGTATTTGTGAAATTTTTTAGAAAATTTCGAAAAATATGACTTAGTGAAAAAATCTTAATTTTCGAGTTCTATGAGGGAAATGGCCACTGTGGCCAAACCCTTCTTCCTCAACGAATCAAACATAGTGGAAAATGAGGACAATGACCCATATTATTAAACTGCATTTACAGTATATCTGAATTGTATTTGTGAAATTTTTTAGAAAATTTCGAAAAATATGACTTAGTGAAAAAATCTTAATTTTCGAGTTCTATGAGGGAAATGGCCACTGTGGCCAAACCCTTCTTCCTCAACGAATCAAACATAGTGGAAAATGAGGACAATGACCCATATTATTAAACTGCATTTACAGTATATCTGAATTGTATTTGTGAAATTTTTTAGAAAATTTCGAAAAATATGACTTAGTGAAAAAATCTTAATTTTCGAGTTCTATGAGGGAAATGGCCACTGTGGCCAAACCCTTCTTCCTCAACGAATCAAACATAGTGGAAAATGAGGACAATGACCCATATTATTAAACTGCATTTACAGTATATCTGAATTGTATTTGTGAAATTTTTTAGAAAATTTCGAAAAATATGACTTAGTGAAAAAATCTTAATTTTCGAGTTCTATGAGGGAAATGGCCACTGTGGCCAAACCCTTCTTCCTCAACGAATCAAACATAGTGGAAAATGAGGACAATGACCCATATTATTAAACTGCATTTACAGTATATCTGAATTGTATTTGTGAAATTTTTTAGAAAATTTCGAAAAATATGACTTAGTGAAAAAATCTTAATTTTCGAGTTCTATGAGGGAAATGGCCACTGTGGCCAAACCCTTCTTCCTCAACGAATCAAACATAGTGGAAAATGAGGACAATGACCCATATTATTAAACTGCATTTACAGTATATCTGAATTGTATTTGTGAAATTTTTTAGAAAATTTCGAAAAATATGACTTAGTGAAAAAATCTTAATTTTCGAGTTCTATGAGGGAAATGGCCACTGTGGCCAAACCCTTCTTCCTCAACGAATCAAACATAGTGGAAAATGAGGACAATGACCCATATTATTAAACTGCATTTACAGTATATCTGAATTGTATTTGTGAAATTTTTTAGAAAATTTCGAAAAATATGACTTAGTGAAAAAATCTTAATTTTCGAGTTCTATGAGGGAAATGGCCACTGTGGCCAAACCCTTCTTCCTCAACGAATCAAACATAGTGGAAAATGAGGACAATGACCCATATTATTAAACTGCATTTACAGTATATCTGAATTGTATTTGTGAAATTTTTTAGAAAATTTCGAAAAATATGACTTAGTGAAAAAAGTGAAAATTGTACAACCATTTATTTGCATGAGTTTCTTCGGCATCATTAACTCCGAAATCGAATTTTTTGAGTTATGGTGTTGTGAAGTAAATGAGCAATAAACATACACATGTACGAGTATGTTTGTTGTATGTTACAATCAGAAAATTTGCAGCAAAAGCTACAGTTGTTCTCTCTCCCACCTCAAATACTATAATTTTAACCTAAAGATTTTAATACCTAAATTTAACCTCCTTTATTAGTAGAGGTCGTCTTAAGGCATGGACACACTTGGGCAAAAATTTGCCCAAATAAAACGTAACCACTAAATATTAGTGAAAAACATTTTGATCCAGACACGTGTTTCTTAAGTTAAACAGTTTCATAAACAACTAATAGACAATGTTATAGAACCCAACATTATTGGAAACTATTTAACTTAACAAATACGTCTCTGAATTGAAAGCTTCTTCATTAATATTTAGGGGTTACGTTTTTTTGGCCAAGTGTGGCCATTCCTTTAGACACGATTATTGAAATCTATTTGTTATAATTAAGGAAATGTATGCATAATTTGTTAATACAAAAAATCTTGGGCTTCGCTTTAAAAATTCTGCATTTTTTAAAACACTTTTATCATAGTTATTTGTATAACGAAACAGTTTCAAAACAAAAATATGCACTTTTATTTTAAAAATTAAACAAACTTATGCTGAGTACACATCTGGCATTTCTTGTGGGTGGTGTGTGTTTGTTCTAACGCATGACCTCAGGAACTATAAGAGCTGTGGTAATAAAATTTCCAACACAGTATCGGGTTAATACCCGGTAGGTTTTTGTTGTATTTTTGACCTAACAAGTTACCACTGGGTGGAGTAATTGGGTGCAAGACAAGGATTGCCGGGCTCAGCTAGTTTACTTTATAATATAAGGATGTAAAAACAATTTCTCGGCAACGAAATTTTTGAGTTGTCTTACAGCTATGTATGTGTTGCCTAAAATGTAAATCTTTAAAAGTATGTTGTATAATGCGAAAAAGGAAAAAAATGTTATGTATGTATGATAAAAGTCCAAATTTCAAACGATTTTTATTATGTATGTAGGTATGTGAAAACATTTTCTTGACAAACTGTATGTAAAAAGTAAAACATGTATAATTTTAATTTTCAAGTTCATAAGAAACATGATACTACAATATTATTGAACGAGTATCATGATAAGAACGTAGAGCAGAAGAAAATTATATGTACATACACACATACATACATATCGTCGGCTTAGGGTGTAAACCTGCTAACTCACTTCAACAATATTTTACAGGAGAGACAAAATACTGTTAACATTTTCTATAGATACCTTAAGAAATCAACGTAATATGTTAAGTGTTTTCGACCTGTAGAGTTTTAAATTAAAATTTATATTTTAGCCAATCGATGCGGCGTCTCATTCTCATGCGAATGACATTAAAATGTCATATTTTATAGAAAGTGGATTTAGCAGGTTTACACTCTAAGCCGACGATATGTGTGTATGTACATATGAATGTACTATGTAGCAATCAATTCCGGTTGCCAAAAACAATGAATTCACAAGGAGTGAGACCTTCAAAATTTATTTTTCATCTAAAAAAATTATAAACAGTTATAAATTATACTTATTGAATTTATTGTTACATATGTATGTATGTACATATGTATGTATATACGAACAATGACGGCATAAAAGGACAATGTGTACATACATACAGTCACCTTAAATGCAAACGGACGTAACTACACTTTTATATTTTTTACAGGAGAAACAAAAAATATAAAAATAAAAAAAAATAATAATAAAGTATTCTTGAAAATTTTCTTCGAAATTTACTTGAAGTATGGATACTTATATGTATGTTTTTAACCTTTTATTTCTTTTTTATATACAAATGTACATGCATATATTTAAGCTTTTATGTTAGTTACGTTCTTTGCAATAAGAAATATGTAGACACATTCTTAATTTTTGATCGCAGAGATCTAAATATTTGCGTAAACATATAGTTTGACCAAATTAACCATAATCAATCAAAAACTCGATTTCTAATTTTCGTGTAGTTACCTCCGTTTACATTTAAGGTGACGATATACATATGTATGTATGTATTACTGGCATATTTTCGAACTAACGTAAACAAACGCTGCGATACGGGTCTTCTAATTTAGCCTCTATTTTCACCCCTCGCTCTCAGAGCCGACCTAACTTTTGCTGATCTGAATTTGTTCCACAGTGTAATTTAATAATATTTAAATCTCTCTTTAGACACTTGATAGAACAATTTTTTAGATACGATTTTCCACTGTAATCTCATTGTCATGGAAATAAATAATCAATTATTGTGTTACAATTTTTATTGCACTTTTTAAATGCATTTTTGCTTCTGTACAATATACCTACCAATTTTTTATTATGTAGTGCTGAAAGTTACGATGGCGACGTTATCGACAACGATAATGTGTTAGAAACTTAAAGAGCGCAAAGTAATTCTTTGTATGCGCCCGTATGCATGGAAATATGCATTATGTATGCATGAAAGTACATACATACATATGTACATATGTTGTATGTCTATGCCTATGTACGTATTGATATAGCTGCAGTAAGTTTTAGAAGCACCTACTATTTCGCTGCTGTTGTAATTCAGATATTTACATCCAGTCAAATTAAAATAAAGGCAATATGTTATTTAAGGTTGGTGTGGTCTTGTCCGAAAGTCCAACACGTTCTGCAAAATAAGACTTGTCAACACTGCAAATAACTGTTTGTTTTCATGAGTAATATTAAAATATGTAATTACAAGAAATTTTTAAAAAAATCTTAGGGGGAGAAAGTAGTTCTTGGGGGCCCCCAGAATGGACTTTCTACGCCTATGTGTATGACCCCGCTATTGCCAGTTGTCTCTTGTCAATGCCGGGTAAACTTGCCAAAGTATATATTTATATACTGATTGGATTTCCTAAAATCCTATCCTTAAGCTTGTATCTACATAAACGTGGGGCACCTTATAGATGCGCTTGCTTTATACGAGAAATGCATGTCGTGTAAAAACACCTCCATTAATTAAATATGTGTATGTATGTAATATATATTTATGTACATACATACATATGAATTTACTAGTTATATTATTCTTATTATAACTTTAGAAAATATCACACAATACGCATTTGAAATAGATTATATATAATACATCTCATTAATTCACATCTTTACTTGTTTTAGTTATCAATACATGACTTTTATTTCCTTTGATTGATTATTTGGGGTTTCTTAAAACACCGTATTAAATATCATTTTGCAAAACTGTAGTATGTACTAGTTTTCCATATACATACATGCAAACAAATATACTTATTTAGTAATAAAATGCATTTATGCAAATTTTGCACAATGTACTGCGTGCTTTTTTTTTGTACACATAAAACAACAAAACGAAGGCAAGGAAAATTCAATCGTTTTAAACTTTACATACACCAAAAATTATACACGCATTCATTTTCCTTCAAACAAAAAATAAATACTATTTATACCTAAGTTTATAATTTTAGTATGTATTCATGAACTTATTAACAGCTCACTTTTTGCTATCTATGTATGTATATAAATAAGTATTTACTTCTTTTATTTATTACACATTTTTCTAATTTTTCATACATTTTAATTAAAAACTTTTTGTGGTAACAAATTTAGTAAGCGGACGACATACATACACACATCTTTCTTCTATTTTCCAAACAAATCGTTAGCACTCTCTTAATTGATTATTTCTTTTCATTCCATTTTCATTTAATATATCGGCTTTTATTTAAAAAAAAAACACAAACACATTATTTTTAAACACATGTAACAATTTTGAATTAATAATATATAATTTTGTATAATTTTAATTAATAGAAAAATGTGCGGCGACACCGCGAGTATAATATTTGCGAGTTGTAAAAAAAAATTAACTGGTCTCTCTATGTTATACGATGTTGTAGTGGTGTCAGAATGAGTAATAAAAAAACAACAACAAATTCTCTGTGTGCTTTTGTTGATGGGGAGGTGCGCTTTTAATTGTCATTGTCCATATATCTTCTTAGGGTATATTTTGTTTTTGATATACAACATGTAGCAAAATGCCAGCATATGTACAAGTTTATTTGTATTGTATGAATTTTATCGCATTTATCAAATTCTAAATAAAAATATTTCTAAAACTGTTCCGTTTCGTAACATACATTGCAAGGCACATTTACTACAGGTACATGCATTAGAGAAAACAGTGTGGCAACTCTGTGCTTCTCACATAGTTTTACAAAGTAATTGTCAAAATATTGTATGCATCAAACAAGGCACAAAAGTATTTGTCAAATGAATTCTTCGTTATAAACGTGTAAACAAAAAATCAGCGGATGAGCAATTTGCCTGATGCATGTACCTGTTTGATATTCCTTGATACATTGAAACCAAACATTATCAGGTGAGCTTTGAACATCACCTCTAAATTATCGGTTCACGTCAATCAAATTAGAATTAATCTGCCTGTTGTACAAAGTGGCAATAACGGAAAAGTTTATTATGTGTGAATATTATATTCATAATAATTTTTCTTAATGCAGAGTCTAATACTTTTTCCGTATACTGAACAAGTTGAATTTAATTTACAAATGTGACAAAAAAAAATTATTAGTATCTGCTTGAAATTACTTGAGTCATCCTATTGCTATTAAATAAAAGATATGGCAGCCTCAAATGTAACAAGCCGGTTCTACACCACAAGACAGAACAAATGATGTTATTATCTGAACAGCTGATTCAGCAAGTAAATGTCAAATACTGCACATACAGGAAACGTAAAAAATTTCAAAATTCGTTATTTGTACGAATAATGTATGCATGAAAATTTCTTGTTGTGTTTCCAAAGAAAATTAATTAGTGTGTTTGTAAATATATTTGACTAACTTGAACGAAATCTGTTGCGCCAAAATATACAGTACATGTTCAGCAAAGTTGTAATTGTAGGTTTAGACCACAGATTTAAATATACTTACATACATATGTAATAAATCCATGTTTAATATTTCACATTTACTGACAATTAGTTAAGTAGAGATTGCAGACTTCACAATTATGCCCATCAAATAGGATAAATTTCAAATCAAAACTGAAGATCAAGGCATATTATGACTTTGCTTCGTTGTAGATCGTTTAAAATGCAAAAATAATAACTAAAATTAATATTTTAACAAAATAACTTAATTTTTGGTGTACAGTTAACATTTTAACGGTCTAATTCATAAAAATTCGGGTATGTTTCGTATTCCACGTGGAATTAAAACGTGCGGAATTGCCATAGAATTGTTGTTGGAAATATGTATTTATAACAATAATACTATGGCAATTCCGAACGATTTTATTTCACGTGGAATACAGAACATACCCGAATATTTTAAGTTTATTACAAGTTTATCTGACAAATTTCCCATAGAAATATGTCAAATATTTTTTATGAATAAGGCAGTAAATATACGGTTGCTAGGCCACCGCTATTATACTTTTACATATTCAAATGGATACATAATTTTGTATCCAACACAATGCCGCTAAAAAAATATCCTCAGGGAAACCAAAACAAATTGAAATGGTGGTTATTATTTATTATTTGTGTGATTGTGTTGCCAACAAATTTTAAAAATAAAGAAAATGAAAAAAAATCAAGTAATCAGTGTTAAAATTGTATAGAAAATCAGTTGAACGTCAACTACCTCTTGTATATATATTTTTTAAAGAAGTGATTTGTAATATTAATTTTAAAAAATAAATAAAATACATTAGTACATACATATAAACAACATACACATAAATTTAAGAAATTCCGCTGTTAAAAACAAAAGTAATTAAGCAAGATGAAATTTAAAGATACTCTATCATTTTGTGTAGTGTGAGTTAAGGCGTTAAAAAAAGCTAAAGTAATGCTAGTCTCAAGTCCATGAGCTTATACAAAAAAAATTTCTTCGGTTTTTTTAATGAAGTTTTTTAGCAACTAATGAGTGCTCTTTTATTTCCTTAATTTGTGCATGTAAAGTTCATTTATTCCTTTAAAAAAATTACACAAATGCACTTCATATGTATGTAAGCATGTATGTAAGCATGTATGTATGTACAATAAAACACGTTGCTGTTGAATGCCAGACACTTAAAGGACCGTTAAATATGCATGTGTGTACATTCTTACATTATTCATTTTATGATGCTTTAGATCCGGAACAAAAATCTAATTGTAGTTAAACAATTGTAAAATTTTCACTCAGAGTCGAATAAAAAGTGAATTATTTAGAATGTTTAATTGTAAAAGAATGAATTATTTAAATTCGCCTGAGAAGTAAATAATTTAGCATATTCGATAAACAATTTAAGTATTCAATACAATATACACTTACATACATATGTATACATATATGTACATACATATCTTGTACCAGCTAATATTGCAACTAGGTTGAAAACAAGTGAAGTGTTTCTTTATCTTTTTCATCGATTTAACAATTTATTGCATCGCGAAATTGTCCTTATATTGTAACAGGTTACATTGATTGTCCAATTTCGATTTTGATGCATTTTATTTACTGAAAATTTTTAACACAGAAATAGGATACAATATGACAACAAAAAATCAGAATAAGCATAAGATGTCCGAAATCGATGAGGGCATATCGAAAATTTTTGACATTAAAAAGGTTGGACGTTTGAACTTTTTTTTTTTTTTTTAATTGTACTAAAACTATTTTCCTTTTCATTGGAAAACAAAAATGTTCAGCGTTTAGGCAAAGGTGCTTATGGCATTGTTTGGAAAGCTTTGGATAAACGGACAAATGAAACAATTGCTGTGAAGAAAATCTTTGATGCTTTTCGCGATGAAACTGATGCTCAGCGTACATTTCGTGAGATTGTTTTTCTTAAAGCTTTTCGCAGTCATCCAAATATTGTTAAATTGCATAGTATTTACAAGTAAGTAAATGTTTTAATTAAATTATATATTTTATAACATCTAAAATCGTATAAAATTAAAAATTTTTAATTTTTTCTTTTTGCTTACATAGTTACCAAGAGATGCTCATTTGCATTTAAATAAACACATTTTTCTATTAATATTCACAAGTATTTAGCAGCAGACTTCTTAAACTTTTTTAAAAATTAAAGACTATAAAATTGTTTCTCTCTTTTTTTAACCGACTTCAAAAAAGGAGGAGGTTATCAATTCGTCTGTATTTTATTTTTGACCGATTGCAAAATAATCTTTTGTCTGAGAGGGGATAGCTTCCATTTGGTCTCATTATAAAAAAGTGGCCAGGGACACGCCCACAAATTTTTTAATTTGATGTTATGATATTCTACTTATTTGATTGCTGCGAAACCTAACAAATACCTTTCGTTCTTATAATTACACAATTTTATAGTTGAAAAAATAATTAATAATAATTTTTACGAAACTTACCACACACCTTCAGCTCTAAAATAGACACAATCTTCCATTAAAAAAATGGGCGGTGGCACGCCCACTAAAATTTAATATTTTATTTTAAGTAATTCTACTTTACCGATTTTTACAAAACTTAACGCACACCTTGAGCTCTGGGAAACACACAATATTGCATTTTAAAAAATGAGCGGAGGCACGCCCATTAAAACTTAATTTTATATTTCACGTACTTTTTTTAACCAACAGATTTTCAAAATATTTTTGTTTGAAAGAGTTTGGTCCCATACATTTTTTTTTTCGAAAATGTTCTATCAGATCTTTGCATTGAAGTTATTTTTCTTTTTTTGCAGAATTATTTTCAAGTCAAAAGTAAAAACGTCTTTAAATATTCAAGAAATGAAAACGACTTTAGCAAGTATTTTAGGCATACTTTTATATCCCAATTTTTTTTTTTTTTATAGGATTAGCACTCAGGGGATAACCCCTACTCATGCAATGCATTGTGCTAGAACTAGGAAAATAGGTTATGCGGAAGGAGGATAGAGGGAGTAGTGTCTGTGAACATTTGATTTAGACCTCCGTTTATAGTAAGACTCTTAATACTATATTGAGAATCACAATATACAAACATAATAAGTTTGAAAGCCTCAAACAAAAATCTTTACAAAAAAGTTTGTTAGCTAAAATCAAAAATGTTTTGGGTTGAAGTCTACTGATGAGTTCCAAAAAGCGGGAACGAAATGCATATGGACAATCGCTTAACCATAAAAACAAGCAAAATTTTCAAATTAAATAAATAAAGACTTTTGTCAAATAAATTACTTCGGTATTTCATACATACAAAATAAAAATAATAAATTAATACAAGACCTGATTTTTTCTATCCTTAGGGCTTCAAATAATTTGGATATTTATCTAATATTTGAATATATGGAAAGTGATCTGCACAATATCATCAAAAGAGGTACGATATTGAAAGACATACATAAACGCTACGTCATGTATCAATTGATCAATGCCATCAAATATATACACTCGGGAAATGTAATACATAGAGATTTGAAGCCGAGCAATATATTAATTGACAGCAAATGCAGGTAAAGTTGAAAGACTAACGAAAATTGTGAATTAACTCGTATTTCTAAAATTTCTTTTCAAAGATGTAAATTAGCTGATTTTGGTTTAGCCCGTTCAGTTGCGTATCATTGCTTAAGTGGTAATAATAATGACATGGCAAGCGATAAGCCCTCAGAGCTTCTGCTAACGGATTATGTGGCCACAAGATGGTATCGTGCGCCAGAAATTCTGGTGGCTAGTAAAAGGTAAAAAATAGTATTACATTTTGTTTTCATTTCTATTTTTATTATTATTTTATACGCAAAAGATATACCAAGGGCATCGATATGTGGAGTTTAGGCTGTATATTAGCTGAAATGCTAAGAGGGAAACCGATATTTCAAGGAAGCAGTACCATAAATCAGGTACAATTAAAAAAAAATAAATAATTGTTATTTAAAATGACTACGACGAATATAAAAAATATATCTGTTGTAGGTTGAGCACGTCTAGATGCATTTCGTTGCTGGTTAAGCAACAAATCAGTAGACTTAAACTTTTTTGAATTGTGGCTGAAGTCTGCTGACGAATTGGTTAAGCAGTAACGAAATGCATCTAGACGCGCTCAACCAACAACAAATATTTGAATATGAATTTAAAAAAAATCAGTAAAGTGCAACTTTAACTTGCTTGTTTCTTTTTGTCGATTTTCTTCGGTTTTGACGATTTTTTTAGTATTGACGCTTTTAGTTTTTTATTTTGTTTCGTTTTGGAGGTTTTTTTTTTTTTTTGCATTTTAGCGATTTATTTTATTTTTGGTGACATTTTTCATTTAAGTGCTTTTTTCATTTTGACGATTTTTTGTTTCGGTATTTTTTTAATTTTGGCCTTTTTAGTATTTTTTATTATAAGCGATTTTTTTAGTTTTAGCTCTTTTTTCGTTTTGGTGATTTTTCGTTTCGGCATTTTTTTAATTTTGGTTTTTTTAGTTTGAGCGATTATTTTTAGTTTTGGTTCTTTTTTAGAGATCTTTTTTGGCGATAGTTTTACTTTTGTTGATTTTTTGTTTTTGCATTTTAGCGATTTATTTTATTTTCGGTGATATTTTTCATTTAAGTGCTTTTTTTTTGGGATTTTTTAGTTTTTTTTTGAGATTTTTCTTAGTTTTGCTCTTTTTTCGTTTTGGCGATTTTTTTCGGTTTTTTGGCGATCTTTTTTAGTTTTTTGGCGACAGTTTAACTTTCGGTGATTTTTTTTAATTTTAGCGATTTATTTTACTTTTGGTGATATTTTTCATTTCGGATTTTTTTTTTATTTTGTGATTTGGCGGTTTTTTGTTTTTTTGTGATATTTTTCATTTCTGTTTACTTTTTTAATTTTGGGATTTTTTATTTTTTTTTTGGCGATCTTTTTCAGTTTCTGACGATCTTTTTAGTTTTTGGCGACATTTTTATTGTTGGTGATTTTTTCATTTAAGTGCTTTTTCATTTTGGCGATTTTTCGTTTCAACATTTTTATAATTTTGGGATTTTATAGCTTTAGCGTTTTTGAAACTTTCAAGAATAATTTGATTTAATTGAATTAATTTGATACACTATAATACACAATCGGAGGATTTTTGAGAAAATACAAACTTGAAATGATGTAGTCTACGAAAATCTTCAAAAACGACAGATCAGAGTTGTATTTTTTCGTAGATCGTGCGATTGTGTAGGATAGTGAGTCATAGTCAGATAAATATCTAATCAAAATCAACAAATAATGGGTCTTATTACGAGTATCTTATTTCGACTTCGACTACGAGCATTTTTTCTTTAATCATAGTCATAGTCATAGTCGAAATACGACACTCGTAATTAGGCCGAATTTTTTTTTAATTCAACAACAAATATATTTTTTTTATAATTGTTAAATTTTCAAAATAAAATGCTTAGATTGAAAAAATAGTTTACACACTTCCGGATATAACGGAACACGATGTTCGTGCGGTTGGTGCGGGTTTCGGCTCTATTTTATTGAACAAGCCAATTTTGAAGGATAAGTAAGTTTTGGAATTTCTAATATTTTTCAAAATTATTTAAGCCCAGTTTGTATTTGTATTTTTTTAGAAAAACGAATTTAAATGATTTATTGTGCGGAGCATCTGCAGATGCCTTAGATTTGGTAAAATCTTTGCTAGTACTGGATCCTATGGGGCGTTTAACAGCCCATCAAGCTCTAAATCATTCATATGTGGAAAAGTAAGTAAAATAAAACTAAAAAGCTAAAGTTTAAAAAAATTTATACATATGTATACTTAATAGATTTCGCAACTCTATACCGGAGCTGGAATTAAGTGTTGACGTGTTGCCACCCTTTCGCGATGACATACGCTTAACAGTACCCGAATACAGATCAAAATTATATGAAATTGTACAAACACATGGAGAAAGAAATAAAACGCTTGATAACAATAAAAATGCCATAAATATTGCTAAAACCAGGTATGAAATCCTCAAAAAAAAAAACAAAAAAAATAGGTAATAAAACAATTTAAATTCTTTCTTACAGGGAACACAAATCGTTACAAAATTTGGATGAACGAACAGAGCAGAAAAAAAATTTCAAAGTTAAACCATTCAACTCCAATACTGGGGAAGATAACTCTCTACAAAGTAGCAGCATGGTGCAACGAAATCCAACAAAAATTATTCCTTTTGTTAAAAGTAAAAGTTCAAAGAATTTAACTACAACAATTGGTGACGGCATAAATAATGAACAAAAAATTAACAAATCACGTGGAAATCATGCTCAACCACACAGGCATAATATCATAGGCGATCAATTATGTGATAGTGAAACAAACGTCAGAAGACTTTCCACAAATGAAATGGATTATCCTAAGCAATCAGCCAACACGGAGGCTGTGAAAAGAAGTAATACCACGAAAAGATTACATAGAAGTGCGTTAGCTTTAAATAAAAAAGAAAGCGAGGGCAGCAACAACCAAAAGGACTATGTTAGCCACCACACTCCGCCCGCTGCAGTCAAAAATTTCATACGCCATACTAAATCTGAAGTCATACCTTTAAGTAATACGGCCGCCAATAGTGAATGTTCTAAAGTTAAGGAACGCATCTGCTATGAGAGACGCCTTAAGAAGCTGGAAGAAGAAATTGAAATTTATAAAAAGGAAGTGAACAACTTTTGTCGTGAAACACTTGTTAAAACTACACCCAAAGAACAGCAGCAACAACAACAACAACAACAACAACGGCAGCGCTCGAATACCGAAATGGCAAATAGTAAACATTTTAATTTCAAAAGCACTCCCAAGAAACTAAGCGTAGCCAATGCGAATAATACCCCAATTAAAAATATTTATTTTCAATTACTTACAAAAGGACAACACAATGAGTATCACAAATCCGAGTTAGATATTTCTGGCAATAGTGGCAACGCTAGCAGCAGCAGTGATCATTTCAGAAATTCACACTCCTGCTCTGGCCGCAGCAAAATCTCAAGTCATACTTATGACACTCAAGGCAATCAACAAATCGCTCAACAGTATCACAACATGTCGCTGAAACATCCATCGCAACATCGTTGTCGCCCCATTTCGAAATTTGTTTAACATCAAGTCAGCAGCTAAACTTATACATACATATATACCTAAAAACATTTGTATATTTAAATACTCTTTTATAAATGCTCTTTTATACATAATAAGCACATTCTCATAACTAAACTGTGTACATTTTGGAAACTTTGAAAAACTGCCCCATTAGCGTAATATTATTGTATAGAACGCAGTGAATAATAAACAAATACAATATACATTTTTATATTTTGTGCCAGTATACGAAACGCAGTTGTACAGTTTAATTAATTAGTTTAAAATCTATACAATCTTGTATTATTTTTATAAAGAAATTTCATCGATTTCGAAAGCAAATTGTGATAAATTTCAATAGATTTATTTTTATCTTTGTTCTACTAAAATTAATTTCATATTCGAGCTCCAAAGGGAAGGCATAACATATTATTTGAAATCGTTCAGTTTCTGTTTCTAAATTTTGATGCTAGAACACATACTTTAATTGTATTTTCGAAATTTCAGCTTAAGCAGGTGAAACATGTGAAAACTACCCGTATGCCAGAACATACTCGTAAATATAGAG
The DNA here is from genome assembly GCA_936439885.1 of Nowickia ferox. Taxonomy (NCBI): domain Eukaryota; kingdom Metazoa; phylum Arthropoda; class Insecta; order Diptera; family Tachinidae; genus Nowickia; species Nowickia ferox. The sequence continues at coordinate 106,021,604 of OW387025.1, forward strand.
AACTTTTGCCTGAAGCAAATGGGGTGAAGTCGATATACGACAACCGTATTAAAAAAAAGGTGTCTTAGGACACCCGGTTATAGCTATGCTGCTTAGCTATATAAAACAAACTTAATGTGTTAAATAACAATGCAATAAAATTATATTATATGATGATGTCAAAATCGCCGCATAAACTTGAAAACGTTTCCATTTATTTTCTTTTCTAGCGGCCTATGATTAAATTAATGTATTGTTTGTGGCCGGCGGCGGCTGTTAGCCGGCTTACAGCCGATCGGCTGTGTTCTCTGGTTTGTGCTCATGTGCAAGAACATTACAAAAATAAATTGAGCAATCTCCTTCTCATTGTTTTTGTTTTGCTTTTGTTTCACTCACTTCCACAAAATCAAACATTTTGTTTCGTTTATTTTCGTACTCTGGTTTTAAGTACAAAGAAATCAAAACAAAAATAAATTTATAACTGTAATAGTGTCGAGTATTTTTGTTACGAAAATCACTTCCTAGCTCATGTGTCGTGACATAAATAGCATAGCTATAAAATGATCAATGTGCTGGTTTACACGGGCATAATTATGCCCAGCAAATGTTATCACTAACATTTGCTGTGTACACGTATACATTTTATGCCAGATGAATTAGTCTCGTGTAATTTGGAAAAGAACAAACATTGTGCGGCTTAAACATTTTTCTCGTGTAAATTACCTCAATAGAAACATTAATTCCCCTTTTTTTTCTTGTATTTATTAATAAATTATAAAATACATATGCATTTGCTTAATGTTTTTTTTTCTACTAATTATTTTCTAATTTACTTTTGGTCACATCTAAAGCAAACAAATTATGGAATTAAATTAATACTTTTAACAGAAACGAAAGATTTAAATTGTATTTTTTTTTTTTGTTTTTGATTGATTGATTGATTGACAATAATTTATTTAATATAATAATGTATATTATTTCGCTTCCATTAAATTTATATTCGTGATATTTCTTTGGCTAATTTTATAACAATACTTTTGAAAATGCACTGGTTTCTTTCACTTTACACAAAACTAAAAGAGTTTCATAAATAGTTAATATTGCGTAGGAATAATTTAACTACATACTTATTACGTATGTACTAGGGAATGGTAAAGTTATTCGTTACATCAACTTTTTTAAAATTTCGATCTTTGGAATTTTCATCCTGTTTCCACAAGTCAGACAGGCGACTCGTCTAGGAAATTTTGTATAAAAAGCACTCAAACAACTTTGAGTTTTTCATATAAATTTTTACTCAAATCAATCGTCTGTGTTGTGGAAACAGGGAGTTTGAAAATATGAGAATCGATTCATTAAAATTAAAAACGTAGCAAGCGCCTGTCAATATTTTAACAAATATAAAAAAACAAGCGCGAAAAACACTTAAATGACATGTTTTTTATCTCGTTTTTTTTTTACGAAAATCGATTATTTACGATCGCAAATAATCAATTTTGGTCAACAAAAAATTAAGTTCGAAAATTATGTCGCTTAAGCTTGTGAAGGCAAACATTAAGGCGTAGTTTCCACATTACAAACATTCAACTTGTCTACTAGAAAATTTATATGAAAAGCACGCAATTTTCTGATTGATTTCTAGACATGTTATCTAGACGAGTCGACTGTTTGTAATATGGCAACTACACCTAAAAAACATATATAAAATCTAAACAAAATATAAAACATAGAATCCTAAACCTAAAATTAAGAGGAACATTTCAAACTAAAGGAACAAGTATAACGTTAGCTGAAATGCAAAATCACGTAACTACACTTATTTAAATTTTATAGTAGTAGAGAGGAAAAGCTAAACAAAAATATTCAAGTGACTGAACTAAAAATTCTTTATTTTCATTTTTTTTTTTTACTATGATAAAGGTTTGAAAATTTGTGGGGGCATGTGTTTCGATGTAATATCTAACAATTAATTTAAAATGAGATTTGGAATTGTTTTGTTAGTTAAGTGGTTTTGCATTTCAGCAGACGATATGTACAAATCGTTACTTAATATATAAAGGCCCTAACTCATTATTTTTTTTTAAATCGAGATTTTTACATTTTTCAATACATTCTTCTATCGAAATACTTATACAAGAAACTTGATTAAAAAAAAATCATAATTTAGAGCCTTTCTATATCAAGGTAAAGATATATGTACATATGCATATATACATATATGTATGCATATAAACGATATTAATGTATACGTAACATTTCAAGCATCATAAAACAATTTTTTTTAATTATTTTGCGGGTGCGTACACATTCCAATTTCTTTCACATTTTATTTAAGGCTTTTGATTAGGATCAACAACGATGTACCATTCCCTAGTATGTACTTTGCACTAAAAAAATTATTTGATTATTATTATTATTATCGCTAGAGAATAATATGGAAGAATAAAATGTCGTAAAAGCTTCATTCTGTGATAGTTCCCGTTTGAAAGCCTGCTTTCCAATTAATTATTGAAATTTGCTAAAGGGAACTAACTCTACTAATCTAACCATGAACGATAACTGGCAATATTCGTATATTTACAATGGATTTCGTTATTTTTTCCTTAACACAGATGGAATTAATATATTTTATTTTAGCAAATAGTTATTTTAAAATATATTGCTGCAAAAAATCCTTTTAAATTTCTGCTTGAATTAGTTCTTGTTATTGCCTAATAATAATCAAATAAATATTCTCATTTTCCTATATGTATTGAATAGTTAATAAGTCTACTCAACTTTTACTTTAATCTTTACCTTTTTGCTGTATTTGTTGTTGCGGCAATTCTTGCTGCAATTCCAGTATGTGATCGACTGGTTCTGGTTTTCCTTCTTCATTTATGCGGCAAGGTTTTATTATACCACCACGATGTAATTTGTCCACTAATTGTGCCAATTTCTCAGCTTCATATTCTTTCTGTTCATCGGACATGCCTGCTAAGGGATTGGTTGATGGCGGCATATAACAGCCTAAAACTGGGTTAACCGAATTTTTTATGCGTTTGTATTCTTCTGTATCGCTATCTTCACTGTCCGAAGAAAATTCGCTCGTATCTGGCTTGCGGCAATCCAAAAGGCCAGTGTTGGCCAATAAACCAGCCATATTGCCATAACCAAAATGTTTTATCAAGCGACTGGGACTTTTCTTGCAGCAAACAAGCAAAAGTTCATAAGATAAATTTCGCACCACCATATTGGGATTCATAAGTAGGCGACAGAGATAATTTCTCAGTTCGTTACCTTCTTCCGGACGTTTGTAAACTTCTTTCAATGGTGGCAAAACAATGCTGCGTACATAGTGGCGCATTATTGAATTGCTGCACACACATTTCACTAATATGGTTAATGCTGGCTGTACAAGTTCCTTATTTGAAGTAGTGTTCTTTTCTAAATCCTCGAGAGCATAAAGCAAAAAGTTTAGTATAATATCTAAAGCTGTTACATTACGATTTTCAAATATACGATGATTTTCCATTGCAGTTCCTGCAGACGACGACAGGCCATCACATTTTAACATAAGTTCACTGAGACAGCTGCTAGAAATGTTAGTTAACAGATCTATAGAATGAGAAACAACTTGTCGTTCACGCTCATTTCTCATGGCCCCGAAACGTAGTAACAAATCGCGTATGACACTGGTCAAGTGTAGACTTTGAATTTCATTTTCACTTGGACTTTTATCCGTGCAAGAGGTTACATTAAACATAACTTTCAACATTTCAATTATAACATCCAATTGTCCGTCGGGGAACTCAGGTGTGTTGCGAAGCTTTTCGTCCATTAGTTGGGTCATATAAGTCAAACCATTAAGCTCGAATAATACACGACTTCGAACAGACGTTTCAAGAGCCGTTACCAAAAACAGTAACTTCATATCGAACAGCTCTATTCTTTCAGGAACCTGCGAAGATGACGACAACCTATGGAATATTTGATCGGCCACATTCTGCCGTACACATTTGCGTCTAATCTCAGCATTTTGAAATACCAAGTTGCAAAGACATTTCAATGCCTCCACCACACGCTCCATATTATAATCGCCCAATACATCCAACGAACTAACAGACCGTGGGGATTCCTGCTCCCGCGATGGCTCACCTACCAAGGAAGCACTGCTCATTGCCAAATGTGCCATTTGGAGTAGACAGTCAATATCATCAACTATATTATTTTTAAGTAGACTCGCTTCATCACGAGATAATATGCGTACTGTATTTAAACACAATATATGGTGCACTTCCAATGTTTCATCGTTCAATATATTAAAAATAGCCTTCCACAAAGTTATCCACAAATCATTCTTATGAAATTTGTCGAATTTAAAAAGATTAGCGTTCTAAAAAGTAAATTTTTTACATGTTTGTTTTGTGGTTTTGTTCTAATATATTTTATTCCTCCCACTCTACTCTATACAAATTAATAAACAACTTACTTCCTTATTAAAATGTTCCAATATTTTTGGAAATTTCTCGACATTTTTTTCCTGTAACTGTTTCAGATTGTCAGAATCCATATTGTTAATTATTTAGAAAATATTAAATTTATATTTTTGCACTGTATATAAGTATGTCTAATCTAATTTGTGATAAATATTAAAGCCAACAATTATGTTAATTGAATCATGAATGAGTGATTAAATAAATATATTTCAATAATGTTGCCATATTATGTTGAATAAAATTCCTATAGTGGCAGCACGAGGATTTAAAGGAACCCTCTGTGGTCTAAACGTAGGCAAATTTCATATTGACTGTAGTTAAATTCCCTTAAAAAAAGTACGTATTAAGAAAGATGTCTATGAGTTTTTCAATATCGAATATTTATTTATTTATTTAAGAAATACTTTACAAAGTAAATTTGCAAAGTATTGTTGCACAAATATGGGAGGGGTAGCTAGACCATATGCCCAATATCGAATATAAAAATTGCTAGTTGTAGACGACATGGACGAAAAAAACCGTCAAAGTACAAATAAATATATGAAGGAGCTTGATTTAGCTGTTATGAGGAAAAAATGATTTAAGTAAATTAGTCGGTTGGTTATTGGTTTGCTGCTGTCATAATATATTTTGAATATACTGTGCCGCAAACCAATAACCAACCAACGAATTGTTAAAGTGCCCTATACTTACACAAACACTCTGGTAGCACATATGTATATGCAATCAATAAGGTCGATTTTACATTATTCTGCGAGTAATATATCAAATTGTCAGGTATTAATACACTTTGGTCAGGTGGTTACTAATTTTAAAATTGTTGTTAGGATATACACATACAAATCCAGCAATCAGCTCGATATTCAGTTGTAATTTTTTAAAATTTTCTCTTATATATGTAACAAAGCGTTTATTGTTTATTGCGTTCGTACAGTGTTCTTATGAGCAACGTTTACTCTAAGTGTAATGCTGAAAATTACCCTACAGTTATCACAGTTATAACTGTGATAATGAACTTGGCACCACTTTTTATGAAACGGTGTCTGTAAAACAGCTGTTGTGTCCCAACCAATTTTTAATTTTATAATAAACAAAATAATTGATAAAATCACTACCTGAAAAACAACACACAAACAAAATTATTTTCACTGTAGTACATTCTTAAGTATTTCTACATACAATGTACATTATTTGTTGAATAAAATTATTTGGTGTTGTAATAGTTAAACAAACAAAACTAATTAAGACGTGTTATAAATTATTTTGTTAAATTAAATTATAATAGTTAAGATAAGATTAAAAGATAAACTGCTGCGATTTGTTGGAACAAAGGGTGACATTCACAAAGAGGTTCCAGTAACATATTTATAAAAAGATAAATCACTTTTTGTAGAACCAGGCTGTGTTAAAAATGTGTGTGATATTCTTTTACGTAAATTCCAATCCCGAAGAAGGTGGATACAAATTGATATTGATCTCCAATCGTGACGAGTTTTATGCCAGAAAAACATTGCATGCCGGAAAATGGGTAGGCGTAGGCAGTGAACATGTTTATGGCGGTATTGATTTAGAACCTGGCCGCGAAGGTGGCACTTGGTTAGCTATTTCTGGCATGGACGGAATTTTGAAAGTTGGAGCCTTACTAAATCTAACTGGAGAGCCAAAACCTAAAAATGCTGTGGGTGAGTTGAAACAAATAAACTTTTCACAATGTACATCCATAGGTATTGCAAATATCAATAGGTATTTTCTCCTGTTTACTATATTTAATATTAAATGTAATCAAATGTGCAATTTCTTCATTACAAACAATCCAAGTTGCGTATCATTCTCAAATTTATCATCAACGCCACAATTGCAACAATAAACCTTCCCTGTTAACCTCCACCCAAAATGGTTGTATGCCATCCAATTGTTCTACTATTTTTTATAATAGCACTTCTACTGAATCCAATATTTCAACCTCAAACCCAATATTCAATAATAACTCTTTACTAGGAAGAGGCATGATTGTTACTGACTATGTTCGTAATTATAGCAAACAATTTAATAATATTAATTACAATCAACAACTGGTGGATGACTGCAGTAAATATAGCGCATTTAACTTTGTGTCCATCGAAATTGAGTGAGTAGTGAAGAAAAAATGTTGTTACTAATTAAAATTGAACATGAAGATACTGTTTTATTAAAACGCAATTTAATTTTATTAACAATAACTTTTCCTTCAGCACTGTAACCACTTCGGCCGCTGTAACACTTTGTAGCAATTCACCGGCTGGCGTAGAACACTACAAGGATAAATCATGTTACGGTTTTGGAAATAGTCTGCCATCAGCCCCTTTTGAAAAGGTTTGCTATGGACATAAAGCCTTTCAAAGTATTATTGAGGATTATTGCCACCAAGATATAAAACCGGAACAAACTCAGCTTATTGATGAATTAATGAATTTACTGAAATGCAAAAAGAAATTTTGGCCAGATGCTGAACTCAAACGTAGAGCTCCACTTTATGGGGAGTATTTAAGTGCATTAAACGTAACGATTCCCGATACTGGCTATGGAAGTCGCACGCATTCGGTAATATTGGTGGATGCAAATAATAAAATGGATTTTATTGAAGAGACTATGCTTAGTGAAAATCCAGATGGTGAATGGTCTAGAACACATATAGAAAAGCAATTCTTCCAATAAGAGAAAATTGTGATGCTTTTATAATGTCTCAAAATTATTATTGTTTTTAAACAACATATTGTGTGATTTTTTTAATTTATTAGTTTTGTGATTAAAATTATTTTCAAACGATATTTCATTCAGGTGTTTATTTTATTAAATTTTTTATTTCACATATACTACATACGTAATTTAGTTATTAATTTATTAACATTGCAATTCACAAAATATATTTAAAAAAACATAAGTTTTCCATTTTAACAACTATAATTCAATAACTCATTTTTTCTTATAACTTTTGGCCATTTTATTTTTTACACCTTTTAAGGCCCCTTTGCGGGCCCCGTTGACAATGTTTTTAAACGTACCAGCATGTTTAGCCCGTTTTCTTTGAAAAAAAAAACACAAACACAAAGAATAAGAAACAAAATATTACTTTCGGAAATAAACGCCCATAACTTACCTTTTATTTAAAGTGTTTCTACTTAGCGGAATATAAGCATACGGATCTAATTTTCCTTTCTTTTTCATATCACCCTTTGCTTTTTTATTCGAATACTCCGTACCAGCATGATTTGATTTGGCTGAATAGCCTGTTTTACCAGACTTCATTGAGATGGCGTCAGATGCGGTTCCAACATTTCTGTGGATACCTTTACCGCCAGTAGTATAACGTGATGCTGCTGTTTTGCCCGAACGCATACTTAAAGTGTCGACTGATTTACGTTTACGATTTATAGTTGGAGCGGAAACGTCTTCTTCTGAAATCACACCATCAACATTATTAAGCAAAAGCACGCAATTTTCTTAAGGAAATATGTAAATGCAGTAGAAATAAAAGAACTAACAAATAAGCTTAAAAATATATACCTACATACATATATGAATATACATACATATTTTGAGCCTTTGCTGCAATTGAGTTATAACTCAAAAAAAAACTTGTTTTGCAGAAAACGAGTTTGAAGTTTTGAACTTACTAACAACTTAATGGAAAAAGACAATTTTATTATAAGATGTTTGTATGAAATTTTTACTCAATATGAGGAACGACATAAATAATGCTGCATCACTAACTCAAAAATTAAATTTTTTGAATTATGACCTCTGAGAAAATGAGCGATATGCACCAGACTGTATGATTGGATTCACTTTTACTGTAGAATACAAATCATGCATTAGCATCTTTCACTTTTTAATACATATAAAGTGTTAGCGCAATACTCACTATGCCGTTTGATTAGTAATCATGCAGATCTCTGATTGTGCACACACATACATATGTATGTACATGATAAACAGTACTATGATAAACAGTGTTGCCAGAAAATGCTAAATCGGTACAAAATTTCTACTAAAATGTTCTACAGAAAAAAATGCTAGATTTTTATTGCAGCGGTTTTTTTTTAAACTTTTATGTTTTTTTACGAATGAATATGGTAAATATAGCAGTGAAAATGCTAAAATGGCTACAATGATGATAATGGAAAATTGCTCGGGGCCTATTTATAACTGTACATTACATAACGATTTTAAACTTCTTGCTTTCATATATAAAGCGTTCTTAAAAGCATATCTATAGACAAATCCAAGCTTACCATCACTAGAATCATCTTCCATGCCACGCTTAACAGTCTTTTTCTCGTCCATTTCAACATCATCATCATCATCCTCACTATCGCTCTCGTCATCTTTGCCAAAACCGCTCAAAGCTTTATCACTAATAATGAGACGGCCATCTTCAGCCGTTTTAAAGCCACGATTGGGATCATTGGACTTTGCTTTTAAGCCAGTCTTATTAGATTCCAAATTAGGACGGTTGGCTAAGAAATAAATAAAATATAATATGGATAAAAATAAATAAAAATGAACCATAAAGAAAACCACTGGAAGTCCCGGTTCACACACTTCTTTTGTTGATCATCTCGTAATTCAGCTGTTTTTTCTACAAGCTGAATTAAAAGTTCACGTGTGTGAATCGGTACTAAGAACAATACAACGAATTTTGAATTCATTTTAACATATTTTAAATGAAAACATTTCGAAATTTCGTTCCACATCGAATGCCGCAATTTGTCCCCACACTTTTTTTAACAACATACTTAAAACATTTCCAATTGATTTAATATCAGCTAAATCCACAATATCTTCGGGATCCTCACGTATGAAAGTATTACGTTGTTTTTTGCTTTTTGGTTTGTCGGCAGGATTATGTTCTTTGAGGTCATCTTCCATATCTTCAGGCAGATCAGAATCAGAATCAGCCAAAATATCATCAATGCTGTAAAATTTTTCGAGACACAAAATTGATTTTAAATACTTCTTTGATGCTCACAAATAATAATAGTAACTCACGTAACACTTTTCTTTTCCAAGCCGGGCACAAATTCTTCATCTGAGCCCTCTTCATCACTATCTTTAGCATTATCTTCCGCTTGCTTTTTGCGGCTATCTCGCCTTAATTGCTTACGTATTTTTTTGAGTCTACGATGAGTTACTTCATCATCGCCAGGCACAAATTTGATCAGCTCCTCGGCGGTAAAGCGTTTGCAAAGTTTCTTTAATAAATAACCAATTTGTATACGGCAATAACGTTTAGTATCTTTAACCATAGCCGATAGAGATTTCATCTAAAAAGGAGCAGATAGAAGAAGAAAAAGAGTATGATGGATGCATGCGATATCTAAACTTTCTAGATCAAGAAAACTTACTATAGTTTCTAAATGATTTGCTATTAAAGGTGTGGGCATTACTTTAATAAATGTTATCAAAAATGCTACCGATGCTTCGGCCTGTGCTCTAGACTTTTGAACGAGAAACACTGTTATTTGTTCCATTATAAATTCCAACGTACTGACTGTTATATTCTTTCCATGTGCTTGTATTACCGCACGGAAAGCAAGTATAGTATTGGCAATTAACGATTCATCGCCGGTGAAGCCAGCAGTTAAAATGTCTACGAAATCATTCAATTTTTCTGCTTGCTGATACAAGTCTAAAATTATTTTTAATAATTGCTCGGAAACATTTTCTTTGCGTGTGGAAAACTCTTTGTAATTTATTACAGCTTCCGGTAAGGTTTTCATAATTAGTTTGTCGTTAAAAGTGTTGTTTTTGCGGTTCTCAATGAGAATCTTCAAGCATCTGAAGCAGAAAAAAATACATCTCGATATGTAATAAATACATACATAAATAAAAAATTAAAACATTTTTTACCTTAAACGAGCAGCTTGACACACCGTACAACTTGTAGAGAAGGCATCTAATAATAATTTCTGCAGTGCCACCAAATTTGTGCGAGTAAATTTTTTACATGAAGCTGCCTCAGAAGTCAGAATATCACGAAGTAATCTACAATAAAGAGTATATACATTTATTATTTATTTATTTAACTTTTTCTAGTTATTAAAATAAATACTTACTCATAAGTTTTACGCTGCTGTTTTTTCAATTTTTGCTCATCTCTAGAGACCAATTTTGATTTTTCGCTTTTCATTAATACAGGAACTACGTAAGTTTCGAAAAAGTTGCGTATAACTTCGCACGTTTGAAATGTGACTAATGCTGCAGTAATATCGAAAATTGAGTCGTATTCAAATGAACCTACAGCAGTGGCTTCCAGCTGCTTATAAGCAGTATCAAATAATTCTCTTAACATGTCTTGAGGGGTTTTTGTTAAGTACAACTATAAACGTTTATGATTAATTTTTCGTTCTCATTAGAAATAAAATAAATTTTTTGTTTACCTTAATGACTTCCAAAGATTTTTTGCGTAGGTCTTGCTCATATGTGCCGTTAGGTTTCTGAGTGTAAATATTAAATAGTCTGGGTAAAAAGTTTTTCGCATACTTTCCTAATGCTTCATGTACAATAGTTTGATCTGCGTTTTGAATCAATTCAATAAAACCATCAAATATGGGGGCTCTGAATTCCGCATTGTTATCTAAAGCATTACCCAAGGTAGGTGCTATTAATTTAAAGTTTTCGGGATCTTTGGGTGATCTACAGAAACCTGGAAACAGACCCCACAATTGGCAGCACAGCAACTCATAAGTATGAGACATTGAAATATGTTTCTCCTCAGCAAATTTATGCCATTTTTTATTGCAGTCTAATGCCAAAGCTAAAATAACTTCTTTAAAGAACTTGAAACTGGCACCAGCCGCTCCTTCTCTTAGCAGAGGCAACAACCATGACTTCTCCAATAAAACCTCTCCTTTATGATTGGTCAGAGGTATGGATTTTAAAACAACTTCGGGACCCATCGATTTTATAGCCGATATAATGGCATGTTCGATTTGTATGCGCAAAGCCGACTGTGTATCATAACGTTTGGCAAGCTCCAATAGTGAAGGCGACAATTCATTAGCAAAACGACTGCCGCAGATTTCAAAGATTATAGAGAAAGTTAAAACAACGTATTTGGCCACTTCGCCAAAAGGAGCACTTAAAACGTTATGCACCGCGGACAACATTTTGGATATTGGCACACGGTATTCATTGGCTAATTCTTCAGTATCACACACTGGCTTGACACACTCGTACAACAAGTCTTTTACAGTGTTCGACACACCTACAATAATTTCCGTTCTGTCCGAAAACCACAAGTCACTGCAGCAGATTTCTACAAAACTCGGTAACGCATTAATGCACAAACTTACTTCCAATTGACTTAAATGTATGTGACCCTCCTTAAGAACAGTCAACCAAGCCAGGGTTTGGCGATAATCCGTACGGTCCGGCCGATACTCATGTATAGCCATCAAAAGTTTGGCGCACAATAAGCCGTTCATATTTGTTGTGCGTGATAAAAAGAGCTGATGCATGGCTTGCAAACAATTAGTTCTTATTAAAACATTTGCAGCCGTCATTATAGACAACAAATGTTCGCAAACCGTTCTAATGTCATCGGTTTTAAAGCCACTGATACATCCCTTCAACAAAGCTAAGGTATGCAATACTCTAGTTTGTTGTTGAGCTAAAACTTCGGGCTTGAATTGATTTAAACAAAATTTAGCGACACGACTGCTTACGGGATGGGACTTAATTTGTTGATCTTGATTGATGCACTCACTATCTTCAGTGGCTTCGTTATTGGATGGTTTAGGAGGCAACATAAATGAACTGCCATGAATGATGGAAACCACAGCATGTTGAGCTGCTTTGCGAATCTAGAAAAAGAATTTTAATCGATAATTCGGAATAGCGTAAAGTAGCTTAAGTTTCTTTTTCACTTTTTACCTTTGGCTTTGAATGTATTGTGAATGACAGTAAAGAATCTATATATTGCCAAGAGGAAGAGTATGTCCAAGTTGCATAATCTTGAGCCCTTAACAGAACCGATAAACAGCCTATTATCTATAGTTACTCAGGTATAAAATTAAATTAATTTCCAAATTTCAATTTAATATATAACACACTCACATATTTAATAATCGACTGATTATTGGAATCCATAAATCTTTGCAGGCAGGCTATAAGTGTTTGAGCAGTCTCGCTGAAACGTTTTCTCAACACTGGTATTGGCACAGATTTGATACCCATCGACAACAAAGATATTCCAGCAATAATATCATTGTCTTCTGTACTGGCTTCAACTTGCTCCATTAACAAAAGAAAGTATTCTGTAGACGATTCGGTACCGCCTCGTTCTTTAATAATTTCAGTTAACGCTGTGAGAATTGCCAACATTTCCTTGTGAAGGTCAGAGGAAGCACGGAAACCTACTAAAAGCTTTTTGAAGCTCATATTACTGCAAGTGCTGTAGTTGGAAGCAAATGTTTTAAATGTATGGAAAGTACCACCTTGCGATTCGGACATTAGCTCCTCATCATTATCATAGAGACTAAAAGACTTTAAACTACCGGCCACATCATTGACTGTTGTCGTTTCGGCATTGTATGCCTGGCTTTGTTCATGTTTCATCACCTTATCTAATGTAAGGGAGTTACGATTTGCCTCAACTTCAGGAGGAGCTACAAATATTTATTAAAATTATATATTTTCACACAAGAATGCTTTTTTTAGTTTACCTAAACTGATGTTGGGTTTAAAAAACCTTGATTTGGCCTTTATGCGGTGTTTCATTTGGTCAGGATTTGAAGTTGACGAGTGGCCTTTGCTCCATGTTTTACCCTTGGTATGGCGTTTTAGTTTTGAGCGAAATTTACCCATGTTTTCGTGTAATGGTTCAGATTTCTTAAAAACAATTAATTAAATGCAGCAAACAAAACACGTGTTGTTCTCCAACAATGACAAATATGTCCATATGTAAATGACATTTATCATTTGTATGTCAACAAATCATTAGCATCCCTGTTTTTAGAAGATTGATTGAAGAACTGCACCGTTTTTGGAATTTGCAGGCAGACAAAAATGAGACCGTGCATTATTAAATAAATAATTGCACAAATTACAGATTTGCAGGTATAGTTTATATACAGGTACAGCTTAAGTGCAATCAATATATATTGTGCAAGGTTGAAATCATTGATACAACTCTGAAATTAGTTGACCTCAAATAGTACTGTCTATGTAGAGATTTTAGCTATCGCTGCAGCCACATTTTCCATAAATCGTTTTCAATTGCATAATACATACTGCGAGTAAAAATTCGTTGACATTGATATGTAGCTGTGACACAAATTGATGTTCAATTTAATTTTTATAAATGCCTCCGGCGAAGAAACAGCTTCAAATGGTTGCTTCAATCAATGTCCTTCTGTGATCAGCTGTTCAAATTGAATTGCTGTGTGACGTGTAAACAAAAAATCAGCGGATGAGCAATTTGCCTGATGCATGTACCTGTTTGATATGCCTTGGTAATGGTCAATAAGTCTTGAAAAGTCGGAGTACTTCTCTTTTCAGAATAGTAAAAACAGTAAAAAATTTAATATATTCCATAATTGGATGGAAAACGTCGAATCAAGGCATATCAAACAGGTACACGCATCAAGCATATTGCTCATCCGCTGATTTTTTTTTAAACGTTTATAAGGAAGAATTCATTTGACAATTACTTTTATGCCTTGTTTGTGGATACAATTTTTGGTAATTACTTTGTAAAACTATGTGAGAAGCACCGAGTTGCACCTAATGCGTGTACCTGTATTAAATGTGCCTTGACGTCGAATATTATTTGGCGTTTTCTTTGACTCTTCGGCTAATATGTTTTTAGGCTTAGTTGTCAACCAAGGCATATCAAACAGGTACATGCGTCAGGCAAATTGCTCATCCGCTGATTTTTTGTTTACACGTTTATAACGAAGAAGTCATTTGACAAATACTTTTGTGCCTTGTTTGATGCATACAATTTTTTGACAATTACTTTGTAAAACTATGTGAGAAGCACAGAGTTGCCACACTGTTTTCTCTGATGCATGTACCTGTAGTAAATGTGCCTTGTTGTCAACATTGAAAAACATGAAATTAAAAGGAAACCAGTTGAATGTTGTAAATTGAAAGATAAAACGCAATTACATGTAAAAAAGTTTGGTACAATTTGTTTAAATTATTTGTTATTTAAAACAAACCAATTTAGCAAATATTTGTGAAGGAGTTTTATGTTTTACATACTTAACCAAAAGTTATAAAACATTTGAAAAGACATTAATTAGTAAAAGTAATTGCTCGTCACTGTTGGAAAAAGGTACACAAGAAAAGCAGAGAAAAAAACGAGTGGAAAAGGAAAACGAAAATCTAAAAACATATTTAACAATAAAGTATTTAGATAATAATAATAATAAAAGAGAAAAATCAATTAATAAACGTTTTGCCATAAACTATTTGCGAAAGAACGCAAAAAAAAAACAGAATGTATGTAGTGAAATCGCGTTGTGTTTGCCGTTTTAGTCGTCTAATTATGTACATAGATAGCTTGGATGTGTAGATAAGCTATTAAATACCAAATAAATAACTAGTAAAAAAGAAAAGAATTTAATACGTGCACAGTGTTCAGTATTTTAAAAATTTGCTTTTAAAGCTATTTAGCAAATTCTTGTATTTTTGTGTTCTTTTTCGTAATTGTATATGTGAAAAGCAGAAGGAAAACTTATTCCTAAACGAGATTTTTGCCCGGCTTGCTTTAGTTTAGTTTTCTTTTATATGAAAAAAGTCAGCAACAGTTTGCTATACTATCCACACATCCATACCTATGCATGTATGCACTATTATGTAGTGCGTTTGTATTAAAAGTTGTAAGTTAAAATTTATTAATTAAAAAAAATATAATAGCTGAAAGTGCTTATCAACAAAGTGAAATAAATAGTACCTATAAACTATTTTGAACACCTGTGTGTATAAAGTATGCTTTTGAAATTTACTAAAACAAGTGGAACTGGGACTGGTTCCAGTTCTTCCACTTCATCATCTAGCATGGCTGGGACCTACTTGGCTCGTGGAACAGGTTTGTAAATGTTATCACCTTAATCTTTAAGATTATTCGCATGATATACATATGTACGTATGCATACGTATATATTTATATGGATATGTATACTTACATATATGTACATATTTTATATAAATTTTCTTCTCAGTGATGCCAGAAGAAAATTTAACGAACCCATCGTGTATTTATAAACAAATCCCTTTTTTACCCTACAACCAAAAATATGCCCGCACGTAAATACATATGTACATATCTGTTGTTTTCATTAATAACAGCGTATGTCCAAAAATTAAATTTCTTCAGTACAGTCAGAAAAAGTTATTTTTCAAGCTTATTAAAAAAAAGTTAGAAGTTGTGTTGTTGTTTTAGCAAAATATAATGTACATGCATGTCTGTTATGTATTTCTCTCTTGCTCTTTTTCACTATAAAATTAAATTTTTTATGATGAAATATAAACAAATTCTGAAATCCTTCAAAACCCCTTACGTACTTTTCAGCTTTATTGATTTTTCTATATTTTGGATGTTTGATATATTTCTCTCTACTAACTTACTTAGCTTCTTCCAATACATAAAATCGTCCAACTTTTGCAACATTGTTTCTTTAATTTAGAACAAAATAGTCGAAGACAAAATTCGCCAATTACGTACGATAAGGGCCAAAACTTAGTCCAGAGACTACATATCGAGTCTTAACCGCCAAAAAAAAACTTAACCGACACATATTTTGGAGTTTTTTTTTTAACGAAAATCGATTATTTACGATCGCTTAAGCATTTTTGGCGTTTATGGCACGATATGTACATATGTTTGCAAATATTTTTAATGTTTTATAAAACAATAAGCATTTTATCACAGCGTATAAAAAACTATTAGGCATGTAAATATAACAATTGATGCAATCACAAATTTCAGCTATTTAATGAATCTCGTGACTGAAATTCTCTGAATAGCTTATTACCCAGCAAACATACAAACTTAAATTCATCCAATTAAAAAACACAAAAGTTTATAATAATAGCCCTTATCCGTGGTTGGCGTATTTTGGCTTTGAATACGACATTTTGGTACTAGATTAAAAAAAAGGTTGCGAAGTTCTTTAATGTATTGCAAAAATGGCATAGTCAAAGTCCAAAAGCGCCAACCGTGATAATGATGAATATGTTATGAATATCAACTACTGAATTCTTTCATATGCTGGGTTTATAAATTTACATACAATTGTTGCATGAGTAAGTTAGAGGGAATGTAATGTGTACACAGATTAAATAGAATAATTCTCATTATAAATGAACAAACGCAACATTATAAGTGACGAATGCATATTTAAATGTAGTCGTATTTTAATTTGATTCTCCGATTATGTGTGTGTATATAAAAATAGTTGTCTGTTGAGTTAAATAATTTTGTTTCCATTAAAGGTCGCACATTTGATTATTCATTGCTTAATTGTGGGGAAATATCTAATTTTCGTTAGTCATGGTGTAGAGTTGCCATTTCATTTGCATTATATACATGCAATGGAACTGAAAATGTCGAAAAATCCGTGAAAGCGACGGAAGGACGGTAATGCAACACTGCTTTAGAAAGCGCAGCCGGTTTTGTACATACCTCAGAGTAGAAAATCTAAATTAAAAAAATTAAATAAGTCCCAAAAAATTTAAATAGATTTCAAATTGTTTCGTTATAAAAACCTACCAATTTTTTTCGAGAGCGATATACATACATACATATGTATATGTTTGAGACATAAAATAGAAAAAAAAGTCCTCATTTTCCTCGGCAATGAAAAAATAACTTAAAAAAAATTGTTTGCATTTATATGCTATCATGAAAATAAAAACTAAATGAAATTGTTAAAAAAAACATTAAATAAATTCCAAAATCTTGGAAATAATGCAATAACTTCCAAAATGTGTGACGATTTTGGGATTTGTTACACTTTTTTTGGGGTATTTGTTTTAGGCATTATTTCATACCGCACAAGGCAACTACAAACTCAACCATTATTTAAGTTTTAAATGGCAATACCAATTTGTAAATAGCAGGGACCGTACGTAATTGTTATGAATTTTATAGCAAAAGTTAAAAGATAACAGTTATTTTTTATTCTTAATTTTTGAGTAGAAATAACTTATTTTCTGATTTTTATTTTATTGAGCATAAAAAAACTGAAAATAAAAATTATTTAATAATTTTTATTTTTTATTTATATAAAAATTTTTTAATAATTTTTATTTTTTCGGCCAGATGTAAAAGTTATTTCCTGACTTTAATTTTTTCGAGAAGAAATAAAAATTTCTGATATTCCACAGCCGAAAAAAACCTGTTGACACTATTTTTTATCACTTTTATGATATGGGCGGGCATTAAATGACAGGCATTTTCGGAATTTTTCGTTTACATACCTACATACGAGTACATATCAATTTTTTTTACCATAATATAACTTTCATTTCTGTTAAAAAAAAAAATTAGAAATCAGAATTATCGCAAACGAAATGATGTGATAAATTTGCATAGTTTATGAGACAAATTCAAAATAGACTTCTCCTTCGAATGCGCATCATAAAAATACAATGAAAATTCATTCAACTGTTCTTTCGTCCGAAGTACTCGTAATTCCTATTCGAGAAAGTGTTTAGCTGTCTAAAGAAATTCGTCTGAAAGTAATGTATAAAAATATGTATATCTAAATAGGATGTATGTTTATTTTGTAGTCGAATGTTATACGTAGTTACTGGAGACTGGAAAAAATTCCTCTTGAGTGTGTACCGTTTCAAGCAATTTAAAATATCACGTGCCGGTATTATAAGAAATTAATCAGTTCTAAAAAAATATGCAAATTCCAAATGCATGTGCATATCATATTGTAAAATGAAAATCCTATTTTTTAAATTTTGTATTTTATTGCATTGACGTCATAGCGCCTGACAAAACGTTAGTCAGGTCTGCATTGCTGCATTTATGAAGAATTATGCTAAATAAAGTGGTAATGGAAAGATTATAGAATCGTAATACTTTTACTGTGTCGTCATACCAGTGTTTGGATTTCTTCCTCCTGCTCCTGCTGCACGATACTGTTTTACTTGTATCTTGCGTGTTGTCCATAAACGATTTACTCCGCCCTAATACATCTTAACAAAAAACAAAAAAAACTCTCATTAATTGCATAAATTACAATCATTTTATAAATAATAAAAAGAAAAAATAAATGTTCATACTAACGTTGTTAATGCTGAATATTCAAATTGTTGTGCTTATTAAACTCCAAGTTAAATTTGTAATTTAACCGACTACTCTTCTACATTGGATTATTAGTTTTTGTATGAAATATGGGATTTACAAGATGAATTTTTAGCACTTTTTGTTCACTAACGCTTGGAAAGAATTTTTGTATTTAATTTTACTTTTAGGTTGTGTTAAAAATCGTATTAGTAGACTAAAGGCTCAGTTAGCCGACTGTAATGTAATGTAACTGCAATAGTAGAAAGCAGCTGATCGATATTGTTAGGTGAAAAGTAATGGAAGTGGTTATAGAGATGTAATGTAACGTAACCTACTTTTCATATAAAAATATCGATCAGCTGTTTCCTACATTACAGTTACATTACATTACAGTCGGCTAACTGAGCCTTAACGCTTTTTGTCGCTTATTATTTTGCACTGATGTGTGAGTACATACATATGTATGTATGTACAGTGGTGATCAGAGGTGAGTACACGTTTGTATTTTCTGCATTTGTAGTAATAATGAAGCGATTTAATTGTTGTTTTTTGAATTATATTTATTATTCAGTTGCTAACATAAATGCTTTTAAAACAAAACAAAAAACTACATATTCAAAGAAAGAAAAAATGACACATAAAATTAAAATAACTCGTATGTGCTCACTTTGGCACCTTCAGGCAACATTTAAAATTAATAATAACAATCTCTACCCAAGTAGAGATGAAGTGCGTGGCTGCACAGAAAAGTATCGGTATTTCCCCCGGCTAATAAAGTCTAGTTTAATTTTTCTTCTATTTAGAAACTCACATTAATTAATAAAAATAATAAAGAATTGAAAATACTGAACTTAAGCCCGATTAAGAAATTATTCCTGATTAATATTCGTCTTTTTCTTCTTCTTTTCCTTTTAACTATTAGAGGAGCATAGGGCCTGAGTTTGAAATTAACTAACTTAATTAATTTTTTTTCGAAGATAAAATTTAATTAATGTAAAAATTTTTATTAATTGTGTTTTCGAAAATTTTATTTTCGAAAAATGTACAAAAACGATCTTAGTGAGGTGAATTTCTATAGATTGAGAGGTTTAGTTGGTTTTAAACTTTTTGTTCAAACTTATTAATTATTTCTTTGTTTTAACTTCGATTACGTTACATATGGAGTAGACCAAATTACATGTGATAATTTTTAAAGAAAAATTTTACTTCCAGTCTTATATACTGTAATGGATTATGTGAATTGGTTTAATTAATTCTATACCAAATTGTTGCAAGCTTTTAATGTATTTAAAGCTCAAGTTTACCATCAGTAATTTACAACAGAGCTTGCCGTTGTGTTGTTTATTCTTTGTTAATCATGCACATATCTGTTAATTTACTTATTTACGTGCATGTGTGACGAATTTATACATACTCGTACATACAACTGTACATATCCTTGATTCACATGACCTCAAAACGTCGATATTTGATGAAAAATCGATTTTTAAAAATCCTCTATTTGATAGCGGGCAGTTAAAGGAAAAACAATTTCTATATTTAGGATTTGATCAGGCTAAAGTTCGTATTGCTTTGTAAAGTTAATTGTTAATTTGCGTTTTTTGGGCCAGTGTGTGTGGTATCAGTTGACGTAGATTTCTGCTTAATATACGCAACTTTTATTGCAAATGGAATATGCGAATTGTTTTGATTCATCGTATTACAATTTGCTAAAGCTTTTTTTGTAATGAAAGCTCAATTTTACCATCTCTAAATTTACTTATTTATTTTTGTTCTACTTAAGACAAACGTTTTAGGTTTGTTACTATTAAATATATTTATTTAATTTTTGCCACAGGCCCATGGCTATAAATTTTAGTTAATTTTAATTATTATTGTTCGAACTTCATTTGTTTCTACAAGGTGGGCCAAAAGAAGTCATCCGATGTTGTTTGGCTTTAATTTTTTTTATGTAAATGAAAAACTATGGTTCTGTTTTTTTATTATCTTTATTTGAACCTTTAGAATTTTATTGGTCAAGTCGAGAAGATGATATCGGCGAAATGGGCGCCGTCACAATTGATTGCTCGTTTTATGGCATTTTTCATCACTTCGGCGAGAACTTCGGGCGACAGATTCCCGCACTCGTGTCGAATGTTGTCCTTGAGGGCTTCCAGGGTCCGGAGCATGTTCACCTAAACACGGGACTTCCAAAAACCCCATAAAAAAAGTCTGGAACGGTTAAATCGGACGATCTTGCGGGTCAGTGTAAATCGCCAAAACGAGAGATGAGGCGATCCGGGAACGCCACGACACGATTATTCCGCGTTCTTGGGGAGTGTATCGCTCTATGGCTTGTTCACTTGTATTCTACATCTGTCTAGTTCACAAATGTCAAAACAGATTTGACATTGGTAGCCATATGAAAAAATAAGAGCATCTTTCAATAGGGTGATTTCTTTTGGCCCACCTTGTATATTTCTTTGAAGGAATTAATTAACATTGAGAAAAAATATTGATTAAACTTATTTCATAAAGTTTTGATGCCGCCTGGCCACACCTCAATTCAACTTAAACTTTTATTCGTTAAAATTATCAACAGTCTGGTGTCGCCTGGTTAATTTTTGTACGATATGTTTGCTTCTCTGTTTAAACAACTTCATGCGATATTATACATGCATCGTAAATGAACAGTTAGTTCAGTTAGTTTTATTGAATAATTTGCTTCATACTCTGTTTCTATTGTGTTTTTCAACCTTGTTTAGATTTAAAATACACTTGCTGCCGGCTTTAGGTCTAATTACATATATACGAGTACACGAAACAATGGAGAAATATTTTTTGTAAACAAAATTAAACTTCAGTTAAAAAAGCAAAACAAAACGATTACGTTCTGGTTTTTCCATTCTTATATAAAAAAAATATGTATTTAATATGACGTTAATAGAACAGGTAATAAAAATTAATTATTTAAAAGGCACCGGCAATAGTAATTTCAGATTAAGCCGCACTGATAGTTGTAATTAGTATCTGAAACTTATTCCGTATCGTCCCATCTGGAAAAATAAAATCCCTAACAGAAATACGTTTCTATTATCTGCTCGCTACAGGGAAAATAAAATTTAAGCTAAATGTAGATTTGCACATACACAAAAATTTTTTAAAATAGAGTTTTTTTTTCAAATTTATCGAGTACGAATAGTGATAAAATATACTTTATTTTTTTATTTATTTTTTACATTTTTTATATTAATCACATTTTTTTATCGTTTAGTTGTACCATGACTTTTTTCTTTTTATAAACAGTCTCTTGCATTCGTTTTCAACAATTATTTAGTTGTAATTTCAATTGAATTAATAATTTGCTTCTTGTTAAAAATTCAATTAAAAACTAAACAAACGATTTTATATTGTTATTGTCAGTTGTTGGTCGATACGTCATTATTATGCACTTTAATTGCTAAAAAGCTCGATTTTTCTCTTCTCTTTGGCTTCTTTGGTTCTGGCAATAGATCAATATAAATTCAATTATTATTTGCACATGTACTCGTATGCGCTTTAACGTCAATCTGCAGTAAGTTGGACTTCAGACTCAAATTAATATTTAGTTAAGGTACGGTCACACTTGTCAAACATTTGCCCAAAAAAGCGTAACCAACAAACACTAATGAAAAAAGTTTTGATCCAGACACTTGTTTATCATATTAAACAGTTTCGAACACAACCAATGCACCATGTCATAGAATCCAACAATATTGGCTACTCTTTAACTTGACAAACTTTTGTCTGAATTGAAAGATTTTTCATTAGCATTTAGTGGTTACGCTTTTTTAGGCAAATGTTTGACAAGTGTGACCGTAGCTTTACATACGTTTAACTCTCTTTTTTTCTTGGTAACTTTAATGAGGAATGTCTAATTAATGGCAAACGGAAATATTACATGCTTTGTTCGTTTGTTGTATTAAAAAAAAATTAAATACATGTGTATGATTTATATAGAATTTAAACCTTTAAAAAATAAATAAATATATTGTCGTGCTATAAAATTTGAATAACACCCAATTTACACGGTGATTAAAAACCCAAGAATTCTTTTTATATTTATATTTAAAAGTATCTTATAAAAACCTCTTGCATTTATACCATGATTTTTAAGCTTTGGTGTTTTTTTTTTGCAGGGTTGATTTTTTAACATATCACCTGTTAATCTTCTTTATTTTCTTGTTCGTACAACAACACGAACGAAAATGAATTTAAAGGGATATAAAAAAATGGAAAATACAAACCATGATATTTTTTCTACCCTTCCTTGTTTCTTCTCTACGTCGGTCATCAACCAACAAATTTTCATGATGGGGTTAATTGATACTTTGTATGCACCTTGTGACTTGTCATTGAATTATCTTATAGGGACCTATTCGGGGTGGAATAATATAAAAAATATATATAAATGTCATTCCGACATTTAGCTGTAACAATGTAAACTTATAATTTTTTTTTATTGCTACAAATGCTTGAGCAGAGATTTTTGGTATGCGAACTGACAACCTCCGGCATGACAAGCTGTCACACTACCCTTTCGACCACAGGGGCACTGATATTTCAAAAGTACAAATACCAGCAAAAATATTCGTCTTCTTGGAAGCAAGTTGATAAGGGAGAGAGAGCACATTTCTTCCTTACCAATCTGCTTCGGTATCACATGATTTTTGGTTGTGATGTCCCACTTGGTAACTCTCCAGGTAGGTATGTGCTACTGAATGCATTTAGGAAAGAAGCCCATACCTCTTGCCTTTTTCACATGTATATAATTAAAAAATTTGCTCTATAGATCAGAATTTTATCTACTCTTAGTTTAACTTCCAATACTACATATATCTTGTTTTTATATTTATTATATATTAAATAGAATTGAAAACTATATCTGCAATACAATGTACATTTATCAGGAGTCTCCCAGGATCTCTGTATGTTAGACTAGAATACTACCCACTGACCTACCAAAGCACATATTTATTTTCATACATAATTCAATTAAAAAATAAAAAAATCAAAACCAAATTTGTATCCACGTTAGCGAGAGCGGATAAACAGCCGGCCAATCTCGTATTGTTTGTGTTAAATTTCGTCATTGGCTTACGTTATTATATCCTGGTAATGCAAAGGGTATGCACTGTGTGCTTTTCCGCATCTTTTCCGCAGCAGCGCTTCTTTTTTGTCTTAGTGCTTACTTGTACAAAATTTATTTTTGCTGGGATCATGTAACCATTTGCGTCTGAACTTAATATAAAATAGAATATGTTCGAAAAAGTCATCGCTTTTGGTTGGTTAATCACCTTTTTATGATATCATTTGATATTAGTTGTTCATTTGCATTTACGAACGAAAATTGCTAAAGTTTATAGCAAATTCAATTTGTGAATTGATAAAACTAATGTTTTTGTTCAATTGTTTGATTTGCACAAAAGAATTATGAAAGACCTTAAAAAGTGATAATATAAATGACGTATCAAAAATTACTACGTATGTCTAACCACTTTTGTACGACACTGTTTATCTTTATCTAGGTTACATAGTAGAGATGGGCGCGTGTCATGCTTTTTCCGCGACGAACTGATTTGATTTCATGCGTAGTCGGGTCGCGTCGTGTTGAGCAAAATTGATACGAAAAAACACGAAACGAGTAAAGAAAAAATTTCACATTTTGTATCGTCAAACACGCGACACCAGCGCAAATTTGTTGATGGTGTAGAGTAGACTTGTAGTCGATAGTTTTTGACACAAACCTATGATCAAATTCATGTAATTTCAAGGGGTTTGATCATTGGCTTGTGTCAAAAACGACGGACTGAATGATTTCGACCCAAGTCTAGTGTAAGGGTCTCTTAAACTTAAAGTTCTGAAATTAAACAAAAATATGTATCTATTCGAACATCAAATAAATTCAGTAAAATGCGACTTTGACTCGCACACGAAACGTTCCGTATAGACACTGCATAAGTAATACTATACTAGCCTATAAAATCGAATATCTTATCTGATGTAGAATTTTTTGAAAGAAAATTTTAAGCAGCCGGTAAACTTTTTTCCGGTTTTTGAGGACTTTTTTTTTAGTTTTGGCACTTTTTATCGATTTTGCACATTTTTTCAGTCTTTGGCTTTTTTTAATTTTGGCGTTTTTATTTTCGTTTTTATACAAATTTTTTTAGGGGTTTTTGTCGATTTTTTTCGGTTGTTTTTTTATTTATGGCGATTTCTTTAATTTTGATATTTTTTAGTTTTATTAAGTCCATATTTACATTATGCAAGTCTTATTGCTAAGCTGATTAGTTTGTTAGGAAAGAGAGACGAGGGGAAAAGAAACTTTACTGTTCTCCTCGTCTCTCTCTCCATCAAACTAATCAGCTTAGCAATAAGACTTGCATAGTGTAAATATGGACTAATTTTGATTTTTTAAATTTCAGTGATACACTATCCTACACAATCGCACGATTTACTAAAATATACAACCCTGGTGTGATGAAGTCTATGAAAATTTTCAAAAGATAATAACAATTCATCACATCATGATGACAGTTAAATTTTTAACTGTCATGTATTTGTTGTTGTAGCAGCCAAAGTTTTACATATTCTGTGAAAATTTCAGTTCAGTAGCTGGTATGGTGCTCGATAAAACTGCTTGTGACAGGCAGATAGACGGACATCGTAGCGAAAATAATACGAGTAGGATCGTTTTCACCTTTGGTATACGGAACCTTAAAAATGATTTTTTGCTAATCAATTTGATTTCGTGCGTGTTGTGTCGTGTTGGGAAAAAATTTCGCGTGCGTGTTTCGCACGTGTTGGACATCTTGTTATTCACGCGTTTTTTTGTCATGTCGTGTTGAAAAAGTTCGACACGCGCCCACCTCTAATACATAATATGCGTCTCACCTGTACTGCAGGTTGTAATAAAATATTTTAAATACTGTCTGTAGTTTTGGAAGGTGTCCACATTTTTGCTTTATTTTCACATTTGAATAAAATACATTTTGTCTATTGGTCACAGAGTTGCCAGATTTTTTATAATTTATATTGTGTATTCTAAGGATTTGTAATTTTGGATCACGGTAAAATGTATATGCCATATAATGTTGGGTTTTTCTAACAGTATTTCAACATTTTACAGGTCTATTTTTACGAACGCAAGCAAATATAATTTGTTTGACGTTATGTAAGCATAATGGAGAACCTTGTCCCAAGATTACTAAAAGAAAGATAGATAGCTGCATGATAGCCTCAATTATCAGAGTCCTTCACTTTTTAGATTTTATGAGGGCGTATTAATAGGTTTTTGAATGAAACACAAGTTTTTCGATAAAAAATTATTTTATTTTTCAACATCTACATCTACTTTGAGCTGCTCTATACGCTCTGTCCAACGTTTGTCCAATTTTTGTATCACTTCCAAAAAATAGGATTGTTTGAAGGCATCAAAATAGGTATTTGTTTGTGAGATTATTTCAATGTTGGAGTGAAGTCTCTTTCCGCCAAGCCATTTCTTCAGGTTAGGGAAGCTAAATTCGGGGCTAAATCTGGAGCATGGCCACAATGGGCGCTCTTGAGCTCCGGGAACTTTCTGACGTCGCCAGTGTTGAACTACAACGTATTAGTAGCTTTATATAGAGCTTTGAGTGGTTCGACGGCGGGGACTCCGTATCACAATGGAACATAACGGTGTGCGTCCGGGATTCTGACTGCCACCCTTACCTGTATTCCATGTTAAACTGAAGCATGCGGAATTGCCATAGAAATGTTATTGGAAATATGTATTTATAACAACAATGCTATTGTAATTCCGAATGATTTAGTTTCACGTGGTGGTCCTAGTTTCTCCCGAGAAAGGTTTGCTGTTTGCTCTATGGTGACTTCAGGTTTCATCCACAGCATCTACGAATTCAATTGCGAGAAAACGCAACAGCCATTTTGCAGACGTCTTTCTCATACAGTCTTATATATATTCCTTAAAAAGATATCGGTATACCTTCACTTATGTAGTTTTTCAAAGCTGTTACATATTCTTTAATAACTTGCCCGACTTTTCATGTGAGCCACTGTATTTATACATACTTACATATGTATGTATGGCAACGCTGATAGAATATTCATTTTGCTGTTTGTTTATTTGTTTTATTTTCGAATAAAGTATGCAAAGTCCACAAATTTGTAATTTAGATAATTTTTGAATGTTTATCACCGAGTCTTAATAAAAATTTGTACAAAATTCTTAATTTTTTCACATTAGAATGTTAATAAGTTGATAAACTGTTACTAATTCGCTCCGTTTTTTTTTCTTTGTTTGTAATTATTCGCATAATATAAAAGTTATGCACATACATATGTACATATGTACATATGGATGTGTGTACAAGTATGTATGTGTATTGACGTTGTGTTATATAATTTTTATGGTTTATACATTTATTTTATTTTTATTATAAAATTCTTTATATTTGGACATTTTGCGCAGTTTTTTTTAGTATGTAGCAAAAAATGCCATAGTCATTAGGTATAAAAGAAACAAGAGATCTCGTTTTTCCTGAACGTAATTCGGAGTTTACAAATAAATGTTTAATCAGACGTGCTATACCGTCTTGCCACAGCCACAGCCATAACCATAAACAGCTGTTTATGCATGCTTTCATTTGCTTATTTATTTCAAAAGTGCAAGAACAAATATGT
The DNA here is from genome assembly GCA_936439885.1 of Nowickia ferox. NCBI lineage: Eukaryota > Metazoa > Arthropoda > Insecta > Diptera > Tachinidae > Nowickia > Nowickia ferox. The sequence continues at coordinate 106,049,051 of OW387025.1, forward strand.
ATGCCTAACAAAATTCAATTGATTTTTATGATTTATGGTTATGGCTTTATACCGAGTCATCTATAATTTGGCTTACAAGCGATACAAACTTTAACCTAATCAATTCATAAGTATAGAATCAAATGCAGTGTTGTTCATAACTTTAGTTCGAACAGCTGTCACCTCTGATTGAACCTTAAATATGTATATATTTTTATAGTAGGACTTTATCGGCCTAAAACAAATAAATATATATGTAATAGTATATTAATAACACTGGTTAGCTTTATGAATATTCATACTTTATTGTAAAAAGAAGACCCTAAAATTAATTCAAATATGTACATGAATATACATATAATCGTATCATTACAGAAAATTTAAAATACCCCTTAAACCCTGTGAAGTCAGTTATATGATCTGTAAGTAGTGCAAAGGGTTACAATAACAAAAAATAATTTAAATCAGCGTCGAATTTAAATGCGTTTTAATGCGCTCGGCACAGCTTTCTGTTAGCAAGCGCTTTTCATGACAAAATGGGAAACCAAAATTACCACAAAAAATAACGGAGTTGCCAGATGTGACTCATACGTGATAAAAAAATTTAACCTGAAATTATTTTTTTTTTTGTAATAAAACAAACTAAAAATTAATGAATTAAATACAATTTTTATCCTGTTTGGAGCGAAATTCCATCGTATTTGTCACCACAAGTTGGTATTACATGGGCATATTTAGGGGGTTCAAAATAGCGTTTCAAAATATTACTGAAGGCCATGATTCACTATCCTACACAATCGCGCAATCTACGAAAAAATACAACCCTGATCTGATGAATTGTTTTTGTCTTTTGAAAATGTTCATAGACTCCTTCATACCAGGGCTGTATTTTCTCAAAAATCGCACGATCGTGTAGGCTAGTGTATCACGGCCTTTAATATTGCAACGTTTCAATTTTAGTTCTTTAATATGGGCTAGCAAGTTTCTATGTAAATCAAATTTATTACCAGGTGGCAAATTTAAAGTATAAAAAGGATGTCATTTTCAATATGGCAATGTTAAACTAAACAAATAAGAACTGTCAGCGCAACTGTAGTTGATGAAAAAATAACTGTATTTTTCGCTGTCTGTAGGCATTTTGCAGAACAAACGTTATTTTGATAATATTATCCAACAATAATTTCTAATTTAAAAAATTTTGTTATTTTAATACTTCAATGTACTGTGATTTATATCGTTGCCAGCTCACAATTAAAATTTTAAGATGACACAATGTTGCCAATGTTAGAAAAAAGTACGGCATTCGATACCGGTCAAAATCTTGAAATATTTAAATATAAACTTCTATTGAAATATTTTGTAATTTCGTTCGATATCGAGTGCCGTAATTTGCCCCTGAACTTGAGTCTGATTAAAAAATTATTCTTTGAATAAAAATTCAAAGTTCGAGGAAGTAATAAACATATCTTTTTTCTATTTATAAGTAAGGCCGGGTTTACATCTGTGTGCCATGTCCCACACATGCGTGAAAAAAGCGTAACCACTAATTACTAATGAAAAACTGTTTGATTCGGACACGTATTTTTTAAGTTAAACAGTTTCATAGATAACTAATAGACAATTTTATAGAATAGAACATGATTGGAAACAGTTTAAATCAATAAATACATGTCTGAATCAAACGGTTTTTCATTAATAATTAGTGGTTACGCTTTTTTGGGCACATGGCACACAAGAAATGCCATATGTAAACTCATCCTAAGTAATTCCAGGTGATATGTAAATGCGAATTGTTGTTGAAAATAATTGGCAGTAAAAAATTTTATAGTTTAATAAAAAATTTAAATAAAAAAATGTCTTTTTGTTGAAAACTGTCTTCTATCAATGTCTATTAAAAATGTTATAAATTTTTACGAAGTATACACAATTTATATTTATGTGTATATAAATATGTGCATATGTATGTATGTATGTATATACGAGTACATAAATCCATACATATGTATGGATGTGTGTCCACGTGTAAAATTAGTGCGCCAAAATCTTACCGTTCGTGGTGAAATGGCCTTACTTCCCATCGTTTTCACGCATTTTGTAAGCATTTACATACATTGTTTTATATAAAAACACACTTGTACAAAGTACAGAAATTTCATCTAGTATTTTTTTAAATTGAATAAAAACAAAAATAAAAAATTGGCATCGTTTCAGACTAAGGGTCATCAAACAGAGAAAAATGCTTAAAATGAGAATGTGTTCAGTATTTAAGTGATAAGGTCCAAATTCACTAATGAAGGCGGTTTAACCAATGAAATTGATAAACAAAAATTCGTTAGTTAAACCACGGAGGTTGTTAGTTAATTGTAGGCTGTGAATTTGGACCTAAATTGTCTAATACTTGAGTGGGATATTTTCATAACTATGTTTATTTTTAATTAATAAAGATACACATCAATCAATGAACTTAATTCAAAAAAATTAATTTTTCAGTGTAAAAATTTAATGGGGAGAAACATGCGGTGATGTCAAGCAAATATGCCTGATTGCCAAATTATGCTGGGAACACAATTGGCAAGAACGACGAATTTTTCGTTGCGAACTTTTGTCATAAAAAATAAAACCCATTTTTGCATACTAAAATTAACATAACACCGCCGTCGAACGAAATTCGTCGTGCGTGATGAACTGTGCGATAGATTTAAATATTTCCATTTTTACGCCGGCGAACGACGAAAAAACAATTTTCTCTCTGCACAAATAATAATCAACTTTACCTATTATAAAAACTGTTATTTAGTGATGCCAAATGTGGCACAATTGGGCCATTTGTTGCACTTTTGGATGCTTGATGGCCTTGTGGTACTTTCTAAGCTATTTCGGGTCAAAATTCAACTAACTTCTTCAAACACGATAAATTTCGTCGTTCGTTCCATTTGTGTTCTTAGCATTAGGCGTATTAAGCAACCTGGCCGAATGCATATATGGTCTGGATTGTATAGTCTCTTAGAGCCTTGTCCAGTTACCAGGTAAAATACAAATTTTCCAGTTAAAAAAGAATTTCTTTAATTATGAAAAATATTTTTTTTTGTTAATTAGGTATATTTTTTAAATTAATTAATATACTGACTTATTTATCAAAAATATTATAGCTTTACAAAGGCTTTATTAGCTAAATTTTGTATTAAAATTTGTTTTATAAACCCTGTATAAGACCTTAATCATTTTTATAAATAAGGCTGATAATATTTATTTATTTATTTTTCAATGGCCTTTATGGCCAACTATTTATATGTATGTATATTGAATGAATAAAAGTTAGGAATTCAAGTTCACTGCAATTTTAAATTTAATACATTTTATAGGTTTTGTAATATTTTCATTTATATAAGGTAAGAAAGAAAATTTATATTAGAGAAAAATGTTTATACTAAATAGAAAGAAAAAATATATGTATGTATTTCTTACTTATACAATTGTGCTTGAAAATGTATAATCAGTTGTATTTTTCCACTAACACTGATTAGTACCTCTATTTTGAACATCACTGACAATTTACAACCAAAAAATATTTTCAAAAAGTAGGTATCAAAACTTTGCTTTTTTTAATTGTCCAGTTATTTTTTAAAATCCAGGTTAATTTTTTTTCCATTGTACAGTTATTTGACTTTTGGTATCTGGCAACACTAGGCTGAAATGATAATGTATGTGTGTATGTATGTGTGTACACATGTGCATATGCAATGGAAAAAGTAAACAAAAACATGATTTTAAGAGCTGCCACATCCTTTTATTTAGCTTTACCAATTACCGTTCGTGCAAAATTTTCAAGTAATAAATAACCGGCACTTTTCTTCGGAGTCCATTAAAAGTGTAACGTAATTAAACGAAACTCATTTAAACGGGGACTTTTCTGTGTGTATTATATTAAAAATTTTTATTCAATGTTTTTAAAGCAATTAACCGGGTAAATCAGTTATGCGGGGAGCAATTATGTGGAAACTACTGTATTACTAATTTCTTGAACAATTTTATTTAATGTTTTGTTTGTTTAGCATTATACAAAGTGGTCACAATTCTACTTCTTGCGAAAACAAAGCAATAATAGGCTGTGCTTGTGCCACTATTTTGTTGAATGCCTTGTTAGTATTCAATATGATTGTATGTACATACATATATGTTTTCAAATAATTCAATAGCATTTTTAGCGGATTGGTAGCAAATCGCTAATAAATAGCTAAACGTACATACATAAGTATATAAGTAGAAGTAAGAAACTAAAATTGATCGAATTCATGCTTTATTTTGAAACTGTTGCCGCTATAGAATATATTTTGGTTCACATTATGAAAGTTTTCTTTCAGAAAGTCTGAATTGGTGAGAGGGGAAAAAATAATAGGATCAATTCATACCTACTTCAGTACAGACATGTAGTTGAAAATTTCCTTTTGCTTGTCAATCTTTTTTTATTACATTTTGGACTTTTTTAATGAAACTTTTTCTTAACACACGTTAGTTTTGCTTTTGAAGTGATGAGCAATAAATCAAGTTGAATTCATAACCAGGTGGTTTGTTAACAAACATCTGATGTGATTGCGTAGCCGAATCTCAAGCTATTTTTATATTTTTAATTTATTTTACTATAGGGTACGCCAGATAACTTTTTTTTTTGAAAACAGGGCGTAGCTTCGGCTGTGTGGCACGTAGCGCCGTCCTGTTGAAACCAAGTGTTGCCAATATCCTCCTCTTCAATTTTTGTGAACAAAAATTCGTTCAACATGGCCCGATAACGATCGCCATTGACTGTAACGGCCACTCCTTGCTCATTGGCCCAATTATGCCTCTGGACCAAAATCCGCACCAAACAGTGACTCGTTTTGGGTGCGTCGGCTTTTCAATGTATGCGTGCGGGTTTTCTGTGCCCCAAATGTGACAATTTTGCTTGTTTACATACCCGCCAAGATCAAAATGAGCTTCATCTGAATATATGATTTTTTTTTTGGCAAAACCGGCATCTTATGTAAGTCGATCGCAGGCAATATTTCCCAGCGTTGATCAAGCGTATACACAACCATTATCGTTCAACGGAAGGATAAAACTAATTATCTGTCAAATCAGACATGAGCTAAGTGTTGCCATTCACGAAATAAGCACTAATTGAAAAAAACGTTAGATGGCGGACCCTTTATTTTGTTTACAATGAAACAGATTAAAAAAGATGAACGAGATTAAAAAAGTTGTTTTATTATCAAGTTATATATACACAAAATATGTATACACAAAATATTTCATCTTAAGACAGATACAATTTTCTACTAAGATAAATCAATATAAAAAATTATTTCAGAAAGAAATTAATTCTATTCTAAATTTGAATATTCAAATTTATTCGTTACAGATAGAATTCGTCACAACTAATTTCGTTATAAAGAACTTTTATTGTGCATTATGATAATGTTTTGATTTGTGTGTCTTTTTTTTGCGTTTTTCATGGGCGATTAACTATTTTCAATATGACTTATCAAAAATAAAAAAATTTCCTACTCTTATAAATATCGATATATTTTTGAAGAACTAAGTCAGCTGAAACTAAAAAGTAAAAGAAAAATCAGAGAAGTAAATAATAACGAATTCTTGTAATAAAATTTTATGCCTTTAATTTTTCAATAAAAATAAATAAGAAAAACACATTCGCTTATTAAGTTAAGCAACTTACTCTGAAGTAGAAAATAAAGTCATTGCACAAATTAGCAAGTGATTTTAAATCGATATTTGCTTAGATGATGAGTTTCAAATTACAAAAATTCCAAAAGTTTAGTGCGCGAACACCACAAAACGTGAATTTATGAACAGCCTTGATAATATCGAGCCCTATTTTCGATTTAATCGTAAGCGACAACGGTTTTTTACCATATTCAAATATGTTTTAAATCAAATTGGCGCTTACGATAAAATTTCACAGCCTGTATTTTAAAAGTTATCAACAATTTTGGCATTTTCATAATTCTAAACTATAGAGAAGGCCATAAAATTTTAATTTCAATAAAAAAGTTTATTTATTACTACATGTCGCTTTTGATTTAAGCGAAGACAGAGCTCGATATAAAATATTGAAATTATAACACAAACTAAATTTTTGAAAAATAACAAAAATAATAAAAATTATTTGTTGACAACAGCCCCACCTTTCCCAACTGCAAATGGTTCGGCTTTTTTTGGAGATATGTACACAGTAGACTCTCGATAGCTTGAAATAGAGGGGCCAAAGCAGAAGATCAAATAAACGAGAGTTTAATTTAATTAAGAGTTTGATTAAAAACTTTTTATTGTTTATTTAGAATCTTTTTATATTATATACAAATGTAACATACATATGTAGATAATTATAATGAAAAAAGACTGGAATTTTCTATTGAGTCACCTCTGATTATGAAGATAAATGAGCAGAAATCATCACTTGTGTACGTTTTGAAAACTAAAGGCATTGCATGGAAATTAAATCAAACGACTTAATTTTTTGGTTGTTAAAAAAATACGAGCACACTAACATTATCAGTTCAAATTATATCGGCCGAGCAAGCTGATATTCCTTTGCATAGAGCAATGGACATTAACAGGAACAAATGATATTATTTTATATAATTTTTTTACAAGATACACAGCACATAAGAATAATTAAAATATATATTCAAATTACCGAGCAAATTACATGTTTTTTTAGATATGTTTTTCAAGGGACGATTTTCAATATAACAAGAGTGAACTTTGTGTACATATGTATGTATGTAAATAAGATTACACTTTTTAATTAAGTATACTCGCACTGTTGCACGTACATAGGTACATACATTTTGTTTTGTTTAAAATTTATTACCAAAATATAAAAATTTATTATGTCAGTCTGTCTGCCCAATTACTCCTCTAATTGCTCGCTTTAAGCATATTAAATACGGCTAGTTGGTTTTGTATGTATGTGCATTTGTTGGTTCTTTAACTATTTTGAAAAAATACTCGTATGTATTTACTTGTTTTTTTTTTATATAAATAACCTTGGCCAAAATTATAAATGTTCATAGAACTCTAAAACAATTGATGTTCCTGGTTTCAAGTGTTATTGCTCCGTGTACAATATTTTGTTTGTGTAGTTATTTCAATAATCAGACTATTTTTGTTTTGCTGCCGTTATTTTAGTTGTACATTCATAAACACATACAATACATATATACATATGATATTTAAATCGTTATAAAAAATAAAAGTTTGTTTACTCAAAAAGAAAAAAAAAAAGTGAAAATACCTATTATAAAATGTGCAAATGTAGTATGTGTCCACATTAAATAATTTTCTTTATCATTTCTTGGCAACACTAGTGTTTTCATTTTGTTTGTTTGATGCCATAAAAATAAATGTAATCAATTTCAGTTGAGGGTTACCGTATTACTCTAAATCAATTTGATTTGAAAGAAATAATAACTGCACCCATCCAGCGTGACCAGCGTGGTAGACTTTTGATATGCCATTTCTTCTACAAAATTATCCTATAGTTTACATTTTGTATCTACATACATACATTCTTATTCTATAAATAGCTCTTATCATTTCAGAAAAAATAACACGCAAATAAAAAGCAGTTCATTTTTTATACATATTAATTATGCAACTTAAGGTATTAGTTACCAGCTTTTATATTTATATTACTTCAAGTATCTAATACATTTTTAATTTATTTAAAGTTTGGCAGAAAACACATTTATAGCTTTCAATTTACATACAACTCAATGAAGGCATGAATAAATATTCTTCTCTCAGGATGTGATAGTATTAGCTATTTATATGAAAATTTTACGCAAGATAAAATACGAAATGCATTATTATTCTGCGTTATTAACTCAAAAAACGAATTTTTTGAGTTATGCCACTATTGAACTGAACTTTTTTTTTAAACAAATTATATGATAAAATAATTGTGACACTATTGAACTGAATGTGCGATATCTATTTTTAGGACACGATCAGTAAATAATCTTCGCGATTAACAATCACTTAAACACCTGTTTGCTTGGAGTATGGCCTCTTTGGTTCACTCTCTACTATCTTTTTCCACTGCACCTACAATATTTAAAAACACTACTTTGTTTTTACTTAATTTAAAATCCTAAATTGGCATATTTCTTACTATTAAACTTAAATTTGTTCGCTTTCCATTTAATTTTTAAGCTTTACAAATCTTCTTCCCACTTCTTACATTCACTACGCATTGATAGCGGGAACAAACGTTGCAATGATATTCGCGATCATTGTTGCCATTTTAGCATTTTCACTGCTAGATTTAGCATATTCTTTCGTAAAAAAGCGTTCACGTTTTTCAAAAATTTTTTAAAATGCATGTTAGTTTTCCTTCCGTAGTACATTTTAGCAGAAACTTTGGACCGATTTATCATTCCCCATCACCATTTTTTGGCAAAACTGTTCGCGATAGCATATTTCCCTTCTTGAAGAAAGACAATTTCATGGGAACAAAAATTTCCCACTTTATTCACCATAGGGGTGAATAACTCAAATTTATAAGATTAACCTTTCATATTCAGGGCATTATTATTATTATTATTCATGATTGCTCTGATTGTTTACGTTTTAGTTTTTTCAACTACGAGTTATATCTCAGGTTTTCGTTATGCTTGAGGCTGTGTGTATGTTTATCTAAAGTACAAAAACAATTTGGACTAAAAATGAAATAAAGGTGGAAGTACATAGCACGCGTTCAATGCGCTAATGCGATACAAACTTCTGTCAAAAAAGTTGAAATAGTGTGTTTTCATAAGGCAAGTTACATAAAGAAGTGTGCGACGAGCGTACCTCGCCAAAAGTTGAACATTCTTCAACTTTCACTCATTGTATACAAAATGACAGCTAGTGTTGCCAGATTAACATGCTAACATACACAAAAATTATTAGAAATTAATTTTTTTTATTAAACAATAGATAAAAAATGCATTAAATATTTAAAGAAATATAAAGCGTAAATGCAAGACAAAAAAAAAAGAGCCGGCAAAGGCTTGAAATTTTACAACTAAAAAAGCCTCAAAAGCGTGGTGTGTAACTTTGCATTTTTATAGCTTTAAAGGTGTAACAAGCTAGAAACGCGTTGCCGCGTAACGCGTGGTATGTATCTCCACCTTAAGAAATGAAATGGGCTAAATTAACTGAACAAAGTTTTGTGAATTGAAATACCGACAACAACTTACATTAACTGTAAACTTGACAACTGCAATTGGTTGGATTATCCTACGAGATGTTTCTATGTATAGTGAGATTTTGTATATTATCTTGGTGGCTTGAGACACATTGGTCTTATTATATTGTGAGGGATAAAGGTACTTTAATATCTCGACCTATAGGGGTCCCAAAATTGAGGGAAGAGGACTATTAATTTTTTGTTTAAAATTTTGAAGATCTGAAACAATGTTGCCAGCAAATGATGCATTTTTGCTAAAATATTCCACGCAAGAAAAGTAAAAAATGGCAGTTTTAAATTCACAAAGATTCTTTTAGCGGTGTTTTGAAAAACTTAATGTTTTTTTTTTTTACCGAAAGAATGAAAGTGCTAAATCTAGCAGTGAAAATGCTAAAATGGTACAACAATGATCTGAACCAAGTAACATTTTTTTGTCATATTGTATGCAAACAAATAAATGCTTATAAATTTTGCAAACAAATTTGGCCTTTGATATTCCTGCAAGTGAGGAAATTATTTGCAAATTAATTGACACAAGATTAAAATTATAATAAATCTTCTGAATTTTTATTTAATTGATACATTTATTTATTATTTTTGTTTAATATATGCATTGATGTTTATTTATGTTTTCAATTTAGTCTAATTAGTAAGTTTTCAAGATTATTTTTAAATGTTATTTGATTTTATTTAAACTAGCAATATATGGAAGTGCGGGCCATAAAAAACCAATAACTCTACACTAAGACCTTTAAATTATTTTACTATTATGTACATATATTGCTAAAATCTAAAATCGATACTTCTTTGTGTGTACACAAATTTCCCGCTTCTGAATGTCCACATAATTGCTTCATTTGTTTCTATATTTTTTCATGCGTTTGAATCTGACGCACACAGTTTGACTTTTTATCATTCATTATTTCTTCTATGGGTTTCACAATTTTCTTTATTACAATATATTAACAATTTGATGAGTTATGACATAATTAATTTAAATAAATATTGTTTTTCTGTTTTTCTCTTTTCAGGTTAGTAAAATAAAATATCAAATTTATTGTATTAGCTAGTTTTGGAGAAATGCCGATGACCCATGTAAGTTTTATTTGATTTTTTTTCAAGCAATACAAATTATTATATGCCTGAATGGCGAAAATTTGGCGAAAAAATATCTACGGATTATTTTCAATAAATTTAAAAATTTGCGGCCTTTGAACAATAATCATCGATTACGTTGCGCTACGTTTCAGTTGCAGTACGTTTTGATAATTAAAAGCAAATTGCTACAGAAATGAAAAAAAAACTTTTGTCCCAACGTTGAAAGAAATACCTGTGGCAAAAAATATATTTTTTTTAATGATAATTCAAACTCTGATGTTTTCACCAAAATGTATAATAGCTTTCCCATTTTTTGTCGGATCTTAAGGATTTTGCCCACAGTGTTTTCAGAAAATTTTATTTTCAAGATTTTGTAAACCATTTTCTTTTTCCTAAATTTTAATGCATTTAACTCAATGAATTGTGTTGCGTCTACATCACAGAAAAATAATTTATTTTAAAATAAAAATTTGATACGACGTTTTACAAATCTATATGCGAGTATATATAAAATCGTAGTGTGTGTTTGTTCGTAACGCATGATCTCTGGAACTATAAGAGCTGTGGAGCTGAAACTTACAACGCAGGTTTGGGTCAATACCCGGTAGGTTTTCGTTTTATTTTTGATTCAACAAGTGACCACTATGTTGAGTAATTTGTCGTTTTGAGGGCAAGACAACGTTTGCCGGGCTCATCTAGTGTTTTATAAATGTTTAAAAAAATTTTCATAAAAAATAAATTTAATTTCTATCAATTTAAAAAAGCGATTAAATACGATGACTGATACGTTTTTATTTTTTATATAGCTGGAAAAGGAATCTAACGTAATTTAACGGCTATTCACTGTGAAATGGTAAACCTGATTGAGCTCAAATGATAATACAGTTGCCAGATCTAATAACTGTATAACGGTTTAAATCAGGTATTCTTACGGCCAGTGTTACAATTGATGATACTAAAGTGCTATATTGGTAGTTTTTTCAACACCCTTGTACTTTTTTTTTTGCAACTTTTCCAAAATTACCCTCTGTAAATTGTATTGTTAAATTCAATACCAAATCCCAAATAAAATTTTAATTTTTTAAGGTTAATTCTTAAATTTCGTTAATTTTTTTTTTAATTATCTCTCGGTTGGCAACGGTAATGCTAATCGAAATACGGCACACAGTGAAATTTTTCTCTTATTAGTTCTAAATTTTACGTATAATTTGATGGTAAAATTCTTCTGAAAAAATTGAGGTAGTTTGAGGTTATTCAGAATTTTTTAAAACTTTTTTTGGACCTTGTGAGACCAAAATTAATTAAAACGTATAAAAATTGGTATAAACATATCAATTAATAAATGTATATAAATGCATCCTTGAATGTAGTAAAAGTACAACGTATAATTTTTTTTAAATATATTTCTTTTTAGATAAAAACTCTTGCAATCTGTTCAACATCTTTAAAGATAAGATAAATCTTAAAATAATATGTTTTTATTAAGTTAGACAACAATATTATTATTCATAGAATGCCCTCGGTTTTTCTAAAAACCATGTACATACATACATACATATGTATATAATTCCGCCATAATATGTACATATCGTCGACTTGGAGTGTAAACCTTCAAACTCACTTCCAGCAAATTTTACAGGAAAGACAAAATACTGTTAACGGTTTCTACACAAAGCTTAAAAAATTAGCCTTTCGAATGGCATTAAAATCTCATATGCTATAAAAAGTGGATTTAGCAGGTTTACACTCTAAGCCGACGATATGTTGCAGCATATTGAAATTTTTTTGAAAAATTGAAAAAGAGAATTCAATAGCTTAGCAATTAAATATGTGGCCCACTGTGCAAGTGCATATATTTCAGCCTCTAGAGTCTAGACTATAATCTTCTTCTTCTTGGCAAAGACAACTTTAAATTTTGAGAGTGTAGACCTGCAATGTACTTTCTCATTGCCAGGCAATGTTATTGCTGCTCAAATATTAAATTAAAATCACAATTGTGCTCATAATTATGAAAGTGGCCTAAATAAAGATACTTACATCTGCACAGATGATTGTCAGATCTTACAAAATTGTCAAATCTGACAAAAAGTTGCCAGCACAAGGTAGATTGTATCAGTTCCCGCCATGGTTGTATTAAATTTGTCAGAAAAATCTTACAATTTATTGCCAGACGATTGTGTGGCAATATATTTATCTGACAATATCGTCAGTCAAAAATTTTTTTGCTCATACGGTTGACATATGCATAGAAATATGTGATAGAAATTGTCAATTATTAATCGTTTGTGCTTGTGTTAAATGTAAAAAAGTTAAAGTATAAATTATACGGACATAAAGAAGCAATTGCAATGATTTTAGCTGCCTATATTTTATTATTTTTGCAGCACTTTCCTTTTACTTTAAAATCCAGCATGTGCAGTGTTGTCCATACAAAGAATTATCTTGCAATGATGCCATTCTCAAATGCATAAACTCGCCACATCTGACAATATTAAAATGTCTGACAAATATCTGGCAATAAATTGATAATGGCAATGAAATGTCTTCTGTTCACACAATTGTAAGATGTCTGACAATTTGTTGTCAGCTGGTAGTGTTGCAATGGACTGACAATCCTTTTTCTGCCAGTTCACACAGTTGTTAGAAATTTTTAGCACATTTTACTGACAATATTGTAAGATCTGGCAACGCCATCTGTACATAGCTTAAGTCATACATATACATACATACATACATACATACATACATATGTACATATGTACATATGTTTTTTTGTTTCGAGATATTCAGTGGATTACAGCTTTCAAATTAACAAAAAAAATTTTTATGTTATGTATGCAACACTTTAATTTAGGGTTGTATTAGTGTTGGTTAGTGAAAATTTATAAGTTTATTTAAGATTTACTTAGAATCGCGAAGCAAAACTTTATACGACTTGAACCACTTTCATAATTATGGGCACAATTACATTTTTATTTTTTTGAAATTAAAAACACAACTGTTACGGTCCCAGGGGAAGATAATAAACGTTAAAGACGAACTAAATGTTTTTTAATGATAATAATAAATAAAATTTAAGACATTTTTATACTTAATAAGAAGCAGTAAATTAATGTGATGAATCGCATACGATTATACAAGTAGACAAAAAAATTTAAATTTAAATTTTATTACACAGTTCTTTGCGATTTCTTAATTTTATAGTGAACTCAAAACAATAAAATTTCTAATAAATTTCAAAATATGTCTGAAATTCATTTTTCCCACTTTATAATTTTTGAGTTATATATTGCATTCTTGTTTTACTAAATGATTTTTTACGACTCACCAATAACCTGACGGGACTTTTAAAATCCTTGAAACAATTTCTCACTTAAAATAGATTTTTATGCCTAAATAAAAAAAAATAAAAAATATAAAAATAGCGAAAATGTTAAAAATTAGTGGTTTGTTTTAAGACAACAGGCTTAAATGCTTTTAAGATTTAAACAAATTGCGTTTATGAAATGTTCTACTGCTTTAGATTAATGATTCGACATACAATAAAAATAAAATAATAAAGTAAAAAGAAAAATTATTCAAGAAATCCAATGAATTTAATTTTTAATGAGTTTTTTTTATGTTATTTATATTAACGCGTATGATAAATAAAAAATATTTGTTTATTCGATGAACGAATAAAAATTTTATTCGCAATAGGGCAATCAACTTGCGGAAAGCTTTCTCATGTCCAAGTGATCATTAATAATTGAAACCACTGAACCATCACAACTTCTCTCATTTTCAATATCCGATCGTAGATACCTCAACTGGGTGCCCAGAACGTTGGACATACTCCGTGTTTGTAAGGCCAGAACGAAATTTAGTACACCACATTTTTTTTAGAATTGTTTGGGTGATGGTTTTTTCCGCGAAACGTAATGAGGACACGAAATTAATTTTTTCCATAATAATCTATCAATCAAACACAGCTTATTCAAATTGTGACAGGAGTCAACTGTCAACACTGTTGACAGGAGCAGTGTTGCCTTTTCAATTAAGAGGTGGGAAACTCAAAATGTTAAGGACTTATTGACACGTCCTCATGTTATCGAAAATTCTCAAAGTCTACCGAATCGAATCGGCTCATTATATTATGCAATTCAAGTGTGTGTAGTGAACGTCTTTAGAATGCCGTAAAGTTGATTCCGATTGATTAAGAAATTCTTAAGCTGTGAATTTTTACATGTGTACATACATGCACATACACTCACACACGCACACATACGTGGAGATCTGATGAAAACTCGATTTTCTAAAATCAGGCTGGAATCAGTACCTTCCTAATTTAAATAGTGGGAAGCTTAAAAGTCAACATGTCAACATCATCCTACATGGTAAAACGTAACAATTTAACTTCGTTGTTTTAACTAAAAAATTTGTTCTTTTGCAACAACAATTTACTAAAATATGTAAGTAATTTCAACCAGAGAAGCTTTTTGTTCCTCTAAAGTGTAACACTTGGAATAATATATCAAATCTAAATAATTTGGTTGATTGAAATTGCAACAACAACAACAACTTTTTTCACTTACTGTAAACTTGACTTGTGTAGAGAGAAAACAAGAAAAAATTATTTTGATAAATTTCGCAATGCTGCCGTACCATTTAATTTATATACGAGTACAAATGTGCAGCTCTGTTATTATCGGAGATGGGGCTCGTACAAAAATAAATGTTAATTGTACGTGATTGATATACAGTAGTAATCCTGTAGTATTGAATTGAATTCTTTTCGTATTTTTTTAAGCTTTAAAAAAATATAATTTTTAAATAACCTATTGAAGCGAAATCATTTGCTTTGACATTTTAAGAATTCTTATTTTATAGTTGTTGTTCTAATTTTAAGCGTAATCTAGTATTTTATTTTATTGATTTCGGTTCTTTAAAGCCTTATGAAATGGCTCATGTTTATTTGTTTTGTTATTATGTAGAACACTATCGCTTTTATGGAAAACAAAATAGGCATATAATTTGGCAAAACCCTAGCTGGTGTTGGTTTTTTTTAATTTCAACGATTTCAAGGTTAATTAAGCAAGGACAGATTTGTTTTATGCTAAATGGAATTATAGCGAGTGTCGTAAGTCATTATTTACATATGTATGTATGTATTTTTATATGAACTTCCATAAACACTACTGTACTGCCTACGTAATACATACGTCACGATTTTAAAACGTTATAGTTACATATATTTCATACCCTAAAATCCTATGACATTGCTAGAAATATATGTGTGAGCATAAACCAGAGTGAAATTTAACCAAGATTTTTATATATCCTTCACGGTAATTTCCAATTATAACTGGCGTTATAATTCGACTGTCCTCAACCCCTTGGTAGCAAGGCCAAATAATACGTTTACTTATTTCCTATTCACCCCGCCCAAATAAGAGAAAGTTTAGGAAAAAACATCCAATATAAATGAAATGAAGCTCAATTAAAAAAGCCCAATGAAACCAAACTCAAGATGAAATAAAGCCAAAAAAAATTAAATAAAGCCCAACCAAACTCAATATGAAATAAAGACCAAAATAAATGAAATAAGGCTCAATTAAAAATTCCTTAATTTGATTGGTATCATTTTCCTTTAGGAGTTATTTCATTGGACCTTATTTCATAGCGCCGCGAATAAAATGTAAAATTTTGTTCCCATGAAATTTTCATTCCTCAAGAAGGGAAATTTGCTATCACGAATTTCATAGGAATGTTTGTTCCCACTGTCAATGCGTAGTGAATGTAAAAAACGCGAAGAAGATTTGTAAAGCTTGAAATATAAATACATAATTGAAAATGAAACCAATTTAATAAGTTTCATAGTAAGAAATGTACAAATTATGGTTTTCAAATGAAATGTTTTTAAATGTAAAGTTGTGTTTTTAAATATCTTAGGTGCAGTGGAAAAATATTCTTTAGTACAGCACCGCCATGAAATTTACTGCATGTGATCCAAAGAGACCATACTCTATGCAAAAAGGTGTTGCAGGGAATTATTGTTATTAATTGTGGATATTATTTACTCATCTTGCCCCAAAAATTATTATTTATAACTTATAATATTTAATTGGAAGAATAATATTGAAATTACGCGATGTATTAGTTCAAAGCGCTAGCAAAAATAAAGTGAACAACAAAACCAAGGAAAAAGTGGGAAAAATCCTAGTGAAAAATATTTCTGATAAGAGGAATCAAAAAAGGGAACACATTTTTAGGGAAAAATTATTTACGATTGCAAATTGTGGAAAAGGGAAAATATTTCCAGTGAAAAATTGTTCACGATAGAGCTGATTGTCTTTTTTTACACAGATACATACATAGTTTTATTTGCAAGGCCGACTAGAATTTATAATTTCTTAAAAATTTGTTTTACGTTTACGTTTTTCACTTAAAATACACACATAGAACATGCATGTGTATGCACATACATACATGTGTATGTATTTATGTATGTTTATAAAAATTAGTGAATAAATCGTTGAATGAATCAAATTGAAATAATTAATTAACAAATTTTAATACTTATGCAATTTCATTTGTCTGGGCATTTAAATTTTTAAATTACCGTCTTGTGAATTTTTTACTGCCAGCAAAGAGAGTGGCCATTTTCTTACATTTTGTTATTGTTGTTGTTGTTATTTGCGTTATTTGTTATTGAGAAGTGTATCAACGTCATTCGTATTGAATTGACGTTTTTCAAGTTATTTTTCTGTTAAAATTAAAACAGTTTGGAGGACAATGAACTCTAAATAAAGATAACGCAGACGATAAAACAAAAACAATAATACATACAATAACATTAAATAAACGAAATAAATATTTTTACATATTTAATATTATACATATGTATGTATATTTGCAAAATTGGTCAGGTTACAAGATTAAAACTAACTGGAATTTCCAACAAATTACTGGTGGATTATAGTTGATAATAATAATAATATTTAAATAATTTTTGTAAATATTTTGAACATACAAGCTATACCCTTAAAATAGGCTAAAGGCTGATTGATGTCTCTACTCTGACGTTTCTATTATCCATTAAAAAATGTTGCATGCAATAAATTTGATGACACACAAGTCGTAGTGTAAGAGTCAATTTACACCATGGAATTTCTCGTATGAATAATTGCACGTAATTTTTGTTTATTGAGAAGGATAGTCGAGAAACAAGTTGAATAAGAAAAATGGCAAGACATATAAAGGGTTTTTTTTTATAGAGTGACACAAGTATAAATTATAATAAAACAAGAAAATATACATATTTTTAATATCAACGAAAAGGGCTTTATTGGAAAGAAAATTTTATGAAATTAATGTTTAAATATGATTTCTGCCATGTGGCCACCACGGCTGGCTTGTAGGAGGAGCAATCTGTAACACCAATTTTCAACAAGTTTTCTCAGCATTTGCGGCCGTATTTCGCCGATAACTCTTCGAATGTTGATTTGAAGGTGTTCAATTGTTTGTGGTTTATCGACGTAGACAAGTGACTTAACATAATCCCAAAGAAAATAATCCAATGGGGTTAAATCACGCGATCTTGGTGGCCAATTAATTTGGCCATTACGTGAAATTATTTTTCCATAAAAATTTCTTTGAGTAAATCAATTGTAGCGCCCGCTGTGTGGCATGTGGCTCCGTTCTGTTGGAACCACATATCAGCAAGATTAATGCCACGTAATTGAAGTACGAAAAACTTTCGAATCATGTTCCTATACCGTTCACCATTGACAGTAACATTCTGACCATCATCGTTTTTGAATACATATGGGCCAATGACTCCGCCAGCCGCAAAAGCTTGTTTATTCTCCTCACTTTGAACGCGACAATTCTGCTTATTTGCGTACCCATTCAACCAGAAATGGGCTTCATCGGAAAATAAAATTTTTAACAGTTATTTTGAATAAAAATTTCAACAATTTGCACGCGTTGCTCTGGAGTAAGTCGATTCATAAAGAAAGTTCAAAGCAAACTAAACAAAAAAGCAACTATCAGCTGTTAAATGGGTGCTCAAATAAAGCAGTGTGCCAACTCAAAGCTGTGACACTCTAAAAAACCACGCTTTATTTTGCTTTCCATAATGAAATTTCATGATATTTATTGCACGTAATTTTTATATTTTCTAATAGCATGAATCTCTGAAACAGTTTTGGCAACTTATTTGATCTCATATGTTTCTTCACGCCTTTCAATGACAAGGAAGAATTTCGTAATGTAAATTATTTTTTGCGGTTTTAGCTTTTATCTCTTATACTGATAATAAATATCAAATTGTAGGGAGATGCATCTAACTATCAAAAAATGTCAAGCTGTTTGTGTTGAAAATTTTGCATTTTAAGTAAACGATTAAATACGTAATAGCTTTTAAAGAGATTTACAAAAATTTTATAAAAAATATTCATCGCGTAGACGTAGACTAAATCTAGCCAAATAATTTTTTACATGTATTATCGTCACGAATTCAAGAATTAAAATTATATTTAAAAAAACTCATATTTAAATATTGAAATTGGCTTCTTTATCTTATAAATATTCTTACCAATATTTTTTGTTTTACTTCAAATGAAGATTTCGATAACGTATGTATTTAGACAATGTTTTTATTTATGTAAAAAAAATACAAATTCGCTAGACTAATGAAATGTTAATTAAAAAATCACGCCTCATAATTCATCCATTGAAACGCAATAAATTTACATATATAGTATAATAAAAAGTTTGTACAATGTGGACCAATCGAAATCACCCTTTTGGAAGATGCTTTTATTTTTGCAAATGGCGGCCAATTTCAAATTTGTTTTGACATTTGTGAACTAGACAGATGTAGAATACAAGTGAACAAGCAATGGAGCGATACAGTCTCCAAGAACGCGGAATAATCGTGTCATGGCGTTCCCGGGTCGCCTCATCTCTCGTTTTGGCGATTTACACTGGCCCGCAAGATCGCCCGATCTAACCGTTCCAGACTTTTTTTGTGGGTTTTTTTGAAGTCCCGTGTTTACGTGAACAAGCCCGAGACCCTGGAAGCCCTCAAGGACAACATTCGACACGAGTGCGATAATCTGTCGCCCGAAGTTTTCGCCGAAGGGATGAAAAATGCCATAAAACGAGCAATCAATTGTGACGGCGAACATTTGGCCAATATCATCTTCTCGACTTGACCAATAAAATTCTAAAGGTTCAAATCGAAGTTTTTCATTTACATAAAAAAAATGAGAGCCAAACAACATCGGATGACTTCTTTTGGCCCACCTTGTATAATTTATTCGGCAGTTTTATATAAAATCCTGGAACATTTTAACCCTCTAACTCTTCTCCGTATTAGTCTTTGCTATTCCTTTTATCCTTATAAAGGATTAAAATGTAATACAAAATTATTTGCCATGAAATTTCATTAAAAGTATGTCTTTGAAATTCAACTTAAACACCAGAATTTGGCCAGCATTTAAAGTGTGGTTAAAGGTTAATTTCTTATGTATTGACTGACAATTGGTACTTAAAAGTTCCAAAATTTTATGGAATAAATTTTTATATAAAAGGCGTTTTAACGTGCAATTTACTCGCATCTTATTTATAATAAATATAAAATCTTACGTTTTTTTTGGTCGTTAAGATCATTGCTGAAAATGTTTTCAAATATAAAATATGTATAAAAATAATTAAAGATAAACAATTTTATTCCTGTTAAATAAAATATTATTATGTGTGTTATGGCAACGCATTAATTTTTGGGTCGATTGTGGATGGCAATCGAAGTTCAGTTATAAGATATAAAAACTGTGTTACCGACGCACGTAAATAAAGGTAAATAAAGTTGCCATTTGAGGAAATTCTGGTTGCCTGCCGTCTTGCCGTTCTTGTTTGGAATTTTTTTGCTTTCTTTACACCGAGATGTTTGGTTTCCATCCATAATAGACCCATTATTGTTTTGGGAAAGTTCTTAATTAACTTTTAATTCGTAAACAAAACAATATGACTATTTTGCCAGCTTGTTTGAATCTCGTGTAATCTTTTTGACAACTTTTTCATGTGATTCTCAACAATTAATTTGATTAAAGTCAAAATTAATTATTAATTAGTTATATATTCGTAACTGTACAAAATGAAAATAATAATATTTACATATATTACTAAATACTTAATTTATGTGTATATAAATATGCACTTGCATTTAATATTATTATTTTATCATGTATATGAATTTATAGTTAATTATTATTAAAAATAACACATATGTATATTAACACGATAGCAAATTATAGACTTACTGAAATAATAACCTTAATTTTAATTTAGTCTCAACAACTTTTTCTTAACTTATTTTTATAACTTTTTCTCTCGTATGTGGAAAAATCCCAAAAACCAAATGAAACATCGTATAAATAATTTACAAACAATTGAAATAAATAATAAAAAAAAGGTTGAATACTAAAACTCATACATGATTATTGCAAAATAAGGATTCACGCGACATTTGACTATTTGTTAACAAAAAACAAGACATCATTTTACAATCCAATGTAGTATATTACACAGATCATACTATAAACAAAAAATTAACATGAAATAAAAAAATAAAAATAAAAATAATAAATATATTGCGATCATAAAAATAAAATGACAATTAACTGCATGTGCATTTCGTATAATAGTTTTGCCGAATATGTATGGGGGGTATAAAAAAATTCTGACCGCAACTAATTACTTTTTGCGCTTCACTTTCCTACATTTCAAGTTAGCATTTAGGTAGATACATTTTATGCTACTAGCTTAATACAAAGTCTAATTTAGTACGGCAAACCGGAGACAGCGAAATTAAACAGCGATCGCTCGATCTCTATGGTCCTTCGAACCGGCATGTCAGAGTTATTATTATATTGTAACCTCATTGCATATAAATCTCGATTTTTTTATCCAAATCTTATCACGCCGAAAGTGTTTAGATACTTTAGGTTTTTTTTTTTAACAAAAATTTAATTATTTATTAAAGTTCTTATGGAATTCTGCATAATTGATAATTATTATGTATGAAAAAAAAATATTTTTTTTGTGCAGCCACTCTATATGCTGCATTTCTTAAGTGCTAATGCCAACTTATCGGTAAACCTTCAATGAAATTCTTTGCCAAGTTTTTGTTTTTTAAATGAACTTTCGTGTTATTTATTCCT
Organism: Nowickia ferox; assembly: GCA_936439885.1. NCBI lineage: Eukaryota > Metazoa > Arthropoda > Insecta > Diptera > Tachinidae > Nowickia > Nowickia ferox. The sequence continues at coordinate 106,070,567 of OW387025.1, forward strand.
TAAAAATTATCACATGTAATTTGACTTACAGAGCGATACGAACTTTAGCCTAGTCGAATCATAAATTATTAATTTTTGTTTGTTGTAACCAAACTTCACCGTAGAAGTTATGAAAAGGTTAACTGTCAAACCAACTCTCATACGGCGCTCATTTAATTTATAATCTGACTTCGTGTGTTCAGCGATTAGATTAATTTTTGGCTAACGGGATTGTTAATAAAGAAAATTGCTGCACATGGAGTGAAACCAATCTACAACGGACCCTTAATACTCCATTACATCCACAAATATGCACCGCTTGGTGGGGCTTAGACGCTGGTGGCGTCGTTGGCCATTATTTCTGCTAAAATAAAGGCGAAACTCGCGTTACCATCAATAGAGATCGTTGCTGCACCATGATTAATGATCCAATAAAGCACAATGATCTTTTTGTTTGAAAATATAGAAATGGATCTGTCAATCGGCTTTCAAGGTCATGCTAGTTGACACCTCTTGATTATTTCCTGTGAAGCCACGTGAAGTCACTGGATTTTTCCTGATAAACCATCAAAAATGAACACCTTGGATTCCAACATTGTTCGCCTTATTCGTGACATCGGTCAGCAATGCTCGAAAATATTTACCAAAATTGGATGTCCAGAATGCGTTTCCTCAAAAAAGCTCCGGTGGCCATACCACCGAAATCATTTTAAACTAAAATTTAATTTTTTGTGTTTTTTTTTATATTTTTAAGTTTTATAGGGCCGATTCTCGTTTGTCTGTAGTTTTACAACGACCGATAAGAACGAAAATTGTTCATTGAAAATTAACCGTTTTACCCTAGTACCGTATCACCATTTCAATATATTTGAGTGTATTTTTCAAAAGTCTACGAAAACAAATCTTTCTTTTTTATTAAAATATCTTCCTTTTGTTCGTATTTTACTCAATACAATACAATATAACTTGATTTTATCTGGCTATTTACATTGAAAACAAAAACAAATTTTGAGTGCTTTGTTTTTGTTTTCAATATAAATAGGCAGACGATAATTTTTACATGTCTTCTATGAACTGGCAGTAAATTTAAATTTATTTTGTTTCGAATGAACTATTAAACATAAAGCTAAATAACATAAATTATTTACTGCCATATTCATAAAAAATATTTCAGGTTTATTAAGCGCTTATTTGACATATTTCAATGGGAAATTTGTCAAATAAACCTAAAATATTTTTTATGAATATGACAGTTAATGTTTAGAATATGTGTAAGATTATTATGAAGCAAATCAAAAGAAACCTCAATAATACACTAAAAGTGCCAAATATCATATTTAAAAAAATTTTATTTCTAAGAAATTTATTATTGTTGTATTGTCATAATTTTATTCTAAGTAAAATTTATTTTCTGGTGGTTAAGCATGTCTATATGCATTTCATTGGTGGTGGTAGATTGATAAATTGGCAAAGCAACAATGAAATGCATATATACATGATTAACCACTAGCAAATAAATTTCACTTAAATTAAATTTTTAGTTAAGAAATCATTTTGGTCGTTTTTTAACATGTCTAAAAACATCAAAAATAAGATAAATCTTCACATATGGTAACACTGGTGACAAGGGAAATGTACCGTGCTACTGTAGCACTGTATTACCATTTCTGTATAATAGGTGTGTGTCTTTACTTCTTGCGTAAAGTTCGGTAAAATGAGAGCAAACTGTAATTTCTCTCAATAAACTACAAATATATATTTTAACACAAAAGGAAATGTCAATGCATGTATGCATACACATACATAAGCACATGATTAAGGCTCAATTAGCCGACTGTAATGGAATGTAACTGCAACAGTAGGAAACAGCTGATCGATATTGTTATGTGAAAAGTAATGAAAATGGTTATAGAGATTTAATGTAACGTAACCTACTTTTCACATAAAAATATCGATCAGCTGTTTCCTACGTTGCAGTTACTTTCCATTACAGTCGGCTAACTAAGCCTTTAAACATATACTCATGTACTATATACACACGAACTTATTTACATACATGATTCAGCAAATATAGAAGAAGGTTTTTTGTCTTAATTTCGCCACTAGCTTTTAAATATATTTTCATACATTTTTCCATTTTTCTAGTATGTAATTTTTCTTTGCTATTGCTTAGTTTTCAAACAGCTGATCGATTTTCTATGTGCCCAAAGTAGCACGAAGAAAAAGTACGGCCTGTTTCGTGCAAGAAGAAGAAGAACATTACTCTTACAAAACCTCTCTCATTTACCCAATTTTCGAGTACGGGAACGCTTTTCGTGCAAATTGGGATCCCGCGGGATCCCAATGTAGAGTAAAGAAACAAACCTAATATTATCGTTTTAAAAAGATACTCAAACAAGCACAGGCCCGAAAAAAATTATGTACGTCTTTTTTAAAATTTTTGCAATTCAACTAAACATTTTTTTAAATTACTTCTCAAAGTTTTGATTACGGATGATTCGGCCGGCTAAAAACTTTTTTACACACCCAATATGGTTGTATCGATTAATGACTGTTATGGCTGACGATGATGGATTTTAAAGTACAATAAACTTAGTTAACACTTAAGGGGTTGTAACCTTGAACCAGTTTTTGTGTATGCGTGTATTTTTCTTTTTAAGAGACAGACAGACATACGAACTTATCTTGTTGTTTTAACAAATTCTTCTGTATGTAACAATTTAATAGAATTGAGTCTGTTGTGTTTTTGTAATTCATATAATTATGACTATTGCATTTATAATTTTACAACAACAAAACAAAGTTGCAAGTTTTTACAATTATTTCTCAAGTACGGTATAATATACTACATTCGTAAAAAAGCGCTTTAGTTGTTGTTATTATGATTATTTTATTTGTTATTTAATTTTTTGCTCTTATAATCTGTCGCAAAAAAATGTTATAAATTATACATAAAAACAAAGTGACAATTAGGCGCATTAACAAATAAATCAGATGACGGACAACGTCCTATTTTAATTAAAATCAAAAAATTTACAAAACATCAAAACTGGTAAATGATTAAAAATATGTTTATATGTAAGTACAGATATCTGAGGTGATATTTTTTCTCAAGGGAATTATGTATGTACGAGTATATAATTTTAGAACACAATTATACCATATCATGATTTCTTAATAATTTCAATCTTCATTTTGGAAAAAAAGGAAAACCAACGAGTCAGGATTTTTAAGAGGGCAAAACAAATTGAAAACAAGCAGTGTCGGTCAAAACTAACTGAACAAAAATTGCTTACTACTCAGCTTGTAAACTTGTTCGTCTCACATGAGAATAAATTGCAAACAATCTTGATTTTAGTTTTTTTTTTGGACGAATTTTGTTTTAAATAAAAATTTTTGTGTGGCACATTGTAGGTACATTTTCAAACACAAAAAATACACCTAACTAATAAATTTTTTAATTTTTTTTGAGTTAAAATTCAAAATTTTACTTAAAAATGTCAAATGTTAAATAGCTGCATTTAGCAATATTTTTAGGAATTTTAATATTTCAAAAAATCTCGATTTTAGGTTTTTTTGGACGAATTGTGTTTTAAATAAAAATGCGTTTTAAAATTGTTCAATTTTCGATATGTGTTAAAGTGAATCATAAACAAATTAGAAACTCTCTAAGATATAAAATAAACAACAAAAAAAAAAATTAATAAAATTCTCACGAATTTTACTTATTGTTAATGCAAACCCAGTCAAAAATAAATAAAAGTAAAATTCAAGTAATTCTTGTATTACTTTGCTTTTATTGCAATCATTAAAGCAAATTTTTTCCATTTATTTAGATGAGCAGCACAAAACTGCATTCATACTTTCTAAACCAACGCTTAAGAAAATAAATTTGCTTCATATTGCTTTTTATCATTATTAATTATTTGGTTATACAAATTCGCATCTCCGCTGCCTGTCGTCGTTATTATTTGAATGAATAATCGAACGAAGAACCTACATCAAATACAAATTTATTTTAACGACGACCTTTGCCCCATCGAACTTTTTTTTTTTTGCAAAACTAAAAAACAAAAAAAAAAATATGCACATTTTTCTATTTACAACTGACGACTTTTTTCATTTCAAATAAAAGCCATTGATAAATAGAGAGAGTAAAGTTGTCTAGAAATTGTATACAAGTCACCAATAAGACACCATAATTGTTGACAAAAATATTGACATGGGCACACTTAACCCCATGCTTCCTTCAGGGTAAGTGCTTTTACAAAAACAAATGAGCACCAAGCGCATAGGGCTTGAGCAACGCTGATCTAATGTATCAAAAAATTAAAAAATTTCGATTTAAAAAAATAATGAGTTAGGGCCTTTCTATATTAAGGTAACGATATGTACTTATATAGATATGTAAATAATTTTTTAATCATAATATTTAATTTTCCTTTTGTTTAAATTTACAAAGTGGCAACATTTTGTAAACGTTTTAATGTGTTTGTGTTTACTTCGCTCATTAACCAATCATAATCGATTTTCTGCCAAACTGTTAATTATGCGAGAGAACTTAACGGTTTTTTCTCTGCTACTATTAACAATACAAGATTGCTTTTGTTGTTGTTTTTTTTACATATGAGTATAAAGAGAAGGAATCTGTTAACTCCACTGCGATTGGGTGGAAATTAAAATGAGCAAGGATTACCATAATTTAATTATAAAAAAATAAGCGAATACTTGGTAATTAAAAAGCAAAAAATTCAAAACATATCGCTCCTTTTTTTACAACATAGTCATATCTCAAAATAATGCATTTTTGGACTTATAAAATTTTATTCTAATGAATTTTGCTTTTCGAATAAGTTTAAAATAACCGAGTTACCAAATTTTAAGAAAAACTCTAACTCGCATGTAATATTTAATAAAAAAAAATTAGCCAATTAGAAAATGTTCAAAAGAAATTTTATATTTTATTACAAAAAATCGAGTAAAAATCAAAAATTTTGTTGAAAACTTAATTCGAATATAGGTATTTCATTCGGATATTGCTTTTGAATATAATTTTTATTTATGGCAACACTGGCCTATTGGTATTTACCTGTTAGATTTAATCAGTTAGATGTTAACATACATACATATGTACAAACATCATGTTTGTTGCCATGCGTTGATTTTTTCCAATAAAAAAAATTATTAATTGTTATTGCTGGAGTAATTACAATGAACATAATACGCGCGTAGTAATTAATTAGAAAAAAATACGCAAATAAAATTCCCGCTTTAACGAACAAGTTCAGATCTATTCGTTAAACTCAAAAATTTTAAAATATATGTATATTACTTATTATATTATATTATACAAACAGTGGTCGTTATTTTTTTTATTTCTTATATTCTCTCCCCCCAAATCGGTTCAGTTTTATGTAAAAAAAATAAAAAAAATTCATAGCGATAAGTTGTGTTTTAGGGGGTGCTTCCGCCCCTCAAAGTTGACCTTCAAGCCCATTTTTCAAAAAAGCAATGCCACACAACTAAAAATATCAGAAATGACAAACGTTGCCACTAGTACACACTATTACGATGTCACAAAGTGCCATAATGTGTACTCGACATTAGTTTCATGGTCAATACATACGTAAAACAAACTTCTGGAATTTTAGGAATTTTTCAAGCAAACAAATGTACCGTGTAATCTGTTGAAAAATACCGGCCTATTTATATGTAGATATATGCATAAAATGATTGAATTTCGACCATCGAATAAACAGTATAAAACATATGTATGTACATAGGTACATATGTATGTTTTGCTACTCAAACAAAAAGTTTTTCATGCGTTTTTGAATCTCAACATTTTGATCCTAACAAGAAAATTTTAAATATACCATCCAAAAATCGATTAAGTAAAATAGAATTGACGGCTTGTTCAAAGATGTTGAAACTATACATGCGTTCGCCATACATTTTGTTTTTAAATCGGCAACACTTAAAAGCACTTAAATATAAATAAAATATCATTTTCATACTCAAAACAAAAGAGTGTTTCATGTTTTTCTTTTTTATTTTTAAATAACAAATGCATATGTATGTATATATGCATATAAATAGGTACATATGTATGTACTTAAGTAAGTGCGTGCAAATATTTTGCATAATTCGGAATAACGCCAACTACTTTAATGTATTTTTCTCCGATCCGATTGCTTCTTTTTTTCTGTAAACAAATTATCGTTTATATTGATTTTTGCACTATATACAAGCAGCACATAGTTGTAAAGAGATTCTGTTAAAAAATCGATGCTCTTCAATAAAAATTTATAAAATTTCATAATAGATATGAACAATTATAGCATCTAACGTCATATGTTTTTTTTTAAACAAACACAACCCGCGAATCGATTAGCTTGCCTGCAGAAAACACCCGGGGTTTATGGCGAGAATCGAACCCGCGACCTCTGGACTTAGAAGATAGCATCGCTACCACTCAGCCACAGGGGCTTCATACTTATTCCAACTGTTGCTGAGTGGTATATTAAGCCTGCAAAGGGCTGTAGAGCAAACAAAACAAAAACAGATGTTATACAGTTTGTCAAATATGTAAGTGTAGAAAAAAGTACGGTAACATATCGAGCTATAACGGCCAAAACAAGCTTAAACAACACATATTTTGGACCTTGTTTTTTTTTGGCGAAAATCTATTACTTACGATAGCAAATAATGCAGCAGATTTATTTTGAAAACATTTATTAGACATCCTATGTGTTAAAACCTGTAAAAGCAAAATCAGCTGTTTATTGTTTTAATGTTGAACCCGGTGTATTTTCCATCCCTGGTTTATCTGTTTACAGATTTGCTGAATTAAACAACTGACCGATCATTAACATCATTATTATCGTCAAGATTTGTTGACGTTAATATGTATATTCCACACTACGGCGACGACAGCTAGCATACACGTATACGTATACATAATACATATGTAAGTACTACGATCATTATGCACATATTACGTCGGTTGGTTATTGGTTTGCGGCACAGTATATTCAAAATACATTATGTCTGCAGCAAACCAATAACCGACCGACGATTAGTATCAGCCTAATGATCATTGAAGGTTGTCGTTTTCATTAAATATCGTCGTTTTTATTCTTATTACAATATACAGTTCGTTATTTGTTATTTTTTATATTTTTATTGTTTTGTTTTTGTCATTTAAGAAGTTTATCTTATCGCTTGCGGTTTGCTGCGTTCCCAAAGCGCGCGTTCTTATTGTGCTCTCCCAGCGCCGGTCTAGTAGTGATCGTAATAATCGTAACTTTCGTCTTGTCTTTAGCTTCATACCTTCGTAGTAAAATATCGGTGTTAAACTTGAGCAGTTGTTATCTGAAAGTACTTAAGTTCGTACGGATACGTATGTTCGTTAGCCGAAACTGTAATTACTACTTGCATTATCCGTGAGCATATTGTTGCCATTAATTTGCTAAATTAAAAACAAAATGAATAAATACACACAAACACACACACACACACACTCCGAGTACATTTCATAACAACGACTTTAATTTAAATATTTCTTCAACACTTTTTTTGAAATTCTATTCTTTTTTCGAATTAAATCTAACACAATACGAGAGACGATTGACTGTCTGACTGACTGTTTGCATTGTGATAGAGAATAATAAAAGACAAGAAAAAATTTATAATAAATAAAATAAATTTTTATAGAAGAAAAAAAAACAAACAAACTGAGTGAGGAGCGTTAAGATCTTTTGTTCGGTGTTCGTTCGTGTCGTTTAAAAAGTACATATGTACATACGAGTACATGCCTACTTATTTTTCACTTGTTCTATTTTACTCAACATTCAGTTGGTGGGGATCTTGTTCGAGTGACTGATGTGATGTGTGTTTAATCAGAAAATACTAAATGTTTTTGTTTTTGAAATTTTTTTTTTCAAAATTCGTGCATAAAATTAGCACTCTTAATCCATCTTCTGCTACTACCTAATATTTTAAACAACAGCGACAACACTAACTCTAACATCAACCCAACAAATGCAACAAATCTATGAGCAAGCAGCTCGGGGCGAGTAGTGCAAAAAAAAAAAAAAAAAAAAACAAAACAAAAAAAAAAATAAACAGAATCGGAAACTTAAAATAATAATATTTTAATAAATCGGTCGGTATTAAAGAAGCAGCAGTAAGAATTTTATTTACAGTGTTAATTACATACTACATGCCTTCTACTACAACAAAAATAATTTCCTTAATAACTTCATTTTATAAATTAACTAAAATTCAATTTAATTTGAATAAAAATTTAAGAGAAAAATCCATTAAAAAATTATTAAATTCAAAAATATCATAAGTAAAAAAATAAAATAAATAAAAAAAGGAAAATAAAAGCTTAAATTAAATTTGAAAATAAACACCTTCAAGGATTAAATCAATTTAATATGTAAACAAAAGTGATCAATGATATGTTTAAATTATACATAGTGTAAATATTTTGTTAAAAAGCCTGAAAAGCAGTAATTTTTATTAAAAAAAAAATACATAAATTAACAAAAAGTTAATTGAAATTATAAACAACACAAAGGTAAACAAAGTGAAAAAAATTTTAAATGAAATTGTAACACGAGCATTTAAATGTGCGTTTTTTTTTTGCAACAAAAATTAAACTATAATATAAACAAAATAGAGTATGAAATATATTAATTTTTTTTCTGTTAATAAAAAGTAAATAAAAGTGCATTTTTGTGGCTGTAATGGAGTTAAATCTCTTAAAACTTACCAACAAATACAGGTGGCGCATTCCGCTTTTCAAAATAATTTTCTACTACGCATGACGTCATCAAAGACCTCTTTTACTGTTTTTAACCAAATTTTTATCACATTCATTTATTGATAAAAAATTATGTTGTTTTATAAAGGCTTTTTTATGAATAAGGCCTATAATTTTTCAGAATAAGTAGCCCTTTTTATCGTTTGTTTTAAAAATATTTTCAAGTTTCGTGCATGTGTTGCACAGTACTTTCTGGCGACTGTGACAATCCGCCCTCAGACAAATGGTCAATCCTTGAATACGTTGGTCAGTTTTTGTTCTCAGAAAGATCAGCATCATGATTAATTTAAGGCAAAAATATCCTAGGCGATTTTCCCAACCCTCATATTGCGTCTCTGGCAACTCTTGCTTGAGTTGCTCTTTATTGTTAAAGCCAATAATAGTGGCAACATTTTCTGTGCAAAATTCATAATGTTATTAACACACTTTGTTTTTTTTTTGGGATGAAGAAGAAATCTCCTCATTTTATTATTTACAGTTAGAATATTGTGCGTGTTAAAGGTGAAATATAAATAATATAACATATAAATATGTACATATTTATATTAATTGTCCTACAATTTAAAAAAAAGTTATATACCAAAATGAATACGAATTTAAAATTCATTCAAATAATATTTATTCCAATGATTTTATTCTTAAAAATTTTATGCAAAAACAATTTAATTTCAAAATTAAAAAAAATATGTACATTCTTTGAATTGTGGTTGAAGTCTACTGATTGTTGAGTAGCAACGAAATGCATCTAGACTTTGCTAAACCAACAACAAATAAATTTTTTAAATTTGAAATTAAATTGTTTCTGTATGCAAATTTTTAGAATAAAATCATTGAAATAAAAATTACTTGACAAAATTTATGTTTATTAAAAAAAAAAAAAAAAAATTTTTGTTAGTTTTATTCGAATATTTATTTTTGATTACTTTTATTCGAACAAAACTTCTTAAAATATCAAATTTATTTCACAGAAAAATCTAAGAAAATTCTATATGTAAATAAATGTTTATATAAATTTATTTCAATTATTGGACCAAAAGTTATTCGAATGAAAAAAATGCGTATAAAAATTATTCATGTAGAAATAATAGTAATAAATATTACACCAAATAAAATTATTCGAACCATTTGACCAAGTTTCATTCCAGCATGAGTTGCGGGTTTTGCTCATACATTTTGAACGCATTTCAATGTACCTATGCCGTTTTCTTTTCTAGAAAAAGTGCAAATTTTTTTAAATTCTTATTAAGAAAACGGAAAGTTAGCGTTAGTTTAAAGTAAAACTTTACGCTGGTAAGGGTGATGCAATAATTTCTAAAAAAAATCTCTAATAAAAAAATAGTTTAATTGCGAATTTTCGTGTAAAGTGCAATAAATGCAAAATTTTTTCTAAAAATTATCTTTCATAAACAAAATTATTAGGATTATTCGGAGTGATTCCTAAACTTTTTTCACTGGTCTAATTTTTAGAGAAGCTTATATCAGACACTCATTAAAGTAAATAAAAAGTATAGTTTGATTACATATTTCCATATTTTATGTAAATATGTAAGTAAAAAAATTAATTTATTTCCAATTCACTTGTCATAATGGCCTTTAAAAAGTTTTTGATCCGCTTGAAGTTTCCTTTCATTTTTATTAATGTTTCCAGTTTGTTTTTTTTCTAGAAATTTCCTTTGAACCGTTAAAAGCGTTGCTATAAGTACCTATTTGTGTTGTTTAAAATGCCTTTAAAAAAGCATTAATACGTACTAACATACATATGATGCATGTATGTATGTATGTACGTATGTATGTATACTCGTATATGTATTGAAGTATGCATTTCATATAAAAATAAAAGTTGTTGGCGATTGTTAAACTTTTCAAGGTTTACATCCTTATTTTATTTGTTTGTGTTCCTTGCCAATTCTTTAGTAGCTAATTTATTTGTATGTTGTTTATACAAAAATATGTATATATGTATGTGTGTGTATGTATGTATGTATGTACATATAACTTACGTATGTAGATACATATGTATAAAAATAAGTATGCATTTAAGCAACTTCCACTGACTTTAAATTAAAGCAACTTCATATCAATTCCAGCAAAATTTAATAAAAACAACAATTACATTCAATAAAAATATGTATGTACATATGTACGTACATAAAAAGAAGAAAAAAAAACAAAATAAATAAAAATGCTCTGATCTGATTTCTCATTTCTGACCGTTCACAAAGCTTTCGTTATTTTGTTGATATTGAAACGATGTGGAGTGAACAACATGATCGTTGTTATTATCATTGTCCTCATATTTTCATTTGTTGTTTTAATTTATGGTATGTACAACAACAACGGTGTTTACAACATGTAGGTATGTATATATTTGTACATATTTACATATGTAAAATGTAAAATTTTGCAACTTCCTCAACGTGTTGCATTCTCCATCCCACCCAGCAGTTACGGCTAAATGCGAGTATATATTTTTTTAATCCTCTGCACAATTAAAAAGCTCATATAGAAATGCCCTCGTTTTTTTTTTTTTTTTGTTATTATAAGTGATACTTTTGTCTGGCGAAAATGATACCCTGCTCACGGATCTTTTTATGGCCAATTTTTGGGTTCTTGATTAAACTTAGTTTCTTTCTCTAATTAGCTAATCCCCAAATTGACTTAATCTCACATTAATTGAGTTTAAGGTTTTGAGTGGTAGCTTAAACTTCTTTTTGCATGCAGTATTGCTAACCTGACCAGACATCCCGCCTTTTAGAGTTCTGCAATTTTCAATCTCTTATTCGTTTTCAAAATTCTCACTTCATTAGTTTCTAAGATATTTTTGAAGTAAATAATCCCGATTTTTTTCTATCATCGTCAGAATCAGCGGAATTTCAAGTTTGTGATGGTAGCAAGATATTATACCACGATATTAAAAATTTAATATTTAATTTACTTGGGAGGTGACACACTTTTTGCTCCATTATTGACTAATATTGTTAATACTATTCTCGTTATTGGAGTTACTGGTTACGAAAAATTTCAAAATTATGACTGGTTTTGCTTCCAAGATATCTAGAAATAATTGTTGGTTCTATGTGGGAAGCGTCTTGCCAACTTTAGGCATTGCAAAATTAATAGCCTATTGTTTCTTCTGAACAATCAGCAAGATAGGTATACTGGACAAACAAAAATTGGCACTACATGAGAGGCATCACGACTAACTTTTAAATTCTGAAATTGTTTCCAGAGGCAATGCACATTATCAACAGAGTTATCCCTACAAAATTTCAACGTTCTTCCTATATAAGCTTTCCAGATATCTGAAAGAAAATATGTTCTCTTTATGGCAGATTTCACACCCACATGTCCAATTCAAACTGCTTGACCCTTCTCCGATTTTAGATAAATTAAAAAAGTGGACGTGGTAAATTTTTCCATTAAAAAAAATAATTAGCGAAATGGCTATTCTTAAGTGATGCGATTACCAACGAACCGCGTTTGCTTTTTACTTATAGTAGATAAATATTTTGTCAGTTAAAACAGCTTATGTGCATATTACATATCCCGCTTTATAAAAAAATATTTATTTTGAAATCCCGCTTTTTCGCGGTGTTTTCTTCAAAGTCCCGCTTTTTGGTCGACCATGTTCCGTTATTTGCAAAAATCATCTGGTCACGTTAAGTATTACCATACTGGGGAACAAAATAGTGGCAACGTTTTCTATGCAAAGTCATAATGTTAACACACTTTGATTTTTTTTTAGGAAGAAGAAGAAACTTTATTATTCACAGGTAGAAAAGGAAAGATAAATAGGACATAGATAAATAACATAAAATGTGCATATATAATTATTAATGTGTTTCTGAATTATTTTATGATATAATTTTTAAAACAACCTATATATTTCACAAGTGTACTCGTATGTTATGTCCGTATTATTGACGGCTTAAACTGGCAAGTAATACCATAAAATCGACTATCCAAAAACCACAAATAAAGTTTAAGATTCATTTAATGAACTCAAAAAGTGGCCCGTAAAGAGTAACTTTTTTAAGTCAGTTTCCAGCCATTTTGTAGTTGTATTTATAATCAGTTGCGAAAATTGTCCGCATTTTGAATACCTTCAGGATCTATTTATGATTGCAATATGTACATATATGTATGTATTTTGATATTGAATTTTTAATAAATCACGTTCCAAGCGTATGCGTCTGGAATCAATTCAACAAGTTTTTATTCGCCAAAGATAAGAAATAAAGTCTTATGTCTACAATTAAGTGCTATGTCTGTGATTTAAGTGATTTAAATATTTTGTAAATTAAAATATTTACATAAATATATGTACATACATACTTACATACATACTATGGTATGTATATATGTATATGTACATATCGCTCATTTCGTAATTAAAAGAATTGGGATTTATGAGTTAATGATGTAAAATTAATCCTCATTGTGTTAATATTTCATACAAATATACACGCCTTGAGAGAAAAATAAAATTTTCTTTTTCCGAATATCTTGAAATTTTTTTTATTTATTTGATCTTTCAGTATGGTTTGTTTCCTTTTTAATTAAGCTTAAGATCTGCTATTTTTTTATTTTATATAAAAATGTTTAATTATTTTAGTATTATTCAATATTTTCATGGAGAAGCTATTCATGTAATAATAATAATAAAATAATTAAAAATTTTTATAAAAAAAAAATAAAAAAAAAAATAAAAATAACAGATTTTAAGCTTAAGTAAAAAAAATACAAATTTTCTATTTCCAATAACTTGGGGGCCACACGATCAAGTTTTGCCTTTAAATTTTTAAAACGTGCATACTTTTTAAATTTACCACTCACTACATTGGTTGTAATTTCACGTATCCAATTGTATGGCAATATTAATTTTAACAGCTGACCACAGCAAGGCTTACCATTTTAGCCCTTAAATTGCGAGATTTAGAACTTTTTTCTTCGGTTAGCACTAAATATTTTCAAAATTGTGCTAACTGCTAGTTTAGCACTTTCTCAAAATTATTTGGCATTTTTTGCACTTTTTTATTTAATTTAATTTATAAATTTTTCATAGATAGTACAATTAATTGCAAAATTTTTGCTTTCGATTTAGATTTTATTTTTTTTAAAGAACTTATTTATCTATTTTATTTAACTCTCTTAAGGATATTTGCTTTATTGATGTTCCATTCACAACTGTATGCAAAATTTATAAATTAAATATGCTTATACATACAATATTATTGAATATACTCTATTGTTCATGGTGTTGCGTAACGGCCAATCCCGCACCATTTTACATAGTAGATTCCGAAATTTTTTTCTGACAGTAGAAATGGTATAGAATAGAAAAAATTCACAAATTAATTAAAAGTATGTATATGGGCCGCTTAAGAAATAAGAGAAAATAAAAGTGTTACCTGATCTTATCACTATGTGTTGTGTGCTGTAGAACATTTTAGCGCTTTTATTTCTGCAATCTAGCAGTTTTACTCTTTCATCTTATGGCAACACTGATCACAGCAGTACATTGAGTGAAGCAATCATTTTGAATTGTTTCTTCGTCGGAGGCACTTATAAATCGGTTGGATAGTTTCGGAGGGCAAATACGGCCACCATTTTCGTCCTAATTTTTCTACAATGTACATGTAGACACAGATCTATGTTTTAAACGTCATTAAAATCGGTTCAAACTTTTAGTCCATAAAGCGTAACAAACATTCGGTCAGGGGACGGACGGGCGGACAGACTAACTGGAGAGCGAACAGCTTACTCACATTAATAGGGTTCTGTTTTTCTCTTTAGTACCGAAACTTTAATAGTAATGACTAGTTTCTATTTACTTTGACGGGACAAGAAATATCATATGCATTCTACATTTTACAAATCGCACTCGTGGTTCCGTAGATTACCTCCTACAAACATACAAACCTCCAAACCTACGGACTCTAACTCTTTATACTATTCTTATAGATATACATAAGTACATAGATAATTGCAGACTACATTTTGTCCCAACTCTCGAGACTTGAAAAAATATTTCATAAGTCAAAAATATGTGTTTGTACTGATAAAAGTACAACTATTTAGCACTTAAAATTAGATTAAAAATAGTAATGAGGGTGTATAATAAAACATTTGTTCTTTCTTTAGATTTCCCAAAATGTGATAATTATTTGTTGCTTTGTTTTATGTTTAAAAAAAAACAATAAATAAATTTTGTTGACAAGATCACGAGATAAACACGATTGTAAAAATATGCATATCTTATATTTCATAGCCAAAAATTATATACATACATAAATATCTGTATATCGCACACCAAATCATAAACAGTCACAACTCAAAAAAATCCCAGATGCTCAGAAGTGGCAAAAAAAAACTGTTGAAACTGTACAAATGACTGGCGTAACGGTATTTTATATTGTTCAAGAAGACGCTGCAATATTATTGAGTAGTTTATTATTGTTGTCGTTTTGCTCCTCATTATTGAATAAATTGTACATTATTAAAAAATATTTATGGCGCAATATTTCTTACAATATGTGTATGTAAAAGTAAACAAAAGCTACAGACTAAGCTAAGACATGTTTGATCCTAAGCATATTAAATCATTTTTAATAAAGCAATTTAAAAAATAGAAAAATAATGTTTAAGGATGTATACACATACCTGGAAATAATCATTGTTCACTATTGTCAACACATTACAAAATATTTTTATTGCGCAATATAAATCAAAAGGCTTTTGATTTTATCCAATATATTGTGCCATATAACAACATAATATAAGTACACAACGGCAATTCTATTGTACAATATCAATTATCGCACAACAATATTTTAGAAATTTGTTCAGTGAAATAGTTTTTGAAAAAAAACAACTATTTTGATAATTTTGAGTTGTGACTGTTTATGATTTAGTGTGCGATATATATATATTTTTAATTACAAATTGAGAATGTTAGTTTGACGGTGCTGTAGGAATTTTATAGGGTGACTGAAAATAAAATTTATATTTTAGTAAATCGATTAAAAAAAATAAGTAAGCACTTGAACTTTATAAAAAATATTAATGTAAATACTCGTATGTACACAATTTGGGAATTTATTTCTCAAACAAAACCCTAGCGTTGGCAACACTCGTTTACACGGGTAGAAAAATTTCTTATGATGTCGTTATAGAGACGTAAAATTTAGATTTGAGGTAAATTCAAATTCTGGAGGTATCTGATCTATGTAAAGCACTTGGAACCATCACAGGCGGGCTGATTAACACTTTACACGTTTTCTTCCGTTCTTTATACTCTTCGTTGCATCGATTTTAAATTTCCCAGTGTTGCGTTGAGATCTTCAAACTCTGGGATATATTTAGAGTCTAAATGCTTCTTATAGTCCCTGAGAAAATAATGTTTCTTCGTACACTTGAAACCAGTTTCCTGAAAATACTTTAAACCTTTTGGCTGACTTTCAAGACGTATCAATACAAAGTTTGTACATATTTCTGACGCCTTATTTATATAATGAACAGGTACAAAGTCGTTAAACTTAGTAATTATAAGCATCAACTTTGTACCCGATGCGCTAATTGCTTGTTGGCGGCATCTTAACACTTGTGGACGACGTTTTGAAACGAAGACCTTTGTCAACGTTTTTTTTTCTTAGTGTGAAACATTACATTTTGTTCGAAGACCAAGCACTTGACGTTTTGGAAGCCAGAGCTTGTATTCGCCATGTTCCGGGATAGTAAGCAACATTTATATAATGCTTTCGAACTCATATGTATATCGCAAAAGCTCGTGGAATGACACTTTGTACTCCACTGCTGTACTTTTAACAAAAATTGCCCACAACATGTGCTGCACTATTCTGAAATCCAGAATCTAAGTTTTGAATGAAATACAAAAACTAATTTTTAAAAATATTTTCATTTAACTTACAGTACATAGTTAAACAAAAATGTGCCATTTTTATTCTTATGCGGGTTGCTAATTATATGATTTATTTGTACTTGCAATTACCTGAAGCTGATCGAAATTTGGATTAAATAATTTTATATTAAAATGAAAATAATTATTTTACTTTAGCCAACTCAAAAGACTATACGCAAATCATACAAATAATACCTGCCAAAGATATACAAATATAAATATTTTTTTTTTAATTCAGGCTTTGTGAAAGTGATAATTATATTAAGATACTCGTAAATAAATAAGTAAAACAATGCGTTTCACTTATAATCAATACAATTGTTATGAATCCGGTTATCGGATTCCATCAAAAATGTACCACTGTAATGGCAACAGTGTTAATAATAATAATAACAACAACAGCAGCAGCAACAACAACAACAGTAGCAACAACAATAGTCATAATGTAACCTATAGTTCCAGTAATTCAACATCCAACGCCTATCATCCCTATCATTATAAAAGTAATTTTGGTAAGCAATAACTATCAATAATTTATTAATTTTTAAAATATGTATGTATATATTTATTGTAATGCTGAGTACACATCTGGCATTTTTTGTGTTGTCATTTTCAAAAGGTGTGCAAAGCCGTTCACATTAAATTTTTTATATGGAAAGCAGTGCCACACAACGAAAAATATGGAAAAATGACAAACGTTGCCACAAGTACACACTAGTACACATAATGTGTGCTCGGCATAAAATATGAAATAACACTGTGCAACACAGAAAAAAATAACATATTTCTAAATAACTGTTTGCGGTAGAAGATAACTGAAAAATATGGGTACTTTGAAAGCTCACTTCTGAACTTAATATAAAAAGCGGTGGTTTGAAGACCACTTTAGGTAAAGTGATTGTTCAACACTTTTATATAAAATCTTACGAAAAATAATGTTTGGGGAGCATATTGACTCTTCTGTACATGCTGTGTTAGCTTATAAGTGTCAATTTGTGGGTTCGAGATTAAAGTTATGTTTCTTTCTCTAATGCCCTAATCCGAAAATTATTTTAATCTCACATTAATTGAGTTTGACGATTTTGAGTGGTATTTTAAACTTCTTTTTGTATGTAGTATTACCATACTGAGGAACAAAATAGTGGCAACACTTTCTGTGCAAAGTCATAATGTTATTAACGCACTTTGATTTTTTGTGGGAAGAAGAAGAAACTGCCTCATTTTATTATTTACAGGTTGAATATTGTACGTGTTAAAGGAAATAGATAAATAATATAAAATAAAATAAAATCTAAATAACTATGATCAGGAGAAAGTTTTATCTTATAGGATGAAAATGGAGGCATTACCCTAGAGCAGCGATTCTCTACCACTGTTCCGCGATACTCTAGAAGTGTGCTGCTAAATTTTCTACAGCCCTATGCATAATGAAAAACAAGGATGAAACTAGCATAAGTGGCAAAATTGAACATGGTCTTAACAAGTTTTGCCAAATTGCAACACCATTTCGGCAGAATAGTTGAGTAAGTCATTTGGCATGCGAATTATTAAATTTGTGATCCTAACGGCATGTTAATTATAAAATGCTGCATAATACGACGGCGGTCTCAAAACTACTCAACGTATAAAAAATATATGAAATTTTTTATTTATTTCTCAACATATCGCAGAAAACTAAAGTTGTCCTTTTCCATTAAGTTGTGTTTAAATTGAAAACCTTTAACTCGTTTTCTGTAAAACTAGTTTTTGCGATATGTTTTCATATTTTGTGTCGTTCTTTATAAGTATGTAATTAATTAATGTTTTTAACTTGTTTTTAAGATTTATTTGTTTTGAGTTTGAAAATAAATTTGAGAAAAAAAATATTACAGCAGGGGCCAAATTATTTATAAATTGTGTTAATTAAAAATTTTGAATCGATTTGCTTTTTTGCTTGATTTATTGCCAGTTTGGTGCTGATAGAAAATAGAATTTTGACAATACGCATTTATGTATGCATGTGTCATTCGAAAATTGAATTTGTGCCCAAAATTCGGTAATATAATTTGTAAATACATTAAGTTCCGCTTAAATGATTTTTCAAAAATTTATGTATGGATAAATAAAACGATATTCAGTTCACTGATTCACTAATGCAATTGCATGCCTTTAGACTTTATTAAGTGGAGATCAGTGAAGAGGAAACTACTGTAACCATTTTGCCATGTAAGCTTTATATTACCGTTTTCGACCATCAGCTTTCTTTATACAAACATAAATACATACAGGCATACCTGTAAAAAAATATCTGGAGACTTGGACCTTCCTCCTCTGACAGACGCAATAACTTTGCAGTGATTCCTCAGGAATTTCGATTTTTGTTTCCAAGTTGTTTTAGGGTGTTAAAGTCTCGCAGTTCTGGTTGTAGGCAAGAAAAAAACAAATGTATATTTTAAGTTTGAGAATGAATATGCATACATATGTATGTATTTATGTAGAAAACCAGACAAACCAGAATCTTTCAATTGTCAACTAAAAATTAAATGTTAAATACATGTACATAAATGTCAAATTACTTTCAGTAATTAGAAACATACATTTCATCTTTTTGTTTAATTTTCTTTGAAACATTGAAAATTTACATACACTTACTTATGTAAATTTATGCAATATTTGAAGAGCTAAACGTTTTTACGCATTATAAAAAATCAAATCAAGATACGAGTATCATAATTTATTAAAGTATTTATGTATACTAAACCCATACGTTTAATTGAATATTAACATATTTCAAACATCTAAAAATTCAATTGCTTTGGCTACATTAAAAATAATGATTAATTGTCCTTATAGTATCCAACGCAAAAATGAATAAAAAATAAATTAAGTAATGTATTGCTTAAGGTGCAATTAGACGTGCCATAGCCATAACCAAACCAAAATTCAATTGGTTTCTATGCTAATTGCTATGGCGTTACGGCGAGTCAAATACATACTACTTTTATATGCGCACTATTTGCAAATAAAAATATTTGCAAATAAATTCACTCACTGTTTATACTGCATTGTAAATGTATAAAAACTTGGTAGCACTTCTACAGAAATGTTACAAATAACAATTTGTTTTTATTGTCATTATTTTCTTCTATCAATGTTTTTTTGTACAATATTTATCAATTTATTGTTTTTTTTATTAGGAAACATTTGTAAGTGTGGCAAATAGTGCGTTAATCGTAGTATAATAGTTTTCTGAATTAGTTAGTCGCAATAGAAACAGCAATATGGCAACAATTTACAGTTTTATTTGCAAATAAGCCGTGCTTATAAACGTAGTAACAGTGTTGCCCATTATTTTGGTCCGAACGGCTGTTTTCTATGGTTATAGTTATGGTTATGGCACGTCTGATTGCACCTTTAAGCCCGGCAGTAGTTTAAAAAAAAAAACATTCTGCCTTATCGTGGTTGGCGTATTTTAAATACGACTACGACTGTTTGGTAATAGATCAAAGAAGACCTCAACAGTTTTTCTTGTGTTTTCTAGTACGTTTCCACTATGAGCAAAACAAGTTGGTTTTCACTTCGAAGTGTTTCCATTATGCCTTTTTGTGTTTTGTTTATACGAATTTTCGAAATCAATTTGATTTTATTGTTAATGTCGCAAACCACCTTATTATTTAGATTAGTAAATTGTTCACTCAATTACATATAAAAAAATTATAAATACAACTGTTGTGGTTTGTGTAATTGCTTAAATAATTTAATATTCTATATTAGCGCCATCTTTTATCAGCATATTGCGGATTTTTTCGAAGTTTCATCCAGCAACGCAGTGTTGTACTGACAAATTTTGTCATGTTTTGGCGGAAAACAACTTATTAGAGCTGTTTTGCTGATATGAAAAATGTATGAGAAAACATGTAGCAAAACATTGGTTTTGGGTAAAACAAGTCTTCTGCTCCAAAACACGTACATATGTATATGTAAACGTACTATTAAGTTGCAATGCGCCACGTTGTTAAGTAGTTATTTTTTCAGCCACCAAAAATAAACAATCTCAGTGAAATTATAAACAGGGAAAAGTTTTTCACGGTTCTATAATTCAATATGCTCAATTGAAAGACCTTAGTCCAACCAAAATTAAAGCCGAACTATATTTTACTCTAGAAGAGTCCTCTCCTTCGTTTACGACTAAATAATATTGGGTCGAAGAGACCGTACGAGCTGCAAAGACGTAACCATAAGTTAAACTGTTGCATTTTTATGTTATCAATCTAGTATGAATGTTTTTTTTGGCTCATTTACTTGCAGTTATTGTTGTTGTTTTCAAAACAAAAACTTTTGAGGCGGTTTTTAAAGCTCCTTGTTAAATACATCAAATGAAAAATAACTGCCAAATGGAAAGTTTAGTTTGATGCAATTTCCCATTGTAATTATTTACTATAAAAGCATTTTCAATAAAGATTTGTTTTAAATGCTGTGGCAATTAGATAGCACTTAGTTAATACAAATATATGTAATATATTTGTTATTCTATAATTAAAAATTAAAATTTATATATTAAACTTGTTAAACTACTATAATTGTTTTCATTTTCATATAGGAAAAATGTAAAATCTGTTAGATTTTGACTTAATTATTTTGCCAGGCAGGCTCAAATGTGGTATTTGTAAATAATAATTTCATCAAATTAAGTTGCAATGATTAAAATTTTTATATAATAGCAGCAGACCGTATGTCATCAACTCTGTAAAGTAATAAATTTATTAGAGAATTTTATGGAGTTTCATATACATTCATACATACGAGTATGTACGCAGACGAATGAGAGTGTTGCAAAGAAATTTTGCTATTATGAGGATCATTTAAAATTACTTTTAGAGTTCTATCGTAATTTGTGACTGTCCAATTTTTAATTATTATTGCAATGCAAAAAAAAAAATGCTTTTTATTTTATAGATGTATTTATTTCATAAATACTTTACAAAGTAAATTTGCAAAGTATTGTCACACAAATATGGGCCATCTGCCCAAGATGGTATTAACAGTATTTTAAAAAAGTTTTTGTGACTGACTATACACGACCTATGCCTTCACATAGGAAGTAGCAACGTGGTTGTTAAAGAAATTCCACAGAAGAACCGCAAGAATATACGGTTATCCGTGGCAAATCAGTTAACCAGTGCGAGCGAGACGCAAAACTCTCGAAGGTCAATAAACAACAGTGAGATAAGAGATAATTGCCAACGACGCTTGATGTTGACTCGCCCAGAGCTGCTTTACGAATGTTATTTTATAGACTTGTGCCACTTAGTTCATTTCAGTGAACGCTCATTTTAGCTCATTATTTATATAGTTCGTTCATTTAGTTCAACCGCTCTTTTTAGTTCAATGATTTGAAATTTACTGAAATAAAAATTAATTGCCCTATTCATAAAAAGAACTTTGCTTTATAAAAGCTTTATCAAACAAATTTAGTATGAAAATCTGCTTTGAAAATTTCCTATAAATCAAAAATATTTTTTGTGAATAAGGTGGGAGAAGTGTTTGCTTGTTTATGAAATGCGTGGCAGTAGCCAGCAATTGCTGTTCACTATGTATTAAACCCATTCATTCCAGCAGGCTACTGACTACACGACTACAAATGCCGCTAGCAACAATTGTAGCCATATAGCCAGCCAGCAACTTAATTATTTTGAAAGCGGTAGCGATATCATAAGCATATGATATTGAAATATATAACTATATTTCAGTGGTGCCACTTTCAAAAACTGCACATTTATAGAATTAAAATTACTTATTTAAAATGTTCTTATATCGCATAAATGTATAAAAAGCAATCAATGTATACTTTTATATATGGGTTTCGAAATTTTCTTTCCGTTAAATAATAACCAATAATTTCAAGCTATAATTTATTTCACATTTTGTATTACATTGCCAGCACTGCATTTGCTAATTGTCCCCAACAAAAATACGAAGGCGGTTCGGAAACTTCTTAGCCTATCAATGAAGGAGAATAGTTAGTTTTCCTAGGTCAAGCAACTCGTACTTTAATTCGTTGATTTTAGCCATTGTTAAAACACTCTTGTGCGGTGGTGCGTTGTCTTGATGAAAAATAATATTTTTGTGTTGTAAGCCAGGACGTTTTTCTCGAATTTGTACATTTAATTGATCCAAAAGGTTGCAATAGTACTCTGAATTTATTGTTTTACCCTTTTGCAGATAGTCAATCAATAAAATACCTTTGAAGTCCCAAAAAACCGTTGCCATAACCTTACCAGCCGATTGAATTGTTTTTGTCTTCTTTGGGGCACTTCCTCCAGCTTCAGTCCATTGTTTGGATTGTTCTTTTGTCTCTGGAGTATAGTGGTGGATCCATGTCTCATCAACAGTTATGAAACGACGCTTAAAATCCATTTTATTTCGCTTAAACGGTCGACTGTTAACAAATGCGGCACCCATCTTGCAGAAAGCTTTTTCATCTGTAGTTCTTCATGCAAAATTAAATGGACTCGATCATTTGAGATGCCCATGATATTAGCTATTTCACGCACTTTTATTCGTCGATCATTTAATACCATATCATGCACTTTGGCTACAATTTCTCTTGTTGTTGCTGTTTTTTTACGTCCACTACGTGGTTCATCTTCAATGCTTGTACGACCACTTTTAAATTCAGCAACCCAATTTATTACTGTTGCATATGAAGGAGCACTTTCACCTAACACATTCACCATATCATTATGAATTTCTTGTCCCGATAAACCTTTTTTATGTAAATATTTAATGACACCACGCATTTCTAATTTTTCCATTGTAAAAAAATCGCGGATGCGTCTTTTGTGAACACCTGTTTCTATATGAAGGAGTTGCCAGATCGAAACAAAATTTAACATGTGTTCATAGCAGAGATGGGAGTTTCCAAAACACTTAACTTTTTTCTGTTTATATCGCGCTTTTTGTGCTAGGCTAAGAAGTTTCCGAACCGCCCTCGTAGAAATTAGTCAAAGTTGGCTGCAGCCACAAAAGTGGTGGTGTAGTCGTGTAGCCGTGAAAATAATCATTGTCATATACACACATGTATTATATATTTGACAGGTTGTAGTCGGTAGCTTGCTGTTGTGAATGAACAAGAAGTAAAACTACATAAGCATGTATGATTGTAAAAGCACAGAGCAAAAAAAGTAAAAATAGAATAGGGAGGTGCCTTAGGACACCCGGTTAGAGCTATGCTGCTTAGATATATAAAACAAATTTCATGTGTTAAATAACAATGCAATAAAATTATATTATATGATTATGTCAAATTCTCTGCAAATATTTCAAAACGTTTAAAATTAGTTCCCATTGTTTTCTTTTCTAGCTGCGTACGATTAAATAAATGTATTGTTTGTGCTCATGTGCAAGATCATTACAAAAATAAATTGAGCAATCGTTCTCATTGTTTTTGTGTTGCTTTTGTTTCACTCACTTGCAGGAAAGAAACAAAACAAAATCAAACATTTTGTTTCGTTTATTTTCATACTCTGGTTTTAAGTACAAAGAAATCAAAACAAAAATAAATTTATAATGTAATAGTGTAGATTATTTTTGCTACGAAAATCACGTCCTACCTGCTGTGTCTGGCATAAAGAGCATAGCTCTAAAAATGTTGAACACATTTAGTTTATAGCATTTGTTTAGTTCATTTTGTGTGTTAGTTCTTAGTTCAAACAAGTTCGTTCATGAACTACACACTATTAAGTTAAACAGTTTCCTACATAACTTATATACAATGTCATAGAAATCAATATTGTTGGAAACTCTTTAACTGAATCAAAAGGTTTTTCATTAGTTATTAGTGGTTAAGCTTATTTTATCAAATGTGTGACCGTACCTTAAGAAACTAAAAAAAAAACATGTTGATTTTTGAGTTACTGTTTCAACTATGATACTAGTTGAGCTACTCATTTGTTTAAATGAAGGCTTAACATAGTATCTCTAGTTGTTCTAAGAGATTTTTGGGTAAAGTTTCCCTGATAATCCTCATTATCAACAGTGAAATGCGCAAAAGATCTAGCAAACCCCTCAATAATCTCCTCCAATATATTTTTAAGAAACAATTAATATTTTACTAAACAAGTTAAATAATAATTTTTGGGAAAAAGTGCGATGAAAATATTAAAATGTGATTCCAACTGTGATATTAGAAGTTAAGGAAAGGCTGTGATAATTGAATAATTTAATTTTATTTATATTTGCAATTATTTTTTACGTTATGTGTTTTATGTCGTACCTTTTATGTCATATTAAAATACATTTAAAAAATTTAAAAGTAAATTCAACAAAAATAAATATCCCTGAAGATGTTGGAAAATCCCAACGAAACGTCGAATACATTAAAAATGAAATAAAAAACGTCTTTTATTTACATTTTAAAGAAACGGAATGATGACCTTGAAAGCCTGAATAGATACAATATCTATAAAACCACACTAATATTTTTGGTTGGAATGAAAACAAGCTTTTGCTGTAGCAACTTGTTTTATTTATATGTACTCGTATGCTCTCAAAACAGCGATAATACAGTCCTTTAGAATTATTGTGTTTTGTTGTTGTGTTTTTGATTCTTATTTATTTTTTTATTATTGTAGTCTAGATAAAAATTTAACTTTTTGTTTTCAAGATAAACAGTCTTGAGCTAGTGCTTAGAGTGTACGAGTATGTATTAAAATCAACATCATAAAATCAACATCACATGATCGTTATGTGTAAAACCTTAGCAATTCATCTGTATTACCAAAAGCATCACCTGGTGACGTCACTTCAGCAGATGATTATCAGCTGCTAGTTTCTGTGGTGTCAAAATAAAAAAAATTTAGATTTTTTGACAGCAGAAAATCCTACAATAATAAATATATACAAGATATTTCTGCAGTGTTACGAGGGCTACTATTTATATTTCGGAAACTGGCAACACTAATGGCAATAGCTAAAATCTGGCAGCACCATAATAAAGTTTTGACATTTTTTTAGCATAAACGTGCTCACAACGTTTTGATGTACAAGTGCTATTTGTTTTGTTTACAGTGAGTTCAGAAAATCAATTTGACCCAAAAATTTAAATTGCAAGAGGAGGTTTTTGTTGGATTATTTTTTACAACTTTCGACGTGGATTATCTCAACAAGAATGTGTTGATAAAGCACCATAAAAAATCGCAGTATATCGCTGGTATAGTGAATTCAATTGTGCTTTTAGTTCAGTCGCCGACCAATTCCGTGAAGGTCGTCCATAATCGGTTGTTGTGGTTGTTGTCGTCATGTGATATATTGTGAAACAGAGGCATCCCTGCACATTAGTTCTACTTCAATTTGTTCTCGTTGGATACCCCATAGTTTATAAATCGCTCAAAAAAGGCTCGTGTCAAGTGGCGTAAGGAAATGATTAAAAAGTACAACCCTGGTGCTTTAAAAGACGTGTATAAAATCGTGGCAGGTGTCGAATCATGGATATATGCTTATGAGCCGGATACAAAACAGCAATCGACCGTGTGGGTATTCTAAGACGAGCTTAATGCAACAAAAGTTGTTCCGCTTGAGCAACGTAGAACTGTGGTGCACGAGCATTTGTTTGCCGAAAGTCTTCGGAGAAATTCGTAAAACTAATCCCCAAAAACGAATCATTCTTAATCATGATAATGCGAGCTCCCACACATGTCGTCAAACAAGTGAATTTTTGAGCAGTCAACATATCGAATTGATGACTCATCCTCCGTACAGTCCTGACTTGGCACGCAATGACTTCTTCTTGTTAAACTGCGTGGTCAACGATTTACGATCGCCGAAGAAGCAGTTGATGCGTTCAAAAACTATGTTTTGGAGGTGTCTCGAGAAGAATGGAAAAACTGTTTTGACAAATGGTTTGAACGAAGTGCAAAAGTGTATTGATCATCAAGGGGAATATTTCGAAAAACAATAAAGCCATTTTAATTTAAAAATTCTTGTTATTATTTGCTATTGCCGAAATATAAATAGTAGCCCTCGTACCTTTCATAATCCAAATGATTTCACCTTATTGAATTCGCCTTGTGTATTACTAAAATTTTTATCAGTTTGGGATTAACACTTCTGCAAAATGTTTCTAATTTTCATATTGCTATTCACTGCCGATGGCTTACACATCGCTGCGCAGTTGATAAAAGTAGTATTGCATCTTATCACGGTTGCCGATTATCGATTTTCTTCATATGTGATGCATTATTTATCTCCAATTTATTAAAAACTGTCGAAAAATTAGTCAGGCATAACAAGGACCATTTAATTAAAGGCCAAATGAAAAAAACTTTGGGCCTGCACAAACCATTTGGGAGTTCAGGGTAGTGTTTTTGTGTTCGTACAGATACAAATTTATTTAAACCTTTACAATAATTATACATAAAACAAAAAAACCAAATAAGTTTGTAAATTATATCTGTATACCTCTACCGGATGAATTCAAATCAATGTTAACCTATTCTCTTTGTAAAACATGTATATTTACTTTTAATTATTCCAAAGTTATTTGTATTACCGATTTTCGTTTGTATTTCTACAATTTAATTTTGTATCCCATTTTTTTATACTTACATATCAAAATGTAAATAATGGCGACTTTACCAAAAAACAATTTTTGATAATTTTTCGATTAAAAAACCGCAATAAACAACAGTAATTAAATAATCCCATAAGCAAATATGTACATATGTACATACATATATTGACAAATATATAAAAAAATTAATAAAATATATGTATGTATATTTTTATTTATTTTTATTTTTTTTTTAAATTCAAGCCATTAACCAAATACATACTCATAATTTTCTTCATCTGATAATGTACTCGTAAGCACGGTGTGATTTAAATAAATAAAAATCAATAAAAGAATTACTTTAAAGAAAATCGCAAAACATTTTTTATTGTGGTGTTGTTTTTTTTTTGTATTTAATATGCAAAAAGAGGTCAGAGTAAAATTTATTTAAATACAATTTTTTTGTTTACTTTTATTGTATGTAAAAACTTAAATTGTTTATTTATTTATTTTAATTAAGAAATTTGTATTTGCACTGTTATATTTTTTAGAGGTGGAGAAATTGCAATAAAGAGGAGAAAAATTCATATATTATATGACTGTAAATTTTTTAATGAAACATAAGTTTTTGGACAAACAAATCATTGTATTTTTCAATGTAATCTCCTATACAATTTGTCCAACATTTATTCAATAATAATAATTAATAACACGATGAAAAAATATAAAATCCCAAAAATTTTGTGATTTTGTAATAGCCTGAACGAGGCGAATTCACATCATGTGATCTTAATCCACCAGCTGACATAACTTCTCTGCTCTCAATCAATGCGAAACACGTTATTAAATATTCTGACAGCAAGAAATTTTACACTAACAAATATACAAGGCGAATATGCAGAGTTGCAAATAGGGATCGCCTGGTATCAATTCGCCTTGAGCCTGAACATTAATTTTTGTTTGATTTGATGGAAAAAAGTCGCATTGATTGTTAAAGCAGCACCGTAATAAGAAAATAAAAAAAAAAGTTTCGTATAATTTTAATTTTGTGTCAGTACTAGCAAACAGAAAATTATTTATAAAAACGTTAAATTTAGAGTGAACTTAGTTGTTTCTAATAAACCGGAGTAGAAATGCCACGTCTGTTTTTTCTTTTAAATTCTGTTGTCTGGCAATACTAATGTTGTAATGTAACAGCAACCAGTGTTGTCAATTAAAGCTCTATGCAGGGAATAATTTTTCTTATTCAGTATTTTAAATTCTTTTCCATTAGAAAATATTTTTTTAACTATCCTGGCTTTTTAAGAAGACAAATAAGTTCATTAAAATTCGTTGAGGAAATGCTGTATTTTCTATCTACTTTTCTATGAAATGGAATACGAGAAAACCAAAAAACTGCCATTTGTTATTTGTAACAAAGTTCAGAATATGGGTGTAATTGCTAAACATGACTGTAAAATCCAAAGATTGGCTAGTTTTCCTTTCTGTATTCTACTGGTAAAATAAGGTTTTGTTCAACTTGGCTCATTAATGTCTCGATTGGATTGAGTCCTAACAAAGTTTTTTTCAAAACCTCCAAAGCTTTTTTCTTCAAGAAATAAATATTTTTTGTCTATATACATAAATAAACGTTTGTTTCATAAATTTTAAAATTTAATCATATGTCAAAACAAAGGTTGCAAAATCAACTTCTCCTTTATTAACATTAAAAATTTAATTTAATTTTTGGTGTTTTTTTTTGGATTTGTTACAATTAAGTTTAACATTTGTTAACGCATTAATGATCCCAAATTATTATTTTACTTACTCAGTAAAATATTTTATTTTTTTATTTCTTATTTTTTTTTAATTACAAATAAATACATTGAAATTTGACATTTCACTGTTGCTAATGCAGATCATCAAAAATTTCTTAGAACAACTAGAGATATCATGTTAAATTGTCATTTAAACAAATGAGAAGTTCAACTAATATCAAAGTTGAACCAAGAACTCAATAATTAATCAGCATGTTTTTTATTTTCCTACTTTACCATTGCTACAAAAAAAAATATTTTACTGAATAAGTAAAATAATAATTTGGGATTATTAGGGTGTTAAAAATTCAACAAAAAAACATCAAAAATTAAATAATATTTTTTTTTAAATTAATAAAGCAAAAGTTGATTTTGCAACCTTTATGTTGATATATGATTAAATTTTAAAATTTATGGATGAATTTAAGTTTATTTATTTAATAAACATATTTCTTTTTTTTAGCTAATTTTTATAAATTTTTGTTCTAAAGCGTAACCGATATTCTCCTTTTTTATTTTGAAATTAAAAGTGATGAAAAATAAGAAGAAGTAATTACCGTATTTATTGGCAACATTGTTAGCGAAATTATAAACAAAGAACAGCTGACGCGTAAAAGCACAGGGAAATTCAAATTTTGTCAGAAGGATATTTACACGAGTGCTTGATTATACGGGATTTATCTACACCATGATTTTTAAATTTACTTTTTTTATTTTATTAAGAAGCAATTGCTTTGAACATTAACGACCTGGTCCACGATGTCGACAAGAAAGTTTCTTTCGCTTACTTAAATTGAAAACAAGAACAAAATAAGAGAATTTGTTTTTGTTTTCAATGTAAGTAAGCGAAAGAAACTTTCTTGTCGACGTCGTGGGCCAGGCCGTAAATGTGATTATCAATATAACTTTCTATTCAGAAATGTTTGTTTTAAAACAACGATTTTCGTCTTATACATTTTGATGGTCACAGTATACAGAAATTCTGATCATTCCAGTTTTAAAATTTGCGTATATGCTTTTGTAAATATATGTATGTATGCATGTACATATGTAAAATATAATTTATTACCACAACTAGAATCTGTTCTGAGTAGTGCGTTAATTTTTTTTTGTTTTAATTGTAAAAACCTTAATATTGTTATTATTTTTAACTTGGTGTGAACTTTTTAATGTCGATTTGCAAGCAAAGTTTATTGAGAAATTACCAAGTAATGATTTAAGTGCGTTAGTAGTCTGTTTTTAATACTAAATATTATTTTACAGTAACAATTTTTTTAAATTAATTATTAGACAATATTACAAAAAAATAACAAAATCTTTAAAATTGTTTGGTAAAGTGTTTAACATTTACATAACATTTATATATACCACACACTCTGAATCCATTAGATCTGGCAACCATGCTAGTATGTTTATTTAATTAACATTTTAAATATATAATTAAAATCACTCTCCAGCGCAAGTGACATGATATTAATATTATTTAAATTTTCTTGTTCCGGATTCTTGTTATCCCAGTTTATCATATTTAACAAGCTTTAATAGGAACGTTTAATATTATCTATTAATTTGAATAATTTTTATTTAGGCAAAAAATAAATTTATTATTAGTTGCCTTATTTCACGCACTATTTGCAAATAAAAATATTGGCAAATAAATTAACACACACGTAGTGTACGGCATAGCAAAAGTACAAAAACTTGGTAGCACTTCTATAGAAAATTTGCTTATGGTGACAAAAAAATAGTGTAAATGTATAAAATAACAAAATAATATTTGTTTTAACTGTCATTATTCTCCTCTGTCAATGTTTGTTGTGCAATATTTGTCTACTTATTGTTTTTTAACAGCAAACATTTCCTCAAGCAGTTTATTTGGTAATAGTGCGTTAATCAGGAATTGTTTTCGTAAGTTAGCTTTTGCGGCAAAATTCTCTATTTGCAATATATTTGGGTACGCTCGTAAATTCAGCAAATTGTGCCAAGTTTTACTGCGTATGCGTGATTAGCTCTTTGTAACTGCTCAACATCTGTGCATAGTTGACATTTTTGAACAAGCTGCAAACAATTTTTAAGTCAGCATTTTATTTAAGAAAGTCATGATAACAAAAGTTAAAATTTTCTCTTAAATTATAGTAAGAAGAAGATTGGAAAGAAAAATCAAAGCGGCTGTTTCTTGTAAAAACGCAATTGGCCGTAAAAATAAAACTAAAATGAAAAAAAAAACTACCAATATTATGGGTTTCAAAGTCATTTTCGAATATGTACATATATCAATCTTCTTTCTTGGTAAAATTCGAAACCAGTAATTTAAATATCAAAATACATACATATGTATATTTAACTTATTGTTCCACTGCAACTTCTTGCTTCTTAAAATAATTTACTGCGCTATTTGCAGAGATTTGCGGCAGGTATGCAGATTAAATGCATTAAAAACGTTTACTCTAAACAGTGCTGCCAAGTTATACATTTTTAAACGTTAGATGTTCGTGATGCTGCAGACGTGCACAATAAATAGTTTTACGAACGTGTACCCTTTATTTGCGAATAAGTCGTGCGTATAAACGTAGTATGTGTTTCAAAATGAGTAAAATAGATATGGTTATACTTATTTCGAAAAATATTTGCTGTGCCTTTTTCTGAGAACAAAATCCTCCTATTATAAACGGGCGAGGGCAAAAATAATAAGGCACGAATAATTTCGAATTTTCGGAGTCTTGCAGGTGCTTTTTTTTACCTGATAATGTTCAAATAATTTTTAGGAATATGATGAATGGGGAAATTTCCAAGAAATTTTTACTAAGAATCATACAGATTGTGGAATAAGTTAAAAAATAAATGTTGCCAGAAATCTAAACTGATTCTCATTCTATGTGGCAATATTCTAAATTGAAATTATAAAATGCTGAAAATATATACGCTGCTTAGCAATAAAAAAAGACAACAATTTAATTTATATATTTTTTGTTGTTGGGAAGTAACACTCAGTCAGCCAAGAATGAATGCCTACTACAATTACTAAGTGTTACCTTCCCAATGCTTCCAGGGAGGTATAGTCATTTGAAGTTGCCACATTTTCATAAGTTGCCATACTATCAACTTTATAAATTGCAGCAAAGAGAACATAAAACAAAAGTCATAATAGTCCAAAAAGCAAAAGAATGGACAAATTGGTTTCATTATAACTGTAATTAAGCAAATAAACAAAAGAAAGGCGTTGCCACTACGTGTTTTTAGCTATCAATATCCACAGCAATGTTGACACAATACAAAAATTCTATTGTCTATTTTATCGCACTGTTGTAATGATAGAAAAATTTTAAATGTCGCTTGAAAGTTCAGTTTTGCTAAACATAGTGTTAACTATCCAATACTTTATGGCAAACAAAGACAAATTGAGTATAAAAAAGTTCATTTGCTGTTTAAAAAACCAATGCAAGCTTTCTTGTGATATATTTAAACTGTCAATTGACGCTGTTTGTCCAATAAAATACGACACTTTGTTAAATTTGTTTATTTATTTAATATTTTTTTCTTCTAAGAAATTGAATTTCCCCCTCAGTAAAGATTTTGTATTCCCACCTTAAATTCTTCTAACCGACAAAGGGTGTGACACATCCATAAAGATTTGATAAGATATCTTATTTACTTCAATATTGGTGGGTTGGATGGGCGGAACTAGAATTAAATTATACAATACTAATTAGTTGAAGGTAAAACTTTTTGCCGAAAATAAGTCATCATATAAAGTCTGGCTTCTCATTTTGGGAAGGAATGGTCATAAAAATTATGGCCATCCGAAGGTTAGGAAGGGTGGTGCTATATCGCACCTCCACTCGGAGACCCAATTGGGTCCGTTGTGATTATGTCCAGCAGAATGTCTTCTAAAATACTGGTGTAACTAAAGCGGCCCACCCACTTGCAATATAATTGCACAATTTTCCTTATTGTACAATAATATCGCCAATGTGTAATTCATATTCGAAGGTGGCACAATATATGTATTGGCGAATATCAAAAGACATTTTATTTTTATTGTACAATCAAGACAATTGTGTAATTTGGTGGCAACATTGTTCAATGTTGTTTACTTTTCCACTCCCAGGAAATAGGGCAATATTTTCTTTAAAAATATTGTGCCATTTATTGCATAGTATAGGTCAAAATTACAATAATATGTACAACAACATATGCAATAATATTGTATAATGGATGGGCCGCTTAATACTATAGTGATAAAAACAAGTTTATGCGAGTGCATAATTTTACTTGAAATTGTTATCATAGATAAAAATGTTATTGAAAATAATTTAAATCTGTGAAAACTAATATATTGAACTCAGTTGTACAACTAGTTGCAACGTGTGTGAGCCGCATAAGTAGAAGGCAGTTATCATTGTCTGTCAGTGATTTAAGACGTGTTTATTGTTCTCTTGACTTCGTTCATTTAAATTTTTCAACTTAGTAGTTGTCAATAAACAACCGCAGTCATTTACATATTGTTAGCTAAAATGCAAAATCACGTAAACTAAACAAAATTATTCAAGTGGCTGAAGTAAAATTTCTTTCTTTATTCATTCTTAATTCAGCAGATTTTTATGCTAAAGATTTGAAAATTTATAAATACACGTGTTTTGATGTAATTGTCCAATAATTAATTAAAAATGCTTATTCAAATTTTTTGTTACGTTACGTCCTTTTGCATTTTAGCTGACGATATGTAAATGAAGAAGCAACACCATTATCAACAATTATAAAATATAAAGACGAGGCTATGATGAAAACGCTTGATGTACAGATGCTCAAGGCGTATTTATAACGATGTGTATTCTTTAAATTAATCTGATAACTTAAAACCTTCTTTTGAGTAAACTCGCATAGAACTTTAATATGTGATTATTTATTACATATATTATATTTTTATAATTATTATTTCGCCCATCACTGCTTTTGTATGCACGCACGTATCATCGCAAATGTATGCATTACACACACTTGTATTTAGTTGATTGATTTGATTCTTATTGTTGTTGTTATTGTATGCCGTATGAAGAGGCCGTTGGACTCTGGGTTTTTATCAGCAGCTTCAGCTATTGACTATAAAAGTTGAAATTCTTATTTGAGGGCAAATTAAAATCTTGCGTTGAATCAAAATGTAAAAGAGCTCAATGAAACAATGTATACGAAAGGCGTTGAATGAAATTCAATTGAAATCGTTTGGTTGATACATTTAAAAAAGGCATTCTGAGTGAATACATTTACTCAAGTTTTTTTTTGTTGCATATTTTAAATTTTTGTACATGATTGTTTATTTTTCTTTCTATTTATTGCAGGTATGCGCACCACAATGTCTACCATGTCCACAATGAGTCCGCGCATACATCGCAAAGGTTTTCGGACCCCATCAAAAAGACATCCAGGCAAAGCTTTTCCCGGTAAATTGCATTCGGTTTCCAGGGTAAGTACACATAAAAAGATAAGAATGACGAAAACAAACATATATACATACATATCGCACTTGTTCCTATAAAGACCTTCAACTCAAAATTTGGCAAATGTCACTTTTTACAGGGAAATTGTATATAAAGTGGTCACATCTACCCACTATAAAAATCTTATTTTATCCCTCTTTTTAACCCCCGACCAAAACAAGGCATATTATAAGTTTTTAGTGTGTGTCTGTGTATCTGCGTGTATGTACACGTACTGACCAAACGTCTGGACCGAGTTTGAATTAGTTTGAAAGGTGACTTGGTCGAGAGTGTTCTTAAAATTTTTAATTTTTCTTATTAATATAAGAATTAAATTATTTGCCTCTAGTGAAAATTTTGTAAATTTTGAGTTGACGCTCTGTAGAGAAACTAGTGCCGATATGAAACAACGAAAGGGGACTTTTAACGTTTACATTTGCTAAGATATTCTAATTATTTTTTCTTATTTATTTTTGTTACTAATTTTTCATACATTTTAATAAATTGCATGAATATCTCTTATGAGTAGTGGTAACACTGATAAGCTCTTGATATAAAAAATTCCATCTGGCAAGCTGTAATATGTGTGCTATTAATTACTGTGAATGTTTACTTCTAAGAGGAATCATATGATTTAATTTTCCATACGGATGGTAATGGATTCGGCATATTAAGATGCAATTGATTTATTATATGAATTTGGAGAAGTAATAATTCCGACTGTTGTATATCTTGTTCCAAAGTACTTAAGCATCTTCTCCCAACCTATTCCTTTAAAAAAATGTTTCAATTCTGCCAACCTTATAGTGTGTTTTCACCGGCATGATTTATACAAATCATAATGATTTGTGCAAATCAAGTTAATTTATACATGATTTACAATCCATTATGCATGTGCATAAATCACCTCAAAGTAGTTGATTTATTTTAAATAATGTCGAAAATACTATTTTTCGAACTCAATTTGTGTATGCAAGCCTGCGTTGCTTTTAAAATTCCAAACTCCATCCCTGGGTCATCCATCAATAGTGATTGACAATTTCGGAAAAATGTCGTTAAGGAATATTTAATCAATTTCAAATGTCAACTACATGTGAATAAAATTCACATTACAGCTGCTGCGCCCACCTTATAAAGCACGTGCATAAATTGAATACGAAAATTCGAACAACAAATCACTCACAAGCTCGGTGGAAACACTTTGAAGGGATTTACTTAAACCTGATTTAAAGTCTGTGGAAACATAGTATTAAGTAATTTTTTGTTTGTTTATATGTATGTATGTATGTGTCACAGCACTGTTTTCTTGTACAAAAGTTGACTGTGTCACAGCACTCTTCTCTGATAGGAAAGTTGCCTGTGTCACAGTACACTTTTCTGATAGAAAAAGTTGACTGTGTCACAGCACACTTTTCTGATAGAAAAGTTTACTGTGTCACAGCACACTTCTCTTATAGAAAAACTGACTCTGTCACAGCACACTTTTCTGATAGAAAAATTGACAGTAACTATTTGTCAATGTTTATTTTAAATATTCACCTTAAAAACTTCGATCTTTCGCCTTTTTTTTGTGGCTGTGCTCTGTGTACAGGGAAATAACAACCCCAAATTTATATATATACATTCGACTCCCTATAATTTTAAATTAAAGAAGGCACCAGAGAGAAAGTTCAAACAGACAGAGTTCATATTAACAAGTGTTTTTTTTAACTTTTAAATTACTTAACAAACTTTAAAACTACGAGTTTACTGACATTAAGCATTCTGGCTAAAAAATTTCAAGGCATTTTTTTACTTCATTATTGATTGGCCTTTAGATTTCATAAAAGCTACAATGTAATTTTACACGTGGCTGTATTATTTACGTTTTTATATACGTTTTATTTTACTTGTACTTTGGTTGTTAGTTTAATAGAGTTATTTTAAAACGATTTATAAATTTCTTTCACTAATAGCAGTAACTTAATTTAATAAAACACATTGATTTATAATTGATCGTTATTGCTGCATTTAACCCCTTAAAGTCACATATGAACATTGTAGTAAGGAAATGTTTACTTGTAGCAATTAAAATTAATACAAACTAAAAAAAAATATCTAGAGCAATAATAACACTAAAAATTAGTTAATTGGTTTTAAAAATAATGCCATTCTGGTAGATGTGTGTTTTAAATAACTATTATACTTGTTTTTTGTTTTTGTTTAACTATATTCAGATCGGTCCTGGAAAAATAGTGCCCGGCAAACGTTTCCCAATACGGCCACATCCACCGCCCTGTGATAATTCGAATGATAGTGGGTTTGGTTTTGATCAGCATGTTGAAATCCAGCAACAACAACAACTTAGCCAACATCAACATCAGCAGCAGCAGCAGCAGCAACAACAAAACAGTAGCCCTAGTACAAGTACAAATATATCAAATTCCTCCTCGTCCTCCGCTTCCGCCAACATTTCCCTACATAATCATCAACAACAAAGTTCGTTACAAAACAGTTCAGCACCATTAAGCAGCAGCAACAGTAGCAACCTGTCTTCAACATCAGCGTCGTCGTCAACAACAACAAGTCTTCAACATTCACCTCATCAACAACATTTGATCAGAGCGATACCTGCCTCAAGGTGAGTAAACGTAATTAAATAAATCATTTATTATTGAACGTTATTATAAATTTCACTTTAAAATTCACACGACTACATAAATATTTTGAATTGAAATGAAGATTTGTGTTCTGTTAATTGAAAAAAGAAGTTATGTGTAACAATTTTAAGAAATCGTTTTTCAATCTGTAGTCCTAAAAGAAAAGTGAACCACAATAGAAGACCTAATAAAGATGTCAGTTAAATTATGTTTTTAGAACATTTTCGAGATCGGCTTGCTATTTAATAATAATATGATGTGTCGCAATAATTATCTTAATGGAAGAAACTCAGGTTGGTTCACTTTATACATATGTAGTCTTAATTCAATAACAAATTTTCTACGTAATCAACGTTTGACGTATGAACCTCAACTAGTTAAGCAAGAAAGAAGAGGCCAGATGTACTGTAAACATCACCTCAACTGCCTAAAGGAGTTTTGCACTATAACACACGTCTCCATATTTTCATGAAATTAATTTAAAGTGAGATTAAGTTGGTACGAGTGTCAAAAAAAATGTCGCATAAAAACCTTTTCACTAGATTTTGCTCCTATACTATCACAATTTAATAAATAAATATGTAATATATTTTTTACTTTTTGTTGTGACGGCTTTGCCATCCGAGGTGGCCCGGCCCCATGGCAGAAATCATATTTACACATTAATTTCATAAAATTTTCTTTCCAATAAAGCCCGTTTCATTGAAAATAAATGAAAAATATTATTCCTTGTTTTAGTACATAGTATAACATCATATTAAATAAAAAAGGTGTAACTTACAACAAAAAAAAAGATTTTAAATCGTGTTTTTTTTTATTGATATGATGACGAAAATCCAATCAATTCGTATCCGTTCGCAAAAGTATCGAATTCATTAACGAAAGTCAAAATACTACTGAGAGAACTAATCCTGCAGGAAATGAAACTGACACAATACTAGTCATGTGATCGGTGCCCAAGTGATAGGGACTAGTTCGAGTTCTAACACTTCCAGTCACTTTTACATGGGGACCAGTCACTTTTACATGGGGACGGTCTAGGATGGCGATAATTGATAATTTGTATATACTGTCTTATAGAGACCTGATCGGCGTAGAATAATGTAAATTATATATAAATGTCATTCCGTCATTCCGACATTTAACTGCAACAATAAAAACTTATAAATTTTTTTATTGTTACAAATGCAATTAAATTTTTTTTAAGCGATCCTTTTATGGGATTCGAACAGACAGGCCAGCACAGCGAAAAATGTATAAATACTAGTTAAGCTTTTTTCTGAGTGACTTTTCAGTCTCACTGGAGGTAGAAATTGATATTACATTTATAATATTTGATAGGTCTTAGATCCAGCCATATCGAACTTGTTCAGTGCCGCTTAAGCCCCGTACAGGCTATTATACAAGTATTAATACTTTCATCACATTTTACGATACAGAAATCTAAATACATTCGTTGCGACTGTCAAAAAATCTAACGTAAAATCACATATTGTGTTCAGACCATCACACTTCAAATAAAGTGTGTAATACAAGCAGAAAACAAAACAGCTGTTCAATGAAAATGTCTGTGCTATTCATTGACTAGCGGCGGCAAAATGGTTTCATGTAGGCGGGGACATGCCGACACTTGAAAAAATTCCGCAGTTAAAAATATTCTATGTAAATAACAGAAAAATTTAAGAAAATATATTACAAAAATGTTAAAAAACTACGTCAACGAAATATACTTCCATACGATTCACTTATTCAAAATTTTGAGCCCATATACATATGACAAAACATTACATCAATGGCGACACGCTTTCGGCGGCGAAACAGCCGACTTGGAAATTTGGTTTGTGTGAAAATACAACCCTGATCTAATGAAAAGTATTATCGTTTAGAAAATTTTCGAAAAACGAAAAAGTCTTATGGGATGTCAAAATTTTTATCGTATTATTTGCCACTTTGATGACATTTTGCGTTCAGACTATCACACTTGCACGTATTATTTGAATTTTTGACAAGTATAAATACAAAGTATAATAGTCTGAACGCGGCTTTAGTACAATACTAGAACAAGTTCGAATTAAATTGACTGATGATTAAAGGGCCACTCATACATATATACATGTATAAAGACTTTCATCACATTTTGCTAGAAAGAAATCTACAGACATTTGTTTCGACTGTCAAAAAATCTAACGTAAAGTTACATTTTGTGGTCACACCATCACTCCTCTTATAATTCATTAAAAACACAGTTGGAAAGCAAACAGCTGTTCAGGATTAACATGCCTGCATTAATCGTTGACTTCCGTCGGCATAGCAGTTTCATGAAAGCTGTGGTCGTGCCGGCCCTTGAAAATAAACGACATTAAAAGTAGTTGATTTAAATAATATAAAGAAAAAGAAAATTCGATAATTTCGACAGTTACTGAGAAGCAGAAGAAAAATACAAACTAATAATTGCTTAATTCACAAAGCCTTTGTTTATGTTTTTTGAAAGTTATGTTATCACTGCTATTAATATAATGTGAATAATGGTTATTGAGAAGAAGAAGAGAAACACAAACAATTGTCTTTTTGGCACTAAAAATATTCTTAAAGCAAAAAATTTAATTTATATCACTTTTTAGTTCTATTTTTAGTTGTATGTCTAAAAACCTACTTTTGAGTACATACTTATTTTTTCTTCTTATTAGGTTCGACATTTAAAATACAAAATATGTACTTAATACAGTATACAATGGGTGTTCGTTCACAAACAAATAAAGAGAAAGTGTATTTGATAAAAGATAGGCGATACAAATTCTTTCGAATAAAGGAAATGGTTTTTGTGTCTCCTGTAAAATATTTTAAATAATGTAACTCACGCGTTTTTGATTTGAATTTAATTGACGATATGTACGTAGTACTCGTATGTTCTTACGAATTTGCTAAATGTGAAACATCTCATGATTTTTGTTATTTGATATTTTAATTCACTGTTCTCTATTTCAATTGAATTTATGTATGTAGTTGAAATATTTTAAAGTTATTCTCTCCTTGTTTTTAATTTAATATTAATTTTATAATTCATGCTCATTTTTTAGATAACTTGTTTGATTTAAAAATTATTATTAATACTATTTACTGGCTAATTTTAGCTTAATAATTTGAATAAATTTTTGAAGAAATATGGTTTATCTAATATATACATATACATATATATGTATCTAATTATCTAATAGTATATATAACATTTATATATAGATATATATATATATATATATATATATATATATATATATATATATATATATTACATTCATACATATGTATACACATATATTCATAGATAAGTGTTTACCTATGTGTATATGTATTGTTATTGTAGTGTATGTACCCTGTAGGAAGTGTCAATAGTGAAACAGTACTGATTTACTATTAACTATTACTTCGTTTATACGCACGGCTTATTTGCAAATAACACTGTAAATTGTTGCCATATTGTTGTTTTTATTGCGACTTACTAATTTAGAGAACTATTCACGTTTAACGCACTATTTGCAAATAAAATGGTTGGGGTTGCCACACTTACAAATGTTTGCTAATAAAAAACAATAAATTTATAAATATTGCACAAAAAAACATTGATAGAAGAAAATAATGTCAATAAAAATAAATTATTATTTGTTATTTTCTACATTTACACAATTTTTTTTTGTAAAAATAAGTAACATTTCTATAGAAGTGCTACCAAGTTTTTATGCATTTACAATGCCGTATAAACTGTGAGTTAATTTATTTGTAAATATTTTTATTTGCAATTAGTGCGTGTATAAACGTAGTATATGTCACCAGTACTACTTCTTCTTGAATTAATAATATTGTAAATAATCTCCCTAGTGCAAATATATCACTTGCCTTTTTTTGTTTTGTTAGTTGAAAATGTATAGTTTATTAAAAATCTCGGAAACTACTTTTTACAAGCTTACACGGTTGTATCAAAACCGCAGGATGTAGGGCTGCCACAATACTGACGAATTGTAGCCCAGAGAATGCCTTTTGCTGGAGACATTTAACATGTGCGTGTCATCGAATATCTAATCAAAAAAACTTTACAGGCTCAACAAAATTTTTACAACTGACACTGTCACTTAAAATTGTTTAATTTCAGTTTTTAATTCTTATACAATATGGATTGCCATGTATTTTATTTGTATTTTGTAATTTCTTTTATAGCGCTCTTATATCTGAACCAATTCCAGTACTTACGACATTTCGAGAAAAATCTAATAGATTTCCCACACAAAACAAAATCTAATTTTTTTTTTAATTGTCCTAAAAAAATAAACCGATGCACTTAAAAAGGTGTGTGAATTAGCTGTAGTGCAGTTGTTTGATTGTGGTTTAGGAAAACATTTCAGTCAATGGTTTTGGTTTTTGGATACGAAATATTAAAAAATGTCAAGAAAACTGTACCTGTGTTCTGTAACTGGCGAGAAGTTTTCGCGTCGAGAAAAATCAAACAATTATATAATGGTTGTCCAGTTTTGCACAGTCTGATTCACATAAAAACTGAAATAAGCTTACAAGAAACATGAGCAGGGAACTAAGTTTTTTGTTACTCATCCTGTGTTTCACAGAATGATAACAAACTTTTCGTTTGGAAAAGTTCTCACCAAAGTAACAGAACACGGTTACACCCAGTACAGATTTTGATAAAGATGTCAATTAAAATCTATTAGATTTCGTGCTGATGTAAATATACTATTAAAACATTTACATTTACTTTTTAAATTGATTTCCTAAACTAATTTTTACAAAAACTTAAATTTTGCTTGACACCACTTTTATTTAAAACAAATCAATAAAACATTAAGCAGAAGCATAGCTTTGTGTAGCTGACAAAATGTTTTCTACGTATACAAAAAATATTAATATGTAGACGCTCCGTTGACAATGTGGTCATATAGTGATGACTAGGAGACTGTTAACCCTAACCTTCCTTCCTACAGGGTATGAAACATTGATATACAAACATATACATACATATGTTTGTATGTATGCCTGCTTAACACCTTTTCTTTTGGGTAAATAAGCAGTTTAATTTTGGTAACTCAATGTTTGCTTTAGTCTAAATCCCTAATTATTTTTTTTTAATTTACGTCTTTGAAAAACTTGGGGTACAATTTATTTCGCAATCGTTATTTCAATTAATGAAATAAAATAAAAAAATTAATCGTCCTTAAGGCAATGACTGGCTATCCTACTATATAATTGTTTTATTGTGACTTACTAACTCAGAACTTTTATTCACAATTAATGCACTATTTGCAAATAAAATGCTTAAGGTTGTCGCACTTACAAATGTTTGCTAATAAAAAAACAATAAATGGATAAATATTGCAACAAAAGACATTGAAAGAAGAAAATAATGATAATTAAAACCAAAAATTATTTGCTACTTTGTACATTTACAAAATTTTTTGTAAACATATACTACGTTTATACGCAGGGCTTATTTGCAAATAAAACTGTAAAATGTTGCCATATTATTGTTTTTATTGCGACTTACTAATTCAGAAAACTATTCACGATTAACGCACTATTTGCAAATAAAATGCTTGAGGTTGCCACACTTACAAATGTTTGCTAATAAAAAACAATAAATTGATAAATATTGCACAAAAAAACATTGAAAGAAGAAAATAGTGGCATTAAAAACAAATGATTATTTGTTATTTTATACATTTACACAATTTGTTTTGTAAAAATAAGTAACATTTCTATAGAAGTGCTACCAAGTTTTTATGCATTTACAATGCCGTATAAACAGTGAGTTAATTTATTTGTAAATATTTTTATTTGCAAATAGTGTGCGTGTATAAACGTAGTAATAAATAACTTTTCAATAGAAGTGCTACCAAGTTTTTGTACTTTTGCTATGCCGTATAAACAGTGAGTTAATTTATTTGCAAATATTTTTATTTGCAAATAGTGCGCGTATAAACGCATTATATGATAGTGTATCATGGCCTTTCGCGATATTTTTTTCCATTTAAAACTAAAAGTTAAAATTTAAAACTAATAAATAAAATAAACTCTCTCTTTTGTTAATTGCGTCCAAAATTAGAATATAATAATGTATTCAAAAGCTTCTTTTTTTATAAAATTAATCAAGCCTAAAATTTAAACGTATTTATGTATTATTTTTACAATCTTGCCAAAAATTGATAAGCGAAATTGTTGTTTTATTCTTCTATTAAATAAAAAAGTAGACAAAATAAATTTCAAGGTTTTATTTAAAATTAAATGAATAGAATTAAATGAAAAACAAAAAATAAATTAGAGGAATAAATAAATAAAATACATGATACATATTTATGTATTGTATTGTATTGTATTGTATTAAATTGTATCGCATACTACGTATGAAAAGTTAAAACGAAAAAAAAAAGAATCAATTAATCTAAATTAGTACAAGTTGAAAGAACGCACGTGCCCTAAAACTAGAAAACACAACAAAGAAAACAAAGTCCGTATGTGATTTTGAACAATAATAAAAACCAAAGATAGAAATAAAACAAATAAAAATGCAAAGAACTTAATAAGATTCGATTTCTGCAATGATCTGTTTCATGAGAATTTTTAAAATAAACAAATTGACTGCGATACAGTTGGGATTGTTAAGCCGCCCAAACACTATCAAAGTATGTACTCATCCAGCAATGAGATTGTATGTGTTACACCGACGACTTTTGATGGACAAATAAAATAATTTTACTTTTGGCATGTTTGATATGTTTTTATTGTGTCTGTTCTTCCAGCACGAACGCATTTTAAACGAAGTTCTTAGTTGAGCGATCATTAGAAATGACAGTGACTGTAACCAAAAAGACGCTGAATAAGGAATTTGATTGGAAAGTTATAAAAACATTCTCCAGAGCGAAAACGTTGAATGTATTCTCCGCTATTGGCATTCATACGATGTTGATAGCACGAACTCAAGCTCAAGGCGAATGTTTGACGGGTCATGCAGCATGTGTATATCAAAACATTCAGCACAGCAATACGAATTTGACTTCAAGCATTTTGTTTATGTCTTGGCCAAAATTACTTAGAATGCTTGGACGTTTGAGGTCTGATTGGTTCGAATTCTCATCTTAAATATGGAAAATTCTTTTTTTTTGTTATGTTATTA
This sequence comes from Nowickia ferox, assembly GCA_936439885.1. NCBI lineage: Eukaryota > Metazoa > Arthropoda > Insecta > Diptera > Tachinidae > Nowickia > Nowickia ferox. Next base: position 106,114,908 of record OW387025.1, read on the forward strand.
TGCGAATTAAACTGTTTAGCCGACTTCATATAAAGATGGCGCCAGTAGTTTGGACAAACTTACTTTGTTAAAAAGTGGAAACCTTATAAAACAAGTGTTTTAGGTTTCAAGGCGTCACAATGTTTGGTATTATTTTTTTTTACACGATCTCAGTGAATTTCACACTATCAGCTTAGCAATTATTTCAAATTAGAAGAATAATTTCTTTTTGCACTAAAAATAGAATAACAAATCCCTATAGTTTAGATTAATCAGAAAAAATTTGCTTGATTAAAATTCCAACAACAATTTACATTAACTATGTAAACAATTGAAATTGTTTACGAGTGAATTAAACTACTAGAAGATTTTTGTGTAGCTTTCGAAATGGTTTTCTTATACATTTTTTATGGACTCCACATTTCAAAATTTGCAAAATGCTCTCAAAAATTTTGATTATATTTAAAGCAAATTACTTATTATTCAAATTTGTATGAACAGGTTTTGGGCATTTTTTTTTAAATAAACTGCTAAAAGTTTTTATTCTTTTTCTTTCATTAAAACTTGGGCTGGATCCGTACCTGATGAAAGTGGATGTCTGAAGCATTTTCAATTAGATTATTTTAATGAATAGTCTCATTGTATAATTTAAAAATGCAAAATTTTACCTCGAAGAATAATTTCTTAAGGCGGATTCAGTTGTTGTACTTTGTACTTACAGTGTAATGAAAACATAAAACGCCTGAATTGAGAAATGAGCATACGAGCAACAATTACATTAAAGTTGCATGCTAATTAATATATTCAATTAAAAATTTAATTGACTTCATTAAATTTTTTAATTACTTTAATTAATTCAAGTGTAAAAACTTAATTGATAATGCTAATTTGTTTACAGCTGTATAATTTTAATTGATATTACAAACTTTAAATTGATATCACAAAACTTTTGACCAAAAGTATGTATGTATGTATTTATATATTATTTTTTCCTGGGTGTGGTATTTATTTATTTATAAAATTGCAACTATTAGTGCTGCCACAACCATAAACAGCTGTTTCTATTCTCATTTGTTTATTCATTTATGAGTGCAACAACAAATATGTCTAACGAACAAACAGCCGTTATTATGGCTACGGCGAAAAACCAAAAATCAGTTGGTTTTATATGGTTTTGGTGTTGGCAATGACGTTATGGCGAGTCACATATCAAATACAATGTTGCCCATAAGTTTGGCTCGAACAGCTGTTTTGTATGGTTATGGTTATGGCACGTTTAAATAAAGCTTTAATTATTTATTGGTGTTGAATTCTGTCTAAATTTGTTATTTGAAATTTCGCAAGCCCAAATAATAGTAATGTAGACTGTCGCAGAGAAATAAGAATCTGTGTTTAGTGCACAAAAATTGTTGGACTACGTGATCCCTGGGGCTACAAGTGTTTGCTGATGCACGACGTACGCACAGTGGTATGACTTCTTACATTTTTGTGCAAAAATTTTATGGAGTGGTCCTAGATCTTTGATAGTTCATACCGGGCATTATATTGTCTAATTAAAAAAAATTAATTTTATAAAAATCGACCACGTCCATTTGGTCAAATCTTCCTAACGGTTTTTGTTATCTCCATATTTTTGAATTTATAGACAAATGCTAAATTTTTAAAATATATTAAAGTCAAATGGTATTATTAAGAAAATTATACATAATATGAACCACTAAATTGCTTAGATGCCTGACATGGACTTTAATTTTTTAAAAATTAAATAAAATTTATCTAAAACTGCACAAATGCATATTTAATATTTAAACAGAAAACTGCATCATAGAAAAATAGAATTTTTGACACCAAAATCCCACTGTGCGACGGGTAATGTACATACATATATAGTAAATTGTTCTGCCTTATTGATTGCAAAAACGTATTTTTCGAGATACGACTTTGTTGCAATAAAGCAGCGATGTTTACTATTTCTTCAAGCAGTCTCACACGCAATTAATAGCCACTGGTAGTTTTTGTGATGGACGCCGCCGCCACGCCGCTCCATGCAACTTGTTTTAGCCCAGCTGTTTTGGTAAACTGATAAACATATGTATTTACTATGAGTTTTAGCCTTGCGGATTTCCTTAACTTAACCAAATCTAAGCTTCACTATATTTTGCTTTTGTGGCCTGAGATATACATATACACTTAAAAGATTTGCTAGATTCCCAAGGGTGATTGGACAACAAACAGTATTATATTAATCCATTTCTAAGTATTTGCTTATTATAAATACAATACAATATTTATTTCCAAGTTAATTAATATTTAATTTGTTGATATGAGTATTTTCGTGTTGAATTTAATTTGTGTTTATGTAAGTAAAAGTGTTTTTTATTGTTCCATTATACACAGCAACAATTAAAAGTGTTATGAACATTGATTGCTCATTTCGTTTAGTAATAATTACATTGTGTTTTGATTTTATTACCTTTTGTTCTTATTTTCTTATTACATTTGATACAACCAGTCAAGTTACAAGCAAACTGCAACTGCTTGTCATAGAGACAAGCGGCGTTAAATAGTTTAGCTATTTTGGCGGCAAAAATTTGCACAGTGATGCCAATGCAGCATGTTTGAATGAATACACAGCAGTTATGTAGGATACACAGAAAGTATTTTATTTATGCACACAATGATTCTTCATATTTTTTCTCGTGAATTATACTTATTAAAGTTTTTGCTTGCAGCTTGTTTCTTTAATACCACAATAATGAAATATTAAAAAAAAAAAATTCATTGATTAATTACAATTAGTGTTGCCAGAAATTGGTCAGTGAAATACTTAAAGTTCCGTTAGAAAATATGGTAAAAAATACGCAAAAATTGTGATAAGAAGATTTTAATTCAAAATGAATTATCGTTTATGCCATTTTCAGTGGAAAAGTTTTGTTTTAAACTGAAATTGTTTTTTTATTTATTTTTGAAATTTAGAAACGCATAAGTTGAGCCTAAAAAAAAATATGTCCGTCTAAATCATAGTTAGGCACACACATACATCTTTATATTATTTATGTATTAGTGATAAAATGAAAGAGAGTAAAATGTATGCTGTGTCGAATGCTTATGAGAGATTGAGTTATTTTCTTCCCTACGTGTGTACTTGTACATGAAAATGAGAGCATAACGAAGTTCCCACGGGCGGCCTTTTGCTTATCTCTGGTCTAAATGCACTTTTTCGTCCCCGATTTTTAAGGACGACCTGTACCTACATCACAGATGCTGTAGCTGAAAACTACATATACATATATATACATATATGTATATATCACGATTCTACTTGATTACTTTTCGGTAGCAAGCAGTCACGTAAACTCACCAATCAGTCACCCGTATTACGTGTATCGCATCGAATATTCGTCTATGAGAGTTTTGTCCTAGCCTAAAGAAACCCCGTGCATGTTCCTTTAATCTAGTACAAAATTCTCGTAGACGAATATTCGACTCGACATTCGCATGACGGGTGAATGTATGTGTTATACATATGTATATATATTCATGTCTGAAATTTTAAACATAACAACTGACATATACATATACATACACTGCGAGTCACGCAAATAAGGAAATTTAATTTGATCAATTTTGGCAAATTTAAAAGTTATACTTAGCATGTCATTTTCAATATGGGAATATGGTAATGTAAAACTAAACAAATTAAAACTGTCAGCGCAGCTGTAGTTGATGAAAAAATATTTGTATTTTTCGCTGTCTTTAGGCATTTTGCACAGCAAAATTATCCCACAATAATTTATAATTTAAAAAATTTGGCTATTTTAATACTTCAATATAATCACTCATATTGCGTATGTCGAGTCGAATTTTCGTCTACGATATTTTTGTCATAGATTAAAGAAAACTTGTAAACATTTCCTTTAATCTAGCACAAAATTCTCGTTGACGAATATTCGACACGACATACGTAATACAGGTGAATGTGTTTTATATCGTTGCCAGCTCACAATAATCTTGCCACATTAAAATTTTAAGATATAATCATTGTGAATTCCTTAAATGTAAACATTCACAGATGTTTTTATATAGACTGAGTTGCCAAACTGGCATAAATTTATGTCGTCGAAATGTTAGGAATTGAACCGTTTTTTTTAGAGCGAAAGTTCAAAATTTGGCGCTAAAATTGGAAATGCCGGTAATTCACTTTGTCAGAACTGTAAATCAATGAATTCGTGAGCAAGTTGTAAAATTTTTAAATTTGCCTCCATGTTCTCCGGATCTTAACATAAAAAGGTATAGGACATTTCGAAGCTATATGAGACAAAGGACTCTTGAATGGATTAATAAAAAATGCTTATTCAAATGATTAATGAAAAAATCTTAATTAATTGTAGGTAAATAAAAACAATACTACTTTTCTTTAAATGAAAAACAATCATTCAATATTTTCACTAAATTGAAAACAAGAATATGGAGTTTTAAAATGCAAAATTTGGGGGATATATGTGGCTTATAAGTTCCTTAGTTCAGTGATTCGCAGTCTATTATATCTTTTAGTTTTGCTTAGCATATTTAGTATGCTTATGTATCCGGGTGTACTTATATATATATATATGTATATGTATATATGTGTATATGTACATGAATATAAATACTATACATATGTATGTATATTTGTAGAAATTTTTGTTTGTTTTTCTTTTAACATACACTGTACTAAAGTGATGTGTTATACATCTAGAATCTAGATGCAAATATGATTGTGTATGTGTATTATTACTTTAATATAATAATATGAAATTGCAGTTAAATTTATTTAATTTTCTAATTTAATAAGCTTAACTCACAGTGATAAGATAAATAAGTTTTTTTTACAGACAACGCAACTTTGCAAACAAAAACAAATTTGTCTAGAAGAAAATGATTTTCATTCAATTTTGTTTTATTTCTGCCTCAGAGAAAAATATTTTTTTCTTCTTTTTTTTCTTTACTTAATTCAACCATGACCTACAATAAAGTGATTTATTTTTTAAATTATTTTTTTTTTACATATCACTCAAAACGTTGCTTTCTTAGGGTAAGAAATTCTAATATATTTTGTAGGCAAGAAACAACTGTTTTTATAAAATGAAAACTAATGGACAATCACATCTATCGTGAATAAAGTGGGAATTTTTCCCATGAAATTTTAATTCCCAATGAAGGAAAATTTGCTATCGCTAACTGCATGGGAACGTTTGTTCTCGCTATCAATGCGTAGTGGATGTAAAAAGCGGGAAAAAGTTTTGTAAAGCTTAAGAATTAATTAAAAATCAGACAAATTTAAGTTTAAAAGTAAGAAATACACAAATTTTGGGTTTGAAATTAAATATTTTAACCAAAGAGGTTAATTTTCAATGAAAAAAGTTGCAGAGAACTATTGTTATTAATCATGGACATTATTTACTGATCTTATTCTAAAATAAATTATTTATAAATTTTAATATATAACACTGTGGAACATTTTTGTGATTATTGTCTGGGGGGTGAGAAATTCCAAGTCAGGGTGATGGTACTAGGTCAGTATAGTAAAACCCTCAAAGGGTTTGGCGTTCGTATGTGTCAGTTTTTTTTATGACCTTTTAAATTTTTTCTTTTTCACTTCTCCGATTTTGATGAAACAAATTTAGAAAAATTAAGAATTACAATTTCTCTAATCTGTTTCTATACCGTTTTCCTATATGTGCAACACTTTCGAAGTTAAAAATAAATTTGTGGAGGCAAAAAAATATTTTTTTGCCTAAAAATTAAATTTTTTTTTTTAATTCATAAAAAATCCAAAACGGAAAAAAGGATCAAGTGTTATTAATTTCGTGTTTTTTGCTCATGAGTTATGAGACTTTACGCGAAAGTAATTAGTTTTGGCACTTTATTCCATTTTGGATTTTTTATGAATTTAAAAAAAAAAATATTTAAATTTTTAGGCAAAAAAATATTTTTTTGCCTCCACAAATTTATTTTTAACTTCGAAAGTGTTGCACATATAGGAAAACGGTATAGAAACAGATTAGAGAAATTGTAATTCTTAATTTTTCTAAATTTGTTTCATCAAAATCGGACAAGTGAAAAAGAAAAAATTTAAAAGGTCATAAAAAAAAACTGACACATACGAACGCCAAACCCTTTGAGGGTTTTACTATACTGACCTAGTACCATCACCCTGACTTGGAATTTCTCACCCCCCCAGATTGGCTGTTGTACTGTGTAATTAGAAGTATAATATTGAAATTACGCGATGTATTAATTCAGTTCGCCTGCAAAAATAAATTGAACAAAACCAAGGAAAAAGTGACAAAATTTCAATGTAAAATATTATTCACAATAAGGGGAATAAAAAGAGGGGACACATTTCTAGGGAAAAATTATTCACGATCGCAATTTGGTAAAAAGGGGAAGTATTTCGAGGGAAAAACTGTTCACGATAGGGATGAATTAGTATTGAAAACAAAACGATGTTTTGTGTATTTTATGGTTGTTTCCAATAAAAATTAATATATATTAACAAAATTCCGCGATAAATTTCTGCCTTTTCCAATTAGATTTTTTTGTTTTCCCTATTACTTGCTTTTGTTTGAAATTGTTCCTCAGGAAAATTTTTTCGCGGAATTTAATTCATAGCTGCCCTCAATGTCTACTGCACAATTATATTCGAAAGAAAAACTGTTCGATTTTAAAGGTTTTTGTATTTCGATCCGAAATCAATTTCTTTCGATTTGAATTACAGAGTGGTAGTATAATAAAGTTATTTGAATTTTTTTTTTTTTGCAAACCCGGCCTCACAGGCCAATAGGTCATCGGGGATAATTTACCCATGTAAAATTACTTAACTACGCTGAATAAAAGCAAAAAATTTACCCTTATTCCAGTTGTCAACATCGACACCACGTCAATGCAATACCAAAAAGTTGGGGCTTGTCTACTCGGTCTCAAGAATAATTTTGTGCTAATGACAGGCTAGTTCTTCTGTTCCCTAAGGTCTTTGAAATAGCATGAGCCTGCCAATAGAAGTTAAATTTTTTTTCGACAGCTGTTAGACAAGCCCCAATTGTTTCGTGTTGTATTGACGTGACGTCGATGTTGACAACTGAAATAAATGTGAATGTGTGTACGGGGAAATTTATTGCGTATGCCGAGTCGAATATTTTGTTCATGAATATTCGACTCGAAATGCGAATTATTTATTATTAAGAAATTTATAGTGCCAGCCAACAGTACGATACCAGTAGTATTTGTACATATTTATTAAAAATTAGTTTTATATTTTTCTGAATTCTATACAAAACCTTAGAGTTTTCTTAAAAAAAAATGCTTAAAAAAATTGCATACAAAATTTAGACAAATTAAAATTAACTATAAACCAACCTTATCATAGATCTAGACCAGCTAAGAAATTACCCTTTTTAAATGATGACACTGAAAATACTGAATCAGACGATGAAGATTTCTGTACCGATGATTCGGATGATAATAATTATGGCGGACGTCACCGTAAAAATCTCAAAATCGCAAATCAACAAATATCATCATCCACATCCTCGTCGTCATCATCCTCTTCATGTTCTTCAGCAGCGTCACCTCATTCCGATAAACATCACCAAAATCAAAATCACAATCATCATCACCATCATCATTATCATCATGTGGGATACGGTATTAAACGTAAAAAGATTGAAACCATAGCGGTTGATTTGGATAATGACGATGCCTGCAGTGAAGATGCATTCATACGTAAAATTGCCAGTGTTGCCAACGCAAATACAAACTTACCGACTGAAAGTGCAACGGCAACAATAACAGCAAATATAACTGTTGCAAACTCACGTCCGGCCCAGCTTCAGTTACAGGCGCATTCACACAACTCTCTAGTCGCTGCGCCAGCAACCACAAAGTAAGATATATATATTATTTTTTTTCTTCAAACAATGTGTTCTTATTCTACTGATATTTATGTAATGAAAGTCTTGAATATAGCTTACAGTTTATTTTTAAATAAAATTTCAACTCTCCCTCCCGCCTTTGAAAAATTATGAAGGCACTGTGTGTATTAAGTTTCCCAATGTCTACGTCTATTTACACTTTACCCAAGCCAAAATTTTAGCAATAAATTTTTTTTTCAAACACATATGTAATTACATACTTATGTACATATGTACATATGCACATAAATATATAAAAACATTTTGTTAATATTTTTGGAAGTTAGCGTTAACGTTTATGTTATTAACCTTATTTCCTTGCACACTTCTCAGAATCATGGTCATTCCTACCATAAGCCTTTATTTGTTTTTAGTTTGTTTTATTATTATTATTTTTATTATTATTATATGTATGTTTGCAAAATATTTAAAAAAATTTATTTCTTTTTTTTTTAAATTTAATTCACAGATTTATTGCCGCCAATGCTAGAGGCATGACCAGAGTGGCTCACAAAAGGCAACCGGCAACACCGGCCAATAGTGTTGCCACCTCTTCAAATGGCCGAGTACAATTAGAAATTGTATCACAGCCAGAACAGCAGCACAGAGCCAGGTAATTTTTCTTTAAAGTCAATATTAAAATACGAGTATTAAAACATTTATATGTACTCGTCTATTTTTTCATGATTGTTGCTTTTTCTTTTTTTTTAGATACCAAACCGAAGGCAGCCGTGGTGCCGTCAAGGATCGCAGTGGCAATGGCTTTCCTATTGTTAGATTAGTGGGTTACAACAAGTCCACCACGTTACAAGTATTTATTGGCACCGATATTGGCCGCGTTGCACCCCATATGTTTTATCAAGCCTGTAAAGTTGCTGGTAAAAACTCCACTCAATGCAATGAGAAGAAAGTCGATGGCACTGTTGTTATTGAAATTGATTTTAAGCCTGAACAGGATATGATCATAACTTGCGATTGCGTGGGAATTTTAAAGGTAAATTTGATAGTACCAAGGCAGATAAACTTATTGGAAATGCAGCTCCTAATGCGCAACATGTTATATAGCCAATTAATGAATATATTACATATCGTTAAGTATGAAATGGGATATTTTAAAAAGTAAAATCAAGTTAGGCATTTTTATAAACTGATTTGAATAATAGAAGAATATAGTATAATTTATGAAATTGATAAACAGATATTGGAAGACATTAGCTATAAAACAAAGTACTTTTAATAATCTCCCTTATTCTGTAACTATGTATATGTCGACGCCACGCTAATACAATACTAAAAAGTTGGTGCTTATTATAAAATAAATGTCCTAGTAAAACTTTTCTTAGCTCTTAATAGGATGGTGGTGAGGTTGCTAGAAAAGCAACGTAGGTATAATTTTTTTTTTTTGGATAACCCGGTAAAAAAAATTTAAATATCACGGGAAGAGCAGGCATCTACCAACTAGAAAATATATTAGCTGCAAGACAGTTTATGAATGTTGGACATTCGATTTTATTTTTGGTAATATATGTGCACATATGTATGTATGTATATAAACCGGTCACAGGGCTACATATTAAAAAAAATAATAACACACAACATTTCTTAAAAGTAAATACAACCAACACCAAAGGCTGGCATGATATTTTGTAATTTTGTAGCTGCCAGGCAGTAAAGATGGGTCGGCGGCGAGCCCTAGCCGGTGCAAAAGCCAGCACGGCCGATTATCCGGCAATGCAACTGCAATATATGTATAATACAAAACAAAACAAGAATTATTGTAAATTAATTTTAATCTTTTTGCATCTGTAGGAACGCAACGTCGATGTTGAACATCGCTTTCCAGAACATCTTGCACAAAAGAATAAAAAGAAATCCACACGATGTCGCATGGTATTTCGCACACAACTGACACATGATGACGGTACTGTAGAAACATTACAAGTCTGTTCAAATCCCATAATCTGCAGTAAGTTTTAAAAATGTGTTATGTAATCATAGGGATTGCTTGTATTAAACGATTTTCATTTTCGACAGCTCAACCACCGGGTGTACCAGAAATATGCAAAAAATCACTCAACTCTTGCCCAGTAGATGGTGGTCTAGAATTATTTATAATCGGTAAAAATTTTCTCAAAGATACGCATGTAATATTTCAAGAAACCTACGAAACTATGAACAACAATAACGATGATGATCTCACGGCGGCAACAGCAGCCACAAATGATATGGCAATCATTGGAGGTGCTTTGTGGGAACAAACAGTGTTGCCGGACAAAGAATATTTGCAGCAGGTAAGTGATAACGATATGTTTGTACCTATCGCTGCTTTATTGCAACATAGTCATTACTCAAGAAAGAAATCAATTTAAAATTCTCGCCTTACATTCAACTCTGCCTATTAAACATATTAAAATATTTTCTTCTTTCGGAAAAGCCATTTTTATGAAATTAACATTAACAATAGCTAAAATAGGATGTGACCAAAATGCCGAATTTCTTGAGATATGACTGTGTTGCAATAAAGTAATGATTTGTGTAGATAACTTTCGCTTCTTAGTAACAAATAAATTCTATTCCACTAGACACATTTAATATGCACTGTGCCACCGTATCTACATCAAAATATATTAAAACCCATCACCGTACAAGTGATGATTATTTCGAGCGGCAAAAAGAGTGAAGCGCACTCTTTTGTTTATACACCGAAGGGCACTTATACACCATTGGCGGCTGCAACTACGCTAAGTAGTACAAATACTATACACAATAGCTTGTCATCGGCTCAAGGTATTTATTTTTGTTTAAACATACTTTTTGATTGTTTTTACATACACTCTATGATCTACGATCTACGAGTATTCGTTCGAATTCGAATTTTTTCTTGTCGCACTTCGTTTCGTATTCTTATACTACAAACTCAATTAGTTGCTCAACTTTTGTATTGTTCTTTTTTTTTTTTTTTTTTTTGTTTAATTTGAAAATGTTATTGCGAGCAATCAATTGTATTTAAATTGAAGAGAAAGACATACTATTTAAGTAAATGTTTTCAAATGAAAATAATGTGTTATTGTTTCGTTAAATCATTTCTATTTTTTATGCGTGTGACGATAGCCCTAAATCTTAGTTTTCGGATCAAAATGTAATTTATACATGTGTTTCTTTCATATGTTTGATATGATCAAATATTAACCCCCTTGTTTCCACAAACCGGACGGTCGACTTGTGTGGAAAATGTATATGAGAAGCACAAATTTTTTCGAGTGATTTTCATACAAATTTCCTAGACGAGTCGTCTGCTTGACCTGTGGAAACGTTTTAAATGAAATTAAAATAAATGAAAAAGAAATAGAAAATAATAAGTTTTTTTTTAGTAAGAACCCCTTTTGGAAAAATTGAAATTGGCGAAGTAAAAATAATCACTGAAACCAAAAAAATCGCTAAAGGCTGGTACTCTGTACGAATATGCGAAAACTGTTGAGCAAGATTGATTTTTTCTTGCGAAAAATGTTACATTTTCCAAATATAGTCCATTTCGCGATTTTGCTAAATTTTCCGCTTTTATTGCTTGAATGTATGCAACATTGTTTAAAATTTGCAGCTGCAACAAAAGTTATGACAGAAACATTTTGCATGGAAAGGCATGCTGCCAGATACATTTTTGCATGTTTATTTCGCAAATATTTTATACCAAATACATTTACCTCTAGTTTGACCGAATTTCGCACGAAATTGTGAAGAGAGTACCAGACTTAACGCGGAAAATTCCTGTAACGGCAAAAATCATCAAAACGAAAAAACTTCTGCAACGAAAAAAGATCACTAAAAATCAAAAATATTTAAAAAAAATTGCTAAACCGTTGAAAATTGTTGACACGAAAAATGTTGGTAACATATAAAAAATAACTAAAAGAATTGCACAAACGGCAAAAATTAAAAACATCGCTAAAACAAAGAAATCGCTAATAGAGGCGAACAAAACAACAAGCAACAGAATTGTTGAACGGGAAAGAAGTCATAGAAAACTTCGCTATAACGAAAAAATTATTTAAATGGAAAAAGTCGTTAATACTCGCAAATCGTTTAACCTGAAATAGACAAAATCTAAAAAAGAAACAAGAACAAGAAAGCCAAAATCGTAGAGAAATCGCCGGAATTAAAAAAATCGCTGAGACTGACAAATCTTTAAGGTGACAAAATTTCTGTAACGTATAAATTCTCCGAAACCAAATAATTAACAGAAAATAAATCGCTAAAATAAAAGTCAGCAACACTGAAAAAATTTGAAAATGGGAAGAAACTTCAGTAAGAAGTAAAAAAAGGAAAAATTAAAAAATTTAAAGAAATTGACAAAACTGAAAAAGTCACCGAAACAGAAAAAGTCATCAACACACACATTTTTTATAACGGTAAAAATTTTTAAGATGGCGAAAAAGCGCTAAAATTTTAAGCAATTGCCAGAACAGAAAAATCGAAAAAAATTTGGCAACAATGAAAAGTTGAAGAAAAACCGGCAAAAAGTTTTTAAAACATAAATCGTTAAAACTAAAAAAAATTAAGACAAAAAATCTCAAAGCAGAAACTGCAAAATATAAACACTTAACACAGAAACGGAAGATCCATAAGAAAAAATGTGCTAAATCCTAAAAATTTTCGAAAGAAAAAAAAAATCGCTAAAAAAAGATATACAGCCCAATCATGAACAAAAATTCCGCACGAGTTTTTTCACTTTTCCCTTTTCTCCTATCATAAATTTGTTTTTCCCTTTTTTTACCAAATGCGGGGATAAAAAAACTCCCCGGGGAAAAAGTAGGTATTATGAAGGCAATTGAACTTTCTTTTTTCACTAAAATTCTTTCTCTTGCAAAACAGAAGGGAGTTTACATAAAAACATGGTTAATACTCCATTAAAACAAAGTTTATATACATAACAATGTATTTTAAGGTTCTTTTATTTGGAAAAACACAAATAATGCCCAAATATAAATCATTTATAAACTTTTTTTACATATTTTTTCAAGTTGGTGAATTTTAACAGTTTTGTATACTCTCTCACTCAAAAAAATGGGGAGAAACAAAATGTCGGCAAACAAGCAAAACTACTGGTTTCGTAGTACGGTGATGCCACGTATTACTCTTTTTTGTTCCTAAGGAATTTATGATTGGAGGAATATTTTCTCGAGAAAATTATTCTCCGCGAGAATTAAATTCCGTGGGAATATTCATGATTGGGCTGATAATTAACAATAACGAAAGAAAAAATTACCAAGAACGGGAAAATTCTGAAAACCACGAAAACAATAAATAATTGCCAACAAGGAAAAACCATTAAAATACAAAATTGCCTAAAATTAAAAAAAAAAAAAAAATTGTTAGTTAGGTTAGGTTAGGCAACGGTTTCATTCAGAATAGCGTATTCATTCACAGGGGTTCGGAAGTTTATAAATGTTTCTACTAAAATAGCAAACCATACATGGAAGAAGAATAATTGAATCACAAGCACTGCTCTTTGGATAAATAGCATTTTAGAAAATAATAATTATTTAATTAGTTTATTAACACAATAAGGTTATAAAGATCACACACATATTGAAAAAAAGTTGTATAAAATCAATTTCCATTTAGAATAGCTTCTAGCTAATCGCTTATGAAATCTTCTTGTTTTTACAAGTTTGTATATATTAATTAGTTATTCATTGAACTAGTTATAGTTGATATTAAATATACATAAATAATGTTTAAATAAAACGAAACAATAACAATTGAATTCTACGCAAATATTGGCACGTTCTTTGTGAGTGCTTATTTAGCTTCAAACTTACAAATCGTTTGTTTTATTGCATTTACAGCATTCACTATCTATCTAGTGAAACACTTTTGCATAATGACAATACGCTGAACTCAATATATAATATGGATGCAAGAATTATAAAATGAGGCACAATTAAATATGTATGTGTTTTCTTTTATAGCGAATTCTTCTGTATTGTTATGCTCATATAAAAGTTATCTCAACTTCTTGCATTAAATAAATAATTCAGTCTCTGCAAATAAAGTAAAATCTTTAATATTATTGATTTTAGTTGTTGTATGTCTCATGCAGAAAAAGAAACAACAGCGTTTTAGTTACTTTTGTTATAGCGTCAACGAGGATTATAATTTCTAAATTTAGAATTTTTATTATCAACAGAAAATATATGTACGTAAATTTTAAATAAAATACATAATAAATTTAAAGAAAATATAAGAACGACTGTAACGGTAGTGCGACAGCCTTTAATAATAACAAGAAGAAAAAAAAATACTAATGTTAAATCAATGTTTACTTAAATTAATCTACAAAATTTATTTCGCTTGACTTATATAATATTTATTATTCTCAAATTTACAATATTTATTTTAAAAGTTTTTGTATTCGAAGTAATTCGTTAGCTAGTATAGAGCTTCAATTAAACGTGCCATAACCATACAAAACAGCTGTTCGAACCAAACTTATGGGCAACACTGTACTTGATAACCATAGAAACCAATTGAATGTTGGGTTTTCGCCGTAACCATAATAACAGCTGTTTGCTGGTGAGACATACTTGTTGTTGCACTTTTGAAAGGCATAAACAAGTGAAAGCATAAACAATTGTTTAAGGTTATGGCAGAACTAATAGGAGAAGCAAATATATTTATCGTTTTCAGTCGTTAAGCAGCTCTGGGCTGAAGAACAGCTCTCGGTCATCGTAATTATTTCTTAAGTGCGGTCAGGCTCGTGTGTGTTGTTTGCCCTTAGGAGTTTTTCACCTCGTTCGCACTGGTTGACTGATATGAAACGGATAACCGTATAATCTTGCGGTTCTTTTGTGGAATTTAGTTGACAGCCACGTTGCTACTTCCTACGTGAAGGCATAGGTCGTATATAGTCAGTCACAAAAACTTTTTCAAAATACTGTTAATAACAACTTGGGCATATGGCACACATACCAACATAGAAGTGTTTTTTTTTAATTGATTTGGGTCACTTTGTATGTCACAGTGGGATTTTGATGTAAAACTGCTATTTTCCGACCACTCCATTTAAAAAATCGAATAATACAGCTTTGTAGAGAAATGTTTAAATATAAAATGCGCATTTAAGTTTTTTTTTTTAGATAAAAATTTATTTTATTAAGTCCATGCAAGGGAGATAAACAAAAAATTACTTATACCTATTTTCATGCATTTCAAAGGTCGATAAAATATCGTGGCATGACCGCTATCAAAGCTTAAGCGACAAAATTTTCCAACTTAATTTTTTGACTAAAATCGATTAATCGCGATCATAAATCGTCGCTGTTTGAACTAACCGACTCAACTGGCATTTTTTTGAAAAATGAGTTTAGTACTTTACTAGACTTTATAAGTCATAATACACCTTGTCTACAATTTTAATGACTGTAAGCATTACTCTTGTGCCTATATAAGTAAAAAGATTTCAGACGCAGCCATAAGAATGAATGTATAAAACAACCATAAAAGCTGCTCTCCTGTTAAATTGTTAAAATGTTAGTTAGGTCAGTTAGATAAATCAGCGACGAAATGATCGATTTTCATCAAAAAGCGAAGTTGAAAAAATGTGTCGCTTAAGCTTTTTTTTTGTAGGTTATGACTCGATATGTATAATTTTCTTAATAATACCATTAAATATATTCGAAAAATGAAACATTTCTCTATAAATTACAAAAAAAAAATTAAGGGGTTACTTTAAACAGTTAGAAGATTTCTTAAATTTCAATGAATAAAAAATTATATAGCACCACTTTCCCCCAAGCTATTTTATCAATAAAATGAATTTCTTCTTTTGATAAAATAAAAATTACCGAAAATTTCTGGAACAGAAAGAAAACTATAAATTTCTGGTAAAAGTCACGAAACTTGTAATGAAATTTTTTTGGCTAAAAACCATTGCATACTTTTAGGCGAGCTAAGAATCCAATAAAATTGTTTATACGTTATTCATTTATATAATCGTATAAAATACTTTATTCGATTTTATTCGCTTTTTATTCATTCGAATTATTGAAAACTTTAGTAAATACATACATTCAAGAAATTTATTATTCGACATATTGTCATAATTATATAATAAGTGAAATTTATTTGCTGGTGGTTGAAGTCTACTGACAATTTGTTAAAGCAATAATGAAATGCATATAGACATCGCTTAACCACCAGCAAATAAATTTCATTTATTAAATACATACACAAAATTCATTATTTTCACAACGATTTTGGCAACTGGAACATTGATTTAACATTTTGGTAAATGTTGGTGAAAAATACAAATCGCAGCTGTTTTATAATTTTAAGCTTTGGAAAATTTAAATTCTGCTTAAGATTTAAGTAAGCAAAAAAAAAAGAATAATAATAATTTTTATATAATAAATGTGCAATTTCAAGGATCTACAAACAGGAGGCAGGGAATTCAAAACTAATCAAAACAACTCTGTTCCGTATGATTGAGTCAATAATGCAATTTCAGTACATTAAAATTTAAAGAATTTACATATAAATTAGTGGGCAAAATTAAAAAAAAAATTATCATAATTTGGAAAAACAAAATGAAATAATGATTTTATTTCTTTGTTGACCGTTTGTGTGCGTGCTTGAAGTTTTTCTAGTCAACATAATTTTGTTTAATAATTTCTTACTTTGATTTTGATTTAATTAAGGGGTGGGCTTGCTGTTGTTATTGGCCTTAAATGTGTGAATGCGTATGTATGTTTCAGCCAGTGTGTGTATGTGTTTGTGATTTTATAAGCAGAGTTTTCTTGGTTACGATTTTGAATTTTTCTTTTCCCAATGAATTTCCAAAATTAAGTTTATTAGATAACTACAACATTATTTTTTAGCATCAGAACAAACAGTTTTTTTTATCAACTGTATTTGAAATTAAAGCAACAAACAAACAACAATTGGATATACCTACATAATTTGTTAGAAATTTTTATTTCAATAAATTTTGAGTTTACAACCATAGGAGGCAGAAAGAAAAAAAATACCGCTGAAATGAACAAGAACAATTTTCAAAAGCAACTATAAAATCCATTCCAAATAAATAAAAAAATTATGCAGTTTATAAAGCAATTGCAACTTGAAAGGAACTCAGGAATTGAATTGATTGAAACAAAATGGTTTTCAATTATGTACATAAATACATATTATCAAACAATCATGCCAACAACTACAATTGCAAGAACCATTACAAAAAAAAAAAAAAAATTGCAAAAACAAATAAATAAAATAAAATAAAAAAACCAACAGGATTTTTAAACAACATTAATCTGAAAATGTTATTTTTACTTTATTTTCCCTCTCTAGCATTTTAGGTTCGTGAAATGCGATTAAAAAAAAATAAAACAAATTACATATAAATAAAAATATAACCGTAAATTAAATCCAAATAATATATATACATATATACTATATACATACATAGATCAATAAAATGCTACCGAGTAAGACAAAAATCTAGAAACCCATAAAAGAAAATACCAAGACAAAAAAAATCAAACAAACAAACAAAGAAAGCAAGCAAGCAAGAAAGAAAGAAGCTTGCTAAGACAAATCCGAAAAAAGAAAACTTTAATGAATATGGAAAAATCATAAAAGTAAAGCAAGCTTATAGAGCTCCTTCCTATAGAAATAAAGAAAACAAGGAAGATACTAAGGAGCTCAGATTTGCTATATAAGAAAAGAAAAAAAAACTGGAGGAAGCAACCTGAAAAATACAATAATAACCTCAACTTGCTGTTTGCCAAATCGAAAATGACGACGATCTTAGAACTTCATTCACCTTCATCTTGAAACCATCATCCTTCCTTCCCCTCCTACAGCTGCTGTTTGTATTTGTATGTATTTTACTACTACCACTACCCAACAACACTTACTACTACTACTACTCCACTGTTTTGCTGCTTTGGTGCTGTTCATCATCGGCTGCGTCTGTATATTAGGGTACTGCTTAAAAAAAAGAATTAAAACTTAAACCATTTATTTTTTTAACATTCATATATCTTTTATGCATTTATACTATATATTTTTATACATTTATTTCAATATTTATTAAATATTTAAAAAATCAGAGAGTGCAACATAACCTCACATTTAATTTAAGCAAAATACATTCACATATGACTACAAACTTAGTCTTACATACAACATACCCATAATAATATAAAACTTTCAAAGCCACTTTTTCTTAGCAAGATTAAGCTAGTACATAGAGTTCTGGTAGCTGTAATTTCATTTTGCCCAAAAACGTTTGCATAATTTTCTGTTCGTTTCTAACCTAAAATTTATTCCATTTATCCAAATTAATCTTGTCACCCCTCCCTCCAACCCTTTATTACTATATATTTCGTTGTATGTTCTTATGGCGTTTTCTTTTCTAAATATACATTTTATTCTAAAAATCTTATGTTCTTTTGACGTTCTTCATTTCCTTACACAACTATGGTTGCACAATTTTTGTACAACAAATCATTATGCAGTCAGCTGTTATAATTGCAACATGGACTCTGACCTTCTCGTTGAAATTGTGCAACCGTATTAATTTAATACTTCCCCTCTGTTTCCTTTTTGTGTGAAAACTTCACTAAAAAAATATATAAAAATCATGTTATCGTTCATTTACTTTAACAACGTTATAACTTTTTATTGTAGAATTATCGTACTGAGGAACAAAATAGTGGCAACACTTTCTGGGCAAAAGTCATAATGTTATTAACACACTTTGATTTGTTTGTGGGAAGAGGAAGAAACTGTCCGATTTTATAATTTACAACTAAAAATTTGTGCGTGTTAAATTAAATAGATAAATCATATAATATTTATGTATGTACCCAGCAAAAAATGAACATATTATTAGTTACAGCATTGATGAATTCAGCTCCAAGTAGTTCTATTTCTGGTTAAACATCAATGAATTGTAACACATGGTTGTCATAGGACGAAAGTGATCCAAATAATTGAATAGTATGTGCTTAAAAGGTTGTCTGGAACAATTTTTATTATAAACAACAGTCTTAAAATATTAAATTCAGTACCTGTAGTGATTGGTATGTAATGAAAGTGGTAAACTTTTGGAACTAGTTCCGATATTTTTGCTGGGTATGTATATGTTCATTTACATATGTATGTATGTATTTTTGAATTATTTTATCATATAATTTTTCAAAAAAATTTTGTGTATCACATCCACTTTTTGTCGGTATGAATGTAAAAGTAAAAAACCACGGTTGGCCGCTTAAACTTTTTTTCCAGTAAATGAGCCATACTTATAGGTTTTTTAACGAACACAAACTGCAAAGCTACTTTGCTTTATCTGCAGAAACACCCGGGCAGGAATCGAAACTGCGACCTCCGACTACTACGCTAGTATGCTGCCTATCAGAAACAAAATTGTAATTCATTCATTCAACTAATCACAAATTTGTGTCAAATTTATTAAATTTAAGAACGTCACGCTTAAATGAAAAACAGAATTTTTACGCAGAAAATTCTTTCGAATAGGATTTTTAAACTCTAAATTGAAAAGGAGATTGTTGAAATATTAAAAAAAATTATAATTTTTCGACAACCATATCTCTCGAACTTTCCAATTTGCGGTATTCACCGCAGTTTTCCTAATACACCAAAGTAAATGAATCCTTAAAATCGAATAAAGCACAATTTTTATAGTTTAAGAGCTGATTAGATTTTCTCAAAATCTACCGAACCCAATCGGTTCCGATAGGTTAAATTAGGATCCAATAGGTTAAGACTTTCACGCACACACACACATGCACTCACACAAACATGCACTCACAAACATGCACTCACACACAGGCACACACAACCATGCACACATAAAAACACACACACCCACTGTCACATACCCATACATACATACATCAGAATAGATTCTTACGACCTCGAAATTTCGAAATCTGATGAAAACTTATTTTCAAAAATCATGTTCGCATTACGGCATCGATATCGATAGAAATTTTAACCACCCCTATCGTGAGAATTTTTTCCTTCGAAATATTTCCCCTTTTTACCAAATTGCAATCGTAAATAATTTTTCCTTAGAAATGTTTTCCCTTTTTTGATGCCCCTTATCATGAATAATCAGCCCAATCATGAATATTCCCTCGGAATTCATTTCTCACGGAAAATAATTTTCTCGAGAAAACATTCCTCCAATCATAAATTTCTTGGGAAGAAAAAAGGGTAATACGTGGCATCACCGTATTATGAAGCTCATTGTTTTGCTTGTTTGTTGACATTTTGTTTCTCCCTTTTTTTTTGAGTGAGAGAGCAAAAAAACAAAATTATTAAAATTCACCAACTTGAAAAAATATGTAAAAAAAAGGCTATAAATTATTTATTTGGGAATTATTTGTGTTTTTCCAAATAAAAGAACTATAAAATACAAGTTTATGTATATAAATTTTGTTTCAATGGAATATTAACCATGTTTTTATGCAAAACTCCCTTCTGTTTTGCAAGAGAAATATTTTTAGTGAAAAAAGCAAGTTCAGCTGCGTTCATAATACCTGCTTTTTTTCCGGGGAGTTTTTTTATTCCCGCATTTGGTAAAAAAAGGGGAAAAACAAAGTCATGATAGGAGAAAAGGGAAAAGTGAGAAAACTCGTGCGGAATTTTTGTTTATGATTGGGCTGAATATATTTCACGGTAATTTTTTAAATTTTCCCTTAATTTTTGGAGGCGAGCTGAATTATTACATTGCATAATTGCGATATTTTCCTTCGAAATAAATATTAAAAGTTATTTATTTTTAGGACAATATCAGTAAATAAAGTTCACGATTGTTAACAATCACCCTTATCGGGAATAAAAGGCGAAATATTTCCCGTGCACAAAACAAAAATGGTGAACAAAATTAGAAAATAGTATGCTGACACAACATCAACGCAAACATTGGCGATCACAATTTTTTATTCCCGATAACCGTGATTAACTCCCTGCAACACCTTTTTTCGTGAAGTTTGAAACTCTGGTTCACACACAGTAAATTCTATAGAGGTATACTAAAGAATTTTTTTCCACTGCATCTAGAATATTTAAAAACACAACTTGCATTTGAAACCTAAAATTTGTGTATTTCTTATTATTAAACTTAAATATGTTTGATTTTCAATTAATTTTACAAGCTTTACAAATCTTCTTCCCTTTTTTACATTCACTGAGAACTGAGAGTGGGGAAGAAATTTCACGGTAGCATTTTTCAATTCGAGGTGAATAAAAATTTTATGGGAACAAAAATTCCATTTGTTAATCACGATAGGGGTGAATATGTACTCGTATGTATACATACATATTTCAATGGAGTTAAAATAGAAATGTTTTTAAATTTCGTTCTATATCGAATGCCGTAATTCGCCCCGGCGATCAGTAAGTCCCGGTTCACACACTTCAACTTTTGTTGCTCAACTCAGCTATAAGAAAGATGGAAAAGGAAATACAAATATCACTTTTTTTTCTTACAGCTGAATTGCGAGTTGATCAACAAAAGTTGAAGTATGTGCACCGGGACTAATCAATTACAAATTCAAAGATATGTGTGTACATGCATGTGTGTGTGTGTCTAAAATCTAAAGGCCTTATTCAGAAAAAAATAATTTATGCTTACGAAACGTTTAACAAACAAATTTACATACAAAATTTGTTTTGTAAACATTTTGTAAACCAAATTTAGTTTTTCTGCATACGGCGGCAATTCTTTTAAAATTTAAGTGATTTTCACTTTTCTCCTCTAAATGTATATACATATACCGTCAGCTGAAATGCAAATTTTCAAACCTTTATCATAACAATACATTACAAATAAAAATGAAGAAAAGTTGCTTCATTCACTCCCCTGAATAATTTTGTTTACTTTTTTCTCTCGCCTATAAAATTTAAAAAAGTGTAGTAACGCTAAATTTAATATTTTAAAAAAGTTTTTATTTAACTTTAAAAATCATTATTTTTAAAAACAGCGAGCCAGATGGAAGTACATATTTTTTTTTACCAAGATACAAATTACAAAAAAAAAATAGTTTTAAACTGACTCACTCTCACAGAAAAAAGTATTCACCAATTAATGTTTTCAATTAATAATTTAATTGATTCAATTAAATTTTTAATTGTATTAATTAATTTGGGTGGAAAAACTTAATTGATATTATCAAATTGTTTATAGGTGAAAATTTAATTAATTTTTTAATTAATATTACAAATATTTTAATTAATATTACAAACTCATTCATATTACTTTTTTGTGTGCTCTTATTTTAAACATTTTACTTTAATTTTCATAATTTTTCATATACATACATATTTTTGTTAAAAATGTTTTCTCAATATTTTCCCATGAAATTGGTATATTGTGTTTTATTTTTGTTCAAATCTTAAATTCCTTAGCTGTTTTAGGAGTAGGCGCTACACTACGCCATCCATCTTTCTGCAAAATAATTTCAAAAATAAAATTCAACTTGTCTTCTTCATCTTACTCAACTAATAAACTACGACATACTTTTGTAAAGTATACTACATAATTTTGGTAAAGTAAATTATATATTTATACTACATATTAATATATCCATATACATAAATATGTATTTATTTCCCTCTTCTTTATTGTCTGTACTGTTAAAAGGTCTTCTTAACATTAAATACATACATACATCATTTCATAAATTCATTAAAATGTATACTATGCTCCATTACCGCACAATCCTTCAAAACTTGTGTTTGTATGTACAACTTTTACTCCCGTTTACTTTAAACTTAAAAAAATCTGAACTTTCGAGCTTAAAAATCCAGACAACCAACAGTGGCTTAATAAATGGAGTAAAAAAGAAAAAAAAAAAATATCGACATTTTGGAAAAAAGATTTGCTAGTTCACTTTGTACTGGTTCAAAAAATTCACTTATGTAAGCATTTAACAACTGATTTTTTTTAAATTAAAAATCTTATTAAAAAAAAACAAATAAAAAAAATATTATTGAAATCTAGAGATCAAAATACACTATTTCACTATTCTTTACTCTCATAATTTGCGCCTTATTCTAATTTTAAGAAATTATTTTATAAAATGGATGCGGTTTTTACATAAATATAAGCATACAGATTAAGTTTCAAATAACACAAAATTATTTCTACTTGAAGAAAGCGAAAGGGATATGAAAATATTCAATATGATTGTTATGAATGTTTGTGTGTGTATGCGTGGGTATGTCGAATGAATGGCTGAAAGTGAAAATGTTACTGTGTGTGTGGTGTGTGTGTATTGATGAAAGAGATTTGTTGATTTTATTTTAATTGTTTTGATTGGCTGGGTGGGGGAGAGGGTGAGTAAAAAAGAGAACATGTGAAAGTGCTTTTATTTGTTTTGTTTTTTTTTCTGTAAAAATATTTTTTTTTGTTTTTTTAAATGTATTGGAAAATGTTTTATAAAATATTTCATGTTTTTATTTCAAATATTTTGCCTTTTAAATAAACTACATTTTCCAATTGTATTTCATGTGCTTTTTCTATAGGAAAAAGAAATTGGATATTTTCTGTCCACTTAGCAAACAAATGAAAATCATGAAATATTTTTTTAAATTTCTGTAAGATTAAATGCAATGACAATATGTATCAAGCCAGACTAAATTAAGTATGGTAAAAGGAAAGGAGCAAAATGGCGAATTTAATTCGCCGTAACTTAAGAATTTACTTTGCTAATAAAAGTACTTGGGTGAGGTGAACTCACCGTTACTCCTAAGTTGTTTCATTTACCACATATCACAGTGGGATTTTGTTGACAAATACGCTATTTTTCAAACCACTGAATTTAAAAAATCGTGCAGTTTCCTAAAGAAATGTTCAAATATGGTAACCGTCCATAAAATACTTATACATGGAAAATACATCATAAATGCAGCAATTCTTCTTATTGCCATGCTAACTAAAGAATCTGAAGAAGCAAGAAGTAAGGACTAAAAGAAGTAATGGTTTCTGTTTTCTAAGAAATGAATTAGAGTGTCGACAAACACCGTCATTTTGCGTCTCTTGATGGTTTCATCAGAGCCTTTTATGACCAGCTTACGACATGAGTCATCCAAACAGAATTTGGAATGTGACGATGTGGTCAAAGAAAGGCTAGATGATGAATAAATAAAGTTTTTTTTTCGAATGATAAACAAAATATTTAAAACATTATTTTTCATTTATATTTTGTACGGGTTTCATGGTCGTTGGGCGTGGCAGATTTTTACAAAGAAGCTCGGAAAGCCCCTTTTTTGTTTTAGAAAGTGTATGCATCGAACTTGAAGACTTCTGCTTGGATAGGAACAGCTTTTTACGGAAGAATCGATTTGGTTTGCATGGGCTCTGGGGGTGGACGTGGTCGATTTTGTATTTTTTTTTTGTTATTTAGCCACGTCATAGTTTTTGCACAAAAATGTATGAAGCCATCCCACTGTGCGTAGTAAGTGTCTAACTAAATATGCACATACATATAATATTTTCCAAATTTCTTAGCAAAATTTATTTTAAATTAATATCATGCATATACTTGTTTGCCAAGTACTTTTTCGTTTTACTACGAGTAGTTATAATTATTTTTAAATTAAACTTTAAAAGAAAACTAGTTTTAAAATTTACTTGCCTGCTATTGGAAATAAACTAAATATTTTCGTTTGGCAATTTATATCGGAAAACAAAAACCATTTTGAGTTTTTGTAATTGTAAATCCGAAATGTTTATTTTTAAAAATCTGGCAGTTATTTTTTTTTTAATTCCAATCAAAAGCTTTTATATTTTAAATTGATATTATTTTTAACTCATGTATTTTTTTAATAATATAGTATACGCAAGTCATCTTAGTCATTTAATTAAGTTTCGCTTTAGTTTTTTAACCAATAAATAATTAGAAAATTTATGGTTAAAAACACAAATAAAAAAAATAAAAACTGATAAAAAAAGTTTTCCTTAAATTTTAAGTGTTTCTTCTTACCAACAACACACTAAAAAGTCTTGTTTTCTACATTTTTTTCATAAAAATAATAAAAAAAATATATATATATACATATATACATTTCTTATAAAAATAAAATTATTTCTTATTTTTTAAAAAAGATACCACGAAAAAGCAACATAAAACTATTTCCTATTATTATTAATTACTTTTCCTGTATATTTCTAGATGCCGCTTTTATGGACACAACAACTGCTGCAGCAGTGGCAGCAGCCTCCACTGCCATTTGGTCCGGCAAAGAAACCAAGCACGAAATCGATGCCGACATGATGCCACCACCCATTACCACACAAATTCCCATGATAGTTAGACGCCCATCTTTGAATACCACGCAACCTTTGATTACAGACCAACAGCTGGTGCATCTCAATGCTGTTGTGGCCGCTGAAGCCTTGAAAACTGAACTGATGGATGAATCGTCGCAAAACTCTATGGCTGATGCCATACACTCTCCCGAATCTGTGGTAACTGCTTGTGGTATTGGCGGACCCCAAAGTCCCACAGCTTTACAGTATCACCCGCGTTATGGACGCAAGGGCAGCATGGAAGCCATAATGTATGATAATAACAGCCTTCAAGGTTTCCCCGTTCCTCCGGCTGCTGCCACTACCACTCCCATGGAGGTGGCGGTCGCTGCTGCCGTTGAGATGGCTGTAAAAAATGAAATAGCCAAGGCAGTGTCAGTGGCAAAAGTTGATAAATTTATAACTGATTTGGCCGATGCCACAGATCCTGTGCCCGAACCCTCACTATTTGGCGTCCCAAGCACCAATGCCATAGATCATGCTCTTACAGATATTTTGGCTACACCTCAGACCACAGCTGCAGCAGCTGCAGTTGCAGCAGCCGTTGTACTCGAACGCAGTCTTTCCAATTCCTCAGCCAGTTCTTCATCAGCTTCGGTTTCCCCACTATCGGGAAATTCTCCTACCAACAACCTCACCAGTCTCAATTCACCCATAACACAAGATATAATATTGAATTCAGAACCTTCCGTACAATTAACGCCATCATTGCCGTTACAACAGCTCTTGCCATCAGGCTCTACAGCCTCGGTAGCCGTCAATACAGAAGTTAATCAGACAACTGGCCTTTCCACTGACATCATAATGAATCCCTCGGTATCTCCCTCAACCATACTTTGTTCAGATAATGGTGCAGCTACTGCAGTGGTACCCAATATAATGGCTCCTCATCAGGTGACAATGGCCAATTCCATACTCAACGATATCGCCATGCAAGCTCAGCCCACGCAGCAAGATGCAACTGTGGCAGCCTTAGCCTTAAGCAACATCATAATGACACCGCCCAGCGATTCAACAGCTACAGTGCAGCCCACACCCAGCTCAATGCAAACGGAGGTTACCACCGCCACCTCAACGGCTGTGAGCAATATGATCATTAAGGCCGCCGCCGATTTTATATCTAATCAGGAACAACAGACCCAACATCATCACCATTGTCATAGCTCACATTCGCCACAGCAACAAATAATGGCAACACAAAGTGTCACGGCAGATCCGTTGTCATGCAATCCCTTGAATTTGCTATTAAATCATACGGATGTGGTGCCAACAACACAGGCCACCGTTGCTGCCACAAATGTTGTCAATGACACGGTTTCAAATCAATTTCCTGCATTGACTATGTAAGTATTTAGTCAGAGTTGATTTTTAAAAAAATTAGCATGAATTTTTCACTTTTATATTTGGATCAAAACGTTAACCAGCATAATAATAAAAAAAATTTATCGCCAACATTTTTTGTAAATAACAACAAAAAAAAACAGATAAAATGACAAAAATCGCACAAACAACGAAATTAAAAAAACGAAATATTTTAGCAGAACTTAATAATCAGCCTTATTGTGAATAACAAATAAAATTTGTTCTCATGAAATATTTATTCCCCTCGAAGGGAAAAATGCTATTGTGAATCTCCCGTTAATTTTTTTCCTGCTGTCAGTTCTCAGTGAATGCAAAAACGGGAAGAAGTTTGTAAACCTTAAAAATTAATTGAAAATCAAAAAAATTTAAGTTTAATTATAAGAAATACACAAATTTTGAGTTCAAATTAAATTTTCTTTGCTGGAAAAGTTGTGTTTTTACTACTTACTCGTATTCTAGGTGCAAAAGAAAAAATTCTTTAGAAAACCACCGCTACAAAATTAACTGCATGTGAACTAAAGAATTTCATACTCTATGCAAAGATGTGTTACAGGGAATTATTGTTAAGAATCCTGAACGGTCAATATTATAAAAACGTTATTAGATTTTCTTTTCTAAAAAAAATATATCGAATGCTTAACCACCAGCAAATAAATTTCTACTCGAATAAACTTATGACAATATGTGGAATGAATAACAAATTTCTTTTTGATAAAAGTGCAAACTTCTTTTTGGATTTTTTAAGTTAAAAATTGATTTAGCAGTACAAATTTAAATAATAATTTTAAACTATAAACATGACATTACATTCCTTAGATTTGATAGGGCAAAAAATGTTGCCTTTACTTTTAGAAAAAAAAATTACTTCAATCTTGTTTTTTTTTTGAACTTGAGAACATATATTTATATATTTTTACACTCCAAATTTTCGTAAATTATCAGCACGACTGAATCTAAATTATTACTTAGGAATTAATTTTTTCCGGGAATAAAATTCTGCCATTTACACAGATGACGGAGGGAATAAGAATTTAGAGAGAATATAGAATTTTCGAAGTTAGGTGAATTCAGAATTTGGAAAAATTATAACAATTCGTAATATGTGAATATTATTCGAATATTCATAATTTTGTGCATTAAAAATTGTTTTTATATGCAGAAATAGTCTTATTTGAATAAAATGATTCCGATAGAATAATTTTTATTCGAATAATTTTATTTGCCTGAAAAAATTCGCAACACAAAAATTATGCCATGAAATGTGTCCATATTACCTGCTTACATATGCATACATTGTATTCGAAAAGTTTTTAATCGAATAACTATATTTTAGCATTAAAAAAGTACTTTCGATGATTCATAATTTAATTTTTATATATATACAAAAATAGTTTTATTCGAATAAAATGATTCCGAGAACTTTTATTCCCATATATGATTTTTTATATTTTGTGAGTTTTATTAAACTAGGCAAGACAAAGTTAACGTCGACGCTCGTGCTTAAACTGCAGTCAAACGTTCAATAAATCGCTTGCAATTTAATCAAACATACTGCGGGTCAAAATTCCTGTAAATTGATAGCTCACTCCAATTGACAGTAAATTTTATTTAAAAACTGCCTCTGACGAAGAAAGACCCGGAGTGCTGCTGTGATCAGCTGTTAAAATTAAACGCGATATTGCCAGACTAATGAAAAGCTGTTATTGAAAGCAATCTAGTGGTGAATTTAAAAAGTGTGACCGTGTTAGTAAAAAAAAGTGTGAGCGTATTGCAAATTGAAAAGATCAATTCGAATTGAACGGCTTGATCGTATTGTTCCGAATTTCGGTATGAAACTTTAGCGTTAAGTATGTTTAGGTATGGCTGTTATTCGAGGTTTTTGTTTTTAATATGTAGTTTGATTCTTATACTTTGGTAACAATACACAACAAAATCAACCTTTTTCCTCCCGCTCCTTATTTATTTATTTTTTCTTCTTATTTATTTTTAAGAGCATCACCACCCCAGGAATCTCTAATTGTTGCATTGGCTACAGAAAATGCCATGCAGAAGTCCGTGGCAGCAGCAGCTATTACCTCTAATGGAGCCGTCGTTACCCAAGAAACACCAGCACCTCCAACGCCTAATTTACATCCAGTTGCAGCTGCTGCTGTGGGAGCCGTAGCTGCCGCTGCCGCCGCCGCAGTGGTGGCACCCCTGGCACCAATACCACAAGACTTGACCGCCATGTCCGATCAGGATCTATTAAGTTACATTAATCCCAGCACATTTGATCAAGGTATGTGGTCGGGGAATGCAATAACTTGACATATTTTACCATAACATTTTAATTACAGTTTAAGAGACGACTGCGGCGGATATTTTGCAACAATGGAAAATCGATCACAAAACAAACTTCAAAAGGAAAACGTTTATAAAAAAAATTTAATTGATGATCTATCTCTGTTATGTTCTGAAAGCGACGGAAGCAAAAAAAAAAGTAATGAAGCTGAAAATGCTTTAAATCAGCGTTAATTTCCAAAATAGTTTAGTAACTATTTTAAAAAAGTTATAATTTTTATATGTATAAAACAAAGAAGTCAGTCAGCAGCCATATTCTTTAATTCTCTTAAGCTAAATCTCTCTCTCTCTCTATGAAGACTCTTTAGCAAGGTGAATTCATATCATATTTTCTGACAGCAAAAAGTTTTACACTAACAAATATACAAGGCGAATATGCAGAGTTGCAAATTGAGGACACCTGGTATCAATTCGCCTTGCTATTTAGCGCTTTTTGGTTTTGAAAAATTAAATTTTGTAACGAAAGTTTTTGCAAAATTACAATTAAATTAAATTTTATAAATCGCATTCGTCATAATATAAGCGATTGTTGTCTTTATTTTTCTTTATTCTATAAAGCAGTTTAGTCCCATTTTTATAACTACAAAACAGTTAAGGTTAAGATTTAAGCTGACCGGCAAATATTTTTTTTTATTATTACAAGTTAACTAATTTTAAACTAAATTTGGCCGGCAAATGTTCAAGTGAACATTAAAACTAGTTTAACAGAAAACGTGTTTAAAGTTTTCAATCTACACACAACTTAATGGAAAAATAAAATTTTATATTTCTGTCAAAGATATTTGTATGAAAAAGAGTGAGCATTTCCAAAAAATTTATTCGATAGATCTTGCATTTATGCATTCTAAATTGAGCTTTAGCTATGATAATTAAAGAATGGGGCTGCAGTAATATGTAATTAATGCTAAAAAGAGAAGTTTTTAATACACAGTCGAATTCGGTCAACTTTAAGCATGCTTTTCGGTAAAAAGAATTTCTTACAGGTGAAAACAGTTTTGACTAAACGATTTAAGCATTTTGCATAGATTTTTGTGTTTCACTCCAACATAAAGTGTATCGTTTAAGCGTTTTGAATTTAATCATAAGTAATAATTAATGGTATTTATGTGTAATTCAACGATTTCTTTTTTTTTTCTTTTTATCAAGTAGTGTGCGCTTACGGAATTCGACTGTGCACATACATAAATAGGCAAATTGAAGGTCTTATTCCTAACAATACATTTATCTTTTGATTTACGAGAAATTTGCACGTTCCTGTAAATTGATGGAAAATTTTTAAATAGTTGGAAAATTTATTTAAACATAAATAAATAAGTATACATGTGTATATGTAAATAAAATTTCCTTCGATTTAAAAATGTTTCCCTTGTTTTTTTTACCTTTTCATGAATTACATATTTCACGGGAATTTTTTCACTCTTCCCTTGGTTTTTTCTCACTTTATTTTTGCAGTGGAACTGAATTAATGTGTTGTGTTATTTAAATATTTTCCTTCAAGCTATAAATATTTATTTTCAGGAAAAATTAAGTAAATAATCATTCCTATTGTGAATAGTTATTCCCAAGTAATGTTTCCCCATTATCATGAATAATAATTTAATGGGGGTTTTTTTCGCTTTATTTTTGCAGGCGAATTTCAATATATTCCTTTCAATTAAATATCAAAACTCATAAATATTAATTTTTAGGACAAGATCGGTAAACAATAATACTAAAGAATTTTTTTCCACTGCACCTAGAATATTTACGCTTGAAAACATTTCATTGGAAAGGCAAATTTTGTGTATTTCTTATTATTAAACTTAAATTTGTTTGATTATCAATTATTTTTTAAGCTTTGCATTCATTCACTGAGAACTGATAGATGAAAACAATAAATTGAAGGGAGATTCACAATAGCATTTGGAATTTGGAGGGGAATAAAAATTTCACTTGTTATTCACAATAGGGCTGCATAAATCGTTCAGTGTTGTTGTGATCAATTTATAAGTGAGAAAAACAAATCAACTTCTTTTTTTAATCTTTGTTTGTTAAAGTAATTAAAAAATTATGCGTGAACTTTAATTTTTAGTTTTGTAGCAGTGTGGTGCTGCGTAATGCGATGTAAAGTATGCACATACATGTATATATGCGTGCAGATATTCCCTATAAAATGTTATTTTATGAACAAGACCGTTTATTTGCCTTTAAGATATCTATCAGCACAATCATAAAGAAAATTTGCGTTTGAGTTTTTTCGGTTTCCCCCTTTTTTACCAAATTTATTTATCATGGAAAATTGGAAAATAATTTTCTGGTTGAAAAATTTTTACAATCAATAATTTTGTTTAGGCTTGCAAGCAGTGATGCCACTTACTTTATTTTCTCACAAGTAATTTGTGATTGGAGGAATTTTTGATCCAGAAAATCATTTTCACTGATATGATTAAAGTTTAATTTAAATAATATTAACTAAACAAAAGTCACATAAATTGTCGTATATTCTCATCTCTTGTAACAAATCTTACCAATACCAAGCATAATTGTAAATGTACATGTGTTAATTATTTATGACTGCCATATCAGAAAACACTGAAAATGAAAAATCAAACACAAATGCAAGCTTATATTTTAGGCATTAACAAGCAAGAAAAAATAAGAGAAATTTTAACTGAATTAACAAACAAGAAAAAATAAGAGAAATTTTAACTTATGTGTATGTGGGCAAAACCGGTCCAAAACAAAAATGCACTCGAAATTCGTTTGAACAAAAAAATAAAAATATATATATATAAATTAAAAATCAGTTGTAAAATTAATAACTTATACAGATATTTACACTATTGTACTAAGTTTAGTTTTAAACTAAGAAATTCAAATAAGACACTCAAAGGTGTTGAATGTTAAATATTTTATATACAAAATTATGCTTAATATTTTTGTTTCCTTAAATTTTCCATTCTATGTCTTATATGCATACATAAATATGTTTTACATATATATGTATATACATACGAATGTATGTTCCAAACATCTAGGTGTGTTCTTTTTTTATGTATAAATATATATACTACCAACATTTACTCAAGGTGAATTCATACTAGGTGGTCGCAAAGGATCAGTTGACTATTTTCGCCTTTTTTTAATTTGAATATACATTGGATGTCAGCACACATTTTAGTACATTTTTTTTGACATTTAAAATATAAATTTCTCAAAGCGAATTGAGCTGATTATACCTTATATGAATTTGCCTTGCATTTACTTATACTTATTTTTCTTTTTTTTACTTATTGTTGTCACTTTTTTTTTGGAACTTTTAAGTCTGAATTATTATGTTATTTTATTATTTTAATAATAATTTTACCTTATAAACATATATACAACATATATATTTTCTTTTTTTTCATATTATTGATACATTTAAATTGAAAAATAAAAAAAATAAAAAAAAATAAAAAAAACAAACAAAAGAAAGTGAAATTGTTGGAAAGCAAATTTGAGTGGAGTGGTTCATGCCAAGAGAGAATATATTGGCAGAGAGAAATTTTTTAAAAGACTTTTAGTTTTATCTTCAAATTTTGTTTTATTATTATTATTATTTTTTTAATATCATTTTAAATAAGTATTAATTAATAACATTAATCTGCTAAGTGCTTACAATGTAAATTAAATTTTTATTTTATTTTTATTTTTCATTATTATTCGTAGGCTTAATAAGGGTTTGTAAATAAGTAATATTGTTTTAAGTTAAAAGAAACTACAAAATAAAATTTCATTTCGTTATGTAAAATCTGTTTGAAGGAAAAATAATTTCGGAGAGTTTTTATCTATTCAAAAGAGAATATTTTCGAATTCCAGTGTTAAGAACATAAAAATTCCACCGATTTCTTTTTTTTCGAATTGCAGCATACTTTTTGGCGAAAGTTGTACATATATTTGGAGTGAATTTATTACACACAGAAATTTTACTTTGCAAAACATTGAGTTTGTTGAAGAGGAAAAGGAAAGTCGCTTGGTTTTTCTTTAATTTCTTTTGCTTTTCTTCCTTTCCTTCTTTTGTTGACTTCGCTATGTAAAGAATATGTATGAGTTAAAGTAAATTTTGATCGTCTAAACACCAAAACAAAGTTTAATTAAGAATTTAAGAAAATATGTGAAAGTAAAATTTTTTTGTACAAAAATGTCCGTCTTATCAAATCAATTTCTTTGGTTTTTATTTATTTATTTTAGATAGATGACAATTACGAATTAAAAAAAGTACAATTTGGCCCTTCGTACAAGTTGTATTCGAAGATCGATTTTAAAATTTTTATTTTTAATTTTATAGCAAAAAGAATTCTTCTTTTGCAACTTACCATATAAAAGAAAAATCAATCATTTGCGGCTGTTCTTTTGCTTTTTTGCGACCAATCACTGATTTTAAATAATTTTCGCTAACTTGATGCAGGTCAAGTAAATGATCGGTAAGAAAAAAGTTTTATTTATTTATTTGTACCTTTTAGACCGACTTTAGAAATTAATTTTTTGTCTGAGAGGATATAACTTCCACTTCCACTAATTTTTTCGCTTTGATTTTATAATATCTTACTTATCCAATTGCTACGAAACTTAGCAAACACTTTAAGTACTCGTGACGACAAAATTTTGGAGTTAGAAAGTGGGCGGAGTCATGCCCATTAAGACTTAATATTATATTTCATGTGCTTCTATTTGACCGATTTTTACGGAACTTGGCACACACCCTAAACTCTAAAAAAGACACAATCTTGCATTCAGAAAAGTAGGCGAGGCCACCACGCCACGCCCATTAAATTTTAATAGTATATTTCACGTGCTTGTTTGTACTTAACCGATTTTAACAAAACTTGGTACATACCTGGAATTAATAACTTTTAGTACGATAATCGCATCGCTATAATAAATATAACGCAAATTTTATCGACTTTGCTATTCAGTAACAAATAACAAGCTCAAATTTATTTAGTTTTTCTTTGTAATTCTTCATCGTGCTTTTAGCTTGTTTTGGCATTTTGTACGCAGAGATGCCACATGATACTAAAAATTAAGTGGTGAGTAAAACATAGATGTGCACTATCGTAGAAAATAAATTACATAATCACATTGATAAGTATTACGATTTTCGGTCCGCAAAAAGTTACTGAATCCAGTAGCTCGTTTCTGTATTTCTGGCAGCGTAAAATTTCCCGCATGAAACGAGGGAATCGTAACAAAAACAGTGTAAATTGAAACACAAAATGGCTTTCTCACATAACTGTTTTTGTATCTTTACTTTGCGAGAATTATCTGTCATTTAAGTAAATATCCAGAAATTATTGGAAGGACGTGAGAAAAAGTGTTTGTGTAAGAATATTTTGTGTAAAGTTTCTCGCAAGAACTGTGAAAACAACTCGCATCTTAAATTGGTGTGAGAACAAAAAAAATTGTACAAAACCATATGAATTTTTTAATTTGTTTGTAAGAATATGGAAAATAAATTGTTGGACTAAAATATTGTTAAAAAGTCGATATGTTTACATTTATTTGATTTTTTTTTTTTTTGTAATTGTCTTATGTAGGGACAGTTGATAGAAAAAACATCTTCCAAGCACGTTACATTCATTTTATATTCTTGTTCATTATATTATTTTCATTTTCTTGAAAATTATTATTTTTTTTTTGTTATTGAAATACGAGTATGTAATATTTTTGTGACATTTTGTTTTCATTTGACACTTGATTCCTGGAAATATTCCAGTAAAAACAGAATAAAACTCCGAAAATAGCGTTGCGTAATATGTAAATAGCCCCTAATTTTTTATTTAAAAAAAATATAAAATTTTTATTAAAATTATTGCTTTTTCAATTATAATTTTGAAAACAAATTTTTCACGTATGTAATGAAAATCGAATCGTTTTAAAATAGAAAAAACTTTTTATATATTTTCAATCGTTTTCTTAATATAGAAATGGCTAACCCATTATTTATTTTATTTTTTTGTATAATTCGGTAGAAGAACATGTAATGTATTGAAAAATGCAAATATCTCGATTAAAAAAAAAGTAATGAGTTAGGACCTCTCTAAATAAAGGTGACGTATATTTCTATTTTCAGTAATTAAATTTTAACTTCTAAACTATTTTTTACAACGCGAGGAATTAAAACTACAAATTGTTGCTGAAAATAGTTCCAATTTCAAAATGAATTGTTCGAAAACTATTTTTTCGATTTTCATCACATACCTGCGTTGATTTTAGAATCAATTAATAACATACAAGAAACATGTTAGTCAAATTAATGTATTTTACAATACAAAAAAATCTAAAAGATTGTTGTTACTGAACGTTTTAAAACGAACCAAAACTTTGTTAAAAAAATAATGTATGACTGTGCTTAAAACTTTAAATGTTATACAATATTAACTAAATACGTAGATGTTTTTAAATGTTTACACTCTATTACGATTTTCCTCAAAATATACAAACTATTTATTTACATACATTTATGTCATATACATGACTATTATACATAATTATTGAAAATATATTGAATTTAAGTTAAGAAAATAAGTAACACTAATTGAATTTTAATGTACAAGGTAAATAATAATAATTGGTTTCAAAATAAATGATGATATTAAAATTAAAATAAAAACAAAAACAAACTGCAACAAAATCAATGTTTTAATATTTAACATAATGTTAACAGTGTTTCCTTATGTTATGTTAGTTTTACAGCTGCAAAACATTGCATACTTATAGGTTCAGTTTTGTATACGAGTGTGGCTCCATAATTCAGCAATTTTCTCAATGTTTAATGCAAAAGAAGTGCAATTTTTTGTTTTGTATTTTTCATATCGATCATTTATTTGAACAACATCATAACTATAAAAAAATGCAATTTGTGTGTAAATCAGTGTTGTTATGGCATGCAAGTCGGAATTGTTTTTTTTTTTTGAAGTGAAAATCGATCCTGATTTGAATTAGTGTTATGAAACTATTTTGGTTTTGCCTTGATTGGATAATAAACAAAAACAATGTGCGAATCTATTGTTTGTCATCGTTTAAATTTTTTTTACCGACATTTTAAGCACATATTGGACATTTTGAGGACAATCCTGAATAAAATTCCGGGATAAATTATTCCCGGGAACATTTCAAACAAAAGCAAGTATAGGGGAAAAAAATTTAATTGGGAAAAGGAGAATTTTCTCGCGGAATTTTATTTATGATTGCCTGTTTTTAATAACAAGCGAGATATTTTAAGAAAAAGTTAGTTGTTTTAACAAGCAACAATTTTTCTACATATAACTTTTTGAAAAAAGAAAGACAAAATGGCTGAAGCTGTGGTATCACATTGATGGAGCAAGAAAACTTGGAAAAAAGTTAAGGGCAAAAAATTAAGAGATCATATATATCATTGGAACTCCCCAGTGGACTAGATTTTAGCCAGAAAAATGTATTAACACTTTGACTTTATTTCATAATACGGACCGCGGCTTCTTAAATATTATTAGACATTCTTAAAGTACAATTGCCTCCATCCAACATTTTTTAAACGATTCAACTGCATTCATTCATACAAATGTCTTGTTTATCATTAGCTGAAAAGCAAATTTTATAAGAGAGGGAGAAAAATAAAGAAAATTATTCAAGTGACTGACAAGTAAAGTTTTTTTTATTTTCATTTTTAATTCGGCTTAGTGTTATGATCTGAGAAACCACAAATGTGCTCTAAAAAAAGTATTTTATGATTTTATGCGCATTCAATATCCACTAAAAACTTGACAATATGCATATAAAATAAGACAAAAATAAAATAAATATATTTGGCCATCCACAGAGTTCAATTCCGTTCGCAAACGCAATTGAATCCACCCCAAGATGCCAAGCCCTAGCCGGAGCATGCCCCAGCATAGCTCCCCCCCATCTGAACACACCTGACAAATTTCCGTATTTTAGTTTTCTTTTTTAGACCCCATCTCCTACAAACAGGAAGTGGATTGAATGCCGTTTCCGAACGGAATTGAATTAAATCTTTTAGAATTAAATCTTTTTAAATTGTAATTTGCATAAATATTTACTTACGTTTTCAAATAAAAATCGTTGACTGTCATATCTAAATAAACTTTTATACATTGAAAATTTTCTCTCAACTTCTACTGCTGTAATCGGGGCAACGTCCGTCTCAAATAGTAAAAACAAAATTTCTATTGAAATTAACGTCCAATATTTTTATTGAATCGTCAAGACTTAGATAACTGTGGAGTGATTGGTTTCTTTAAAGCAACTGTGTTTATTAAAAACTTATATAGATGGCGTAATAAATAAGCCAAATTGAAAATGAGAAAAATAAAAAGTTTGACCGATATATTTGACCAAGCATATTAAAATAAAAAAAATTCTATAAAGCATCAAAATATACCCTAAAAGCGTCAAATATGCTCTAAAAAATTCTAAAAATATGCGTGTAAAACTGAAATATGCAAAAACATGCTTTAAAGGGTAAAATATGCACTAACAAATCAATGCCAAAATTCATAAAATTCTTTGAGACGAATAAATATCTTGTCGTCCTATTATACGTCACAAAAGAAAAAACATGCAATTGCATATTTGTGGTTTCTTTTGTAAATATTAATCTACAAATTATGAAAGTCCAAACAAAGTGTGAACTTATTTGCTTTTCTTCGACGAAGAATTTGTATGAAGAACAAAAACACAATATTTTAAATTAAATTTTATTTTGTTTTCATATAAATATCACTTTGGTGACATGAATAGGGCAATTAGGACCCAAAGTGTTATAATACTACTGTCATGACAGTTAATTTCTATGAGAAATTGTGACAGTTACTGTTACTGCTGCAATGCCAGCTGCAATAGTGTGAATGAGGATTTACAAAAAACTCAACTAGAGTTGCCAGTTTATTTTTGAATAAGTGTTTACCTGTTACCAAATTAATATCAACAAGTGTGAATGAATTTGAGCCAACCCTGTGTTGTGTTTTTATTATTAACTGCTTTTATTTATGCTCAGAGAGCGAAATGTTATGTTACTCTAACCATTTGAGCCATATTTACCTTAAATAAAATTCAGCCATTTCAGTTAATAAACGACTTTCGACACGTGCGGTTCACCTGAATACGGAAAACGGGGGAATTTAAATTAAAAAAAACTTCATATAAAAATAAAAAAAACAAATCATTTGCATAAAATTCAATAAGAAAAGACTTGTTGTAAACAGAATAAATTAAGTGTAAAACAATAAATGTATCTACATACATACATATGTATGTATTTGTGTGTGTATGTATGTATTAAAATAGTAAAAAGCAACGGTTTTTTATTTGCTATTTAGTTTTCTAATAAACATAAAAAAAGAAAAAGGTTTCGTTTGTATGCTGTTGACATTGTCGCTGGTTTTCTATTTAACTTAATTTTTATTCATACACTTCTAAAAATAAAAAAAAAACTGTCTCGTTCATCGCCTATGGGAATGAAACCCTATCCCACAATCTAAAATAGCAAAATGTGAGTGTGTAAGTCAATAAACACATGCATACTTTTGTTTATTACTGTATGTATGTACGTATGCATGTATAGCTTTGTATGCATAATAATTTTTGTTATAACTGTTGCAATGCACTGAAATATGAGTTATCAAGCTGTATAATGATTCTGAAAAAAATAAGATAATAATACTTACCAACAAAACAATACAATGAAAAAAATAAAACAATAAAAGCAATAAAAAAAGGTTTAAATGTATGTATGTATGTGTGTACTTGCATGCAAAAAAAACGTATTTTTTTAATTTTATTAATGTTCTTTTGTTTTCATCTTCTGTTTTGCGATTCTATTAACCGGAAGGTAGTTTGGCGGTAGTCGTGTAAATAACAATAATTGTTGGTTTATATTTTGTTGTTGGTACAACTCGTTACATGTTTATATGATGTGTACATGTAATTATAACATTACATTCTGATATTTGCTGTTGTGTACATTTATAACAACAACAACAGTTAATTCATTCTTATTTTTAGCTGGTTGTTATGTGTGTGGGTGAACCAAGTTACCAACCACTTTAGAAAACAAAACCAAATACAAATGTTCATTTACATACATATAAAAAACAGTGTTGTAACGTGAGCTTTTTTCTGCCAAACATTTATATATATATGTATATATTAATCAAAATACGAAGAAATCCAATTATGCAGTCAGAATTCTATTTAAATTTTAGTTTATTCTCTCGATTCTTACCGAGCTTCCTCAGGGATCGCCCTATAAGAGTTGTTATAGATAAATTCAGTACCTGGATTCAGTAACTTTTTGCGAACCGAAAATCTTAATATTTATCGATATATGTACTCATTTGCGGTAACGATAATGTGATTCTGTAATCTATTTTTTGCGATAGTGTAAATCTGCGGCTTACTTGCCATTTGATTGTATATCATAAGCGAAAAGCACAAAGAAGAATTAAAGAAATACTAAATGAATTTGTGTTAGTTATTTTACATTTTTTACTGCAACCGACAGCGAATATCGTTAAAATATATTACTGAATTGCAAAGTCGATAAATTTCTGTTATAGAGATACGATTGTCGTAATAAAATTTACTGAATCCAGGCACAGGGGTATCGCAAGACTCAGTTCTTTCTCCTAATTTACTCCTTATTTTTCTAAATGACCTTCTATTATTACGGCAGAATTTGCCATTCATTCTCATTCAGCAGTAGACCACTTCTGCCGGAATTATACTTTACTGAATAAAAATATCGATCAGCTGTTT
This sequence comes from Nowickia ferox, assembly GCA_936439885.1. Taxonomy (NCBI): domain Eukaryota; kingdom Metazoa; phylum Arthropoda; class Insecta; order Diptera; family Tachinidae; genus Nowickia; species Nowickia ferox. Next base: position 106,154,661 of record OW387025.1, read on the forward strand.
CCTACGTTGCTGTTACATTACATTACAGTCGGCTAACTGAGCCTTAAGTTTTTAGTTTTTATATGAAAAATAGGTTACTTTACATTACATCTATATAACCATTTTCATTACTTTTCACATAACAATATCGATCAGCTGTTTGCTACTGTTGCAGTTACATTACATTACAGTAGGCTAACTGAGCCTTTAGCCTTAACTGATGCGTTGCTTGCACAGCATCAACACTTTTTGTTTTTATTTCTCGTTAACATTTCTGATTTCTTGAGTTGAGATAATTGTTGCCAGATTTGACAATTCATGATCATCTTAACAATCTCAGGTCTCAAATATAAAGTTTTAACAACGATATTAGAACCAGTTTTTACGATTTTTATAAATCCGAAATTTTTCTGAAGTAAATTCAAAGTAGTTTTTTTAAGGAGTAAATGGCATCAATCGATTTTAAATAAATTTAAATTTGAATTGAATAGTATTTTTTTTTTCTTGTAGATAACAAGCATAAACAAAATGTTTCATGACTGAAGCAAAAGATTTCAAGAAGTACTGAAGGCGATAATTGAAAAAAAGCGAATGTTGAAAAATCAATTAAGCTTAAAAAAGTTTCTCAAACAGAGTGAGCAAGTTTCAGCCGGAAACTTTCAAAACGCAGATATGAGTGCATTTCTTTTATTTTTTTGTCTCCTCCGTAAGCTGCAGGCGTTATAACCATAAAAAGCATTTTTATTTAAATTAAAATTTGTTCCCTTTGAGTTAAAAATATGGTTATTTTTTTGATGCAATTGTTATTATATTCTTAATTTATTATTTTGTATCTTAAAGAATATTTATAGAGCGACTGACAAAAGGTTTCACAAACAAAAGGTTCTTTGGCTTCAAGAAATTGTGTTTATTAGATAAATTAATATTTATTTTTCGATTATTTATGCGATTCTATTGAAGACTTTTTTACACAAAAATAATTTTCTTTACATATCGGATTTATTTGTTTCTTAACCTTTATTTTGTTTTTTTTTGTCGACATAGAAAAGCTGGACAATATGGATTTGTTGGCTAATTTAGTCAAGATGACAATGTTATTTTTAGTCTTCACATTTCTATTGTATAAAATCGTTGGACTTTGTTAACCTGCGCATAAGAGATAATGTAGATATTTTTTTTTTCGAGGTTGACCCATTTCGCTGATTTATACAGTCGCAAAAGTGGCCTCCTCGCAAACATCTCTATAATCTGATTGTTTAGTTTTTTGGTTATCGTTAACCGCCGCGGCGCTCGGTAAAGTTAAAATACTTTTAATTGATTAATAATATTAAGCATGAAGGACCAGTTTTTTTTTAATTTTTATATCACATGAAAAATTATCAATCGTAATCGTTGTTAAATTCTTCTAACTTTTAATTTTTTTTTCAATGCAAGGCTTGAATTATAATAAATAAGTATGTATATGTTTATAAAAATAAATATTTACGAGACGCTTGTTAACTTTTATATAATCTTGTAAATAAACAAGTTATTTATCTATTTTTTGTTGCTCATGTATACGAGTAAACAGCTTTTTTTTTGTTAAGATAAGATTAGCAATATTTTTCATTTTACCTGTCGTTGTCGTACATTCACAAATATTTACTTGCTTACTTGTATTCATTCACAGACTAATACATACCAAATAATAAAAATTGCATTTCAAAAATAGTTCAGTATTAAAAAAACAATTTTTTTCTTATATATTTTTTTTTGCAGGAAATAAATAAAATTGGCACCAATTTTAGAGTCGTTTACTTTTCTTTTATCAATACTATATTATGTAAATATTTATTGGCACATAGTAAATAAAATTTAACAAAAGTAAAAAAAAAAACTGGAGCAGCTTAAGGGCAAACACGTCGTTGGGTAAATACTTATGTAAATTTTGCTACAGGTGTGTGCTGCTGCTCAAATGCAATAAATTGAAAGTGGTACGAGTATTTTAGTTTAGTTTTTATAACAAATTGTCTTGCTGTAATGCATTCAGTTGGCAGTTTGCAAAATTTAGGTGAAATTTTATATTAATGATAATAAATATGTACAGCAACTTATTGAAATGCATTTAATTTAAAATTTAATTCCGGTAATTTGTAAATAAATATAATTAAGGCAAAAAAAAATTGGCTGTATTAATAGCTTATGCGTAGTGTATGCGAAGATAAATGTAAATTTAATTAGTAGAGACAAAAACCAAAATTTTTAGCAGAAGCCATTTCCTGGTTTACATCGCACTGTTAATCACTTAACAGTCATAGTAAAATTGCTGGAATATACATATTTGTGTAGGCGCGATCTAGGAATGGAAACCAGGTCCATAGTAACCTGTTAACGAAAAATATTCAAAATCAGTCAGGTGCGATACACGTAGGATTCTTGCGATTTTTTAGTTTTGGCACTTTTTCTTAGTTTCACCGATTTTTCCGTTATTTCTTTTTTGCGCTTTTTTGGGGTTTTCCCTGCGTTTTTCTCGTTTTGGAGATTTTTTTTATTTTTTTAGCGATTTTTTTTAGTTTTGCTACTTTTTTCGCTTTTTTTAAATAATGACATTATAAAAAAAATTCAGTAAAGTGAGACTTAAACTCGCACACGAAGGATTCCGTAGGATTTTTTTATTTTTGCGCTTTTTCTTAGTTTAAGCGTTTTTTCCATTTTTTTCGAGTTTTTTGGTTTCATTATTTTTAGGTTTGGCTTTTTTAGTTTTGGAGACTTTTTCGGTTTTAGGTTATTTATTTTAGTTTCAGCAATTTTTTACTATTGGTTCTTCTTCTTAGTCTTAGTGCTTATTTCGTGCTTGTGATTTTTTTAGATTTTTGGAGTTTTTTGTTTCTTTATGGCGATTTTTACGGTTTTTGGCGATTTATTATAGTTTTATCGATTTTTTTTTGTATTTGGCGCTTTGTTAGTTATAGCGATTTCTTGTCATTTTTTTAGACTTTTTCACTTATGGTGATTTCTTTACATTTTAGAGATTTATTTTATTTTTTGGAAATATATTCCATTTAAGCGCTTTTTTTATTTTTTTTGGCGATTTTTCGTTTCAGCAATTTTTTCAATTTCTGGATTTTATAGTTTTAGTGTCGGCATTTTGCTTGCTTTTTTTATTTTTGGCAACTTTTCTTAGATTTGACGTTGCTTTCATTTTGATGATTTTATCGGTCTTTGGCGATTTATTTTAGTCTTAGCAATATATAGTTTTGGCTCTTTTCTTTCTTTTTTTTTAAATAATGACATAAAATTAAGAAAAAGTTCTTTAGAGTGCGACTTTAACTCGCACACAAAGAGTTCCATACAATTTTTTAGTTTCGGCATTTGTTCTTAATTTAAGCGTTTTTTAGGTTTTTGCGATTTTTTCGGTTTTTTTGTTTGGGCAATTTTTTCGGTTTTTGGCGATTTATTTTAGTTGTAGCGATTTTTCTTTTTTTAATTTTTGACAATTTTTCGTTTCGGCATTTTCTTAATTTTGGGATTTTTGAAACTTTAGCTTTTTTGGAAATTTCAAGAGTTTGCCTCTTACGGTTTCCAAGATACAGCAAGTTGTTAAAATTACATAGTCAAAATAACATTAACTGATAGAATACCCTTAAATTTAGATTTTTTAAATAAAAATACTTTGAACTTTGCAAATTTCAAGTGTCTATATGTAATTGTTGCTCGCTTTAGGACATCCTTTAATTTGTAACTGTCATATACTTTTTGTTGTATATTTCAGGTTCGTAGTTCTGCTACGACAGACAGGCGGGCGGACATCGTAGCGAAAACAATAGGGTTCCATTTCACCTTTGGTGTACGGAACCTTAAAAAGGCATTTTCTTGCATTGATTAGTGGACATTATGGAAAAATGGTGATGTGCACAGGTATAGAAGGTTTTTCTGCCAGTGTATACAATAACATGGACTAATTACGACTGTATTTTATTATATCACAAAATTTCATAATGATTTTAAGATGTAAGAAGTTATACCTAAAAGCCACACAATTACTGGTATATAAGATATGAAAAATTCATATTGTTCGATTGTGAAATTCCAAAGGCATTCATTTACCTGGCTTAATGTCACACAAAACAAAACCTTCTACCTTTTTCTTTCAAAGTGTATTGTAAAAAATATGAAAAATTTTTATATGCTGTGCTAAAGAATTTTTTATTTATTTGCCTTTTTTAATACAACCAATTTGAAAAAAAGCAGACACAAATATTTGTACAATGAATATCTAAATTTATGTTTGTCTTTTTCAAATTCATTCATGTTGTTTTAATTTGTGTTTTTTTGTTGAAAGATTTTTCGTTCAAGATAATATGTGCCTCTTAAGCAGGTAATTAAATAATAATATAAATTTTTTTAAATTTGTTCATTAAAATGCGAATTTTATATTAATTTACAAATGACGTCATGTTTTATTCTAAGTAAAGGAAGTTAAATGTAAAACAAAAATCATCTACCACGTATGACTCAAATCTGGCAAAAAAGGTCTTTCTTTATCATTCTATATTAAATATAATTAAACAAACAGCCGAGCGCAGTTTACCTCTGGTACCTTATCAAAGGCAACAAACAAAACCTTTATACGAGTATTTATTTAATAACAGTCATTAGTCTAAATGTTTTATGAACTATTTCTTAAAAAAGCAATTAATTTAATTTCGTTTAAGAATTTTTCAAGTAAACATTAAGCATTTTTTTCACAAAATGTTGCCGGCAACATGTTGCCAAACGAAATCTTCAGGAGAACTTCTCAACACCCTCTGACGTAACACGATAATTTGTTAAATGTAAATAAAATATAAATAAAACACATACACCCCTCCCTCCTCTCACTAACATAAAAATTTAAAATTTTTAAGCCCAACAAGTTTATTTAAAGAAAAAAATCATTAAATCTATTTCACTAACAAATTTTATTTAAATCTTTTCTTTTTTTTCTGCAAATCTCTATAAAATTGTTTGCATAAGTGAGCCAATAATTTAAAGGTTTCTTTCTCTTAAAAGTTAAAAGTTTAACACGAGTATCAATACGTACATACTCGTACATACACATATACTTTACTTTGTGGTTTTGAAAAAAGCTAAAAAATACTTTTGTATTAGAGTTTTTTATTTTTGTTATATTTTCATTAGCAGTTTGAACAGGTTTCTATTTTCACACGCTTATTTTAAAATGTTTGCCTCTCTTTAAAGGTTAAACTTAGGGAAGATTTAAGTTCATAAAAGTATAAAAGTAAATTAATAATTTCAATGACAGCACATGCATATGCATGCATAAAGTATTTGCATTATTTGTATTTGGGATCCAAGGCCACTCAGGTCACCATTAATGTTAATAAATCAACCTGTTCTGTGGACATTTGAAACAAGCGCATTTTTTAAATAAAGGACCACGTCGAATTGTCAGTTGCAGGCTTGGTTATGGTCCTTCGAAACAGCTTCTAATTAAAAACGTCAGAGACACAGCAGCAATTTGTTCCAAGGATTTGTTCTGCAGGCTGCATCACAAAATTGGGGCTCTTCAAAGCACAACTAGAAGAGTGCGTGCTCAATTTACAGGTTTATGAACTTTTAATTGAAAAAATTTGAGATAAAAAAATATAAAATAAAAATGCATAAACTTAATTTTGTGTGTGTTAGGCGCCACTGTATGTAAGCTATTAATTTTAATTTGGCTCGAAAGATTTTGCGCAATTAAATATGAAATTTTTTTCAAAAATGGAAAAAAATTTTGTTCTTTCCATAAAAAATATTTGGAGACATTTTATTCTTTTAAATTTTTAATATAAATGAAAAATATTGCCAAAACATGGAAAAATGGCCCAAAAATGTGTGTTGTAGTGCACTTCTTACTACATATCGCTCATTTACTCAAAGAACGTCATAACGAGTTTGAAGTTTTCAATTTACACACAACTGAATGGAAGAAGAATATTTTATTTTTCTCTCCAGAGTTGAGTAAGCAAGATATTTAGAAGAAATTTTTACACAATATGAAGAACCATATGAGGATTAATTCTGCATCATTAACTAAAAAATTTTATTTTTGGAGTTATGACATTGTTTGAGTAAATGAGCGATATATAATGCATACAAAATTATGTATTAAAATAAAAATGTAATGTATTATCAAAAGAATCTACTTCTTTAAAAAGGTACTTTTTTCCAAAAAAAAAATTATTTTTTCCAAAAAGAGGTATTGTTTCTAAAAAAAAGGTACTTTTCCCAAAGAAGGTATTTTTTCAGAAAAAGTATTTTTTTTCCAAAGACGTGTACTTTCCAAAAAAGAAGTAAGTAATTTAAAAAAAAAGCAGGTACTTTTTCCAAAAAGACAAATTTTCCAAAAAAAAACGTGCTTCTGCAAAAAAAAAGTATGCATGTACTTCTTCAAAAAAGGATAATTCTTCAAAACATCTTCTTTATCCCGAAAATAATTTTTTATTTCCGAAAAGTACTTTTTCTCAAAAATTCTTTGTTCAAAATTGCAATTGGGTACTTTCTCAAAAAAGGATTTTTTACAAGAGACGAGGTTTTTTCAAAACAAGCTATTTTTTTACAGTCGTTTTTTTTTCAGAAAGGAAATTTTTTCAGAAAAGTACTTTTTCCAAAGACATTTTTTCCAAAAAATGGAAGTCCTTCTTCCAAAAATGTATTTTAATAAAAAGGAGACCTTTTCCACACGTTATTTTTCCAATTGGGTACTTCTTCAAAACAGTATTTTTCAAGGAAAGTGCTTTGAAAAAGAAAAAAAGGAAAATGTACTTCTTCCAAAAAGTAAAATTTTCCAAAAAGGTACTTATACAAAATAAGGTACTTTTTCAAAAACGTACTTTTTTCAAAAAAATTTTTTTTTTTCAAAAAAGGTACTTTTTCAATAAAAGGCACTTTTTCAAAAAAGGCACTTTTTTAAGAAAAGTGTACTTTTTCAAAAAAGGTACTTTTATCTAAAAAGTTAATTTTTCAAAAAATCTTTTTCATTCCATTCACCTTTGTCAGAGTATAGTGATCATCAATGTCAAAAAAGTGACAGTTCGCTTGACAGTTCAGCCTTGCGCAAGTTCTATCGGGACTTAAAAAATTAACCTTTAGCATGAAACTTTGCACATCTTTGCATTTTTTTCACATTTTTAAAAATTTCTCAGTGTATTCATTATGCGTAATTTTATTAATTTTTTATTTCCTGTTAACTAAAATTCATATAATAACAAAATAAAAAAAGATATTTCTCTTTTAATTCCATGATGTGTTATTTTTGGACTGCCCTCGAAGTAAAGACAAAAATTAATTAATTATAATTAAGCGTCGCTAACGGCTTTATGATATGGGAAAAAATTATAGAACAAGAACTTTTGATACCTAAAGTAATTATATCAAATATTTTGTCTAGACTATATTAAAAATACCTCCCAGTTAGTCGGCTTATTTAAATTAATTTTTTTTTCTCTTGGAATTTATTTAAATATTAAATAAAACTGTTCTATTTTATACAATAAATCATAAAATTTATTTGCTTCTTTTACTACTTGCGGTCTTGAAAATCGAAATAAATTATTTTAAAACTTGATTTAAAGCTGATAAAATGTGTGTGTTGTTTTTAAGGTTGGAGATTATTACAATTTTAATTTGTTTTATCGTTACAGAATTATATCATCCAAAACGTAAAACAATGTAAAACGCCGACAAAGGAAATAACTTGAGTGAAAATATCCCAAAAAATAATAATAATAAAAAAATCTAAAAATAAAAACAAAATATTGGGAAGGAGTGCCCGCGTCAAACCACAATGCACCACTGACTTTCTTTTCCTTTCCTTTAATAATTTCCAACAAAAAAAGAAAAAAAAAAGAAAATTGTTTTAAAAACGAAAACAAGTGAATTTAAACAAAAAGTTCCAAAGAAAAATACAAGTGCTTTTAACAAACAACTAAAAAAAGAAAATAAAAACCCCAAAAAATTAAGCACGAGTAACAAGATTAAAGAAAAATATGAAAGAAGTAAGAAGAAGAAAAAAATGATTTGTTTTTAACAATTTCCGTGTTTAAAAATAATTAAAAATTGAATTAGTGCATAAATTAAAACAAACAATTGTTGCAACTATTAGGAAAAACAAAAAACAAAAAAGAAAGAAATAAAACAAAAGATTACAAAGAATAAATAAAACAATAATAAGTATTTCCAAGCCGATTAAATGTTTGTTGTTTTTTTTTAAATAAAAAGCGAAATTGATAGTTTTTTCCACAATCTCATTATTATTTTTATTATTCCTTGCAATAAACTTTTACTCTTTGCAACAAGCCACTTACTGCAACACTACTCCAACAACAACAAAACAACAATAATATTGTAGTAATAACAATAATAAAAAAATAAAAAAATGGATACAACAATTTCAAGTATTGATACGGCCAATAGCAGTGGCATGAGCACATTGAGCAGCAACAACAGCAGCGGCGACAGCAGCAACAGCAGCCACAACGCTAATGCAACAGATACCACAGATGGTTTGCCGTTTTGTTTCATACGGGTAAGTTAACATAAATCCCAAAAAATACATACATACATACATACATATATACATATGTACGTATCAAGAAATCTTAAGAAAATTTTATTTAAAAAATATCTAAGATATTTCGTAAGGAATTTATTTCAAACTCCAGCTTAAAGAGTTACAAAAAAAAAAAGAATTAAAAACATGTCTCACTTTAACGCTAATGTACGTATGAGTATTATTGTATGTGTCCAATAGCGTGTAACATGTCAAATTGTCAGCTGTCAGCGATTGCATATCAGTTACCAGTAGCGAAAGTCGCCTAACTAAAATTTTTCTAAATTAATTGATATTAATGCGCTCGAAAATGTACAAATGAGATTTTGTTAAGTGCTTTAAATGTTGCCAAATAATTTTCTCTAACCAGTTTTCTATCGATTAACATGGCTGCAATGTTAACCGATAGAAAATATTGTTGTTAATAAAATAAAGCAAAAGAAAAAATTAAGAAACCCCCGTTGAGAACAAATTTCTTTTAAAAAGCGCAATTTTATATACACATTAGAAAATTGTATATTCAAAATTATTTATAAAACTTTTCTCATCCAAAATCAAAACACTTTAACGACTGTAGTTAATATAAGAAAAATCATAAAAATCGCATTGTTTTAATTTCTTGTTTATTTTTTTAAATACTCCCCTTCAGCAAAGTAACTAGCAGAGAACGAAGCCGATCGGCTCACAGCCGCGCCGCCGACGATTTTCGTAATTATTTTGCCGCCGCCAAAGAGTGGGGAATGATGGGCAACAGCAAGACCCATAAGCCCTATCCGCCGCCGACGATAATTATACATCGGCTTCGTTCTCTGGTAACTAGTTCTTCTGAATTGAATTGATTGTCTGTTAAGGATGTTTTGCTGCCGTTGCCAAAAAAATAATTAAGTTGCCAAAGTACTCAACAACAATTGTTGCTAGCGGCATTCTTAGCCGTGCAGTCGGTAGCCTGCTGCCGTGAATGTGTTTATTGCAATACTAGTAGTTTTTCAGGCATGTTATTTTTATTGATACGAGTGCTTGCTATGCTTTTCAATTGATTTTTTTTTTGTTCCACTCAGACGAAAAAATATCAATCAAACTAAAATAACCAGCATATAATTAAATTGACAGTGGCGTAACAGAACAGAATTATTAAGTGCCATGGAGATGATCAAATAAACCAGTCAAACAATCAGCCCAATCATGAATATTCCCTCGGAATTCATTTCTCACGGAAAATAATTTTCTCGAGAAAACATTCCTCCAATCATAAATTTCTTGGGAAGAAAAAAGCGTAATACGTGGCATCACCGCATTGTGAAGCTCGTTGTTTTGCTTGTTTGTTGACATTTTGTTTCTCCCTTTTTGTTTGAGTGAGAGAGCAAAAAAAAAAAAATTATTAAAATTCACCAACTTGAAAAAATATGTAAAAAAGTTTATAAATTATTTATTTGGGAATTATTTGTGTTTTTCCAAATAAAAGAACTATAAAATACAAGTTTATGTATATAAATTTTGTTTTAATAGAGTATTAACCATGTTTTTATGCAAAACTCCCTTCTGTTTTGCAAGAGAAATATTTTTAGTGAAAAAAGCAAGTTCAGCTGCGTTCATAATACCTGCTTTTTCCCGGGGAGATTTTTTATTCCCGCATTTGGTAAAAAAAGGGGGAAAACAAAGTCATGATAGGAGAAAAGGGAAAAGTGAGAAAACTCGTGCGGAATTTTTGTTTATGATTGGGCTGAATGTCACTATCCATGATACAATTATACAAGGTACTTGCACAAGCCCAGCCTGTTAATGCATATAATGCAGAAACTTGTCAAACTTTGTTTACAAGCCGCAAAAATGTTAGTGTATGTGTGTGAATAAAATGATTACAGTGTTGCCAATGAATTTGCATGTGGCTGTGTCTCCAATTACACATTGAAGAAAATTACACTATACATCCTTTGTGTAGGTTAAAATTAAAACAAAATTAAACAAAAATAGAAGTCAAAGTAGAATTACACACAGATTATGCATCAATCTAATTATAGGCCTACATATGTGAGTAGAAATTGCACACTCTGTATATTACACACATATTGGCAACACTGAATGACTGTAATCATTCATGAATGCCGCGTCTGCAATTGTACTTTAGTTACCCTGTAATTGTTATTTTTAACAATAAAAGACATCTGTTTTTGACTAAATTCTGTTTGTTTCTACCAACAAAATGCGTGTGTTTCTTGGTGTTGCAATTTTGTTGTAGTCGTGCAAGTACCTTGTATAATTGTATCATGTCACTATCCATTAAATGACTGGTAAATTTAGTGGCAGTGTTGTTGTAGGTTGGTTATTAGCCAAAAGGCCACTACATTTTGAAAATCTCTCTCAAGTGGACATCCCCTTTTCGAGGAATGTTTGTTTGGCGACATGTAAAGGTTCTAACTTATTGCAAGAACTGTACTATTGTGGCCAGGGACAAAGGCAACTGACACAGAAACTGATTCAGCATTTACTGAGAAAATCTTAAAAATTATTTGATAAATATTTAGATTTAACTAGTGCAATAATATTTTGAAAATATCCTTTAAATTAACAAAATGTTCAGATAAAAATTTGTAAGAAAATTGCTTATACCCCTTTTCCACACGCAAAGTTTACTTTGCAAAGTCTTAATTCAGCTGTGTGAAAGACGGAGGTAGTAGTACAGTCTTTCTGTTTCAAGACTTTGCAAAGTAAACTTTACGTATGGAATAGGGGTATTACCAGTTACAAATTCATTCGTTATTATTTGTGCTTCAAAAACTCTCTGTATTTGTTTTGTGTAATTGAAATAAAACAAAACGCTTTTGTTTTGTGCTCCCCCCACAAAAAAAAAAAATAAAAAAATTCATCAATGGAAGAGTTTGGGATTGTTCCATAAACCGGTATAAAAATCTAAACAAATAATGCTTTGGCTTTTGGCTTTTAAAGTTTTTATTTTATTATTTTTTTTTAATTTTTAGTTCAATTTTGTTAAATTACTTTTGATGGCATTTCAAATTAAGGTTTGTTTTTTTTTTATATGTTTCTGTTGTTTTTTTGCTCTACACGCGCCATTCACTATTTGAAAAATTTATTTTGAGCTCGCACGTGAGTGTGTGTGTATGTTTCTTCAAACCTATTTTGGTTAAAGCCACCAAGTTAGTATATTTTGTTGCTCTGCTGCAAATTCCAATTAGATGAAATGATGATTAAAACCCAAACAGTAAATAAGTGGAAAAAAGTATCATTAGCAGCAGCCAGAAAATAAAAATGTAACTAAACGAGCACGCATTTCAAATGAAATAATTCATAGTATAGGCTCTTCCACCAGGGACTTGCAAATTTTGGCAATTGACAGAGTACGCATATCGAATTGACTGTCATTCCATGGACTGATATGGGCAATTCCACAGAATGTCACGTACGATATCTCGTTCGTATTTGTATATCAGATCAATGGGGTTAGATTTATCCTTTTATTTTACCAAAGGTAGAGCTACTTACGCTCCTCAAAAGTACATAAAGAAAAATTTAAATTTTCTCTTAAATACAAGCTTAATTGATTGGTCAACGTACGTGACATCGTTCGTGACATTTTGTGGAATCGCCCATGTGGTATTCAACAACTCGTGCAAATAATAAAATTCGGGTATGCTTTGTATTGCTCGTGAAATTTAATCGTTCGGAATTGCCATAGCATTGTTGTTATAAATACATATTTCCAACAAGTATATGGCAATACAGAACATACCCGATTATTTTATAAAAACGAATGTTCTGTTCGGGCAACGTTCCGCGTAATTCGCCCATTTTACGGTTGTCCACATTTGTATGATATGTTGATCAGCACCGTGTGGTTGCAATACGGCAGCGCTACGAGCCACTCCAGCTCATGACACATAAAAAAATTTGCACAAGCGATGGAGCTGATGTGAACTAGACATTTTTAATGCGAGCCACCCAGTTGGCGTTAGCTGAAGTAGTTAGCACGTTGACTACAAAAGCGAAGGTCCTGGGTTCGAGCCCGGTCTCCGACAGTCATTAAAAAAATAACAACACCACGGATTTTTCTGATCTGCATTAGTGTCCCTTTGTATCAGTTTTTGTAGGAAAGCTCAAGTATACCGGCCTCAGCGGATACGAGTACTAATCCTAATGTAACATAAGAGCGCCCTCCTTCGTCGGTATTGTGTAGCAGAATCATCGGCGAAGTAAAATAACTAATAAAATCGCTTCTAAGCACAGCTTTGAAAATTTAATATTCCTCATTGACACCAGAGGCGCTGCAACACTGCATTATTAAAAAAAACACGTGCAAAAAGCAGAGTTGTAAAAGAATCAAGCTTTCCTTTATGTTTTCCTTCACCGCCTGTCTTCTCTATCACTATCCCTTTACCAAAGAAGGCAACACCTAGTAATAGTAGTAGGCATTCATTACCTGAGCGCTACTTCTCTTTATTAAAAAAAAAAAACAGCCGTGAACATTTGCACGAAGTTATATTCTATACTTAATGACATTGATAGGCCCCTTTTAAAGGAATAAAAACAACTTCAATGATAACTCACACAGAATTTTTTTTAAATTTTATTTTAAAGATGAAAGCCCTTAATGAAAGACACGTTAGTTATAGAAAGTAAATGTATGTATATGTATGCAACTCTTTTACATTAAACTCCTGTTTAGTGGAGTATTTAGTAGCTTAAATCTGAATTTCTGTATCAATCAGAAACTGTTAATAGAGATTTATGGTTCGTTTGAAACGTATATCAAGCGAAATGATCTCCATGACATTTAAATATAATTAATTAACACGCGTAGTACGCATAAATGAGTTTTGAATTTCAATACAGTCAGCAGAAAATAACCAACACATCTCTCGTACAAATAAATATTTTAAGCTGTGGAAATTACAGCAACGGTGAGTAACAGAATATGTCTTTGAGGACATTTGAATCAAAATCATTATACTGGGTTCACACACAGCAATTCTAGTTGAGCAACTTTTGAACTAATGGAAGTGAGAGAGAGAGAGAGGTGAGCCATCATATTTTCCTCTCACGTGCAAAAATATGTATACAGTTTGTCTAAAAAGTTTTTTCAATGTAAGCTTTCAATAGAAACCCTTCTTTGTCTATTGTTTAAGCTGTCTGTACATGGTAATACAATGTATTACGACATGTCAAAAAATGCTGTAGATTATACAAAATCTTATCATGTAAAAGCAAAATGTATCGAGTAGGATAGAATACGGATAGAAAATTTGACAAGCGGTCGGTAAATGTTTATTTTCTAAACCATTTTAGAAACTTAAGTATTCTCATCACACCAGAGGTGTATTTCAAAGTAAACATTGGCAGCACTAATGGTATCTATTGAAGGTGTTGACACTTTTACAAAAACAACCAAAATCAACTCAGGAAATTTTCATGTTGTTCTTGTAAATATTTTACTACTGCAACCATCAGCTACTTAACTGGTACAGCAGAACCAAACAAACAATAAATAAACTTAAAAAAAAATTATATTTTGTAGTAAAATTACATTAAAATTATAAAATGTTTTCTCTAATATTTAGTTTTATTAGTACACACATCAATTTTTGTTATTAAATCAACATTTTAATATCTTTGCGTGCATTTTACTTGTAGTATCAGTGTAAACATGAAAAATACCTTCAACAGACTTTTGTTCTCTTTTTTTTAACACAGAGAGAATTTCATAATATTTTGATTCTACAAAGTCGTAATATTTTGTATTACCATGTAAAGACAGCTTTATTTATTACTTTTTTAGTTACTTATTTATTAAGCTTATAATTGAAAGAACAGCATAACTCAAAAAACTAGTTTGCCAGAAAACGGGCTTAAAGTTTTCAATTTACGCACAAAAAAGAAACCGACTTCAATGCAAAGATCTGCAAGAACCTTTTCGAAAAAATTTATATCACCAGGCTGGAAGTAAACTTCTTTAAACAAATTTTTTTTTTTAAATCTGTTGGTTAAGAAGCAGTACGTGAAATATAAAATTAAATTTTAATGGGCGCACCTCGGCCCATTTTTTTAAAATGCAACATTGTGTGTTTTTTACAGTTCAGGGTGTGTGTTAAGTTTGGTAAAAATCGGTAAAGTAGAACCTCTTAAAATAAAATATAAAACTTTAATGGGCGTGACTTCGCCCGTTCTTTTAAATAGAAGATTGTGTCTATTTTAAAGCTCAAGGTGTGTGGTAAGTTTGGTAAAAATGGGTTAAGTAGAACCATGTGAAATATAATAATAAATTTTAATGGGCGTAGTCCCGCCCATTTTTTCAGCTATAAAATTTTGTAATTACAAGAATCAAAGGTGTTTGCTAGGTTTAGCAGCATTAAAATAAGTAAATTATCATAAAATCAAATAAAAAAATTGTGGGCGTGTCTTTTTTTTACAATGGGACCAATCAGACAAAAAATTATTTCAATCAATCCATCTAAAATGTACCGAATTATAAAGTAACAATGTAAAAAAAATACAGATGAATTGATAACCTCCTCCTTATTTTGAAGTCGGTTAAAAAAGGAAATTTTATTTTGCTTTCTAGAGTTGAGTAAACAAGATATGAAATTTTTACACAGTATGAAGAACGATATGAGGATTAATTTTGCATTATTAACTCAAAAATTCTATTTTTTAAGTTATGAAATTGTTTGAGTAAATGAACGATGTGATCAATGTATATATTTTTTTACATTTACATTAAATACCAATAATCTGTTATTTTTTAATCAAACATTTGGCAATATTTCAGTAACTTTCTATGCCTTGCTGGGCACCACGTTTGCTAAATCATTGATAAAAACACTCACACTTATTTTTTGTAAAATTTAAATATTATAACTGCAATCTAATTGCATTTATATGCAACAAAAGCAGTAATTTCTTTTTTACATCCACATGTCAACACATTTTACAATTTCCCTTATTATTACAAAGTTTTTCTTTTTTTTTCTGGGCCTCGAGTAAAACAGCTTCATCATTTGCCAAATTGCATTTGCTACAATAAAGAAACTCTTAACACATCACGAATTTCACACAGATATTAAAAAACATTTGTAAACTATTAATTATAATTATCAGTGTTGTTGGGCCATTAATAAAAAATAACACAAAAATAATGAGAGTTAAAAAAATAAAATTCAAATCTGAACTGTTTGCCAAGACAACAAATCTTCAAGACATTTGTCAAGTAAAAGCGCGAGTGAAAAAAAGTGCAGAAATTAAAATTGTTTTTTTCTTCATAAAAAATTCATTTGCTGAAAAGCAAATAAACAACATGAAAACGTATTTTGAATACTAACAAAAATGCATTTATGAAAGCGCTGGGAGTTAAAGGAAATCAGCAAGCAGGCAGGCAACAAGTAGCTGTTGCAACAAGTTAACAAGCAGCCAACAAACAGGCAGTCAGACAGACGAGCAACGACAACATTTAAAACATGTTATGCTTTCACAAAAACAAACATAAAATCAAAAAAAAAAAAATAAAAAATAACGTATTTACTTGTTACTGTTTATAAGCAGTATGCAACAAGTTGCACGTAGCAGTTACATTGGCGTGGTTGTAACATCTCCTTTCAGCCACTTGCAAAACAAACAAAAAACAATAAAAAAAACAAATACAAACAAACATTCACAAAAACAATAAAAAAAAAATAAACAAAACGAAAACAAACTCCACTTGACTTTGCTGGCTCTGCAAAAAACCTGCCACCCCACCACCAACAAAGTGTTGGCCCACGTTTGTGCAAAAAATAAAAAATTTTCGTTGTTACACTGTGCAATTGCAAATAACGCGGTTCATAAATCGCTTTTAAATTACCAATTATTTTTATTGAGCGTTATAGCAAAAACGCATTATTTTCGTGGCTGCAACAGAGAGGGATCACTACGAAGCCAGCAGTAGGAAAACTCCACAACAAAGGAAGGAAAAGAAAAATAAAATAAACGACATTCAACTAAATAATGTTTATGTTGAAGATGTAAATTAGACAAGTTGTTGTTGCAGTTTCTTCTTCACTTTGTTGCTGTTGTTATTGTTAGTGTTCTAGCGGATTGTTTTGTGGGCCCTTTTTATATTCAGCATGCGGCAACACAGACGTCCCAGTAGTTGAATTGCCTGTAGTATGTTGTACATGCAGGCATACTCGTACATTGATGATACTCGTAACTCCCATTATTTGTGTTTAACTTCAGTGTACAGGAAGTGCTGATTAGCCAAACACTAGAAAATTACACAAAGATTTCTTGCGGCGACGCGAGTTGAAATGCAGATTGGCCAAAGAAATTTAAAAAAGCCCAATCAGAAATTCATTTGCAGTTAAATTTTATTGATTGTTAATCATTTCAGATTAAATGAAGTCGCCATTTTATAAAACGCAACACGATGTGAAAATGAGTTTTTCAGACTTTCAAATGTGCACATACACTCACAAATGCTTAGTGGTTTTTTATTTGATTAAAAGCAGAATTAGTTTTGAGGGCTCCGTACACCAGAGGTGAAAAAGAACCCTATTGTTTTCACTACGATGTCCATCCATCTGTTTGTCCGTCTGTCTGTATGTCACAGGCTGCTTTCTCGAAAACCGTAAGAGCTACGGACTTGAAATTTTCACAGAATATGTAAAACTATGGCCGCTACAACACCAAATATATGACAGTTTTAAATTAAAGGGTACTCTATAGCGAGCAACGAAGCATGTAATATACAGACAATTATATATAGACATTTTCAGAAATTTTCAAAGCTCAAAGTATTTTAATGCAGACTACACCAATTATCCCTGAAATTAAAAGAAAAAACCAAATTGAGACAAAAACTATTGAAATGTTCAAAAACACCAAATGATTAAACAGCACAAGATCGCAACTTCAGAAAAAATAGCTGTCAAATTATCAAAGCACACAATAAAATCTACGGCAGTAACTTCGAATGCTCTCTAATTTTTGTTTCATTTTCTTTTGTGCTTATTTTTAACCGACTTTAAAAAAGGAAGAGCTTATCAATTCGTCTGTATTTTATATTTGTAGTTTTGTAGCGGTGTTACTTCATAACTCGGTTCATATTAGACCGAGACGGGGACACGCCCACAAATTTTTTTTATTTGATTTTATGTTGTTTTACTTATATGATTGCTGCGAAACCTAGCAAACAACTTTGTTTCTTGTAATTACACAATTTTAAAGTTGGAAAAGTGGGCGGGGCTACGCCCATTAGAGTTTCTTATTATATTACACGTGGTTCTACTCAACCGATTTTTAGAAAATTACCATACACCTTGAGCTCAAAATAGACACCATCTTGCTTGTGAAAAAATGGGTGGAGTCACGCCCATTAAAATTTAATATTTAATTTTAATTGGTTCTACTGTACCGATTGTTACAAAACTTAACACACACCTTGAGCTCTAAAAAACACAAAATCTTGCATTTACATAAATTTTTTTCGAAATTGTTCTATCAGATTTTTTTTTAGTAAAGTCGGTTTTTTTTGGCAGAATTATTCTTTGTACTTTTGTTCACAAAATGTTTGGAATTTATTGAAAGTATGGTGGCATTGTTGAGAGAATGAGTATTTGTATGTGAGAGCATAAGAAAAAACCCTGCTAACATAAAATAGGGCTGCTTTTTTGTATTAATTTGTATGAAAAATGTGTTTATGCCGCAATTCTGTTTGAACATTAAAACTGAAAAATCCCAAAACTAAAAAAATTCATAAGCGAAAAAATGGCCAAAATGCAAAAATAAATCACTCAAATGAAAAATATCTCCAAAAATAAAATAAAACGCTAAAGTAAAACAGACGCCAAAAAATTAAAAAAAAACGCCAAAACGAAAAAGAATGCCAAAAATTTATGCAACACTTTTTTTAATATAAATTTTTATAAAATAATCGTATAAAAATTTAGCAGAAAATCGCCAAAAGTAGAAGTAAAATCGCCAAAAATAATTCTTTTATCTAATTTTTCGACTATTTTTTTAAGCTGTAGGTCTGTTTATATTTTTATTTATTAGTTCGATATTTCGTTAATCTTCGGTTAAGTTCTTCAGGATATTTCTTATTTTTATTTATTTTTTTTTGATATTTAATTTTTCTTTTTTCTTTTCTCCTTTCAAATAAACTAATAAAAAAAATATAAACAGACCTACAGCTCAAAAAAAAATAGACACAAATAATTTTTTGTAAAATTTTCTCATCCAAATTCAAACCGCATTAATTACTGTAATTTATTATAAGAAAAATCTACAAAATTAAATTGTTTTTGAAACTAATCCTTCTTTTCCTGAATTACAAAAATTTTTATTTTTAAAATTGCCAACAAATTTATTTATGGCAAAAAAAAAACGCCATGTCGCCAAATCAAAAATTTATACGCGTAACAAGTTGAGAAATCACCATATCTGACAACGCTGGCAGAACGTGCAAGATGCCAGATGGGGCATAAGTGTAATCCCGCATGGGATTGGGCCAACGTAGTTGCCCCTCTTTTCAACCTTATCCTATAGTTATATTGCATTTAAATAATGTGTTTAATATTAAATTAAAACATTATATAATAAAAACATTTAGTTATTTTTTGTGTCATTACCAAAACGATTCTATGAAATTTATCACTTCATTAATGCAACTGAATCCATTTCCTTTTCTAAGACTTTAATTTCTCAAAGAAAAAAAGTGTTAAAGTGCACACAAAGTTAATTTTTCTCTCTATTTTTTTCTTCATAGTTTTCCTTGCACCACCATTTGGTATTATATTTCATTTTACATTTAAACATTAATTTAGTGGCAATGAAGCCATTAAAAATGCATTTCGCAACCGTGCCAAAGTTGTTTAAGCCGGACTGTAAAGTAGACAGTTGAAACTATAATACGGATAAGATGGACAGATACGCCAAGCAGAAAATATGAATAGACCGACCGACCGCCTTAAATACGTATAACTAAAGTAGAATTCAAACTCTTGGTCGGTTGCATGCCACACAAAGATACAAATTTATTTTGCTCTTTCAATTCTTGGCCAGAGAATATCAATTGACGAACAGGCAAACAACCAGTCATCAGGGTGTTTGTTGCAAACAAGAAGAAATAAAAACAACTCGTAAGATTTTATTAACATTTTCCAAGTTCTAAATGTCTTTTTAATATGCTTGTCTGCGCTGTCGAGGTCTTTATGAGCCCGCCTTAAAAAAAAGACATTTAAATAAATATTTAACTGACATTTTTTTTATTGATTTTAATTTGTTTCTCCATTAAAACGAAAGTGAATTTTTATGTTTTTTTCCCGGCATGAATGAAACGAAATTCGAATATAATTTTCTAAGCATTCAATCAAATTTTTTTTCCACTTCAATGAGTTCTTTAACTCGAAATAAAGTTGAAATGCTGCAACAAAAATAAAAAATTCAGATGAAATAAGAAACTACATTTAACAATTTGCGTGTGTTTTTTTCATCTTTTATTATTAATTTGGGTTTTTCAAATTTCTCTTCACTTAAAGATTTTCTAAATATTTGGCGCACCTTTTTGCATTTCTCAATTAAAAAAAAGGCAATCTGAAGTCATGATATTTTTTGTTTTGCTTGAGCCAAAGCGAATATTCCTTAAAGATTGACTTAAAAAAAAATATTGTTATTTGTAACACCTGTTAAATTTGTTTTCTTTGTTGGTTTTATTTTTGCCTTTAAATTCCCCATTTTATGGTTAATTTGTGTCTGTTTTGTAAAACCAAATAGACAATATAATAGACGGGGAGACAGTCGGTCTATTACAAAAACAAACAAAAAAATAATAATGTTTTGAGTGTAGGTCTTAATCAAAAGTGTATTAATTTTAAACCAGTTTCAAATGTATTTTGTATCTAAAAATTGGTTTGTTTGCTTTTCATTTTGCTTTGGAAAAGTTACTTAAGATTTGCAATGCATTAGATGAAGCCAGTTGTTCCCAAATGTTTAGACTCATGCCTTCCAGTTTTCTGAAGATTTTTTTTAATAAAGCCAATAAGTAAATTGCTAAACAAGTAATTTTAACAAATTTACTAACGAATTTGTTTGGAAAAGGTAATTTTTATAAAAAAATTTTTCAAAAAATTAATTTTTACTTTAAAGGGCGTTTTGTTATGAAAGTTGAACTTTTTTTTATTTATATCAACTTTGTTTTAGTTTTTACTATTAATATTACAATTGTATTTTAAAAAGGCCCTTTCTACCAAGAAGTTACTTTTAAGCTTAAACTTGCCTTAAAAAGGCCATTTCGATCAAAAAGCTGCTTTTAAGCAAAAACTAATTTTTTCAAGTGCCACCTTAAATATTTTTTAATTTTCCATAATGTATTTTTGAAAAGATAGTTTTACAGGAATGGAAAATATAATTTTTAAAAGATGATTTTTGTAAAAAGGCATTAATTTGTTTCAGAAAGATAATTATTTCAAAATAGTAATTTTTTTCAAAACCTTTATTTTTCCAAAAAGGTGCTTTCTCAAGTAGGTACTTTTTTGAAAACGTAATTTTTGGAAAATGTACTTTTTCAAATACGTACTTTTTTGAAAAGTTATTTGCAGAAAGGTACTTTTTCAAATGAGGTACATTTTCAACAAAACGCCCTTCAAAAAGTACTTTCAAAAAAATTCTTTTTCATATATATACTTTTTTAAAAAAATACTTTTTTGCTCAGCAAAATTCTTTATTAAAAAAGGTACTTTTATCAAAAACTTACTGTTTTAGAAAGCTACTTTTTTCATAAAAGTACGCATTACACTTTTGAAAAAAATAGTTTTTGCTTCTTTGAAAAAATTACCTCTTTGTAAAAAGTACTTTTTGAGAAGGGTACTTTATTGAAAAAGTATTTGTTCCAAGAAGTACTTTTGTCAAAAAGCTATATACCTTGTGAGAAAGGTTATTTTGCGATAAAGTATCCTTTTGAAAAAAGTACCATTTTTGAATAATATAACTTTTTGAAAAAAGTGTTGTTTTAAACACAATTATCTATCTGAAATAAATTTTTTTGCCTCTTTGAAAAAATTACCTCTTTGATAAATGTTCTTTTCTGAGAAGGGTACGTTAATGAAAAACTATTTGTGCCCAGAAGTACTTTTTCTAAGAGCTGCTTGTTTAAAAAAAGTATTTTTCTAAAAGGTGTGTTTTCAAACGGTACTTTTTCAAAAGGTACTTTTTTCAAAAGGTACTTTTTTCAAAAGGTACTTTTTCAAAAGGTATTTTATTCAAAAGGTATTTTTTTTAAAAGGTACTTTTTTCAAGAAGTACTTTTTTCAAGAGGTAGTTTTTTCAAAAGGTACTTTTTTAAAAGGCACTTTTTTGATAGGGGACTTTTTCAGCAAAGTACTTTATTCAAAAAGAAACTTCTTTTACTTCTTAAAGAACTTTTTCAAAAAATATATTTTATTTCAAAAAGATAATTTTCTTCAAAAAGTTACATTTCAGAAAGTTATTTTTTCAAAAGGATTTTTTCCGAAAAGACCTTTTCTTCAGAAGGTAATTTTTTTTTTCCTAAAATACGTTTTTAAAAAGGTACTTTTTCCGAAAAGTCCTTTTGTTTCAGAAATACTTTTTAAGAAAGCAAGCTTTTCAGAAAAGTTCTTTATTTAAAAGAATACTTTTTTACTTCTTTCTTTAAAAGAAGTAATATTTTACAAACGTATTTTCTGAAAAAGGTAATTTTTCAAAGAGGCAAATTTTCTTACTTTTTCTTAAGTACTTGTTCAAAAAGGCACTTGAGAAATTTATCACAATAGAATTTTCTTTAAATTTAAGCCAAACGTTTATAAAATTGTCAACCACCTTCTTCGACATAATCAGCAAGTTTTGTTTCGGAAGTTTTCCTGCAATTAAATTTTTCTTTTTAAGCAGTTCAATGACACACACCAAAATGTTACAATCATGCACACTTTCAACTAAATACAATATTCTTCTGTTTTCTGTAACTAATTTAAAAAGGTTACAAAACATATTTCGTTGATTCAGCATAATTTTGGGATTTTTTTCCCATAATTACGGCTTAAATTAATTCGTTACTAAAGTTCAGCTCAAAGGTGAATGTTGTGATAAAATGCAACAAAAATAAAATGAAATAAAATTAAATAAAACTTTGCACAGATATTTTAACATGAATAAAATAAGAGATTGAAAAAAAAACGCTTCCACAAAAATAAGACTTTAGCAATGACAAATTATTTTTAAAATAACCGCAACAAAAGTTTTGAAGGAGCAAAAAACCAGCTTTTTTTTAAAATAAATTAGTGTCAATAACCGATATAAAATCAGTTGTTGAGGGAATGCTTAAGTGCTTAATGTTATTATTATTGTTTTCTTCGATATAATATTAATGAAATTTTATTTTTATTAAACTTAAAGTGAAATAAATGCGTAACTAATTTAAATTTTGTGTTATTTTTGCAAGAATCAAATACGTTCATGCATAAAGAGCGATATAATTTATTGGCTTACTACAAGATGTAATAATATGGTTCGATATCGAATGCCATAATCTCAAACTGAAAAAACGTGATCGAATCAGCTCGTTATCGAAATCGACGATTAGACCCCAGTGCATTTAAACAGAAAGTGGGTGATTCAGTTTGCGTTGCGCTTTCGCGGTCTCTGCTAATGGCGCAAGTTGAGGCTGCAGTGTCCTTAATGTAAATTAAATTATTTTTATTGACTTTTACGCCGGCATTCAGAAACGATTATTATGTAGCGCAAGAGTTTTGTAAGACAAACCTGGCTTAGAGAATGCTTTGACTTTAACAATCGTTTATGAATATCGTGCATTAGTGTTTATTTTTCAAGTCCTTGTAATTTTTAACCGACTTTAAAAAAGAAGGAGGTCATCAATTCGTCTGTACTTTTTTTTTTTGGCACTGTTGCCTCATAGCTCGGTACATTTTACACCGATTGTAAAAATTCTTTTTTTGTCTGAGAGGGTAGAGCTTTCCATTGGTTCCATTGAAAAAAAAATGGGCGGGGACACACCCACAAATGTTTTTATTTGATTTTATGATATTCTACTTATTCGATAGCAAACACCTTTGGTTCTTGTAATTACACAATTTTATAGTTTAAAAAATGGGCGGGGCTACGCCCATTAAATTTTTTATAAGATTTCATGCGGTTCTACTTAACCGATTTTACGAATCTTAACACACACCTTGATCTCTTAAATAGACACAATCTCCAATTTAAAAAAAAAATGGGCGGAATTACGCCCATTAAAATTTAATATTTTATTTTAAGTGGTTCTAATTTACTGGTTTTTATAAAACTTAACACACACCCTGAGCTCTGAAAAATACACAATGTTATTTTCAAAAAAATGGGCGGAGACACGCCCATTATAATTTAATTTTAATGGCCGTTCACGTACTTCTTAACCAAAAAATTTACAACATTTTTGTTTGTTTGAAAGAGTTAACTTTGAGTTTTCCACAATGTTCTATCAAATCTTTGCATTGAAGTCTGTTTTTTGGCAGAATTATTTCTAGAAAAGTTTTTTTTTATTCAAAAATCATTTCAAAATTAAACTGTTAATTTAAATTTTGTCTCATAAACTCAGCAGTATCCAACTGTTACACCCGTAATATGCTTCTGAAATGAAAAGCTTCATTTAAGCTTTATTCAACACAAGTAAATAAAAACATTTTTCTTTGCAAGAATTACTTTTAACTGTTTCCTATTGTTATTTATGTGTAATTGTTGAATAAATCTACATATTTCCATTTCAAGAAATTTAAAGTCATTGTACGCATTATATTTTCTTACGCAATCATAATGTTAAAACACTTGTTGTTGTTGCTGTTTGTTTCAAAAGTGAAACAAAAAAAATGTGTTGTTCTTTTCTTCTCGTGTTACCGATAAGATGAGTTAATATTTTTTACACGCTTCTTTGATTTGTTCGTCATGAAAGAAATTAAAAATGAATGAGTATACAAATTATTCTGTTGTTTTAATATGAAAGAAAAATAATAAAAATATATGTAAAATTACCAAACAAACACCCGCAGACTCTTTAAAGCGTGAAAAATAGCTAGAACCTTTATTTCCATTTTTGGTTGCTTGTCTTGACTTCAATTTATGTAATTTATTTCTATTGTTGTTTTTACGCCCGCTTTCTTGCAGTCTGTTTTATTACCTGTTTGTTACCTGTTGCCTGCATCCAAGAAAGTGAGTTAAAAATAATCATGGAGTGTGGAAATGATTTTTGTTTTCAAAACTGAAGTATGATGGCACTTTGTGGCAGAAAAAGAAGAAAAAAATAATAATATTTAATTTACAACAACCCACAAGTAATTATATAATTTGAGTTAAATTTAATGTTCTTTATACTCGGGTTGTTGCCTATAAGTTCATGGCTGGTTGCTTTAAAATTTAAGTACGCAAACTCGTACCTTAGATTTTGTACTCAATAAAATGAAATAAAACATGGGCAAATGGTCAACACATCGCTCGCCTAGTGGGGCTGAAGAAGAGTCATTGCTATTATTATTGTAGTTGTTTGTAGTAATTGTTAAGGAAAAGCAACAACAACAAACAAGAACCAAGTAACAAGTGTTCTAGAACATAACAAATTAACATTTAACATAAAGGTTGAGTACTTTATTTCTTTCTTTTTTCTTTTTGGTCAATGATGATGATGGTTATTTGTTTGTTGCATTGTTATAGTTCCATTCGAAAGATTTTTGCCTTTAGGCAGCACAATTTCATTAAAGAGTTATATTTTCCTAATGCTGTGAACTGGTTTAGTGAAATCATAAAGTAAAGTAAAAGTAGGGAAACATTAATTAGCTCATAAAATACACAACTTTAATGATACCATACTCGTACCATAACGACAAAAGAAGGGGGCAAATTTTATTTATGTTCTTAAGTAAAATAACTAAAATTTTTATACAAAATTTTTTTTGTATACCTGTTTAATGGTAGCTTGCTGCAAAATTAAAATTTATGCCTTAAAATACTTATAAAGCTCAGCTGTTTTCGTGTAACAAGTTACTATTAAAGGCTCAGTTAGCCGACTGTAGTGAAATGTAACTGCAACGGTAGGAAACAACTGATCAATATTGTTATGTGATTAATATATAAGAAAAATCATAAAAATCGCATTAATTGAATTTTTGGTTTATCTTTTTAAAATACTCTTTCAAAAAAGTAATTCTCCGGAGTTATAAAAATTTTTAAGCTCGATTAAAAAAAAAAATATCCAGAAAAATCGCCATGTCGCCAACTCAAAAATTTAGACGCCAAGCAAGTTGAAAAATTGCCACGCTCGGCGAGAAATCGTCATATCTGACAGCCCTGGGTACAATGTCAATAATTACGAACACAATGAAAATTCGGAGCGTGATACAATTATACAAGGTACTTGCACGACTACAACAAAATTGCAACACCAAGAAACACACGTATTTTGTTGGTAGAAACATACCTATAATTGTCAGAAGCAGATGTCTTTTGTTTTTAAAAATAACAATTACAGGGTAACTAAAGTACAATTGCAGACGCGGCATTCATGAATGATTATAGTCATTCAGTGTTGCCAATATGTGTGTAATATACAGAGTGTGCAATTTCTACTCACATATGTAGGCCTATAATTAGATTGATGCATAATCTGTGTGTAATTCTACTTTGACTTCTATTTTTGTTTAATTTTGTTTTAATTTTAACCTACACAAAGGATGTGTAGTGTATTTTTCTTCAATGTGTAATTGGAGATACAGCCAGATGCAAATTTATTGGCAACACTGTTATCATTTTATTCACACACATACACTAACATTTTTGCGGCTTGTAAACAAAGTTTGACAAGTTTCTGCATTGTATACATTAACAGGCTGGGCTTGTGCAAGTACCTTGTATAATTGTATCATGATTCGGAGGATCGGGTGTACAGCCAGTGTTGCCATATACATATTTACGTTTGAGGAAAAACCTGCTCTTATCGAACAAAAAGTGTTCTTGATAAAAAAAACTGCCAACAAAATTTCTAATAGTATTATATTTCTTACTAAAATATAAAAATAGCATAACATCGCTGTGATAAGCAGTTTATGTTCTTTGGCATTAAATCAGCTACAAACTTTTCAACTACACTTTTCTTGAGACACTGCTGGTTCCTCCAAAAAAATTTTGTAAGATGTTGACTAACGTTTTCGAGATTTACTTAAGTGTGAGGAGACTGCAATACGTATCTCATTATTTTCTTCGCAAAAATTATAAATTAAATACAATTTAGCATTATGTAATCAATGCTGGAAAAAAGGTAGTGTAATAAATTAAGAGCATAACTAGAAACTCAGCACTAAGCAAAAATCATATACAAACAAATAGATCAAAATTTTTAATTTTGTTTGTATATTTGATGCAAATTCTTCAACGAAGAAACACTTACATAGAAATGACTTTCATAATTTTTGAAACTTTCATACTTTCCGGAGCCAAATTGTTTAGATGTTTATGTTTCCCATATGCATACATCAAATGATTTTTTAAACAAAAAACTGCAAGACTGATGAACAGTTAAAAAAACTGGGAAAAACAGTTAAATCTGCCCATTTGGCAACGCTGTGTACTGCTAACTACTATTGTGAATGTACGAAAAATGCAGGGATGGTACACTCGACTAACAACAATAGGAGATGCACAAAAAATTTAGACTGATGTATTGAACTTTCAAACAAAAAAAATTATAGAAAAATTTAAAATTTTGTGTTGCATTTTTACAATTCAAAGTTATATCAGGCTTAAGAAAAACTATTAATAACCGCCCGAAGCACTTGCATGTATCCATTTAGGCTCCCTCACGCAGTTCCAAAATGTTTTAAACTTAAAAGAATCATTAATTTTAAAGTAATTTTTCTGCATAAAATTTTCCTTGAAAAACTACTCGTACTTTGCTTAACATGTTTGCAGTTTGCTGCCGCTTAACTTTTTCTCAAAATAATGGAAAAACATATTTTCCACAAGCTCTAAGACTAGTGTAATCGCTCTATGATTTATCTTAAACAACTTGTTTTACTTGTAAGATAACGTAAAAATAATAATATAAACCAAAGAAAACAAAAAATCGAATAGAAAAAAAAATAAACTCCATACAAATGTATTTCTTGATTTGTTTGTAATATTGTTATTTTTTCCAAAGAGAAAGTTAGTGGTTTTATATTTAAAAAAAAGACAAGAAATAAAATAAAAAGTTGATTAAAAGCCACAAATATTGTATGTATAGATAGTATTTAATATGGCCAATACTCGAATGATACTTAACTGCACTTGTGTGTTTTAAAACAAAGTAAAAAAACCAAGAAGACTTTTTCTCTTCATTACCATTTAAATGATGTTGTGCAGATACATACATACAAATATTCAACTTAATAGCCAATATATTTTCCAAACTTCAAAATCATTCCCTGCTTAAACTTACAACGCTGAGCGAGCGCTGGCCAAAATTTAACAAGTAAAATTTAAAAATTTTTTCTTCAGTTTTTTTTTTCGTCAATATAAGAGTATGGCGGCTGATGAAATCACAAAAATATTTCGCACCTTTTTCGAACTGATGCTGAATGAAGGAACAAATAGTATTTGTAAATAAAATTAAAATAAAAATTAACTATTGTCATTGTTTAGCTAAATAAACACTTGGGAAGATGTCGAAATCCACTTGTTTACGTTATAAAACTTAACAAATGACGCAAAAAATGTCTAACCTAAAATACAGATAAAATTTATCTTATGTTAACAGTTTTGGAAAAACAAAAACACCAACAATTTGTTGCAGTGATGCAATAGTTTATGACTCAAACAGATAAATTTCCAAATGCAATTAAAATAATACAAATTCTTTATCAAAATGTTGGAGAAACCTCTGTATGTACATATGTATTATTATCGTCATATGAAAAGATTCTATAAATGTTTTGTAATTTCTTAAATTTTTGTCTACTTTGTTTAAAATTTTACAACTAAAACTCTGGGTATTTTTGTGTTAAATGTTGAGCAACATTAATTATGGAAAAAGTGATGTCAATATAGCGATTTAGCAGATTTTTTTTCTGGCAAAGACTACTCGGTGACTCGGTGTCACATCATCTTTTACACTTATCAGGGAGCAAATTATGACACTAGTGTTCCAGTTCTAGGCTCTGCTCTGAGAACTCAAAATTAAGCCACCTTTTTTTTGATATCTTAGCATTACATAGTTTCACTACTGAAATCCTACAGAAATATTAAATGTTTAAAGTGCGACTTTGACTTGCACACGAAGAGTTCCGCACGGACACTGCATATCTAACACTATACGATCTATAGCCTAAAAAGTAAAATATCAATTACCTGATGTAGACATTTTTAGAAAAAATTTAATAAAACGATACTCTTTTCGTTTTTCTTTTAGATTTGGGGTTTTTTGGTTTTTGACGTTTTTCATTTTTGGCGATTTTTTCTGCTTATAGCGATTTATTTTTGCTTAAGCGATTTTTTAATTTGGCGCTTTTTTAGTTTGGAGTTATTTCGGTTTTTGAAAATTTTTTCGTTTCGGCGATTTTTGTTGTTTTGTCGTTTTTTCTTAGTTTTAGCTCTTTATTTTGTTTTTGGTTTTATGCTTTTTTTCCTTTTTGGCGGTTTTTATAGTTTTGGCGATTTTTCGGCTTCTGGCGATTTTTTCGTTTTGGCGCTGTTTTTGTCCTCGGCGATTTTTTTTAGTTTTTTGGCAACGTTTTTACTTCTGGTGATTTTTTGTTGCATTTTTTGCATTTAATTTTTTATTATTTTATTTTTGGTGAAATTTTTCATTTAAGCGCTTTTTCGTTTTAGCGCTTTTTTGTCCTCGGCGATTTTTTTTAGTTTTTTGGCAACGTTTTTACTTCTGGTAATTTTCTGTTGCATTTTTTGCATTTAATTTTTTATTATTTTATTTTTGGTGATATTTTTCATTTAAGCGCTTTTTCTTTTTGGCGTTTTTTCGTTTTTTCGTTTTTATAATATTGAGATTTATGAGTTTTGAAAATTTCCAGAGTTTGCTTCCCATGGTTTCCAAGATACAGCAAGTTGTCAATATAATACTCTTTAATTTTAATTTTTTAAATTTCTGTGTTAACTGTTGTAGTCTGCATTAAAATACACTAACTTTTCGAATTTCAAGTCTCTATACATATATAATTGTCTGTATATTACATCAGGATTTCAACGTGTTCCATTGCTCGCTTTAGAACACCCTTTAATGTTTAACTGTCATATCGTGCCTTAACCGCAGCATAATTTTCAAAAATAATTTTTTTTACCAAAATCGATCACTTGCGATCTTTAATTTTCTTAAAAAAGAAAAACGAAGTCCAAAAAATGTGTCGGTTAAGCTTTCTGTGCGCTTCTGGTTCGATATACTTGTTGTTGTAGCATTTTACCTATTCTGTGAAAATTTCAGGTCCATAGCAATTACGGTTCCCGAGAAAACAAACTGTGACAGACAGAAGGACATTGTAGCGAAAACAATAGGGTTCCATTTCACCTTTGATGGAACCCTAAAAAAACTAAGCAAAACTTTCTAAGACCGCAACTGGAAGTCAATGAGTCATAAGAGTTTAAAATATCATTAGATATTTAGAGAAAACTTTTTATACACTTTATGTTACTTTTATGTATTGTCACCCTGTTTAAAACCATCCACACGTACATACTTCTTTTGTATTTTTAACTCAGCAAACCGCCAGTCATTTAGTGAGATTATATTTAAATGCTTTCTTCTGTTGTACGAGTATTAGAGTTTATTAACTTACCTTTCTGGCGCGATTATCAAACAAACAACCAAAACCTTTAAGCGGCTTTCAAACAAATTGTCAAGTGTTTGTGAGAGACATTAGGCGTGGGACTGCGGCCGCTTCACACAAAAATATTAATGGCGTTGTAATTCGCTTCTCTTTTGTTTAAATTTGAATTGGAAAACAAAATACCCAAAAATACATTAATTAAATAACACTCAGAATTGTTTTTATATTTGTTAAGAATATCATCTATAGCGTTATCTTAATATAGAAAGGCCCTAACTCGTAAGTTTTATTAAATCGAGTTTTTTTGTATATTTCGATAGAAGAACATTATCTAATGTATCGAAAAATTCAAGAACCTCGATTTCAAAAAAATAATGAGTTAGGGCCTTTCTATATTAAGGTAACGATATACTACCCAAAGTGTTTAAATATTTTTGAAACTCTCAGCAAAGTTGTAAGTTTCTTTATCTTGTTAAAGTTTAATTAATTGTGGGTTATACCCTTAAAGATTTTAGACGTAAGCGAGTCTCGAAATGATATTTATTGATTTATTATTTATTTATTGAACAATTGTTGGAATTTTTTTCCAACACATTTCTTTTAAAAGGAATTCATTGCAGCTGTAAGCAGCATTCAAATTAAATGTTAATAGTATTGTATTATTGATTTCTTAGGTTTATCTGGCAATGTTTCTCATTGACTGATTGGAAATTAATAAAAAAAATTTTGTTTTGTTTTTTGTGACGTAAAATTTATTATACTTAAGCTGATTACATGACTTCAAATGGCGCTAGCTGGCTCTTGTTATACCAACGGTCGCATTACAATCAACCGTATGAACTGGCAATTTTATAGCTATGCTCTTTATTTAACGACACAGGAGCTAGGACGTGATTTTTGTAAGAAAAATAATCGACACTATTACAGTTATAAATTTATTTTTGTTTTGATTTCTTTGTACTTAAAACCAGAGTACGAAAATAAATGAAACAAATTATTTGATTTTGTTTTGTTTCATTCAAAACAGAAGCAATGAGAAGGATTGCTGAATTTGTTTTTGTATTGCTTTTGCACATGATTACAAACCAGAGAACACAGCCAATCAGCTGTAAGCCGGCAAACAGCCACAAGCAATACATTAATTTTATCGTACGCCGCTAAAAACGAAAATAATGGAAAATAAATGGAAACGTTTTGAAATATTTTCGGCGAATTTGACATCATCATATAATATAATTTTATTGCATTGTTATTTAACACATTAAATTTGTTTTATATAGCTAATAGAGCAGTGCAATGAATATTCGAACTCTCAGTAATTTTCTCTCTTGCCTATATGAATTTTACTAAACTGAAAACACATGGGAATGCTCATGGTGTTGCTCGTGCAACGCTCTAATAGCTGAGCAGCATAGCTATAACTGGGTGTTCTAAGACACCTATCTTCTTTTTTTTATCTAAAAACGTTGCCAGAAAAAAATTATCCGTCCATTGCCAGACCATCAGGTGACAACAAATTGCCAGACATCTGACAACCTTACTCAGTGAAAAAAATTTTAAGTAATTGTACAGGAATTGCTTTTTCTCTACTTCCAAAATATCAGTATGTGTGTATTTGCAACTTTTAAGGAATCGATTATTGACAACATCCAAAAAATTAATTAAGAAACTATTTCACTCATACAAAATTGGAGATCATTTATAGTTTTCGCAAATACTTACGATATATCTTGATTTTTTTTTTTAAATAAAATCATTGTTATGAAGTAATAGATTTTTATTTATAAAAAATATCTTGACTTTAAACAAATTTAGGAAAAGAAAAAAAGAACACAGGAAAAATCAGATATACTCAACATCATGAAATTGGCTTGGGATTCTTGCAATGGCAACCCTGTGTAAAAAGCATTAGAAATTATCCAAATGAGCACTAATTCCGGATCACAACTTCAGAATCTTATTGACTTCCTGGGGAAGCTCTTTTTTTACTGGGTATGAGCACATTTCGCTGTCATTGTCAGAAATGGTTTTACTCTCAAATGTGCGAAAGGCTTCTTTGCAATGGCAAGACTGTTGTAAATTAAGAGATGACAAGCTTTCATTACAAAAAAAAAGATTTCATCAAATTGTAATACGATGAATCAACACAATTCACATATTCCATTTGCAATAAAAGTTGCGTATATAAAGCACAAATCTACATTAACTGACACCACACACAGTGGACCAAATACAAAGAACGCTGATGATGAAGGTCTAGTGGCCTTCAAAAACAAGCAGAATATCATGAAAACAAATTGGCGTGTCCCCGCCAAATTTGTTTTCAATAGAAGCAATGGGAAGCAGGGTATAGCTAAGCTCAGACGATTAAAAAATGTTTACAATCGGCCTAGTATGAACCGAGTTATTAAGTTACACTGCCAAAAATATAGAGATGAATTGATAAACTCCTCAGTTTTTTTTTGAAGTCGTTTAAAAAATATTGAAACAAACTGAGTGCAAACAATTTTTCCCCGTAAACATTTCGTACATTTGATGTTACTGAAATAATGCTTCTTTAACTGTGTTTTTGTCTGTTTACTATTTTGTAAGACTTGTCACACTACAGACAAAATTTTATCAAATCAAAGCAACTGAAAATTAATATCAGTTGCTGAAACATAAAAGAAGTATTCAAGACAATGCCGATAGATAACGTGTAAAAAAAGAAAAAAATAAACAATGGCTTTCATACCCATAACAAATTATTTAGTTGAACAATAATAAAATAGACATTTTATTTCCCTAATCAATGTAAATGCGTTTAAATACTTTAAACCTAAATAAAAACGAACACTTATCATAATATGAAATATTTGACATTGACACTATTTGAATACATGAAAATTTTTAATTGTTGTTTACTTTTTTACAGCAAAACGATTTTTTTTTCTGTAACAAGAGTTTACAAAACAGCAGATATGATTATGAAGAAATTATTGTAATGTACATATTGGGTGTTTTTTATTGAGGTATAGAACTTTAAGTTGGCATCACTTTTTTAACTGAACAGGTTGACAAAAGAACAACGCTTGCAAATCGTGCAAATTTATTTCGAAAATAATGGTTCAGTTCGCGAAGTTTACCGCAAGCTCCGTCCATTTTATGGTCGACATAATCGTCCATCAGAGCAATTAATTCGGTTAACCATGGATCGTTTTCGCACTACGTTTACTCTATGTGATAATACGCATCCGCAGAGACGTCGAACAGTGCGCACCGAAGAAACAATTGCCGCTGTAGAGCAAAGTGTTGAAGAGGACCCGAATGAATCGATTCGCCACCGTGCACAGCAATTGGAGCTTTGTCCATCAACTTTATGGAAGATTTTGCGCAAAGATCTTGGCTTGCGACCTTACAAGATCCAGCTTGTGCAAGAATTAAAGCCGCGAGACCATGCAATGCGTCGTGATTTTGGTGTATGGGCCGAAAATGAGATTGATCTCGATGCTGATTTTCATCGCAAAATTTTGTTCAGTGATGAGGCTCATTTTTGGTTGAATGGCTACGTCAACAAGCAAAATTGCCGCATTTGGAGTGAAGAGAATCCACATGAGACCCTTGAGACGCCATTACATCCACAAAAACTGACTGTTTGGTGTGCTCTATGGGCTGGTGGAGTCATTGGGCCATACTTCTTCCGAAATAATGCTGGAGAGTCAGTTACCGTTAATGGAGACCGGTATAGAGCCATGATAACCGACTATTTTGTTCCCGAATTGGATGGCATGAATGTGGATGAGTTGTGGTTCCGACAAGACGGCGCTACATGCCACACAGCGCACGTCACAATCGATTTATTGAACGAAACATTCGATGAGCGCATAATTTCGCGGAATGGACCTGTCAATTGGCCACCAAGATCGTGTGATTTGACACCATTGGATTATTTTCTTTGGGGATATGTGAAGTCGCTCGTCTACGCCAACAAACCAGAAACGTTAGGGGACTTGGAAGCCAACATTCGTGGCGTTATTGCCAACATACGGCCCCATATGCTCGAAAAAGTGGTTGAAAATTGGACCTGTAGAATTGGCTTTATTCGAGCCAGCCGCGGCGGCCACATGCCCGAAATTATATTTAAACGTTAATGGCATAAAATTATCCTTCCAATAAAGCCAAATTGATGGACATTAAAACGATTTTCTTGTGTTTTATTTCAATTCGAAGTTCTGTACCTCTAAAAAAACACCCTGTATATTTTTTTATTCAGTACTTAATACGGGCAAGGTTATTTTTAGATTTTGCAATAAATAACATTAATCAGATACTCAAGTTCCATAAGTCAGGTAGCAATTGCTTAGGAACAATTTTGTATATGTAGCCGATTTTTTTGGACAAAAAGTCGCTGAAAGTAATTGAAGTAATTAACAAATGAGATTTGAATATAGCAAATAATTTTATGTTGTCCAAAGATTTATTGTTTATTTCAATTTTTCTACTACGTGTCCCTTTATAAAAGCTGCAATACCAAAAGTATCTTATTCCTCTATTGCCTTTCTCAACTCCACTCAGTTTGGTTGTCTTAGAGCCAACCCAACTTTAACACAGTATTGCGAATCACAACCAGTTTTACAACAAAAGAATGTTTTTTATAGAAGTATAAAACCTTGAGCTGGCAACACTTGTTTAATTTGGTTTTTTTTTAACTACAAACTCAACCGTTATTTAAGTTGCAAATGGCAATACCAATGTATAAGTTGTGCTAACTCTCACACAATCAAACCGAATTGAGTTGAGAACGACAATAGAGGCTTCAATTTTCATTCCTCTCAACCTGAAGTTTTTTTTTTCTGTATTTGTTTAAATAAATTACATTTTATGTTTAGTGTTTATCTCATCCTGTCATTATTATTTTTATCTTCACTAATTTTTATATATTTTTGCATTTAAGAAGAAAACAAAAACACTATAAAAAATTTCACCATGACCACAAAAATTTATGAAACAGTCAAAGTCATTGTGGTAAAAATGATTTGTTGGAAGCATTATTGAAAAGGTTTTTTTTTTGTTTTTTGTTTCCTTTAATGCAGGTGCATGCATTCACAAAGTACTTGTACTTCCATATTTTTTCTTTATAGAATTCACAAAGAAACAACACTTTTTATATAAAGAAAAAAAAAATAGAAATAAAGCAACTAAAGACTGCAAAAAATTTACAAACATTAAAAAAAAGTTTTCCACATGTAATTGCAGCATTTAGTTTTTGTTACGCCTGAGAAATTTTTCTAACACCAAATGCTCGAGTCATAAATAAAAATGTATGACGACCCACCGTTAAATTTTTTTCAATGTTTTGTTTTGCTTTAGGCTTTTGTTTTATTTATTTATTATTTGATGTTATTTGTAATGGCAAAATAAAAAAACCCTTAAGGTTGTAAAACCTTCGTGTAGAAGCACAGAAGAAATTTTTTGCAAAAGTGTGAGAAATTTTGTGAAAGATACTTTTTGAAATGGGATTTCTGACTTTTCATTGCAATACTTTTTCAAAAACTGCTTTAAATTTTTCAATTGCTCCGTTAATAGCTTAGAAAAAATATTGGATACACCAGATGATCTCGTTTCAAAAGATAATGATCAGCTGTTAATATCTCTAATAAATATAAACGTTTTTTGTGCAGTGTATTTCACTTGAATATGAGTTCACCTCAAGGCGAAAGCATATAAGGTCGTTGCACCTGATCAAGTGACTATTTTCGCCGCTAAAAATTTGGATATACAAACAACATACATTTTTCAGTAGATTTTTTGGACATTAAAAGCAGTGATGCCAACTTTTTTTGCTTAACACTGAAAAAATAAATACACCAAATTTTTATTAAAGTAATTTAAGAAATACACAAATTTCTTAAAAGCACTACTTAGTGCCTTTTCTTTGTTTGGCACCAACGCTCAAAACTTGGCGTTGTCAGTTTTCAAAAAGCACTAAAATAATGCCAAGAGCACCAAGTTGGCGTCGCTGATTAAAAGTATAAATTTCTCAAAGCGAATTGAGCAGAATAAAGCTGATATGAATTTGCCTTGAGTTTACCTGGTATGAATTCGCCTTAGACGCTATTTACAAATAGAAAAAGTTTTATGCAACATATTTCACAAGGCAAATTGACATAAGGTTTATTCGGCTCAATTCGCTTTGAGAAATTTATACTTTTTATGTCAAAAAAATTTACTGAAAAAATTTGTGTTGACCTCCAACGTACTCGTAGATTTAAATTACAAGCGCCGAAAATAGTCACCTGAGCAGTTGCGATAACCTAATATCGATTCGCTGTGATATTTCATGAACAATTTTATAATTCTCTCTCAGAATTATTTTATTGTCGTAAAAAAATTAATTCTCTGGGAATTATTTATCAAAGAATATTTAGAATTAGGCTGAATGTTATCTTGGCTTTACTTAAAGAAAAATATATAAATTTCTTTATGAAAATAAATTTTCTTGGAGCAAAAAACTGCTCTTGAAAAAAATGTCAATGGCAATTCACAAACTTTTTCTTTGCATGTTTATTTTAAGTCTTTTTATGTCTTTTGTTAAGGTTATTTTTTTAATTTAGAAGGTTTTTCTTAAAACACTTGTAAAAAATTTCCATTTTTTTGTAACAAATTCATTGAAAAACAAATATTGAACAAAAACTTTTGGCCGTGAGCTCAGCTGTTCTCTAATTTTTTTTTCATATTGACCTATGAAATATGTATAATTATTTATTTACACTCGTTCTAAAGAATACTAACTGCTTGTTTTACAAAGTCATTTTGCTAACAAATCAATATTCATTCTGAGATTCTTTAACTACATTACAAAAAAAAAACAGAAAAAAACCACAAAATCATTTATTTAATTAATTTGCATGTGGAAATAACAATTAAACATTTTGTTTGTCTACCAATGTTATTGTGGAAAAACATGTTTATAGAAGTACATATAAAAAAAATTTATTAAATTTTTTGACATTTAACAAGAAAAATATCTTCAAATAAAAAAATTTATGGTATGTTGAACAACAACGACAGCCTTGAACATAAACGTTTTATCAAGCAGAAAAAAACTGTAATTATAAAAAATATTTTTTAACACTTCTTGTTATAAATACAAGTATGAAACCAAAATAAGTTGGTTAATTTTAAAATTCCTTAACTTTTGCAGTCACTTTTATTGCTGCTGATGTTTGAATTACGAATACGAGTGCAATATCAGTCAATGAAACATGTTTGTATTCCGTACATACACTTTTTTTGGTTGTGGTTGTTTTATGTGCCCTGAATAATATTTAGAAATAAAGCGAATTCATACTAGGTGGTAGCAACAGATAATCTGGCTAATTTCGCCGCTCCAAATTTCAATATACGTGAGATGTCAAGGCGAATTCACATCAGGTGATCTCAATTCACCAGCTGATAATTTCTCTGCTGTCAAATCAAAGCAAAACGTCCGGAAATATTATGACAGCAGGATGCAAGGCGAATATACAAGGCGAATATGCAGAGTTGCAAATCGAGACCACCTGGTGTCAATTCGCCTTGTTAGATTTCAACACAAATTTTTCAGTAAATTTTTTTTTTGACATAACAAGTATTCATTTTTTAAAGCGAATTGAGTTGAATATACCTTATATGAATATGCCATGATTTAGAAGCAAATTTCTTAGTTGAAGGCAAGGTGAATTCATACTAGGTGTCAGGTGATTTTTTTCGCCGCTTGTAATTTGAGTAAACGCTAGATGTCAACAGGTTTCAGTATTTTTTTTTTGAAATTAACATTATACTTTTTTCAAAGCGAATTGGGCCGAATATGCCATATATGAATTTGCCTTGGTTGTAAGCTTTTAAACACTAAAATCAAACTAGTATTTCATTTTGTATTAAATAGATTTTTTATTATTATTATTATTATGCTTCTTCTTTCTTATTGCCTTAACATTCAAGCCGTTAGAACAACTTCCGGTTAATACATTGAGTTGATTGAAGGCGCTGGTGTTTTTGTAAACAACTAGATAAAAGTTGAATGTACTGCAGCCACTTTTAAGCCAATATGTAAATGTTTTTTTTCCTTTTCTAATTCATTCATTAACACTCCCTCTGTCTCTTCTTCAAATGTTTATAAATAAAGCCTAATTAATAAATATATATATATATTTTTTTTAAATTAATCTACCTTTTGAAAAGCAATACTAAGCTAAAAACAAAATAGATATGAATAAACAATTAAAATGAATGGACAAGTAAAATAACACCAAGAAATAGACAGACAGACATGTTTTGAAAAGTATTGCTTTCAATCGAAAGGTGTTGGCCGCCTCTTTTAAGGCATGAATGCCTCAAGAGAAAGAGAACCTTTAAGTTTGATTGGCAGTGAATTGAAGAAAACTAAGAATTTGTTTTGTTTTCAAACCCCACTTTAACAGGAAAAGGGAAATTGTTTATTTTTTCCATTTTTTTCTTTTGTTTATAAGACACGCTTTGAAAACAAGTTCTAGGCAAGTGTGTTTAGTGAGTGTATGTGTGTGTATGCACATGTGTTTATGTGGTATCTTAATTAATTGGTATTCAAAACGGAAGCTTTAGAAAAAACATTTGAAAGGGGGGAGGGGGGATTAAGGTTAAAAATTCAAACCGTGGCATAAACAGTATAAAGAGATATTTCTCTTAAATGCCGATAAATTCATTAATATGTGTATAGAAAAAAAAGGAAACACTTTTGTGTTTTCTTATTAAGATAACTATTCGGCTGAACCGTATAAAACACAAAGAAAAAGGTATAGGGAAAACAAACAAAAAAAAAATTGCTTATTAACCTGAACAACGTCATAACTAAAAAAATCAACTTACGCAGAAAACGAATTTAAAGTTTTCAATTTATGCTAAAATTCATTTTTAAGTTTATTATCCCAAGAGTAAGTATATATTAAATTTTTATGAAATTTTTACACAATCTCCCTTATCGTGAATAAAAGGCGAACATTTTCTTCCCGTGAAATATGTCCCATTAAAATAATTTATGAACAAAATAAAAAATCGTACACTGACACAACAGCAACGTAAAAATTGGCGATTATAATTTTAGGTAAAAGAACTCATTTCACGTGAACTTTTATTCACGATAAGGGTGAATATGAATAGCGCCATGAGGATTAATTGCGCATTTTTAACTCAAAAATCCAAGTTTTTGGGTTATGACGTTGTTGAAGTAAATGAGCGAAATGTCAATTGTATTAACCCATTATTGTCCAATTTTATTTTAGGCCTGTTCATTCAGCATATCAATATATGAAAGTATGTGTTCTCTACATTGTAGGTGTAGGGTATGTTCAAAATTTTTGTAAAAAATTAAAACACATATTTTTGTAGAACATATTAACTCTCTAACGCATCACCATAACAGTAATTTTTGACTTTATTCCTACAAATCGTAAAAGCTACCCCAAACAGCAAAAACCAGCCAAACTCAAGTTAAACCATTTTTATTCTTACAACACTCCGCTTATATTATGAACACACCTCATATATGGTGGTTTAATTTGCTTTAATTTTGTTTGCCGGTGCCTATGACCCCTTATCAGAGACCTTGAACCATATTTTATAAAAGTTAAAAACTTGGTAGACTCATAAATTAATTGTTAATTAAAATTGTGAAAATTGATTTTTTGGTGAGTCGGTTAATTAATGACTTTAATTTTTTTTTAAATTTATAAAACTATTTACCTTTGAAAATCTAACCTTCATTACTCACTCACTTGTTTTTCTTTTTGAATAAATGAAAAATATGCCCTGTTGATTTTAGTGGCTGTATTATTTATAAACGATGCCTCATTTTGTCAATAATTATATGGGGTAAAACAGAAAATAAGTATTTATTTAACCCTCTTGTGCTGTCCCTCACATTATCTTTTTGCTTAAATAATTGATATAAATATTTTCATTATTACTAGTACGTATTTATTATTTTGGCATTCAAGTTTGACCCTTTTGAATTGCGTTTTTTGTTAACATTGTAAAATTGTAAATCATTTTGATTAATCAACAATGAAAACAACAATTATCACCTTTCGAATGTCAAAATAATCTACAACCTTAGGCCTTAAAGTTTCAAGTACAACAAGTATTTTCAAATTATAATGTTCGGGTAATAGTGACCATGAAATTAAAATTTATTTTTATTATGCAGTCAAATGATTGATATCTTATCTTCTTATTAACTAGAGCAGAATTACAATTTTTGATTTCAAATCAAAATTGGCTTGGAATTGGGATAATTCCCACTTAAGGCGAAGAAATTCAATCACAACCATTTTCACAGCAAAGGTTTGAACCACAAAATTGCGACGAAAATTACTTGCTAGTAAGTCAAGGTATATTCATGCAAGGCTTACTCACCTCAATTCGCTTTGAAAAATTTTTACTAGGGATTAAGGCGAATCCATATGAATTTGCCTTGCTAGGGATGTCAAAAAATGTACTGATAAATGTATTAAAATGTATTAAAGCGTTGCTACTGAATTCTATTTGCAACTATTTGGTGACTTCACTCCAATACCATCCCAAAAAGTTGACACTTGCTCTCAACTGTTGATTGTTATTGACAGCATCTTATTACACATAAATTCATAGAAAATATCAGATTGCTAGCAAAGAGACTGTTAACAGTAGTCACTTGTTGTCCACAACGTATAGTCAAGAGCCTATTTTCGCTGTATTGAAATGATGTCGTCCGAAAAGTAATTAGAGAAGAAGAGTGAATAACTCACTTGCAAATGATTTATGAAATAATTTTGGTGTTTGTCCACCGAGGGCTTTCTTTTTCCGGAAATAAAAATCATAATTACATATCCGAAAGCGTTCAGCATTTTAGTGGACCATTATAACCCTCTTAATCTTCTCCATATGAGATAATACATCATATATATTTGAGATCCAAAACACATACAAAGTGCTTAATGCCGATTCACCAATAGAATCTGTAATAAGAGGGAACTTTAACCACCCCCTTTAAGTACCACCCAGATACAAACTTGCAAAATGCCGATGCAGCTATTTACATATATTTTTCTTTGTCTCTTCTGCCAGCGTCACTCATTAGAGTCTTGTTATTTTGAAAAAATTTAATTTTGTTATACAATGTAATTGGTAAATGTCAATAGCCCTGCAAGCTTATGTTCAATAATACTTGACCCACTTGAGTTGTTGTTTATTAAGTATTTATTTTTCCAATATACTTTTTCTCTAAATTTTTTATTTTTATTTTTAAAGTTTCTGTAAATGCAAATTTGTTAAGCAAAATAAAAATAAAACATACAAAAAAAATTACCTTGTCAAGTAGTTTAAATTTTTTTGCATTCTTTAGCGAAAAAATATGTAATATTAAACACAAATACCAGTCATGTTAAAAAAAAAATAAAAATAAAAATTAAAATTATTTTCTACTTACAAGTCGAAACCCAAATTCACACCTGTCACATGTAATATTTGTAACGAATTTTGTTGAACAAACACTGTAGAATTTTTAAAGTTATTGAAAAAAAAAAAATGCAAAATAAATATTTAAATGTTTATTTACGATAATAATTTTTTGGGTTGCATTCTGTGAGTATAGAAATATTTTAATATTTTTGTTTTGCTAAACAGCTGCCATTACAAACATTAATTGCCAAGTAGACTATAGCAGAGGCGAAGAGT
The DNA here is from genome assembly GCA_936439885.1 of Nowickia ferox. Lineage (NCBI taxonomy): Eukaryota > Metazoa > Arthropoda > Insecta > Diptera > Tachinidae > Nowickia > Nowickia ferox. Next base: position 106,196,715 of record OW387025.1, read on the forward strand.
TGGCAGTTTTTTTCTTACTGAAAAATTATTTAACATGAATGTCAAGTGGGTTTTCAGGATTTTTGCTAACTACCGGTCTTCCAATATGTTCTTCCGAACTTTGGCAATTAATAGGGTTCACATTGCTGAAGCTACCATCTGTCGCATTGCCTGTCATTTATTCAGGCTGCCTTACCAAATTGCCATGAATGAATAGAGCATACAACAACACGTTCAAATGATGAAATGGTTCATTTTGGGAGGACTATTTGAAGAGTAGTACAAAAATTTGAGCTCAGTCGTTCAGTAAAGAATCAAATATTTTATAAAAACCAAAAAATTATTGTTTAATGAAAATAATATCAATCTAGTTTATGCAAAAAATTAAATGGACTATACATCGTCCATTTTCTATGCAAAAAGATTTTTTATGAAAAAAATTAAATGGACAATACATCGTTCATTTATCATGCAAAAAGATTATTTATGGAAAAAATTAAATGGACCATACATCGTCCATTTTTCAAGCAAAAAGATTTTTTATGGATAAAATTAAATGGGCTATACATCGTCCATTTTCCATGCAAAAAATTAATTGGACTATACATCGTCCATTTTTCAAGCAAAAAGATTTTTATGGAAAAAATTAAATGGACTATACATCGTTCATTTATCATGCAAAAAGATTATTTATGCAAAAAATTAAATGGACCATACATCGTCCATTTGCTATGCAAAAAGATTTTTTATGGAAAAAATTAAATGGACAATACATCGTTTATTTTTCATGCAAAAAATTAAATGCACTATACATCGTCCATTTTTCATGCAAAAAGTATTTCAAGCAAAAAATTAAATGACTATATATCGTCCATTTTTCATGCAAAAAGTTTTTCATGCAAAAAATTAAATTGACTATACATCGTCCAATTTTCATGCAATAAGATTTTTTATGGAAAAAATTAAATGGACAATCCATCGTTTATTATCCATGCAAAAAATTAATTGGACTATACATCGTCCATTTCTCATGCAAAAAGATTTTTTATGGAAAAAATAAATGGACTATACATCGTCCATTTTTCATGCGAAAAGATTTTTTATGTAAAAAATTAAATGGGCAGTACATCGTTTATTTTCCATGCAAAAAATTAATTGGACTATACATCGTCTATTTTTCATGCAAAAAGATTTTTTATGGAAAAAATTAAATGGACTGTACATCGTTCATTTTCCATGCCAAAATTTAATTGGACTATACATCGTCCATTTTTCATGGAAAAAATTAAATGGAATATACATCGTCCATTTCTCATGCAAAAAGTTTTTCATGGAAAAAATTAATTGGACTATACATCGTCCATTTTTCATGCAAAAAGATTCTTTATGGATAAAATTAAATGGGCTATACATCGTCCATTTTCCATGCAAAAAATTTATCGTCTATTTTTCATGCAAAAAGATTTTTTATGGATAAAATTAAATGGGCACAAATGCAAAAAGTTTTTTTTGGAAAAAATTAAATGGACTATACGTCTTTCATTTCTCATGCCAAAAGATTTTTTATGAAAAAAATTAAATGGACTATACATCGTTCATTTCTCATGCAAAAAGATTTTTTATGGAAAAAATTAAATGGACTATACATCGTCCATTTTTCATGCAAAAAGATTTTTTATGGAAGAAATTAAATGGACTATACATCGTTCATTTTGAATGCAAAAAATTAATTGGAATATACATCGTCCATTTTTGTTTTTATTTTTTTTGTTTTTTATGAAAACAATTAAATGGACTATACAACGCCCATTTTTCATGCAAAAAGTTTTTTATGAAAAAAATTAAATGGACTATTCATCGCGCATTTTTCATGCAAAAAGATTTTTTATGAAAAAAATTAAATGGACTATACATCGTTAATTTTCGATGCAAAATATTAATTAGACTATACATCATCCATTTTGCATGCAAAAAGTTTTTTAAGGAAAAAATTAAATGGACTATACATCGTTCATTTTCCATGCAAAAAATTAATTGGAATATACATCGTCCGATTTTCATGCAAAAGGATTTTTATGGAAAAAATTAAACGGGCTATATATACATCGTTAATTTTCCATGCAAAAAATTAATTGGACTATACATCGTCCATATTTCATGCAAAAAGATTTTTTATTTAAAAAATTAAATAGACTATACATCGTCCATTTTCCATGCAAAAAATTAATTGGACTATACATCGTCCATTTTTCATGCAAAAAGTTTTTTATGAAAACAATTAAATGGACTATACAACGCCCATTTTTCATGCAAAAACATTTTAATGAAAAAAATTAAATGCACTATGCATCGCCCATTTTTCATGCAAAAAATTTTTTAAGGAAATATTAAATGGACTATAAATTGTTCATTTTCCATGCAAAAAATTAATTGGACTATACATCGTCCATTTTTCATGCAAAAAGTTTTTTATGAAAACAATTAAATGGACTATACAACGCCCATTTTTCATGCAAAAACATTTTAATGAAAAAAATTAAATGGACTATGCATCGCCCATTTCTCATGCAAAAAGATTTTTTAAGGAAATATTAAATGGACTATACATTGTTCATTTTCCATGCAAAAAATTATTTGGACTATACATCGTCCATATTTCATGCAAAAAGATTTTTTATTTAAAAATTAAATGGACTATACATCGTCCATTTTCAATGCAAAAAATTAATCGTCCATATTTCATGCAAAAAGATTTTTTATTTAAAAAATTAAATGGACTATACATCGTCCATTTTCCATGCAAAAAATTAATTGGACTATACATCGTCCATTTTTCATGCAAAAAGTTTTTCATGGAAAAAATTAAATGGACTATCCATCGTCCATTTCTTATACAAAAAGATTTTTTATGGAAGAAATTAAATGGTCTATACACCGTTCATTTTCAATGAGAAAAATTAATTGGACCATACGTCGTCCATTTTTCATGCAAAATTTTTTTGTGGAAAAAATTAATTGGACTATACATCGTCCATTTTTCATGCAAAAAGTTTTTTATGAAAACAATTAAATGGGCTATACAACGCCCATTTTTCATGCAAAAAGTTTTTTATGAAAAAAATTAAATGGACTATACATCGTTAATTTTCGATGCAAAATATTAATTAGACTATACATCATCCATTTTTCATGCAAAAAGTTTTTCATGGAAAAAATTAAATGGACTATCCATCGTCCATTTCTTATACAAAAAGATTTTTTATGGAAGAAATTAAATGGTCTATACACCGTTCATTTTCAATGAGAAAAATTAATTGGACCATACGTCGTCCATTTTTCATGCAAAATTTTTTTATGGAAAAAATTAATTGGACTATACATCGTCCATTTTTCATGCAAAAAGTTTTTTATGAAAACAATTAAATGGGCTATACAACGCCCATTTTTCATGCAAAAAGTTTTTTATGAAAAAAATTAAATGGACTATACATCGTTAATTTTCGATGCAAAATATTAATTAGACTATACATCATCCATTTTTCATGCAAAAAGTTTTTTTAAGAAAAAAATTAAATGGACTATACATCGTTCATTTTCCATGCAAAAAATTAATTGAAATATACATCGTCCGATTTTCATGCAAAAGGATTTTTATGGAAAAAATTAAACGGGCTATATATACATCGTTAATTTTCCATGCAAAAAATTAATTGGACTATACTTCGCCCATTTTTCATGCAAAAAGATTTTAATGAAAAAAATTAAATGGACTATGCATCGCCCATTTTACATGCAAAAAGATTTTTTAAGGAAATATTAAATGGACTATACATTGTTCATTTTCCATGCAAAAAATTATTTGGACTATACATCGTCCATATTTCATGCAAAAAGATTTTTAACGAAATATTAAATGGACTATACATTGTTCATTTTTCATGCAAAAAATTAATTGGACTATACATCGTCCATATTTCCTGCAAAAAGATTTTTTATTTAAAAAATTAAATGGACTATACATCGTCCATTTTCCATGCAAAAAATTAATCGTCCATATTTCATGCAAAAAGATTTTTTATTTAAAAAATTAAATGGACTATACATCGTCCATTTTCCATGCAAAAAATTAATTGGACTATACATCGTCCATTTTTCATGCAAAAAGTTTTTCATGGAAAAAATTAAATGGACTATCCATCGTCCATTTCTTATACAAAAAGATTTTTTATGGAAGAAATTAAATGGTCTATACACCGTTCATTTTCAATGAGAAAAATTAATTGGACCATACGTCGTCCATTTTTCATGCAAAATTTTTTTATGCAAAAAATTAATTGGACTATACATCGTCCATTTTTCATGCAAAAAGTTTTTTATGAAAACAATTAAATGGGCTATACAACGCCCATTTTTCATGCAAAAAGTTTTTTATGAAAAAAATTAAAGGGACTATATATCGTCCATTTTTCATGAAAAAAAATTTTTTATGAAAAAAATTAAATGGACTATACATCGTTAATTTTCGATGCAAAACATTAATTGGACTTTACATCGTCCAGTTTTCATGCAAAAAGTTTTTTTTGGAAAAAATTAAATGGACGATACGTCGTCCATTTCTCATGCAAAAAGATTTTTTATGAAAAAAATTAAATGGACTATACATCGTCCATTTTTCATGCAAAAAATTAAATGGACTATACATCGTCCATTTTTCATGCAAAAAGATATTTTATGAAAAAAATTAAATGGACTATACATCGTTAATTTTCGATGCAAAACATTAATTGGACTTTACATCGTCCATTTTTCATGCAAAAAGATTTTTTATTTAAAAAATTAAATGGACTATACATCGTCCATTTCTCATGCAAAAAGATTTTTTATGGAAAAAATTAAATGGTCTATACATCGTCCATTTTTCATGCAAAAAGATATTTTATGAAAAAAATTAAATGGACTATACATCGTTCATTTTCCATGCAAAAAATTAAATGGACTATACATCGTCCATTTTTCATGCAAAAAGTTTTTCATGGAAAAAATTAAATGGACTATCCATCGTCCATTTCTTATACAAAAAGATTTTTTATGGAAGAAATTAAATGGACTATACGCCGTTCATTTTCAATGGAAAAAATTAATTGGACCGTACGTCGTCCATTTTACATGCAAAATTTTTTTATGCAAAAAATTAATTGGACTATACATCGTTAATTTTCGATGCAAAACATTAATTAGACTATATATACATCATCCATTTTTCATGCAAAAAGTTTTTTAAGGAAAAAATTAAATGGACTATATATACATCGCCCATTTTTCATGCAAAAAAATTTTTTTTTTAAAAATTAAATGGACTATACATCGTCCATTTTTCATGCAAAAAGATTTTTTATTTAAAAAATTAAATGGACTATACATCGCCCATTTTTCATGCAAAAAGATTTTTTATTTAAAAAATTAAATGGACTATACATCGTCCATTTTCCATGCAAAAAATTAATTGGACTTTACATCGTCCATTTTTCATGCAAAAAGATATTTTATGGAAAAAATTAAATGGGCTATACATCGTTCATTTTCCATGCAAAAAATTAATTGGACTATACATCGTCCACTTTTCATGCAAAAAGATTTTTTAGGGATAAAATTAAATGGGCTATACATCGTTCATTTTCCATGCAAAAAATTAATTGGACTTTACATCGTCCATTTTTCATGCAAAAAGTTTTTCATGCTAAAAATTAAATGGACTATATATCGTCCATTTTTCATGCAAAAAGATTTTTTATGGAAAAAATTATATGGACAATCCATCGTTTATTATCCATGCAAAAAATTAATTGGGCTATACATCGTTCATTTTCCATGCAAAAAATTAAATGGACTATCCATCGTCCATTTCTTATACAAAAAGATTTTTTATGGAAGAAATTAAATGGACTATACACCGTTCATTTTCAATGGAAAAAATTAATTGGACCATACGTCGTCCATTTTTCATGCAAAAAGTTTTTATGCAAAAAATTAATTGGACTATACATCGTCCATTTTTCATGCAAAAAGATTTTTTTATGGAAAAAATTAAATGGGCTACACATCGTTCATTTTCCATGCAAAAAATTAATTGGACTTTACATCGTCCATTTTTCTTGCAAAAAGTTTTTCATGCAAAAAATTAATTGGACTATACATCGTCCATTTTTCATGCAAAAATATTTTTTATGGAAAAAATTAAATGGACAATCCATCGTCTATTATCCATGCACAAAATTAATTGGACTATACATCGTCCATTTTTCATGCAAAAAGATTTTTTATGCAAAAAATTAAATGGACTATACATCGTTAATTTTCCATGCAAAAAATTAATTGGACTATACGTCGTCAACTTTTCATGCAAAAAGTTTTTTATAAAAACAATTAAATGGACTATACATCGCCCATTTTTCATGCAAAAAGATTTTTTATGAAAAAAATTAAATGGACTATACATCGTTAATTTTCCATGCAAAAAATTAATTGGACTATAGAGCGTCCAGTTTTCATGCAAAAAGTTTTTTATGAAAACAATTAAATGGACTATACAACGCCTATTTTTAATGCAAAAAGATTTTAATGAAAAAAATTAAATGGACTATACATCGCCCATTTTTCATGCAAAAAGATTTTTTAAGGAAAAAATTACATGGACTATACATTGTTCATTTTCCATGCAAAAAATTAATTGGACTATACATCGTCCATACTTCATGCAAAAAGATTTTTTATTTAAAAAATTAATTGGACTATACATCGTTCATTTTCCATGCAAAAAATTAATTGGACTGTACATCGTCCATTTTTCATGCAAAAAGTTTTTCATGCAAAAAATTAAATGAACTATACGTCGTCCATTTTTCATGCAAAAAGATATTTTATGAAAAAATTTAAATGGACTATACATCGTTCATTTTCCATGCAAAAAATTAAATGGACTATACATCGTCCATTTTTCATGCAAAAAGTTTTTCATGGAAAAAATTAAATGGATTATCATCGTCCATTTCTTATACAAAAAGATTTTTTATGGAAGAAATTAAATGGACTATACATCGTTAATTTTCGATGCAAAACATTAATTAGACTATACATCATCCATTTTTCATGCAAAAAGTTTTTCATGGAAAAAATTAAATGGATTATCATCGTCCATTTTTCATGCAAAAAGATTTTTTATGCAAAAAATTAATTGGACTATACGTCGTCAACTTTTCATGCAAAAAGTTTTTTATAAAAACAATTAAATGGACTATACATCGTCCATTTTTCATGCAAAAAGTTTTATATGAAAAAAATTAAATGGACTATACATCGCCCATTTTTCATGCAAAAAATTAATTGGATATACATCGTCCGATTTTCATGCAAAAGGATTTTTATGGAAAAAATTAAATGGGCTATACATCGTTAATTTTCCATGCAAAACATTAATTGGACTATACATCATCCATTTGTCATGCAAAAAGTTTTTTAATGAAAAAATTAAATGGACTATACATCGTTCATTTTCCATGCAAACAATTAATTGGAATATACATCGTCTGATTTTCATGCAAAAGGATTTTTATGGAAAAAATTAAATGGGCAATACATCGTTAATTTTCCATGCAAAAAATTAATTGGACTATAGAGCGTCCATTTTTCATGCAAAAAGTTTTTTATGAAAACAATTAAATGGACTATACATCGCCCATTTTTCATGCAAAAAGATATTTTATGAAAAAAATTAAAAGGACTATACATCGTTCATTTTCCATGCAAAAAATTAAATGGACTATACATCGTCCATTTTTTATGCAAAAAGTTTTTTTTGGAAAAAATTAAATGGACTATACGTCGTCCATTTCTCATGCAAAAAGATATTTTATGAAAAAAATTAAATGGACTATCGTTCATTTTCCATGCAAAAAATTAAATGGACTATACATCGTCCATTTTTCATGCAAAAAGATTTTTTATGGAAAAAATTATTTGGACTATACATCGTCCATTTTTCATGGAAAAAATTAAATGAACTATACATCGTCCATTTTTCATGCAAAAAGATATTTTATGAAAAAAATTAAATGGACTATCGTTCATTTTCCATGCAAAAAATTAAATGGACTATACATCGTCCATTTCTCATGCAAAAAGATCTTTTATGGAAAAAATTTTCATGCAAAAAATTAATTTGAATATACATCGTCCGATTTTCATGCAAAAAGATTTTTTATGCAAAAAATTATTTGGACTATACATCGTCCATTTTTAATTTAATTTAATTTAATTTAATTTTAATTTTCCATGCAAAAAGTTTTTTATGAAAAAAATTAAATGAACTCTACATCGTTCATTTTCCATGCAAAAAATTAATTGGACTATACATCGTCCATTTTTCATGCAAAAAGAATTTTTATGGAAACAATTAAATGGAATATACATCGTTAATTTTTCATGCAAAAAATTAAATGGACTAGACATCGTCCATTTCTCATGTAAAAAGATTTTTTATGCAAAAAATTATTTGGACTATACATCGTCCATTTTTCAAGCAAAAAGATTTTTTAAGGAAAAAGTTAAATGGACTCTACATCGTTCATTTTCCATGCAAAAAATTAATTGGACTATACATCGTCCATTTTTCATGCAAAAAGATTTTTTATGAAAAAAATTAAATGGACTATACATCGCCCATTTTTCATGCAAAAAGAATTTTTATGGAAACAATTAAATGGAATATACATCGTTAATTTTTCATGCAAAAAATTAAATGGACTAGACATCGTCCATTTCTCATGTAAAAAGATTTTTTATGCAAAAAATTATTTGGACTATACATCGTCCATTTTTCAAGCAAAAAGATTTTTTAAGGAAAAAGTTAAATGGACTCTACATCGTTCATTTTCCATGCAAAATATTAATTGGACTATAATACATCATCCATTTTTCATGCAAAAAGATTTTTTATGGAAAAAATTAAATGGGCTATACATCGTTAATTTTTCATGCAAAAAATTAATTGGACTATACATCGTCCATTTTTAATTTAATTTAATTTAATTTAATTTTAATTTTCCATGCAAAAAGTTTTTTATGAAAAAAATTAAATGAACTCTACATCGTTCATTTTCCATGCAAAAAATTAATTGGACTATACATCGTCCATTTTTCATGCAAAAAGAATTTTTATGGAAACAATTAAATGGAATATACATCGTTAATTTTTCATGCAAAAAATTAAATGGACTAGACATCGTCCATTTCTCATGTAAAAAGATTTTTTATGCAAAAAATTATTTGGACTATACATCGCCCATTTTTCATGCAAAAAGATTTTTTAAGGAAAAAGTTAAATGGACTCTACATCGTTCATTTTCCATGCAAAAAATTAATTGGACTATACATCGTCCATACTTCATGCAAAAAGATTTTTTATTTAAAAAATTAATTGGACTATACATCGTTCATTTTCCATGCAAAAAATTAATTGGACTGTACATCGTCCATTTTTCATGCAAAAAGTTTTTCATGCAAAAAATTAAATGAACTATACGTCGTCCATTTTTCATGCAAAAAGATATTTTATGAAAAAATTTAAATGGACTATACATCGTTCATTTTCCATGCAAAAAATTAAATGGACTATACATCGTCCATTTTTCATGCAAAAAGTTTTTCATGGAAAAAATTAAATGGATTATCATCGTCCATTTCTTATACAAAAAGATTTTTTATGGAAGAAATTAAATGGACTATACATCGTTAATTTTCGATGCAAAACATTAATTAGACTATACATCATCCATTTTTCATGCAAAAAGTTTTTCATGGAAAAAATTAAATGGATTATCATCGTCCATTTTTCATGCAAAAAGATTTTTTATGCAAAAAATTAATTGGACTATACGTCGTCAACTTTTCATGCAAAAAGTTTTTTATAAAAACAATTAAATGGACTATACATCGTCCATTTTTCATGCAAAAAGTTTTATATGAAAAAAATTAAATGGACTATACATCGCCCATTTTTCATGCAAAAAATTAATTGGATATACATCGTCCGATTTTCATGCAAAAGGATTTTTATGGAAAAAATTAAATGGGCTATACATCGTTAATTTTCCATGCAAAACATTAATTGGACTATACATCATCCATTTGTCATGCAAAAAGTTTTTTAATGAAAAAATTAAATGGACTATACATCGTTCATTTTCCATGCAAACAATTAATTGGAATATACATCGTCTGATTTTCATGCAAAAGGATTTTTATGGAAAAAATTAAATGGGCAATACATCGTTAATTTTCCATGCAAAAAATTAATTGGACTATAGAGCGTCCATTTTTCATGCAAAAAGTTTTTTATGAAAACAATTAAATGGACTATACATCGCCCATTTTTCATGCAAAAAGATATTTTATGAAAAAAATTAAAAGGACTATACATCGTTCATTTTCCATGCAAAAAATTAAATGGACTATACATCGTCCATTTTTTATGCAAAAAGTTTTTTTTGGAAAAAATTAAATGGACTATACGTCGTCCATTTCTCATGCAAAAAGATATTTTATGAAAAAAATTAAATGGACTATCGTTCATTTTCCATGCAAAAAATTAAATGGACTATACATCGTCCATTTTTCATGCAAAAAGATTTTTTATGGAAAAAATTATTTGGACTATACATCGTCCATTTTTCATGGAAAAAATTAAATGAACTATACATCGTCCATTTTTCATGCAAAAAGATATTTTATGAAAAAAATTAAATGGACTATCGTTCATTTTCCATGCAAAAAATTAAATGGACTATACATCGTCCATTTCTCATGCAAAAAGATCTTTTATGGAAAAAATTTTCATGCAAAAAATTAATTTGAATATACATCGTCCGATTTTCATGCAAAAAGATTTTTTATGCAAAAAATTATTTGGACTATACATCGTCCATTTTTAATTTAATTTAATTTAATTTAATTTTAATTTTCCATGCAAAAAGTTTTTTATGAAAAAAATTAAATGAACTCTACATCGTTCATTTTCCATGCAAAAAATTAATTGGACTATACATCGTCCATTTTTCATGCAAAAAGAATTTTTATGGAAACAATTAAATGGAATATACATCGTTAATTTTTCATGCAAAAAATTAAATGGACTAGACATCGTCCATTTCTCATGTAAAAAGATTTTTTATGCAAAAAATTATTTGGACTATACATCGTCCATTTTTCAAGCAAAAAGATTTTTTAAGGAAAAAGTTAAATGGACTCTACATCGTTCATTTTCCATGCAAAAAATTAATTGGACTATACATCGTCCATTTTTCATGCAAAAAGATTTTTTATGAAAAAAATTAAATGGACTATACATCGCCCATTTTTCATGCAAAAAGAATTTTTATGGAAACAATTAAATGGAATATACATCGTTAATTTTTCATGCAAAAAATTAAATGGACTAGACATCGTCCATTTCTCATGTAAAAAGATTTTTTATGCAAAAAATTATTTGGACTATACATCGTCCATTTTTCAAGCAAAAAGATTTTTTAAGGAAAAAGTTAAATGGACTCTACATCGTTCATTTTCCATGCAAAATATTAATTGGACTATAATACATCATCCATTTTTCATGCAAAAAGATTTTTTATGGAAAAAATTAAATGGGCTATACATCGTTAATTTTTCATGCAAAAAATTAATTGGACTATACATCGTCCATTTTTAATTTAATTTAATTTAATTTAATTTTAATTTTCCATGCAAAAAGTTTTTTATGAAAAAAATTAAATGAACTCTACATCGTTCATTTTCCATGCAAAAAATTAATTGGACTATACATCGTCCATTTTTCATGCAAAAAGAATTTTTATGGAAACAATTAAATGGAATATACATCGTTAATTTTTCATGCAAAAAATTAAATGGACTAGACATCGTCCATTTCTCATGTAAAAAGATTTTTTATGCAAAAAATTATTTGGACTATACATCGTCCATTTTTCAAGCAAAAAGATTTTTTAAGGAAAAAGTTAAATGGACTCTACATCGTTCATTTTCCATGCAAAAAATTAATTGGACTATACATCGTCCATTTTTCATGCAAAAAGATTTTTTATGAAAAAAATTAAATGGACTATACATCGCCCATTTTTCATGCAAAAAGATTTTTTATTTAAAAAATTAAATGGACTATTTATCGCCCATTTTTCATGCAAAAAGATTTTTTATTTAAAAAATTAAATGGACTATACATCGTGCATTTTCCATGCAAAAAGTTTTTTATTGAAAAAATTAAATGGACTCCACATCGTTCATTTGCCATGCAAAAAATTAATCGGACTATACATCGTCCATTTTTCATGGAAAAAATTAAATGGACTATACGTCGTTCATTTTTCATGCAAAAAATTAATTGGACTATACATACATCGTCCATTTTTCATGGAAAAAATTAAATGGACTATACATCGTTAATTTTTCATGCAAAAAATTAATTGGACTATACATACAACGTCCATTTTTCATGCAAAAAGATTTTTTATGGAAAAAATTAAATGGACTATACATCGTTAATTTTCCATGCAAGAAATTAAATGGACTATACATCATCCATTTTTCATGCAAAAAGTTTTTTAAGGAAAAAATTAAATGGACTATACATCGTTAATTTTCCATGCAAAAAATTAATTGGACAATACATCGTCCATTTTTCATGCAAAAAGTTTTATATGAAAACAATTAAATGGACTATACATCGCCCATTTTTCATGCAAAAAGATTTTTTAAGGAAAAAATTAAATGGACTATACATCGTCCATTTTCCATGCAAAAAATTAATTGGACTATACATCGTGCATTTTCCATGCAAAAAATTAATTGGACTATACATCGTCCATTTTTCATGCAAAAAGATTATTTATGGAAAAAATTAAATGGGCTATACATCGTTCATTTTCCATGCAAAAAATTAATTGGACTATACATCGTCCATTTTTCATGCAAAAAGATTTTTTATTTAAAAAATTAAATGGACTATACATCGCCCATTTTTCATGCAAAAAGATTTTTTATTTAAAAAATTAAATGGACTATACATCGTGCATTTTCCATGCAAAAAATTAATTGGACTATACATCGTCCATTTTTCATGCAAAAAGATTATTTATGGAAAAAATTAAATGGGCTATACATCGTTCATTTTCCATGCAAAAAATTAATTGGACTATACATCGTCCATTTTTCATGCAAAAAGATTTTTTATGGATAAAATTAAATGGGCTATACATCGTTAATTTTCCATGCAAAAAATTAATTGGACATCGTCCATTTTTCATGCAAAAAGATTTTTTTATGGAAAAAATTAAATGGACTATACATCGTCCATTTTCCATGCAAAAAGATTTTTTATGGAAAAAATTAAATGGACAATCCATCGTTTATTATCCATGGAAAAAATTAATTGGACTATACATCGTCCATTTTACATGCAAAAAGATTTTTTATGCAAAAAATTAAATGGACTATACATCGTCCATTTTTCATGCAAAAAATTAAATGGACTATACATCGTCTATTTTTCATGGAAAAAATTAAATGGACTATACATCATCCATTTTTCATGCAAAAAATTAAATGCAAAAAATACATCGTCCATTTTTCATGCAAAAATTAATTGGACTATACATCGTCCATTTCTCATGCAAAAAGATTTTTTATGGCAGAAATTAAATGGACTATACACCGTTCATTTTCAATGGAAAAAATAAATGGACTATACATCGTCCATTTTTCAAGCAAAAAGATTTTTTATGGAAAAAATTAAATGGACTATACATCGTCCATTTTTCATGGAAAAAATTAATTGGACTATACATCGTCCATTTTTCATGCAAAAAGTTTTATATGAAAAAAATTAAATGGACTATACATCGTTCATTTTCCATGCAAAAAATTAAATGGACTATACATCGTCCATTTTTCATGTAAAAAATTAATTGGACCATACGTCGTCCATTTTTCATGCAAAAAGTTTTTTATGGAAAAAATTAAATGGACTATACATCGTTAATTTTTCATGCAAAACATTAATTAGACTATACATCATCCATTTTTCATGAAAAAAGTTTTTTAAGGAAAGAATTAAATGGACTATACATCGTTCATTTTCCATGCAAAAAATTAATTTGAATATACATCGTCCGATTTTCATGCAAAAGATTTTTTATGGAAAAAATTAAATGGACTATACATCGTTCATTTTCCATGCAAAAAATTAAATGGACTATACATCGTCCATTTTTCATGCAAAAAGATATTTTATGAAAAAAATTAAATGGGCTATACATCGTTCATTTTCCATGCAAAAAATTAAATGGACTATACATCGTCCATTTTTCATGTAAAAAATTAATTGGACCATACGTCGTCCATTTTTCATGCAAAAAGATTTTTTATGGAAAAAAATAAATGGACAATCCATCGTTTATTATCCATGCAAAAAATTAATTGGATTATACATCGTCCATTTTTTATGCAAAAAATTAAATGGACTCTACATCGTCCATTTTTCATGCAAAAAATTAAATGGACTATACATCGTCCATTTTTCATGCAAAAAGATTTTTTATGGAAAAAATTAAATGGGCTATACATCGCTCATTTTCAATGCAAAAAATTAAATGAAGTATACATCGTCCATTTTTCATGCAAAAAGATTATTTATGCAAAAAATTAAATGGAATATACATCGTTCATTTTCAATGGAAAAAATAAATGGACTATACATCGCCAATTTTTAAAGCAAAAAGATTTTTTATGGAAAAAATTAAATGGACAATCCATCGTTTATTATTCATGCAAAAAATTAATTGGACTATAAATCGTCCATTTTTCATGCAAAAAGATTTTTTATGCAAAAAATTAATTGGACTATACATCGTCCATTTTTCATGCAAAAAGATTTTTTATGAAAAAAATTAAATGGGCTATACATCGTTAATTTTCCATGCAAAAAATTAATTGGACTATACATCGTCCATTTTTCATGCAAAAAGATTTTTTATGGAAAAAATTAAATGGGCTATACATCGTTCATTTTCCATGCAAAAAATTAAATAGAATACACATCGTCCAATTTTTCATGCAAAAAATTAAATGGAATATACATCGTCCATTTTTCATGCAAAAAGATTTTTTATGGAAAAAATTAAATGGGCTATACATCGTCCATTTTTCATGCAAAAAATTAAATGGACTATACATCGTCCATTTTTCATGCAAAAAATTAAATGGAATATACATCGTCCATTTCTCATGCAAAAAGATTTTTTATGGAAAAAATTAAAAGGGCTATACATCGTTCATTTTCCATGCAAATAATTAATTGGACTATACATCGTCCATTTTTCATGCAAAAAGATTTTTTATGCAAAAAATTAATTGGACTATACATCGTCCATTTTTCAAGCAAAAAGATTTTTTAAGGAAAAAATTAAATGGACTCTACATCGTTTATTTTCCATGCAAAAAATTATTTGGACTATACATCGTCCATTTTTCATGCAAAAAGAATTTTTATGAAAAAAATTAAATGGACTATACATCGTTCATTTTTCATGCAAAATATTAAATGGACTATACATCGTCCATTTTTCATGCAAAAAGTTTTTTATTGAAAAAATTAAATGGTCTCTACATCGTTCATTTGCCATGCAAAAAATTAATTGGACTATACATCGTCCATTTTTCATGCAAAAAGATTTTTTATGAAAAAAATTAAATGGACTATACATCGTTCATTTGCCATGCAAAAAATTAATTGGAATCGCCCATTTTTCATGCAAAAAGTTTTTTATGGAAAAAATTAAATGGACTCTAATTCGTTAATTTACATACAAAAAATTAAATGGACTATACATCGTTCATTTTCCATGCAAAAAATTAATTGGACTATACATCGTCCATTTTTCATGCAAAAAGATATTTTATGGAAAAAATTAATCGTTCATTTTCCATGCATAAAATTAAATGGAGTATACATCGTTCATTTTCCATGCAAAAAATTAATTGGACTATACATCGTCCATTTTTCATACAAAAAGTTTTTTATGGAAAAAATTAAATGGGCTATACATCGTTCATTTTCCATGCATAAAATTAAATGGAGTATACATCGTTCATTTTCGTGGTGGTTCTTCCGAGAGGATATTGGAGGGATCGATGCCCGGCCAGCATTATTAAAATTATTTTATTTAATTTAATTTAATTATTAAGTAAACTGACAATATAGTAACTTCCAACTGTCTTTGGTTGGTGGTGGGGGCGGTGGAGGGGAGGATGGTAGGACCGTCACGTGTATCATACGGAAGTTCAAATATTGTTTTTGCAACATTTTTTATTTGTTTGTTGGTGTTTTTAGTGTGATGTTTTGTGTCTTTTATGTAGATATATATAGGTGGCTGTTGTATTTGGTACATACTTACGGTTAATATCGATTTAGTGATAAGCACATGTATGTATGTATGTATTTATGTGTGCTATATTTGTTTGTTGGTGTTTTTAGTGTGATGTTTTGTGTCTTTTATGTAGATATATATAGGTGGCTGTTGTACTTGGTACATACTTACGGTTAATATCGATTTAGTGATAAGCACATGTATGTATGTATGTATTTATGTGTGCTGTATTTGTTTGTTGGTGTTCATTTCGTTCATTTTCCATGCAAAAAAATAATTGGACTATACATCGTCCATTTTTTATGCAAAAAATTAAATGGACTCTACCATTTTTCATGCAAAAAGTTTTTTAAGGAAAAAATTAAATGGACTATACATGGTTAATTTTCCATGCAAAAAATTAATTGGACTATACAACGCCCATTTTTCATGCAAAAAACTTATTATGAAAAAAATTACATGGACTATACATCACCCATTTTTTCATGCAAAAAGATTTTTTAAGGAAAACATTAAATGGACTATACATCGTTCATTTTCCATGCAAAAAATTAATTGGACTATACATCGTCCATTTCTCATGCGAAAAGATTTTTTTTTGAAAAAAATTAAATGGACTATACGTCGTCCATTTCTCATGCAAAAAATTAAATGGACTATACATCGTCCATTTTTCATGTAAAAAATTAATTGGACTATACATCGTCCATTTTTCATGCAAAAAATTAAATGGACTATACATCGTCCATTTTTCATGCAAAAAGATATTTTATGAAAAAAATTAAATGGACTATACATACAACGTCCATTTTCCATGCAAAAAATTAAATGGACTATACATCGTCCATTTTTCATGCAAAAAATTAAATGGACTATACATCGTCCATTTTTCATGCAAAAAGTTATTTTATAAAAAAAATTAAGTGGACTATACATCGTACATTTCTCATGCAAAAAGTTTTTTTTGGAAAAACTTAAATGGACTATACATCGTCCATTACTTATGCAAAAAGATTTTTTATGGAAGAAATTAAATGGACTATACATCGTTAATTTTCGATGCAAAACATTAATTAGACTATGCATCATCCATTTTTCATGAAAAAAGTTTTTTAAGGAAAAAATTAAATGGACTATACATCGTCCATTTTCTATGCAAAAAAAATTTTTATGCAAAAAATTAAATGGACTATACATCGTTCCTTTTCCATGCGAAAAATTAAATGGAGTATACATCGTCCATTTTTCATGCAAAAAATTAAATGGACTATACAACGTCCATTTTCTATGCAAAAAGTTAATTGGACTATACATCGTTAATTTTCCATGCAAAAAGTTTTTTATGGAAAAAATTAAATGGACTCTACATCGTTCATTTCCCATGCAAAAAATTAATTGGACTATATATCGTCCATTTTTCATGCAAAAAGATTTTTTATGAAAAAAATTAAATGGACTATACATCGTTCATTTGCCATGCAAAAAATTAATTGGACTATATATCGCCCATTTTTCATGCAAAAAGTTTTTTATGGAAAAAATTAAATGGACTATACATCGTTCATTTTCCATGCAAGAAATTAAATGGACTATACGTCGTCCATTTTTCATGCAAAAAATTAATTGGACTATACATCGTCCATTTTTCATGCAAAAAGTTTTTTATGGAAAAAATTAAATGGACTATACATCGTTCATTTTCCATGCAAGAAATTAAATGGACTATACGTCGTCCATTTTTCATGCAAAAAATTAATTGGACTATACATCGTTCATTTTCCATGCAAAAAGATTTTTTAAGGAAAAAAATTAAATCGTTAATTTTTCATGCAAAAAATTAATTGGACTATACATCGTCCATTTTTCATGCAAAAAGTTTTTTATGGAAAAAATTTAATGGACTCTACATCGTCCATTTTTCATGGAAAAAATTAAATGGACTCTACATCGTCCATTTTTCATGCAAAAAATTAAATGGACTACACATCGTCCATTTTTCATGCAAAAAGATTTTTTATGGAAAAAATTAAATGGACTATACATCGTTCATTTTCCATGCAAAAAATTAATTGGACTATACATCGTCCATTTTTCATGGAAAAAATTAAATGGACTATACATCGTTCATTTTTCATGCAAAAAAATAATTGGACTATACATACATCGTCCATTTTTCATGGAAAAAATTAAATGGAATATACATCGTTAATTTTTCATGCAAAAAATTAATTGGACTATACATACAACGTCCATTTTTCATGCAAAAAGATTTTTTATGGAAAAAGTTAAATGGACTATACATCGTTCATTTTCCATGCAAAAAATTAAATGGACTATATATACATCGTTCATTTTCCATGCAAAAAATTAATTGGACTATACATCGTCCATTTTTCATGGAAAAAATTAAATGGACTATACATCGTTCATTTTTCATGCAAAAAATTAATTGGACTATACATACATCGTCCATTTTTCATGGAAAAAATTAAATGGACTATACATCGTTCATTTTTCATGCAAAAAATTAATTGGACTATACATACAACGTCCATTTTTCATGCAAAAAGATTTTTTATGGAAAAAATTAAATGGACTATACATCGTTCATTTTCCATGCAAGAAATTAAATGGACTATACATCATCCATTTTTCATGCAAAAAGTTTTTTAAGGAAAAAATTAAATCGACTATACATCGTTAATTTTCCATGCAAAAAATTAATTGGACTATACATCGTCCATTTTTCATGCAAAAAGTTTTTTATGAAAACAATTAAATGGACTATACATCGCCCATTTTTCATGCAAAAAGATTTTTTAAGGAAAAAATTAAATGGACTATACATCGTCCATTTTCCATGCAAAAAATTAATTGGACTATACATCGTCCATTTTTCATGCAAAAAGATTTTTTATGAAAAAAATTAAATGGACTATACATCGCCCATTTTTCATGCAAAAAGATTTTTTATTTAAAAAATTAAATGGACTATACATCGTCCATTTTCCATGCAAAAAATTAATTGGACTATACATCGTCCATTTTTCATGCAAAAAGATTTTTTATGGAAATATTAAATGGGCTATACATCGTTCATTTTGCATGCAAAAAATTAATTGGACTATACATCGTCCATTTTTCAAGCAAAAAGATTTTTTATGGATAAAATTAAATGGGCTATACATCGTTAATTTTCCATGCAAAAAATTAATTGGACTATACATCGTCCATTTTTCATGCAAAAAGATTTTTTTATGGAAAAAATTAAATGGGCTATACATCGTTCATTTTCCATGCAAAAAATTAATTGGACTTTACATCGTCCATTTTCATTCAAAAAGTTTTTCATGCAAAAAATTAAATGGACTATACATCGTCCATTTTTCATGCAAAAAAAATTTTTATGGAAAAAATTAAATGGACAATCCATCGTTTATTATCCATGGAAAAAATTAATTGGACTATACATCGTCCATATTTCATGCAAAAAGCTTTTTTATGGAAAAAATTAAATGGACTATACATCGTCCATTTTTCATGCAAAAAATGAAATGGACTATACATCGTCCATTTTTCATGCAAAAAATTAAATGGACTATACATCGTCCATTTTTCATGCAAAAAATTAAATGGACTATACATCGTCCATTTTTCATGCAAAAAGACTTTTTATGGAAGAAATTAAATGGACTATACACCGTTCATTTTCAATGGAAAAAATAAATGGACTATACATCGTCCATTTTTCAAGCAAAAAGATTTTTTATGGAAAAAATTAAATGGACTATACATCGTCCATTTTTCATGCAAAAAATTAATTGGACTATACATCGTCCATTTTTCATGCAAAAAGTTTTATATGAAAAAAATTAAATGGACTATACATCGCTTATTTTTCATGCAAAAAGATTTTTTATGAAAAAAATTAAATGGACTATACATCGTCCATTTTTCATGGAAAAAATTAAATGGACTATGCATAGTTCATTTTCCATGCAAAAAATTAAATGGACTATACATCGTCCATTTCTCATGCAAAAAGATTTTTTATGTAAAAAATTAAATGGACTATACATCGTCCATTTTTCATGCAAAAAATTAAATAGACTATACATCGTCCATTTTTCATCCAAAAAGATTTTTTATGGAAAAAATTAAATGGGCTATACATCGTTCATTTTCCATGCAAAAAATTAAATAGAATACACATCGTCCATTTTTCATGCAAAAAATTAAATGGACTATACATCGTCCATTTTCTATGCAAAAAGATTTTTTATGCAAAAAATTAAATGGACTATACATCGTCCATTTTTCATGCAAAAAATTAAATGGACTATACATCGTCCATTTTTCATCCAAAAAGATTTTTTATGGAAAAAATTAAATCGACTATACATCGTTAATTTTCCATGCAATAAATTAATTAGACTATACATCATCCATTTTTCATGAAAAAAGTTTTTAAGGAAAAAATTAAATGGACTATACATCGTTCATTTTCCATGCAAAAAATTAATTTGAATATACATCGTCCGATTTTCATGCAAAAGGATTTTTATGGAAAAAATTAAATGGGCTATACATCGTTAATTTTCCATGCAAAAAATTAATTGGACTATACATCGTCCATTTTTCATGCAAAAAGATTTTTTATGGAAAAAATTAAATGGGCTATACATCGTTCATTTTCCATGCAAATAATTAATTGGACTATACATCGTCCATTTTTCATGCAAAAAGATTTTTTATGCAAAAAATTAAATGGGCTATACATCGTTAATTTTCAATGCAAAAAATTAAATGGAGTATACATAGTCCATTTTTCATGCAAAAAATTAAATGGAGTATACATCGTCCATTTTTCATTCAAAAAATTAAATGGACTATACATCATCCATTTTCTATGCAAAAAGATTTTTTATGCAAAAAATTAAATGGGCTATACATCGTCCATTTTTCATGCAAAAAATTAAATAGACTATACATCGTCCATTTTCTATGCAAAAAATTAATTGGACTATACATCGTTAATTTTCCATGCAAAAAGTTTTTTATGGAAAAAATTAAATGGACTCTACATCGTTCATTTTCCATGCAAAAAATTAAATCGACTATACATACAACGTCCATTTTTCATGCAAAAAGATTTTTTATGGAAAAAATTAAATGGACAATACATTGTTCATTTTCCATGCAAAAAATTAAATCGACTATACATCATCCATTTTTCATGCAAAAAGTTTTTTAAGGAAAAAATTAAATGGACTATACATGGTTAATTTTCCATGCAAAAAATTAATTGGACTATACATCGTCCATTTTTCATGCAAAAAGTTTTATATGAAAAAAATTAAATGGAATACATCATTCATTTTTCATGCAAAATATTAAATGGACTCAACATCGTCCATTTTTCATTCAAAAAGTTTTTTATTGAAAAAATTAAATGGACTCTACATCGTTCATTTGCCATGCAAAAAATTAAATGGACTACACATCGTCCATTTTTCATGGAAAAAGATTTTTTATGGAAAAAATTAAATGGACTATACATCGTTCATTTTCCATGCAAAAAATTAAATCGACTATACATCATCCATTTTTCATGCAAAAAGTTTTTTAAGGAAAAAATTAAATGGACTATACATGGTTAATTTTCCATGCAAAAAATTAATTGGACTATACATCGTCCATTTTTCATGCAAAAAGTTTTTTATTGAAAAAATTAAATGGACTATACATCGTTCATTTTCCATGCAAAAAATTAAATGGAGTATACATCGTCCATTTTTCATGCAAAAAGATTTTTTATGGAAAAAATTAAATGGACTATACATCGTTCATTTTCCATGCAAGAAATTAAATGGACTATACATCGTCCATTTTTCATGGAAAAAATTAATTGGACTATACATCGTCCATTTTTCATGCAAAAAATTAAATGGACTATACATCGTCCATTTTTCATGCAAAAAGATTTTTTATGGAAAAAATTAAATGGACTATACATCGTTCATTTTCCATGCAAGAAATTAAATGGACTATACATCGTCCATTTTTCATGGAAAAAATTAATTGGACTATAAATCGTCCATTTTTCAGGCAAAAAGTTTTTTATGGAAAAAATTTAATGGACTCTACATCGTCCATTTTTCATGGAAAAAATTAAATGGACTCTACATCGTCCATTTTTCATGCAAAAAATTAAATGGACGACACATCGTCCATTTTTCATGCAAAAAGATTTTTTATGGAAAAAATTAAATGGACTATACATCGTTCATTTTCCATGCAAAAAATTGATTGGACTATACATCGTCCATTTTTCATGGAAAAAATTAAATGGACTATACATCGTTAATTTTTCATGCAAAAAATTAATTGGACTATACATACATCGTCCATTTTTCATGGAAAAAATTAAATGGACTATACATCGTTCATTTTTCATGCAAAAAATTAATTGGACTATACATACAACGTCCATTTTTCATGCAAAAAGATTTTTTATGGAAAAAATTAAATGGACTATACATCGTTCATTTTCCATGCAAAAAATTAAATGGACTATATATACATCGTTCATTTTCCATGCAAAAAATTAATTGGACTATACATCGTCCATTTTTCATGGAAAAAATTAAATGGACTATACATCGTTCATTTTTCATGCAAAAAATTAATTGGACTATACATACATCGTCCATTTTTCATGGAAAAAATTAAATGGACTATACATCGTTCATTTTTCATGCAAAAAATTAATTGGACTATACATACAACGTCCATTTTTCATGGAAAAAAATTTTTTATGGAAAAAATTAAATGGACTATACATCGTTCATTTTCCATGCAAGAAATTAAATGGACTATACATCATCCATTTTTCATGCAAAAAGTTTTTTAAGGAAAAAATTAAATGGACTATACATCGTTAATTTTCCATGCAAAAAATTAATTGGACTATACATCGTCCATTTTTCATGCAAAAAGTTTTTTATGAAAACAATTAAATGGACTATACATCGCCCATTTTTCATGCAAAAAGATTTTTTAAGGAAAAAATTAAATGGACTATACATCGTCCATTTTCCATGCAAAAAATTAATTGGACTATACATCGCCCATTTTTCATGCAAAAAGATTTTTTATTTAAAAAATTAAATGGACTATACATCGTCCATTTTCCATGCAAAATATTAATTGGACTATAATACATCATCCATTTTTCATGCAAAAAGATTTTTTATGGAAAAAATTAAATGGGCTATACATCGTTCATTTTCCATGTAAAAAATTAATTGGACTATACATCGTCCATTTTTCAAGCAAAAAGATTTTTTATGGATAAAATTAAATGGACTATACATCGTTTATTTTCCATGCAAAAAATTAATTGGACTATACATCGTCCATTTTCTATGCAAAAAGATTTTTTATGGAAAATATTAAATGGGCTATACATCGTTCATTTTCCATGCAAAAAATTAAATGGAGTATACATAGTCCATTTTGTCATGCAAACAATTAAATGGACTATACATCGTCCATTTTCTATGCAAAAAGATTTTTTATGCAAAAAATTAAATGGGCTATACATCGTCCATTTTCCATGCAAAAAATTAATTGGACTATATATCGTCCATTTTTCATGCAAAAAGATTTTTTATGGAAAAAATTAAATGGGCTATACATCGTCCATTTTCCATGCAAAAAATTAATTGGACTTATATATCGTCCATTTTTCATGCAAAAAGGTTTTTTATGGAAAAAATTAAATGGGCTATACATCGCTCATTTTCCATGCAAAAAATTAAATGGAGTATACATCGTCCATTTTTCATGCAAAAAGATTTTTTATGGAAAAAATTAAATGGAATATACATCGTTAATTTTTCATGCAAAAAATTAAATGGACTAGACATCGTCCATTTCTCATGTAAAAAGATTTTTTATGCAAAAAATTAATTGTACCGTCCATTTTTCAAGCAAAAAGATTTTTTAAGGAAAAAATTAAATGGGCTCTACATCGTTCATTTTCCATGCAAGAAATTAAATGGACTATACATCATCCATTTTCCATGCAAAAAGATTTTTTAAGGAAAAAAATTAAATCGTTAATTTTTCATGCAAAAAATTAATTGGACTATACATCGTCCATTTTTCATGCAAAAAGTTTTTTATGGAAAAAATTTAATGGACTCTACATCGTCCATTTTTCATGCAAAAAATTAAATGGACTCTACATCGTCCATTTTTCATGGAAAAAATTAAATGGCCTATACATCGTCCATTTTTCATGCAAAAAGATTTTTTAAGGAAAAAATGAAATGGACTATACATCGTTCATTTTCCATGCAAAAAATTAATTGGACTATACATCGTCATTTTTCATGCAAAAAGATTTTTTATGGAAAAAATTAAATGGACTATACATCGTCCATTTTTCATGCAAAAAGATTTTTTATGCAAAAAATTAAATGGACTATACATCGTCCATTTTTCATGCAAAAAGATTTTTTATGCAAAAAATTAAATGGACTATACATCGTCCATTTTTCATGCAAAAAATTAAATGGACAATACATCGTCCATTTTTCATGCAAAAAGATTTTTTAAGGAAAAAATGAAATGGACTATACATCGTTTATTTTCCATGCAAAAAATTAAATGGAGTATACATCGTTAATTTTTCATGCAAAAAATTAAATGGACTATACAACGTCCATATTTCATGCAAAAAGTTTTTTATGGAAAAAATTAAATGGACTATACATCGTCCAAATTTTTTATGGAAAAAATTAAATAGACCATACATCGTTCATTTTCCATGCAAAAAATTAATTGGACTATACATCGTCCATTTTTCATGCAAAAAGATTTTTTAGGAAAAAAATTAAATGGCCATTTTTCATGCAAAAAGTTGTTTATGGAAAAAATTAAATGGACTATACATCGTTCATTATCCCTGGAAAAAATTAATTGGACTATACATCGTCTATTTTTCATGTAAAAATATTTTTTATGGAAAAAATTAAATGGAATATACATCGTCCATTTTTCATGCAAAAAATTAAATGGACTATACATCGTCCACTTTTCATGCAAAACAGATTTTTTATGGAAAAAATTAAATGGACTATACAACGTCCATATTTCATGCAAAAAGTTTTTTATGGAAAAAATTAAATGGACTATACATCGTTCATTTGCCATGGAAATAATTTTTTATGGAAAAAATTAAATGGAATATACATCGTTCATTTTGCATGCAAAAAATTAACTGGACTATACATCGTCCATTTTTCATGCAAAAACTTTTTTATGGAAAAAATTAAATGGACTATACATTTATTTTTATGCAGAAATTAAAATGTATTTACATATGTATGTACTTAATATCTTCCATTTTTCATACAAAAAATTAAATGGGCTATACATATGTATGTATATATGTACACATTTTATTTTTATCTCTTTTGGGTGTTGTTTTTTTTGTTTTCTCTTTTTTGTTCATCTATAATTTGCTTATCTTGTTGACAGTGTTGTCAATTTTAATGACGCAATTTTTTAGATAACTTTTTTTGTGGAGCTAAATAAAAAAAATTCCATAAGCTTGTTTTAAATTATAATAAGTGCGTATTAGATTACTTTCTTGTTAAAAAGTATCCTAGACTAATTTGTTTCTATAATTGAATTTCTAGAAATGACTTTACTCTACAATTGGTTAGTCAGATTGATTTTCAACGGCTTCATTAATTTAGTTTGCAATCACAGTAAAAAAAGAATAGCTTGTAATAATACTTTCTATTGCTATTCTGCGGTGGTTCTACGTAAGAATAATTTGCTAGTTTACACTCATAAAACCGATCACTTTGTAAACCACATCATGCTAGGAACACAACTGGGACGAACGACGAATTTCGCCCAACACGATGAAAATTCGTGGCTGAGTGGTAGCGAGCTATACTATCAGTCGTGAAGTCGTGGGTTTGATTCCCGCCATAGACCCTGGGTGTTTTGTGCAGACGAGCTAATTGCTTCACGGGTTGTATTTGTGTAAAAAAAAATATCGTTGTGTGAATTCGTGGAATAAAGCACCTCACACTTTCTGGGATCTTGATTTTATACTCCCCTCTCACCCATAATATAAAGTTGTTCAACAAAAATTTGCTGTGTGTGGGAGCAGACAAATGCCTTTATGCGTTGTTTTCAAGAATGCCTGATGTAAATTGAGAACTGTAAAAACATAATTTTCTGTAAAATAAATTCTTTAAGATATGGAACAAGAACAAATTCTTTATACTCGTATATGGAATAGTTCTTCTATGTAAAGTTTTTCACAAATATTTGTGCGTGAAAAAGAGAAAAAAATACCATGTGTAAGCGAATAAAATCGCAGACAGATCAATAATAAGAAATAAATATAAAATAATTATTTCCATGTATGAACTCAGAAAAAAAAGTATACAAAATTAAATATATTTTATGACGTTTTTATGTCTTAAGTGTTGACTATTATCAAGTCATTTTACTTGATATTTGACAGATTTTCTTGCAGTGTTATATTATTTCTCTTGTTAGTATTTGAAATAACTAATTTCATACGATTTCGCTGCTTGAGCAACAATGTTCCTGAAGACCCAGCTTAACCTTTCCTTTACATTTATTCCTCCCCTTTTCAATGATTTACAAGTTTTCTTTTTTTCTTTCTAGAAAACAAATAGGAAGCAAAACGATATAATTATTACAATGTTGCTTTAATTTTTTTTTATCAAATACATTTATTCTAAGGTTGCACGTTCTAAGTAATTACAATGAGAAATGGACAGACAGACACTCGTGTTCGTTGTTGCATCACTATTAGGGTGATCGATTATATGAATGAATATTATATGAATATAGGATTTTGAATGAAAAATTTAATTTTTTTTTTTGCTAATTTTTACTTGAAAATGTGCAACGATGATACAATGAAAAACAAATTGTTATCTAAAATGACAAAAGTACCCTTGAAATGTATTTTTATTTTGGCTTTGTTTGAGTAAACGAGCGATAAGGTGCACAGTGGGATTTTTGTGATAAAAGCCTTATATTCCTACCACTCAATTTAAAAAATCTAACCATGTTGTTCAGCAAAGAAATATTTATATATGAAATGTGCAGTTATGGTTTTTTAGAAAAATTGCATTTAATTTTTGAAAACTTTAAGAACATGGAAGAAAGTGCTAAGCAATAAATGAGATATATTCTCACGTAAATCAGTGGTCGATATTTGACTTTAATATGTTTGAAAATTTTAGCATTTCTCCATAAATTCAAAAGAAGTATAAGATTGTTGTAAGCCATTAAAAAGATATGGCTAAATTTATAAGCCATAAAAGTTGAATTACTTTTGATTTTCAATAGAAATTTTTTTTTTTTGTATACCTACTCCAAGCTGTGCCTTCAATGGACTGAAAGGAGTTTTTCGATTAAAAAAATAATAATTGGTATTCTATTGGGTATTGTTACAATTAATTTTAACATTTGTTAACGCACTAATAATCCCATTATTATTTTATTTATTAGGTAAAATATCTTTTTAATAAAAATGCGTTGAAATTTATTATTGAGCGATTAGCTGGATCCTAGGATCCTAAGCGCATTTCCCGGTTGCTAAAAGCTGTGATACAATCCTGGTGTGATGAAGTCTATGAAAATCTTTAAAAGACAATAACAATTCATCAGATCAGGGTTGTATTGTGTAGTAAGTCATGTGATTGTGTAGGATAGTGAGTCATGCCCTTAATGCAAATCATCAGGGTACATTTACACAAAAATTTTTTAGAACATAAGTTAAAAATCCAGCTAATACCAAAGTTGAACCAAGAACTCAATAATCACCATCGGGTATGTTCTGTATTCCACGTGAAATTAAAACGTGCGGCATTTGCCATAGAATTTTTATGGCAATGCCGCACTTTTCTCTTTTCTTATCTAGGAAATGAATGTACTGAATATGAAGACAGCTTGTATAGGACAAATTTTATGCGAAAAAAGTCGATTTGGATTGCATGGGCGGTAAGCGTTGAGCGTGGCCGATTTTGTTAAAACTCCGCATGCATCTTATATTTATTCTAGGAAGTGCATATACCAAACTTGAAGGCTTCTTCCAGGATAGGAAAATTTTTCTTTGAAAGGATCGATTTGGTTTGCAGGGGTTGGTGAGGGGGGTATGGTGAGCGTGGCCCATTTTGATGAAATTCCATGGTTTTCTTAATGCTCGATGCCAACTTTCAATGATATATGACTACTCCTCATAGTTTTTCCTAAAAATCAGTCAATGAATCCCACTGCGTGTTGCTACATGTATGGCGATTTCGAAAAAATACTTTTTATGTGTGAAATACACAAGAAATTTCTAACATAAAATAAAATTTTAATAAAATGTAATTTTTTAAATTTACCCAAGTTGTTTTTTTCAGTGTCTTCGGAGCAATTTTGAAAAGTATGTCACCTTGTTTTAGGAAAGGGATAGTGATAGAGAGGACAGGTGGTGAAGGAAAAGATAAAGGAAAGTTTTATTCATTATTTTACAACTCTGCTTTTTGCAGGCAATGTTGCAGCGCCTCTGGTGTCAATGAGATGTCTTAAATTTGTAAAGACATTTTATTGGTTATTTTACTCCGCCGATTACTCTGCTACACAATACCGATGAAGGAAGGCGCTCTGATGTTGCCTTAGAATTAGAAGCAGGAGTAGTTCAGTGACCAGTGTCCATGGCTTCATCATTTGAACTTTCTTTCAACGACGGATACAAAAGGACCCGTACATCAGAAAAATGCGTGGTGTTGGTATTTAATAATATATTAAAACTGTCGGTTTTATAATCAACGAGCTAACTACGTCAGCCAACGCAACCCTGAAGTAATTGCGTTATAAACATGAACCAATAATCGCAAAAGCCTCACGCCTCTCGAACGAAAAATCACTCACGATATCATCTCTAGAATGTGTTATAAAACTAAAAATACAAGTACATCGACTGGCGTGGCCATAACACACGGTTTGTGTGAGTATTTTTAATCGTCTGGGTACATGAATGCTTTTAGCTAAACTAATTAAATACTATACATACATACATATGTACATGTATATAAATATTTATGTGACGAAATGAAAATGCGTATTAGGAAAAGTAGTTTTTTATCACTCATCTAATGAATGTTTATTTTTAAGGCAGGTTTTTTTTATTTATTTGAGAGCTAAATGATTTTGGCACATCCATTAGACGCTACAAAATATGTACTAGTACATACATAAGTACGTATGTATGTTTATCTGTGGCAGACTTAACAAATATTTGAGGTACATATATTAAATAGTTTATGCATGATATACATATATATTTATAGTTTAAAACTAATACTACTTAAATTATAAACCAGTATGCTGTTAAAAATTAACAATTTATCTTTCTTTCTTTTTAGGTGAGTCGAAAATGTTCACGACATTTTATTAAAGTGTTTCTGTATTTGTGAGTATGTACATTCATATTTGAAAATTTCTTTCCTTAAATAAATAAATTTATGTATGTATGTATGTTCTTAGCATAGATTTCTCTTTAGAAGAGTTTGTATCTTTCTTTTCTAAAAAACAAAGTTGAAGAAAAAGTACTTTTTATTAAAAGAAGCTTTACAGAAGTACATGTTTAAAAAAGTGCCTATGTGTTTAAGAAAGTATTTTCAAAATTCTTGGCTTTGTTTTGTTTTGTACACACATGTTTATAATAAATCAAGACATACTACGTGCCAAGTGGTCTAATTTAGACCACCGGGCGATCCTTGTTTAAATAAAAGTACCTTTTATAAAAATATCTTTTTAAGAAAAGTACCTTTTAAATAAAGTACCTTTTTAGATATTAGTACCTTTTTTGAAGTAAGTACTTTTTTAAAGGTAGCGTTTTTTCAAAATAAATACCTCATTTTAAAGGTACCTTTTTTTAAGGTACAGTAGTTTTCCTGTTTAACGAACCTTCGATTCTGCGAACATCGCATTTAGCGAACACACAAGTGCGCTCCATAGAGTACCTTATATAGCGAATAAAAAATATTTTTTGTGCTCAATTTAGCGAACAAATAAGATTCATAATTTTAGTTTAAAAAAGCATAATGTGAATTAATTTTTAACTAAAAACAAAGTGAATAGCAAAAAGTACCACTATTTTAGGTTCTGTTTATGTAGCATTTTTTTTTTGATTATGCTGCAATGATCAGTTACGCATATTCTTTCGTGGTGTAAACATAAAAATGAGTACAAGAAAGATACTTTTTTTAAAAGAAAAACTAAAAATTGTGCATGATTTCCAAAATGGATTGCGAGTTGTAGATTTGTGCAAAAAATATGGCTTAAGAAAATCGACCGTATGTACAATTTAAAATTAGAACAGTCTTATAAAAAATGCAGGAAGTGCAAACTTTAAAAATATGAAAGCCGTGAAACAAGGTGAATTTCCAAGAATAGAGAAACTACTTTTTTCTTGGTTTCTACGACAACAAAATAATGTTAATTTGTCAACTTAATTGCTTT
Organism: Nowickia ferox; assembly: GCA_936439885.1. NCBI lineage: Eukaryota > Metazoa > Arthropoda > Insecta > Diptera > Tachinidae > Nowickia > Nowickia ferox. Next base: position 106,227,758 of record OW387025.1, read on the forward strand.
TAAAAGAACTTCGGTAAGATGTCACAGAACAAATTTTATTTGTTCCAAAAAAAAAGAACCAACATTACTCAACAAAATTTTTATGTAAAATTTTCAAGGAAATTCAATATGAATTTGAATCTTTTTTCATTAAAATTATTTTATGTTTTATGCTCCAGTGTAATAAATTGTACCTTGTTTAATTTTTTTAATATATTATACAGATCTCTAAACATATTTCAAAATAAACGACAAATAATACAGCTCTAGTTATTTATTTATTCATAACATGGGTACTAGATATAAGTATGGCATATAGCGAACTTTTCAGTTTAACGAACAGGCCTGACAAAGTACTGGTTCGTTAAACCGGAAAACTACTGTACCTCCTTTTAAAAAGTACCTTTTCGAAAAAAAGTACCTTTTCAAAGAAAAGTACCTTTTCGAAAAAAGTACCCTTTCAAAGAAAAGTACCTTTTCAGCGAAAAGTATCTTTTCAAAGAAAAGTACCTTTTCAGCGAAAAGTATCTTTTCAAAGAAAAGTACCTTTTCGAAGAAAATTACCTTTTCAGCAAAAAGTGCATTTTCAAAGAAAAGTACCTTTTCAGCGAAAAGTACCTTTTTTAAACCTTTTAAGGAAAACTTTAAAAAATAATCTCTGAAAAATATGATTTTAAAAATTATAGTTTTAAAAAAAAGTACCTTCAAAAAAAAACATTTTTTTAAATAACTTCATACTGGAAAAATTTACATACACATACCTCTTTGAAAAAGTACTTTTTATACAAAAAAAAAATAACGATCTATAGACCATTCAAGAAATCAATTTTTTGATAGTTTAAAAAAAATAAATTTGTTAAGACGTACATTAAATTTTTTTTTAAAAAAAGTACTTTTATGAAACTATTGTCCTTAAAAAGTAATTTTATAAATATACATATATCATTATTTTATATATCATTATTATTAATTAATTGAAAAAATTGAACTAAAATTTTTTCTATGTACTCATCTGAAAAGAACATCAAAAGAACATCTTTAAAAAAATACTAAGGCTGAGTTTACATCTGGCATTTCTTGTATGGCATGTGCCCAAAAAAGCGTAACCACTATTATTGATTTAAACTGTTTCCAATCATATTGGATTCTATAAAATTGTCTATTAGTTAAGTTTGAAACTGTTTAACTTAATAAATACGTGTCTGAATCAAACAGTTTTTCATTAGTAATTAGTGGTTACGCTTTTTTATGCATGTGTGGCACATGGCACACAGATGTAAACCCGGCCTAAGAAACAAATAATGTTTTTTTTTTAAGTACGTTTTAAAGAAAAATATTTGAGAAAAATAAACTCTTTTCAAAAAAGCAACTTTCAAAACTAATATTTTAAGCGACTGTTTTTTAAAGCTAGAAAGCTGTTATGAAACTACGTTTTAAAAATAATTAACAAAAGCTATAATTAGTTTTTAAAAAGTATACATACATAAATGTATTTATCTCTGATTCAAATTTTCATGCACCATCGCCATCAAATTGAAATAAAAATTTCAGTTTACATCACCAGACCAGACCTTGTGCTCTTCTATTGGAAAGCATATGCGATTTTAATGTAAAATCTTGTACTTAAAATGTGAAGTCATTCAAAAGTTTTACTCGCATCGCACATATTATTCGTATGTATGTTTGTGTGCATATTGTTCGATCTTATTTGCATATTAAAATTTTAGGCACAGTCATTTAAAGTAATTTCTTGATGACAATTTGTTTTAAGTGTTGAAAATTTTTATTTCGATGTCTATTATTTTTGCATGTTAGATAATTTTTGTCATATAATTTCAAATTTTATGATTCCAGTCAGTCTCCGATTTGGTTTAAAATAAACTTTTTTTTTCCACTAAGATTTTGATGGAAATTACTAAAACGTTTGCTGTTGTGTGTTTCATTTCTGTTTTGTTTTCTGTATATTATTATATAATTGTCATGTTAGACCAGTTGGATTGTATAAATTACAGTCAGTCAACACAAAAAGTGAATAAGAAACAGCAAATCACTCGCATGTGTGTTTTCACTACTCAAAAGTACTTGAGTATTTATTTTAATACGTTTTATATTGTTGCATTCAGCCGTTTAAATATAAATTTTAAATAAAATACTTTATGTACAAAACTGGTTATACATAAATTAAGAAAAAAAAAATAAAATAAAATATAAAAAAGCACAGAAATTTTTTTTTTGGAATTTTGATTGCAACGTAAGATTTTGGAATTTATTATTATATTTTTTTTATTTATTTATTTATATACACAAGTTACTCGCGACATATTTAAGAGTAGTAACGCGTCCATTTCAATCTCGCCACAAGTGCAATTCAATTCATAGCAATGCAATTTTATATCTTTTTTTTTTAATTATAAAAAAAATTCAGCAAGTGTGATACCAGTATTTTAAAAACTTTTCTTTTACGGCATTAAAATACATTTTTAGGCTTTAAAAATACTATTGATTGCGATTGCAGGCTTTAGCGTGTATAAACGAGTGTGACTAGTAATCACAAATTAATTTTTAAGAATAGTTTTGTGCTTTAAGAAGAACTAAAAGATTAGTTAAAATTATATGATTAAAAAACAACTAAAGCAAAAAACAATAACAACCCAGTACCTGTTTTTAAGAAAAGCAATTTGTTTCTAAAGAAAAGTAAAATCAATTTGTTCAAAGAAAAGTACCTTTTGGAAGAAAAGTAAGCTTTTTCAAGAAACATTATATTTTTTTAAGAAAAGTACCTTGCAAAGAATAATAATAACCTAACTGAAAGAAAATCGCCTTTTTTACTACAATTAAAGTAAATGAAAGTACGTTTCTCACAAAAAGTACCTTTTTCAAGAAAAGTACCGTTTTTCAACATAAGTAAATTTTCTTTTAAGAAAAGTAAATTTTTACAAGAAAAGTACACTTTTGAAAGTACTTTTTTTAAGGAAAGATTGTTTTTCCAGAAAATAGTTTTTTCAAGAAAAATTGTTTTATTTTCAAGAAAAGTACCTTTTAAAGAAAAGTACTCAAATGAAACAAAATTGATTTTCTTTGAACAAAAGTAGAGTTTTAAGAGCATAGTAACATTTTGAATAAAAGTATCTTTTTCAAGAAAGTAGTTCTTCTGAGGAAAAGTACCTTTTTCAAGCAAAGTACCTTTTTTTTAAAAAAAGTACCTTTATCAACGAAAGTACCCTTTAAAGAAAAGTGCCTAACTGAACAAATTTTTTAGAGAAAAGTAACATTTTAAATAAAAGTACTTTTTTTAAGGAAAGTATTTTTTTCTCAAATAAAGTTCTTTTTTCAAGCAAAGTACCTTTTTCGAGACAAGAACGGGCTTTCCAGAAAATTCTTGATTAAAGATGAACACAAGTATGTTTTTAAAAGAAAAGTACCTTTTTAAAAGAAAAGTACTTTTTTCAAGACAAGTACTTTTTTCAAGTGATTTTTTCTTAAGAAAAGTACGTTTTTCCAGAAAAATAGCTTTTTCAGAAAAACATATTTTTCTAGAGAAGTACGTTTTAGAGAAAAGTACCTGACTGAAAGAAAAGCTTTCTGTTTTTTTTATTAGAAATGCAGTTTAAGAGAAAAGTAACATTCTGAATAAAATTAAAATTTTTCAAGAAAAGCAGTTTTTCTCAAGTAAACTACATTTTTCCAGAAAAGTACATCTTTTAAAGAAAAGTACATTTTATAAAGAAAAGTATATATTTTTAAAGAAACGTAAGTTAATTTTAAGAATAGTACTTTTTTTTTATTCAAGAAAACAACGTTTTTTCAAGGAAGGTACTGTTTTTAGGAAAAGTACTTTTTTAAGACAACTACCTTTTATTTAAGAAAAGTAATTTTTTTTTTTGTAGAATAGTGCCTTTTTAACAGCCGTAGCTGTTTTTCAAGAAAAGTATCTTTTTTTTAATGAAAGTAACTTTTTAATTTAAAAGTACTTAAATGTAAGAAAGTGCCTTTTTTAAAAAGTACCTATAGAAAAGATAAGTAGCTTTAAAAAAAAATAAGAGAGGACACCCGGTTGTAGGTATGCTGCTTAGTTATGTAAAACAAGTTAAATGTGTTAAATAATAATGCAATAAAATTATATTATATGATGATGACAAATTCTCTACAAATATTTCAAAACGTTTCCATTTATTTTCCATTATTTTCTTTTCAAGCGGCGTACGATTAAATCAATGTATTGTTTGTGGCCGGTGGCGGCTGTTTGCCAGTTTACAGCCAATCAGCTGTGTTTTCTGGTTTGTGCTCATGTGCAAAATCAAAACTAAAACAAATTGAGCAATCGTTCTCATTGTTTTTGTTTCTCTCACTTCAAAGAACGAAACAAAACCAAATCAAACAATTTGTTTCGTTTATTTTCGTACTGTGTTTTTAAGTACAAAGAAATCAAAACAAAAAATTACAACTTGAAGATTTGGCTTGTTTTTATGGTTAAGCAATTGTCTATATGCATTTCGTTCCTGCTTTTGGAACTCATCAGTATACTTCAACCCAAAAAATTTTTGAATTTAGTTAACAAACTTCGTATTTTTATAGTAAAACTCTTAATACTATATTGAGAATCACAGTATACAAACACAATAAGTTTGAAAGCTTCAAACAAAAATCTTTACAAAACAAGCATCTTTATTCGAATTGTGCATCTATTTTATTTTTCACCACCTTTTTACCATTAGCTGCCACATTGGGCAACAATAAAAGTATTAAAAAGCAAAAAGAAAAATAAAACATTTATTTTCATATTTGAAATACCGAAGTATATTTATTTGACATAAATTAATAATTTGAAGATTAAATAAATGAAGACTATGTCAAATAAATATACTTCGGTATTTCAAATAAAAAAATTACAACTGTAATAGTGCCAATTATTTTTGTTGTGAAAATCACGTTCTAACTCCTGTATCGCGCAATAAATAGCATTGCTACAAAAAAGTTACTTGTTAAGTAAAAGTATCATTTTAAAGGATAGTTCATTTGTAAGGAAAAGTAGCCCCGCCTCCTTTTCTAAATGCAAGATCATGTAAATCTTTGGGCTTTTCTTGTTTGTCTACTGTTGTAATAATCGATTTAGTAGAAGCCCGTGAAAAATAATGCTAAACTTGAAGTAGCACGGTGCGTTATTCGCGACTTTGCTTCAATTAACAAGTTAATTTATTTATCTTCCATTTTAAATTCAAACAAATTAATACAGCATTTGGATTTGAGAGTAGAGAACTGTTGTTTCGAGTAGACTTGAGCAGATGTTTAGTAGGAACGTGTTTTTTGTGCTATTTGCAACTCTGCGATGTCATAATTTGCGAACTTGAATTTGTAATATTTTCTACATGCTTACTAAGTCCCTTGACATTAACGACATGAAGGGCTTGAAATGTTCGTACAAAGCAGACCTTCAATTTTTGTTTTTGGTGGGTTACAAAATGTTTGAGCTTTTATTTTTGATTTTTTTCATAAGTTTTGCAACATTATATCAATATCCATTGACCAACTTAATAAATGTGCTAATAAGTTTTAGTAAATGCAGCTAAAAACTTTCATAATAGAGTTTGGCTCACTCTGAGCGTGTTAAAATATAAAACGGTGGCATTTACAAACGCATAATTTTGTTGACAAAATCGTCAATTGACGTGTGGAATATTTTACGTATTTGAATGAATTATATTTTTGTAATATAAATTTGTAAAAAGTATAAATTGTAACAACTCATGGTCATCAATATTAATACATGAAATGCATCATTTTGTTTATTTTTTTTAATTTTAAATTATTTTATTCATTATATTTATTGGTGCTCAATATGAAATTCACTCATTTGATATTATTTAACTGCAATTATTTTTGTTTAGTAATTCATGTTTCTCATTTATTTCGATTTTTTTATTTCAAATGAAAAGATAAACAAATTTTAAAATTGTAAAATTTATTTTTGTTTTCTGCACAAAATCTAGTGCTTCGTTTTATAAAATATTTAATATTCTTAAGGTCTTATCTCGAACTCTGAGATATGTATAAAACTTTTAGGCTTCCTTAAGTCCTTAAAATTTTGTCTTATCTCTACCTAAGCCCATACACTCATTAACCTTAATGTAGGGTACTAAATACCAGTTTGCTTGTGCTGGTCTTTGTTGTCCATGCTCGCTAAATTTCATTTCATTTTTTACCATGAGTACATTATCTTTTTTTTTTTTGTAATATTATATCATAAAAACCATTTACGCAATTCAATTTGGTTTTTATTTATTTTTAATGTCTTGTTTTACTCAACGTTATCCAATAAATAAATAACAAGTTTCTTTTTGTATAAATATATATTTTTGATATTCTCTTTTTGTAAAAGAAAACTTGTAATAAGTCACCTAAAGTAATCTTAAAAGTAAATACAATATTTTTTCATTTAAATGCATGCTGATTTAAGTAGGTGTTCTGGCAAATGTCATAAAGCAAACACGCATTGCTTACTTTTTTTTAAAGAAGAATTTTTGTAATTTTATAAGGAGTTTTCTTGAGATTCTGTTTTAAGAATTTATTCACAAGTAACGCACACGCATAGTCAACATGTTGGCACATAAAAATAATAAAAAATATATTATAATAAAAATAATATCAGATAAAACGTTATGGTACTTTTAGCAGACAAAAGAACTGGAGAACTTGCATTTTTTTTCATAAAATGAAAATTGACAGTTCAACAGCGTTACCAGACTTTGTTTTAAGAGCGAACTTTGAAAAATTGTTTCACGGAAAAATCAGTCAACTGAACTAAATATATATTTTAACAATACAATTCCGTCACTTTTTAGAAAAATTGAGTTTTCACTCAATTCGGGTACTTTTAAAAAAAATTGCAATATCATACAAATTGAAAATTTTTGATACTTAAATATTCACTTATTTGAAGTTTCTACAAGCCAGGAGGCAGACGACTCGTCTAGAAAATTTTTTATGAAAATCACTCAAACAAATGAGTGCTTTCCATATATAAATTTTATACTCAAGTCGGTCGTCTAGGTTGTAAAAACACGGGGTTAGTTTGATTAGTTGTTATAAATCAAATAAGCGGTTTGTTTGCATTGTGGAAACTACCATATTTTGCCGAAAGAATTTTAACACAATTTGAGTCATTTACAATAATGAAATAATAAAAACAATAAAATAATAAAATTAGTAAAAATAATAAAACTAACATAAAACATTTTTTTTAACAACGAATATTTATTCACTCATGTGACGAAATTTTTTAAACATTTTATGTGTAGTTTCCACAATGCAAGCAAGCGACTTACTTGTCTAGAAAATTTGTATAGGAATCACTCAAAAATTTGAGTGCTTTTCATATATTTTTTCTAGACAAGTCGCTTGCTTGCATTGTGAAAAGTACACATTAGTAACCAGCAAATATATAAAAAGAAATTATAGAAAATATAATTTTTACTCATTATGAGTTGCTTCTAAAAAGGTTTTATATTTTTCAATTGAAACGTAGAAATTCTACTCAATTTGAGTAATTTTTTTAAATATTTTAAAAACTAGACAAATATAAACTTTCACTGTCTGCCAGTTCATAGAAGCCATGTAAAAATTCTCGTCTGTATATTTATATTGAAAACAAAAAAAAATTTGGGTGCTTTATTTTTATAATAAATGTAAATAGACAGACGAAACAATGTCAATATAAAACGATCGACCAAAAACTATTTTTGAAAACAACAATAACATCATTGTGGGCCAGTCTGTTATTATTATTAAGATTTATTATTCCTAAATAGAAAAGGCACAAAAAGGAAACTCATGTTGAAAAAAAATTTCAAATGTGAAAATTTGTTTTTGTTTTCAATATAAATTGTAATTGTTTTTCTTCGATATCGTGAAACAGGCACTTAGTTCAAAATATCATTGATTTTTTATTTTGCACTTGCTCCTTTTTATTTTCTTGTAATGAAATAAATAATTATGAACTTATAACTAGACACAAAACTTATTGAAATCATAAGTACAGGCCTACATTTAGTGTTTGTCGGCGTTGTTTTCATCTTTGGTGATGGTATTCTCTTTCTGCTTCAAGTAAGCCTGGCGGTAGGAGCCCGTGGGATCGTAAATTTTCTCTAATCGCGGCCAATCCTCGGGACGATTGTCTATAAGATAGTGTGTCACTTTGTCCGAACCGTACTTCTGATGTTGTGTGCATTTGGCGCAATTGGTTGCTATGGCGTCGGGTAGAGTCTCTAAAATTTAAAATTTCTTAAGATAGTAGTAGTATTTTCTTTTAATTTGCAATATGGAATAGTCTAAAGCTTTAAAGTATGAATTTACCTTTTAACATTTTGCCATCGGGAGTACAGGGACCCAAATCTTCCAAGCACTTGATGTAGTTGTTAAGCAAACGCTCTTGGCCCAAAATTTCATCTATATTGATGTTATCGTATTTACTTTCATAAGTTGTTTGTTTCAAAGGTGCCACCGTAGTGGTGGCTGGAGGATGTGGCACAGCCTGTTTAAAGGCAACTAAAATTAACAACATTAACACTACTATTAAATGCCACATTTGTACTGTATTTTTAAGCTAAATGACTGATTTATAAAACTGTAAGAATTATTTTAAATTTATGTTCAGCTAAAAAATACTTTTTATACCAAATTTGGAATGAGAAAAAATATATAAGAAATCTTGCGTGCTTTGAAATTATTTATTTTTTTTTTTAACTAAAAAGCTATAATCGTACATGATTTGAAATTAATTTTACAAAATTGTCAAAATTGCTGGCACAATTATTTCAATTAAAAATGATTGAGCTTGATTGCTTCGAGAGAAAAAAAACAAGCTGCAACTTGTTAGTCTTTCTTTAGCTGCTTTTTTCTAACTTAAATTAAAACATTAAACTTATGGCAATAATAATAAAAGTTATTTTATTTAACCTACTGGCATTAAAATGTCCATAATATTTCATTATATTTTCTTTTTCATGCCTCGCCCACATATAAAAAAAACCACCATCGTCTTCCTAAAACAATTCTAGGGGAAAATATTCTGAAACTCCAACCATTTAATAACTATAATCATTTCAAAAATATCTTATTAGAACAAAAACGTGAAGCAAGCGCAAGACTCAAGAAAAAAAATAAATTAACAATTCTTCCCATCAGGAAAAATCACAGTAGAGAAAGAAGTTCTTTGCTTAAGTCTTTTGTTTTCATATGTGTGTGTGTGTGTGTATTGTTTTGTTTAGAACAACCCTAAAACTATGCGATGGCATAATTTATGAACTTGAATTTGTTTTTGTATTTGCTTTTGTTTTTGTTTTCTCATTTATTAAACCTCTTGACATTTAATCTCTTGAAAAACAAGTTGTGGTAAGGCAGACCTTCAGTGGGATAATAAAAATCACCTTTAATCCTGTTTTATGGTGAAATAATGATCGCTTTTATTTGGTTGTCGAAAATCGTTAGACATTTTGTTGTTGAGTTTTTTCTTCTTATTTGGAAAAATCAATTAGGTGGGGCTTGTTTTTTTATTTTCAAGATTAGAGCAGTGTGGGATAATTTTTTGGGAGGGTTTTTTAAGCCTAAAAAATTTTAAATTGTAAAAAATAACACAAAAAATTTAGATTTAATCCAAAACAAATACTTAATTTTAAAGATCAATATAAGTACACGGCAGAAACATTGGAAAATGGCTACTCTTGACGAAGCACATTCTGGATGTACAATCTTGGGCCACTTTTTGAAGCATTTTTGGCTGTATGTCATGGAAAAACGCGCACAATGTTGGTCTACGATAAATCAATTGTTGCTGGCTTATATGCATGATTTAGTGGCCTTGTAGGCCAATGGACATTTCCAGTTTTTTAAATCAACTTATTGCCAAATTTTTATTCTAATAAGTGGATGCTGGTGATTGCCGTATGACGCCATCCTTTTAAAACTATATAAATATATTGTCCGAATCTATGACATTCATATTTTCAAACAAAAACTAATTGATCAAATTGTGGTAACGATCTTATTGATCCCAACGCGAGCTGCGGCTTCATTTTTGAGGAAATAAGTTCAAAATAAGGTCAAGTGATGCTAAGAGCGTATAAACGGCACCAAATGGTAAATTTTTCAGAATGTAGACTCCATTACATCCAGATCTATTGTGATATGGTAATTTTATTTACTTACAAGCCCGTTAAGTCAAAAATAAGCCCCACCGCTGAGCAAAGTTTTGCGGTAAAACATGGGAGCAGTTTGTAACTGCTCTAGACCCCAATGACACAGTTTTACATTATTTGTTATGGAAAATCATATGTCTTGTATTTTTCAGTGTCATTGAAAATCATTTTTGAATTAATAACGCGAATTATTCATGCACTGAATTGGCAAATCTTGAATTAATTCTTTTCGCACAAAAATAATGAATTGAATAAAATTTGAGCCAATTTCTAATTCAAATGAATTTATCAAAGTCAATTGCAATTCATTTACAATTCATTTGAATTGAATTGATTTTGAATTAATTCAAATGAATTAGAAAAAATAATGAAATTCATTGAAATTAATTAAAAAATAATAATTTATTTGAATGAATTCAAAATCAATTCAATTCAAACGAATTGGAAATGAATTGCAATTCACTTTAACAAATTCATTTGAATTGTACACGAATTGCAATTCATTCTAGAAATTCATTTGAATTGGAAACGAATTGAAATTTATTTCTTCCTAATTCGTTTCAATTGATTCAAACTTCATTCAATTATTTTTTGTTGTGCAAAAAAATAATTCTAAATTTAGCTAATTCGTAAGGAATTAAAATCAAAAAAGAATGATTCACTTACAGCTCTGGCAAGCATAAATACTTTCCATGATGTATTTGTTGAAATTTATTTAATTAATTAAATCCACCAGAAGGCGTAGAGAAGCCAGTCAGATCAAAAACTAAAAAGGCTTTAATTGTCACTTGAAAAACTTTCAAACTTCATTGCAAAATTCACGTGGTGTAAACTCGGTTTTATCTGACTAAATCTCTTTCATAGTATTTTATTATTTTACTTCAGAACTCTGCTCTAATTTACTATTCACTGTTAAAGATGAAAGAAAAAAGTCAAATGGAAAATTTTTTAGTTAATGAAAAATGGGTTTGGTTGGCTTTATTCTCTTGTGTGCATTGTATTCAACTCCATTTATTACTTTTGAGTTATTTCTTATGAAATATCGTTCAAACAGCAATAAAACTTTAGAAAAAAAACTTAAAATGGGAAAATGCATTTAATAACACACAAACACACACACACACGTAAGCGCACAGACAACCATAAAATCATAATGAAAGAAAAGCAGTTTTTATTAAATCATTTTTATAATTTTCAAAAGACTTAAAGCAAACAGAAATGCTTAAGGTTGGCTTACATGTGCCTGGTCATTCATTTAAGCTGAATTTAAATGCAAGCCATTTATAACTGAAAGTTTCTTTCAAGTTTAGTTTAGTTCTGGTTTGACTTAAATTTATTCCTCAGCTCTACAAATCTAATCTAAACATTAGAATTTAAAATTTAAGGAAAATTAATGATGATCATCGAATGAGTTGAAGTTTTATAATGAAATTCATTTCAAGCCGCCGGATGTAGCGGATTGCAATACATTTATTTTATGGTCTTGTTTTTTTTTAAATCATCAAATCATTTCTTTATTATGATGCAACAGGCAAGCGCAGCTCATAATTTGAAGCTCTTTTTAATTTTATATCACTTAACTTTACACATATTTTTTTGTTTGTTTTTCATACCTCGTTTATAGTAATTTTTTTTTAAATACAAATAGATAAAATTAATTAGAGCATAAAATGTGTTTTGAATTCAACAAATTCCTTTAATACATGCATTGCTTATGTATTTTTATTTTTAATGGCGGGTTTTTCTTTTTGACATGTTTTGCATAATTTTCTTGTTGAGGAAATTAAAATTATAAAAATGTTATACTTTTATTGCAAGCAAAAATAATTATAATAAAGCATGAAATAATCTAAAAAGCCCCACATACTCTAGTCGGTATCAGTTTAAGGTTCGTGGATTCTATTTCCACCAAAGACTCTGTCTGATCTGCCTCACCCTGCTGTAAAGGGTGTTCTAAAGCGAGCAATGAAACATGTTGAAATCTTAATGTAATATACACACAATTATATATAGACAGAGTATTGAAATTTTTAAAATTCAAAGTATTTTTATGCAGACTTTGAAATTTTTAGAATCTAAATTAAAGGGTAATCCATCAGTTAATGTAGTTTTGACTGTGTAGTTTTGACAACTTGCTGTATCTCGGAAACCGTGAGATACAAACTCTTGAAATTTTCAAAAACGCTAATACCAAACAATCCCATAATCAAAAAATGCTGATACGAAAAATAGACAAAATAAAAAAAAACCGCTTAATTGAAAAAAAAAATCACCAAAAAATAAATAAATCGCTAAAATGCTTAAAAAAATAACTTAAAGTAAAAAGTGTTTTTTGTGGGAATTTTTACAATTTAAGTTTAAAATTTGTTAACGCACTAGTAATCCCAAATTATTATTTTACTTATTAAGTAAAATATTTTTTTAATAAAAATACATTGAAATTGATTATTGAGGGGTTTAGCTGGATCCGGATTACTAGTGCCTTAACAAATTTTAAACTAAAGTAAAAAGTTCGATAAAAAACAAAAAAATCGCCAAAACTAAAAAACGCTAAAAACCGAAAAAATCGCCGAAGCAAAAATATCGCCGAAATAAACAAAATCGCTAAAACTCAAAAGACGAATAAAACCGAAAAAATTGGCAACTGAAAAAAATCGCTCAAGCCTAAAAAAGCGCCAAAACTAAAAAAATCGCTAAAACTAAAACGACGTAAAAAACCGAAATAAATCGGCAAACGACAAAAATCGCTCAAACATAAAAAAGCACCAAAACTACAAAAGATCTATAAGACTAAAACAAACCAAAAATCGGCAAAAACCGAAAAAAAATTTTGGAACTAAAATAACGAAACAAAAATCGCTGAAACTAAGAAATTGACAAAAACCGTAAATCGGCTAGTTGAAAAAAATTGTTAAAACCTACAAAAACACCAAGAAAAAAAAATTTAAAAGGTGTCTACACCAGGTAAGATAATCGATTATAAAGGCTAAAGTTCGTATAGTATTACACATCGTTACCTTAATATAGAAAGGACCTAACTTAATTTTGTTTTTTTCAAATAGGAATTTTTGCGATTTTCGTGTATGAGTCAAAGTCGCACTTTACTGAATTTATTCAGATCTTTTTAATTGGTTTAAAAATACATTAAAGAAACTTCTAGTTTAAAAAAAAAATGGTGGCTATTCTGGAAAACGCGTCGAAGAAGCTAAAATTTCCATTTAATCAGGAATAATTTCTTAATCGGGCTGAAGTTCAGTATTTTCAATTCTTATCGTATGAAATATTTTAATTAATTAATGTGAGCTTCTGAAGAAGAGAATAAAAATTAAACTAAACCTTATTAGTTTGAAAAATGGTGTTTGTTTGCCATAAATTTCTAAAATAAAATAAACGTGATAGTTTCAACACGTTTCTCTCTATCTCTCTCTCTCTCTCTTTTACAAACGGGTAAATTTTTATGAAAAACAAAAACAATTTTTTTACATTTACGCAGTCTTGTTCTTCTTTAACATGTAACTTTTACCAAGTCCTTAATGGACAACAGTGATTTTCTATTTCTTGTAAAAAAACTAAAATATTCGCAATTGAAATATTTAAAATTCGGTAGATAATCTATTGTCCCCGAGACCTGTGATTATGTCATTACTATCATCCGCTATAACATTTTTTGGAAAGTCGATCTGTTAGTTTACCTTTGGGCCACTTCAATAATTTTCGACTTAACCGATCAATCGACAAAAATATCAGAAAAATAGCTACACACCTTCGACATTATGCTTCATTAAGTTTAAAGGCCTTAAATTATTTTTGATTTATAAGAGTTTTATAAAACAGTTTTTCGTATAAATTTTGTCTTATAAGCAATTCATAAAGCAAAATTATTTTTTATGAACAAGGCAGTAAGAATTAACAAACGCTTATTCCTAAGAACTTCAGATGAAATTTACACTGCACTTGCAGTGAATGCATACAGTCTTTACTTATTAGCTCACTGAGAAAATGCATAAAAAACATATGACAACGTAACGGTAAAGCAACATGGCAGAACGTTTAATTTATTATATTTTAGCTGCTTTATTTATAAAAAAAATATTACGTCTTTGTTAAGGCTTGATAAGAAACATTTTGTATGGTTATCCGTTTTATAGACTCTTTATTAAGCCTTAATAATTTTTATAAATAAAGCAGTAGATATCTTAAAGCAAAAATAATTGCGAATTTGCAATATTAAGCTTTTTTGATTTTATCCAAAAAAAAGTGTAAGATATCCTATAGTGCAGCTTTCAAACTCTATGCACTCACCTTTCCGATAGTATTTGAAGAGTGACAAGGAGTCAGCTGACTATTTTACAGAAGCTAATAATGAGTTTAGCGTCTGCGTTACAAAATTGCGTACTGTTTACTGCTCTTTCCAAACACAGCTGCTTGTTTACATTTTAATTAACACTTCCACTTAATTTCATATCATTCTCACTTTTCCAATTCTTAACAATCGCTTTCATTATTACTCATCTTAATTATCAGCCAAAATACCGCCTCTCTACTTAATAAAATAATATACATGCATTTATTTTGTCGCTCATTGACAATCAAAGTAATTTAATGACATTTCACAAATTGCAGTTAAATCTATAAGAAGTATTGAAAAAGAAACAACAAATATAACTAGAGAAAAAATAGCTGGAAAAAAATATTTTCTTCATGGTGATGCAACAACAACATTTTCTGCAACTTTACGAGTTTTGAACAATAAGAGCAACGTTAGAAAGAATACAAAAAAAAATAACTAATAGTAGTAAAAAATATTATTAACAAGCTGCACTGAGACACAAGCACAGAATGAAAACATCGCGGATGTGTGTTAAAATAGTTCGAATAAAAGGCAAAAAAATCTTAAAGAAAAATATCTCTAAGCAAGTGCACTCTTGCCACAAAGTTTTTAACATTTAAAAGAGCTAGTTTCCATATGAAAAATTATGATAAAGGTTCAATTAAACGTGTCATAACCATAACCATACAAAACAGCTGTTCGAACCAAACTTATGGGCAACACAGTATTTGATTATATCTGACTTGCCATAACGCCGCGGCCATAACACCATAATTATAGAAACCAATTGAATTTTGGTTTTTCGCCGTAACCATTAAGCAGCAGCTGTTGTTGTTGACGTAACCAATAATAATAGTGCCTATTCTGGAAAATGCATCGATGAAGTGAAACTTTACTTTAAAACAATAACAAATGATCAAAAATATTTTTGGTTTGCCATATATTTTTAAAATGAAATTAACGTGAGAATTTCTGGGCTTTTCTCTCTCTCTCTCTCTCTTTTAAAAACGGTTAATTTTGTTTGAGAAACAAAAACAAATTGTTTACACTTACACAGTTTTGTTCTTGTTTTCATTCTATGCCAGAATAGACACCAATAGAATTATTGATTTAAAATTACAAATAATTAATTCAAAATTTAATTGAGTGCACTTAACTTTTGTTTAAATATTCAATTAAATTTTTAAACAAACATTTTTGTCAGAAATAATTTTGTAGTCGGGCTTAAGTTCAGTAATTTCAATTCTTATTGAATGAAATATTTTTTATTAATTAATGTGAGTTTCTAAAGAAGAGAAAAAAATTAAATTAGGCTATAAGCTCCCAAGTCTATCTACTGGGGTAGAGATTGTTTTAACATCAGCTATTTAACACAAATTTTTAATGAAATGGAATATGAGAAATATTATGTATACAATGATTGATTTACCTTTGGTAAACACATTTGTAAGTATCACTATTAATTTTCTATTTATCCGTTTTTTTTTTCATTTTTATATTCAGGTTAGCACGAAGTTATGTCACTCTACCTAAAATTGTTTCACAAAAATTTTTGTTTAAAAATTTAATTGATTAAAATGTTTAATTGGCATAATGATAGATTTAATTGATTTTTGATATTTTTTTTTAATTAAAAGTGTTGATTGGATGAATATTTCGTTTTCTATAAACAAATGTAAAATTAATTTTGAAAGTTACAACATTATTGAAGTAAATGAGCGTTATCGTTTTATATTCGAATAATGAAACATATTCTTATACTTTTAAGACTCTGTGCCCATTCATCATTTTACAGTACTTGTATTAAAATTGTAATAAATAATAAAGTTTTTCCACTTGATCAAAGGAAACAAATAACTACGAGTAAATCACATAGCACTGTAAATAGCACAAACCAACAAACAAACAAAGAAAAAAATACTGTGAAAATAGAGAGAGAAAACAAACAAGCAAAAATGGTAAAATACAATAATAAATGATAATGATGTTGTTAAGTCTCGTAAATACCAAATAGCAAAAGCAAAGCAATAACACAGCAAACCCAGTTAATAATAAAAACCAAGAGAATTGGAAAAAAAAGAAAAACAATTTTTTTCTGGCTTTCTACAGCAGCTCGACTATTCTGTAATAAGCTTGCTTTCAAAGCCATGTTACTCGTAGTTTCTTTCCTTCTACACTTGGCTTTTAAATCAACAGGCATACTTAGAAAGTCAGAACATAAGTATTAAGATGACTTGAAGACACAAGAAGAACAGCCAGTCCATTGATTTACTTTCTTTCCAAGATTCTAATATGAGAACGTTTTTAACTTTCAAACGTAGCAAACGTGTTCAGTGCGCCATTCATTTGCTCAAGCGGTTAAATTATGGAAAAAAATTGCTTAAATTTATTACAAGCAAAATACAATTTTTATTTTTTCAAACAAATTCTTTGTTAAACAATAGAAATTAACATTTAAATTGGGTGTGAAATAATGTTAAATTTTTTTTTTTTTTAATTCTTTAAGTCATAAAAAGTTTTTCAGCCAAAGCTGCTGTGCATGTGTGCATGTGTCTTGAGTCTTTTGTTTTTGCTTCTAAAACAAACAAGTGAAATTTTTAAAACACGGACCTGCTAAACAAGAATTTCTTTGAAAAAAAAAGAAAAAGTTTTGTTTTAACATGAAAACACAATAGTTTGTATAAATGCATTCCAAAATTACGAAAATGAAATTTAACAACAACTAAATATTGTTTAATAATTTAAAAACAAAAAAAAACATGGATTATATAACAAAATTGGAACTGTTGGTAAGTTGAGAAAATATACAATTGCACCAAAAAGAATGCTGTTGAATAAATAACACAAATTTAGTTTAAAATATTTTGTTGTTTCTTTTAATTTTGTATGCTTGTGCTGTAACTTTTAAACCTTGGGCGCATAATTTTCTTCGTTTTTTTTTCTTTGTTTTGCTTTTGAAATGGATTTTGTTTTTTCTTAAATGCTGTCATTGCCAACAAACTGTGTTGTAAGAATAATTTAAATTCTTAATTTGCATATTATTTATTTTGTTAATTTTTTAGTTCAATTGTCTTGCATTGTGTGCATACTTATCATTTTTTTGCATTCTTAAGCTAATTTCAACCATTTGATTCAGAAAAAAAAGTATATGTAATTTTTTCTACATAAAAACAAGTGAATTTTTATTTAGTAAAAAATAAAATTTTTGTCCAAACAAAATTATTATCTATAACAAGTGAATTTTTCTACAAATAAAAAAAAATTGTTCGAATAAAAATTTTATCTTAAAACGATTGAAAATTAATAAATTTTTTTTGTTTTTGTGTTAAACGAAGGTGACACCAAAAATTTTATATGTACGAGTATGCACATCAGTAGCGGTGTTAGTGTGTAGGTTGAATTATCTTAAAGATCAAAACTTAACGTGCATTTGATATTTATTTTCTTAAATAAACACTTGCTACCAAAGATCAGCTGCGGTTCGGGTTCGTTGCTACTGAAAGAAAAAATTATCCAACTCAATCTTGTCGTTTTATTAATAGATATTATATCGAAGACTTTCTCTTTTTCTTGTGCGTATTTTAAAATTGTCAGTTAAACATTATTTTTTTGTATGCATAAAAAATCAAACTGTCAAAATCCAATTTTCTAAAGGAGTTTTCAGCACCAACAGTGAAATTAACTCTCTAAATCATTTTAACTTTTGACTTATTTTTAAAGTGTTGAGGACACACTGACGCACAACACAAGGGTATAATGACCATTTCTCACATACACATAAATAGTGTGGTGGACATCAGTAGTGAAGGAGGTAAATATAAAGTCACTTAAAAAATACAAACACAGTGCTGCATTGGCATTTATTTCGCTATGAGAATCATATCATAGTACATCGAGTACAGGTTAATAATGACTCAGAATTGGCTGGCACTAGGCTGATGGCCATGGGAGAATGGCTGGGAACAGAATATATGCATAACGAGACAGCAACATATAGTAGACATATTAAGATTCTATCAGACTTGCCATAAGATAATGCCATAACCATAGTTATTGCCATAACCATAGTTATTGCCATAACCATAGTTATTGCCATAACCATGAATATATTTGCTTCACCTATTAGTGCTGCCATAACCACAAAAATCTGTTAATGTTTTAAGGTGTTTATGAACTTTTAAAGTTTTTTAGTGTGATTTTTTAATAATGTAGCATCTTGTGAACGTGATTTCTTAATCGCTGTTCTTTTAAACTGTGACTGTGATCACAGTTTAACAGTATTTTGTTTGTAGCAGTTCTGTTATTTTGGCAAAATCTAATAAGAGGAG
This sequence comes from Nowickia ferox, assembly GCA_936439885.1. Lineage (NCBI taxonomy): Eukaryota > Metazoa > Arthropoda > Insecta > Diptera > Tachinidae > Nowickia > Nowickia ferox. Next base: position 106,246,585 of record OW387025.1, read on the forward strand.
CAGCAGTGGAATTAAACAGTAACTGTGATCACGGTTAAACACATTTTAGCTCTTCTGCTTTAAAAGTATTTATTAGTATTGGTATTTTGTAAAATAATAATAAGAAGCGACAAGAACAAACAATTAGCAATCAACCCCATCCAAATATTGAGAATTGTCGTATTAGAGGCAGAGAGACATATATAGTTGCCAGAAAAGCCGATTTGACACGATTTGACGATTTTTTCCCGACAAACGGTGAACGTATAAAAAACTCATGTGGTAGCTTTATTTCCTGTAAAGTAAGCATACAAGAACATTCACAGTTTGTATGAAAGAACTTTATTTCCAAAACCTGTTACTTGATAAATTCAGTCACAGTTGTGAAAAAGTAACAGGTTTCGAAAAATCGCTCATCCCTAGTTTCTATAATTATGGTTATGGCTATGGCGTTATGGCGTATCACCTATAATCAAATACAGTGTTGCCCATGAGTTTGATTCGAACAGCTGTTTTGTAGGGTTATGATTATGATACGTTTAATTGAATTTTTACCATGGTGGTGCTAGCACAGATAAATGTGTTTGTGTTCGTGTGCTACGACCTCAGCTTCTGTTTGGCCGGCTATATAAATTTTGTCGAAACTGAGCTTTACCTTCTCGCCTAAAACAGTTAACTTCGGTTGGACGCCTTAAACTGTTACATGTTTTATTTACTTTTCGTTTCTAAAAAACAAATTAAATTTCAACTGTTAGTTTATAAAATAGTTGGGTGAACTTTAGTTTTGTCAGAGACCTCGTTTTTCTTTATTAAATTAAGAAGCTTACTTTTATGTTTTTCATTAACGGCCTGGCCCACGATGTCGACAAGAAAGTTTCTTTCGCTTACTTACATTGAAAACAAAAACAAATTCTCTTATTTTGTTTTTGTTTTCAATATAAGTAAGCGAAAGAAACTTTCTTGTCGACATCGTGGGCCAGGCCGTAAATGAACTGCAGTTAATTGCTTTCAAGCAAATTTACATAATTAATTTGCATTAAAACTTTTTCGTGTTGCTATGAAAATAACACTGGTCTACAAATTAAAAAAAAAAATTACTGCAGAAACGAAGCATGTTTTTGAACTAATTTGGGTGCGCTGAATTTTAATTTGGCATAAAAATTGGGCTATCACGTCTTGTTCATTTTTTTATCGCATGCTGGCAATACTGTAAAGCAGTCAATACTGACACTCCAATATCACAATTGTTAATTTGACCGAATGAAGCCCAAATTCATTCTAAATCTTCACAAAAGTAGCATTTCAGCATGTGAGGAAGATCGTGTGTTACTGATTCAATCTATTTTTGCTTTGTGTGTGGTGAATATAAAGTTGAAAAAAAAGAATATGCAATATCAGTATCATTAAAATATGTATATTTACATTATTTTGGTTTTGCTGTCAGAAACTTGAACAAACCGTGGGCACCGACAATATTTTGTAATAATTGCTATTCGATGTTTCAATTCCATTTGGAGAGAGTCAAGTAACCACCAAACCGACTGTTATATCTGCTTAACAAAAGTTGATGGATTCAATATCAAAAATCTAAAAAATATTAATTACGCGTATGTGCGAATGTACTATCGATTTCCAAACCAGTTTAACGACCACCAAATGATCCACTACCAGTCATTTCCAGAGCGACTTTAATGAAAATTTAAAGAAACTATCAAGGATTTTGGGACAAAAGCATGCTCGGAGACCCTAATATGTGAAACCGAACCAATAAAATACAAACGACATTTAAATAAGGCCATTCACTTTTGAAAATTCATTGATTTTAAAATAAACTAATGATTTTTTATGTAAAAAAACGAATAAAAACATTTTTTTTGTATCTCGAAAACCTGACGTGATAGAGAAAAACCAATTACAGATTCGAATTCAGCCCACCAAATCACTTTAGGAAATGTATTTGGTTGCTCCAGTCCAAAACCTTGTAGGCTAGTGTATTTTTTTTTTATTTGTTTTACATTTTTTATTTCTTGCTTTTACTAATCAGTCCAGTACATGAATTGAGGTTATATTATTCTCTTGCCGTTGTAATTAACGGTTACTTAAAATTTAAATTAAATCTATCTTTAATTTATATACATACGTATGTATGTATGTATAACCAGTTTCAAAATCTTCAAACCAATATTAGTGAGAACTTTCACACCCCACTGCTTAATATAAAATAATCCCAGACTCCGCACTGACGGTTATTGCCATCACTATCAAAAACAGCTGATATTGTTTTTATTGCCATTTCATTCAGTTTCATGAAATGTAAATTGAAGCTTAAACATGTCAAAGAAGAGACAATATTTTGAAGCTTATTTAAAATTTGCCTTCACGTATTTAAATAAAAATATTTACGAACTTTTATAATAACATTTTCAATCAAAATAAAAAATATGTTTTTTTTTGCATTTTTAATTCAACATAAAAAACAAGGTGCTCGTGAGGAGGAATTTGGTGGTAACCCTTGATCTAGAAGATGAAATATATAAAAAAGAAGTAAAGACAATTCTCGTATTCTATTTTCTTTCTCAAATTCTAGTCTTATAGTCTTACCACCTGTTTCCACAACGCAGACGACCGACTTAAGTAGGAAATTTATATGAAAAGTACTCATTATTTTGAGTTATTTTCACAAAAATTTTTTAGACGAGACGACTGTTTATAGAAACAGTTGCTTAATCACGTAACTAAAGTATTATTTAATAATTTTTTTTTTTGGATTTTTGTTTTACTTATACATTTTTTACAAAAAAAAAAAGGCAAATTAATTCAAGCTTAGCTTATTCTGCAATAATTTTTAGCAATTTTTTTTCAAAAACTAAATAAAATGTTTAAAAATTACTTTGATGACGTGATACAGAAAATCAGGCACTAACTCTGCTTTTTAGTTAATTAAATTTCTATAACTACGTTTCTAAAAATCCGTAAAATTAAATTTTAAACTTTTGTACTTTTTGGTTTGAAATTATTCAAAATGTTAATGTATTAATTTAAAACAAAATGTTTTCCATTTCCATTTGATAACAAAGTATTCAAACATTATTAACATCATTCTGAAATGATTATTGCTACACTTGCCTTTATAAATTTGTTTTAAAATTGCAGTCATTACAACAAATAAAATAACGAGATTTGGAAATAAAAAACACATTCCTTAATACATAAAATTGCGCTGCTTTCAAGATTTTGCTGCCATATTTTTGGCTCCATTATTTAAATAAAAAATCGTGTTTTAAATTATACTTGATTTCTTTTATTAGTTTATTTTTGTTTTGTAATTTTTTTATTTTTTTGCTTCTGTTTCTTTCACTTACTTTCTCCATTTTGTCTTAATAACTTTGACATAAATTCTTTCAGATTCTTAACAATTTTTATTATCAAGAGATTTGTTTTTGAAGAAATATTTTGCTAAAAACTAAAAATAATTTATAATTTTTACAGTCACAGATGGCCCTGTTGATTTCGTTAAATAACAAATTTGAATATTGCTCTCATCTGTTTGTTAACATTTTGTAACAAAAAACAAAATAATGTTTGATTTTTCAACTTAAATTAGACAGAAGATTTGTAAAGCTGTTCATTAACCTACTTTTCTTTTGGTTGGGTTTTGATTTTTATTGGACCAGACTTAAAAGAGACAATAAAACTGCAACACATTTCATTTGAAAGGTTTGAAATGTCAAACGAAAAAAGTTTAATTTTATAAGCCACTAGTCAGCATATTATTTTGGACTTTGGAAGTAGTTTTATATATTAAAACTTTTTTTATTCAAAAAAGCAAATAGCAAAAATTTCTTGTCTTAAGGTTTTATTTTAAAAGAATTTTTCACTGCAACCGATTCGATTTGATCGAACTTTCAACTCAATTTAATCTGAGAATATGCTTCTTCCAAGGTGGGTTAATAATATTATAAAATAATACTTTATCTTTGCCACCACTCTGACAAGCTTCTTATCTTTGTTTACAAATGTTTTCTACGTCATGCTTTTAAAAAAAGTTTTTATGAATAACATCAAAAGACGATATTCCTTCAATTGCATATTTTTTAAAGTGTTAAACAATTTTCATTGGTCTAATGCTTTGTACACATTTGTCATTTATTTTGTTGTCATTTACGTTCCTTTTCACAATGTCTGGTTAAGAGTTAACGTGAATTTTAACTACAAGTTCTTCATACAAAACTTGCTGTTAAAGTCCCTGTTAGCTTTTAATTGTACATTATGAAAAGGGCCCTTAGTGGGGTAATTTTCAAATGTTTGCAATGCCACGCAGCCAAAAATATCGTGACAAATGTACTTGTTGGTTGTTTGGTTTACGTGGCTGCCCACTACGTACTACTAGTACACACTACGCTGTGATGTCACAATATGCCATTATATGTACGAAGCTTAACGCTGTCATATTGGCATGTCAACAATGTTCTTTAAGGCCGGGGGTTGCTGTCCAGGTTCATAAATTTAACATAATTTTTTTTGCAGAAAGAGAAAAAACTATAGTTCTTTGAACGAATTATTCAAACCGTTCATAGAACCGTTTATTTGAACTGGTTTTTCAAAACACTCTTTCAAGTCGGAGATTAAAAATAGTTATTTTTGCTGGGCTTTTCAGCGGTTAGCTTGAACCGGTTTTTTATATTGGTTATTTGAACTGGGTTTCATTATAAAAAAAGAAATAAAACTTTTCTTTTCGCCATGAACTTCTGCTAAATGTCTCGGAATTCGGCAAAGCTCGAATTAATTTTAAACGTTTAAGCGTTTTTAAGTTTTTGTAGTACATATTGTTCTTTAGAGGATGTCAAACATTTTCTGTGCGCTATAATAAAACTTTATTTCATTAGTTAGTAGAAAAACAAAAAACCCGGGTTTTTCGAATCGGTTATATGAACCGGTTATATGAACTATTCTATTCGCTTAGGAAAGCTTTTAAGCCAGTGAATAAAAGTGGTTCACTAGCCAGTTTTTCGAACGGGTAACTCGACCCGATTTTTCTAACCGGTTTCTTGAACTTGTTATTTGAACCAGAATACTTCTTCTTAAGATTTATTTGAACAAAATTACATGTTCTAAGCGATTATTTTCCACTAACTCGACCCGGTTTTTCTAACCGGTTTCTTGAACTTGTTATTTGAACCGGATTACTTCTTATTAAGATTTATTTTAAAAAATTAAATGTTATAAAGATTATTTGTCATGAAATTGTACTATTTATGTGTTAAATCGACCCGGTTTTTCTAACCGGTTTCTCGAACTTGTTATATGAAAAGGGTTTCTTTAAAAAAATTTAATGTTTAAAAAAAACCTGCAATATTATTTGCCATAAAATTTTACTACATCTACTTATCGCTCATTTACTCAATCAAAGTCAAAGCTAACAAAAACTAGTTCGCCAGAAAACGAGTTTAAAGTTTTCAATTTACACACAACTTAATGGAGAAAGAAAATTTTGTTTTTCTCTCAAGAGCTGAGTAAACAAGATATTTGTATGAAATGTCTACCCAATATTAATATGAAGATTAATTCTGCGTCATTAACTCAAAAATGCGATTTTTGAGTTATAAGGTCCTTTAGTAAATGAGCGATATGTGCATACATATGTCTCTGAATTATTTAAGGCTCGAAATTAAATTTTTTTACTTGGCTTGTGTTTTATTGATTTATTGTCTAGTTCTTCAGTTGTTAAAAATTTTCAAAACATAATTATACTGACATTAAATCAAATCTCGTTTTGCAGAAAAGTAAAAAACCGGTTATTGGAACCGGTTATTTGAAACTATTATTCGAAAGGTTTATTTGAACTGAATATTAAAACTGGTCACTCAAAACACTTTTTATGCTGGTCTTATAAACTAGTTACTGAACCGGTTTTTCAAAGTGTTTGTTCGAGCCGGGTATCAAATCTGCTGCACCATACAGTTTTCTTTAGAACAAATTTAAGACTTGGTGTTAAGAAAATTTATAGAAAATTGAATTATTTGAAAACCGAATTTTTAATATCAAATATGTATGTGATAACCCTAAAATAATTCAAAAATATTTTTTTTACTATTTCAAAGCTGCAGTCGCATAATAAAATTTTTCATGAAATTATTTGCATCAAACTTTTTATGTTATTTGGCGTTAAGAAGTGTACTACATATTTGTAATAATTTAAAAAAAAATCACAATTTTTTCTGAGTATAATGAAAAAAAAATATTTTAGCTTTTTTCCTGCTGTTTTAAGTAAAGCAAACTTTTTTTTTCAGTTTTACAAAAAAAAATTATTACGCTGTTCTACATATTGCATTAACTGATGGATAATTCTGTTCTTATGTAGACTACAATTCCTGTTCTAATTATGAAAATATTATTTAATTCTGTTTCTCGCTTAATGCAGTTACTACAAGCTGAGCTAACGGTGCAAATCTCTCTCAATCTCCCGCTCTCTATCTCTCCATGTCTTCATTTCTTTTTGCATTCTATAGCTGTTTTTATTGACAATAACAAAAAAAAAAAAATAAATCATAAATGTCAAATTGTCTTCATGCATCTATTTGTTCATTTATTCACTCATTCATCTTTATTAAAAAAAAAACTATGCAACCCAATAATTCAACAAATAACTTAACTCCACTGCTAAAACAAGCAGCAATTTGGAAAGAAACAAATACAAGTTTGAAATGTATTTTAACATACTTTTGGAAGTGGAATATTTCCATAAACTTGATTAGAGACAGACAGCCCGTCAGCCAACAAAATAAAATTCTATGAAAATCACTTAAAACAGTTGTAATTTGATATTTTGGCTGTCTTTTTTCTTACTTCAAGCTGCTCAAATATTGATTAAAATAACAGGTCTTTTCGTTTAAGTAAAACTATTTTTTTTTATATTCTTAAACTATTTGCTGAGCTATTGTTAAACATATTTCTCAGACTTTAACACACTAACTGAGTGACCCAAATTACATATGTATATTACGTACACATCTATGCATATATATTTATGTACATATGCACGTACATATGAGTGCTTTTTTCTATTGAAGACAAACTACATGAAATTTCCCTGAAAATTGTGAAGCAAAAAATAAAATCATATAAAACAAATCAACATTGAGAATGAAACTTGTTCTAGCGGCAAATCCAATTGAAAAAAAATAGTAAAGACAAGTTTACGGTTTATTGAAGCTTATTGCAAAGCAAGCGAATATGCACACACACATGCATACATACACACATGCGAGCATATGTAAACGCACCAGCACAATGAGCCTAAATGTTCACTGTGTTGATACAAACAAATCAAAAGACTTAAGCAAAAAACTTGAAATTTAATTACAATTGACAATTTGACAATTCGAATGCAAAAACTAAAAGCAAGAGATAAATAAAACTATAGGAAAAGGAAACAATACTTCTTGTGGCTGCAACATTGCAAAATCTTCAATAGAGAATTGTTGGAATTTTTTTACGAAATCTTTAAGTTTAACTAACAAACAAAAACATTTTCATAACATTTTTATATATTTTTTGCAAATCTTTATTTGTGTTTTTTATTTTCTCCATCTAAAGGTAAACCACTTGAACCCGCTTATTCTCCATAAATACTCAAGTTGTTTTACAAGTTACCAAATGCAGTTCAGCCAAAATTGTTTGTCTAAATATTTGAAAGAAACCCAAAAACAAAATCCAAAATGTAAATAAATATTTTGCTTCTCAACACTACCAACTTTAATCACATTTTAATGTATGTATGCTGAAGCTACATACACAGACACACTCACACATACTCACACATTTATACATGCATACATTAAATTATATGTGAATATATTTTATGAAAAGTTTATGTAGGTCACTAGTATGAATAGCAGAAATCTTTAGTGCAGCGCACTGGAAGTGGTTAAGACCATAGACTTTACTACTACGACATTAGATTTGTGACTTTTACATTTCAATGCGATGTGTTTTCTTATTTTTATTTTTAATTCTTTTTTTTAACTAAAGATACATTAAAATAGATAACGTAGTGGTTTATCTATCGTTAATATACCTAGTGTCTGTTCTAGTGCTACATACAGCCTCAGCAACTGTTGTTTTGTTTTGATTTTTCTTGCAATAATAATTTATTCAATTAAGTATAAACTTGTTTAAGAAAATAGCAGTTGCAACAACAGTAATTCATTTTAACACTTGGCAAATTAAAAAACTAAAATATTGAAGCAATTATTTTATACTTTCCCTAAAATTTAAAGTTCTAAAATAAATTCAGGAAAGTGCGACTTTGACTCGCACACCATGGGTTCCTTACGGACACTACATATGTAATACTATACGAACTTCAGCCTATATAATGGAATATATAACCTGATGTAGACATTAAAAAAAAATTAAATACCCGGTAAACTTTGTTTCGGTTTTTGGCGATTTTTCCAGGTTTTTTTGGTTTTTCTTATTTTTGGCGTTTTTTTTTTTTTTGCTTTCGAGATTTTTTCGGTTTTTGGCATCTTTTTAGTTTGGCGTTTTGGCTTTTTTTCGTTTTAACGATTTTTTATCTGTTTTTTGTGACTTTTTTAGGGACTTGGCGATTTTTTTAAGCTTAGGCGTTTTTTCTTATTTTTCCATTTTTTTTAGATTTTCGGCTTTTTTAGTTTTGGCGTTTCTTTCGTCTTTGTGACTTTTTCAGTTTTGGGCGATTTAGTTTATTTTTAGCGATTTTTTATTCTGGTGCTTTTTTTTCGTTTTGCGATATTTTTAAGTTTTGGGCGATTTTTTCGTTTTGGTCACTAGTATAGTCACTTATTCATGTCACACTTTAATATCGATTCATATGGATTATTGCGATATTTTAAGTTCAACAAAGTTTAAATACAGGGTTTGAACTAATAATAATAACTAAACTGAATTAATAACTATAATATAAAATAAATTCAGTAAAGTGTGACTCTGACTTGCACATGAAAAGTTCCGTACGAACACCTTATATGTAATACTTTACGAAATTTAGCCTGTCTAGTCAAGTATCTTAAGTGTTTTAAACATATTTTTAATTTATTTTCTAGGGGTTTTTTTATTTCAAGCGCTTTTTTAGATTTGCCGATTTTTTTAGTTTTTTTGGAGAATTTTTTAGTTTTAGCGTTTTTTTAATTTTTGGCACTCTTTTCGTTTTGACGATTTTTTTAAATTTTTTTTTGCGATATTTTGCGCTTGTTTTCTAGTTATAGTAATTGATATTTTTTTTTTTTTTGGTTTTGGCGACCTTTTTACTCCTGGTGATTTTTTTCATTTAAGCGATTTGTTTTAATTTTTGGTGATATTTTTCATCTAAGCGCTTTTTTAATTTGGCGATTTTTCGTTTCGGAATTTTTATAATTTTGGGATTTTCTAGTTTCAGTTTATGTGTTTTTTTCGGTTTTTTTATTATTAGCAAATTTTTTAGTTTCGGTGCTTTTTTCGTTCTAACGGGTTTTTTCGGTTTTTGGCGGTTTTTTGGCGATTTTTTTACCTCTGGTGATTTTTCTGCATTTTAGCGATTATTATTTAATTATTATTATTTTTGGTGATAAATATTTCATTAAAGCGATTTTTTTAGTTTTGGCGATTTTTTGTTTTGGCGATATTTTTTTAATTTTGGAATTTTTTAGTTTTAGCGCTTCTAAAAGTTTCAAGCGTTTGCCTCTTACGGTTTCCAAATTACAGCAAGTTGGCAAAATTACATAGTCAGAATTACATTAACTGATAGAATACCCTTTTATATTGGTTTTTTTAAATTTCAAAGTTAAGTGGTGTAGTGTGCATAAATATAGTTTGAACTTTTAAAATTTCAAGTGTCTATAAATAGTTACCTCAATATAGAGAGGCCCTAACTCATTATTTTTTTTTTTAAATCGAGTCTTTTTTAGATAGAAGAATATCTAATGTAACGAAAAATGCAAAAATCACGATTTCCAAAAAATAATGAGTTAGAACCTTTTTATATTACATTAGGATTTCAACATGTTTCGTTGCTCGCTTTAGAACACCTTTTAATTTTTAACTGTTCATTTATTTGTTGTTGTAGAGTTTCACATATTCTGTGAAAATTTCAGATCCGCAGCTCATACGGTTGTTGAGAAAACAGGCTGTGACAAACAGACAGACGGGAAGCGTAGCGAAAACAATAGGGTTGCTTTTCACCTCTGGTGCCCAAGTAGATAAACACTGGTGCTGGGTATTTCCCCCAGCTTAAAAGTCTAGTTAAACTTTTCGTCTCTTCTTTAGAAAATCACATTAATTAATAAAAATATTTCATACAATAAGAACTGAAAATACTGAACTTAAGCCCGATTAAGAAATTATTCCTAATTATAATTAATAAAGAAATTTTTTAAAACAAATCGAACTGCTTACAAACCAAATTGCGATAAATTCAGTAAAAAAAAATCTCTAAATTTTGCATTAAAAAATGCAGTGAAAAAAAAATTAACTTTGGAAAAGCATTGTTCAAATAGATTTTCTAAAAGTGAATCAAAAAAATATATTCTTCTAAAAATTGATTAATAAAACAGCATTTTTGAGACAAAGTTTTTTCTATAAATGAAAGCAGAATATTCAAACAAAAATCCACAGCAGGTTTTAAATGATAATTTCCTGTTTTTCATGACTAAAAATATTTATAAGCAATTTTTTTTGTTTAATGGATTAATTGACCTCAAAAATATCAAAGTTGTTGCTCATGGTGAATTTATGCCAAATATTACTTGTTTAATTCATTTCTCTGTTTAAATAAAATTAGGAGAGACAAATTCATGTAATGCATTAAATGGACACTATGTCACTTAAGACTACCCTTTGAATCCCCAAAATATATTTTGAAAAAATAGTTTTTGCCAAGAAAAGAAGAAGACAAGATGCTCCACAACTTTTAACTTATTTCTTATGAATGCTTGAATTTCTCCACAACTGTTGATGGTGCCATTTATTTTGTTATATAAAATAAAAAAAAATTAATGATTATTAAACACTCGTATCTTGGTAAGATTTTTTGTAAAGTGTTTATTTGTAGTTTCAGACTTGTTTGCTGTATTTGATTTCTGCCAACTCATACAAACACTTGTTCAAATACGAATAATTTTTTTTTTTTTTTTGTGGAAATACTTGAGTGTGTGAAACAGTTTTCTTTCTAACAACATTTTTTAACAAGTGCTTTTATTAAACTTTTTTCTTCTACATTTCATGCAAATGGTTACATTTAAGACATGAGAGCGAACAAAAAATTGCAATGCAGTAGTTTTTATTATTTATTTATTTTTCACTGTAAATTGCCACAATTTCTGGTGAAAAACTGAAAAAGAGTGAGCCAAGTGGGCGTGTAATTAATGGACATTGTGTTTGTAAGACTTGTTCTTATGCCAGGGGAAAAATTGGAACACAGTTTTTTTTTGTGCTGAATGTGATCAATATTTAGAACACCTGCTAGTATATTTATGAGAATTTTTTTTTACATAATCTTTCTTTTGTTTTAAGAACATAATGTGTAGCAGTGCACTATGAGCAGAAAAAATATATTCTCATGCTAATTTCAAGACTTAAATTCAAATGATTAATTTCCAACTTTTTTGTCTGAAGTTAAAAATTTAAGCAGATTTCATTAATTTTGACACACTTCATTCAAGATCATATACGAGAAGGGAAAAATCTGGACAGAAATTGAAAACAACAACAAAATAAGAAAATGTGTTTTCAATACAAGTAATCGATCGAACGTTTTCTTTCGACATCGTATGACATCCCGTAAGTATTTTACCAGAAATAAAAAACCATACGGCCTTAAATTCTCTATTAGAGGGTCCCCTAATGTTTTTTTTATCTCCAGTTTATGTAGGAGCCTCGTAATTGAGTCCTCACTCACAATTGATTTAACGCTTTAAAAATTATTTCACAGTCATTATTTGCATTTTTTTATCCCATTGTGCAGAGTATACCCTTAGCAGAAATGCAAAATTACGTAACTATACTTTTTTAAATTTTATAGTAGACAGAAAAATTTAAACAAAATTATTCAAGAGACTGAAGTAAATTTCTTTACCCCCTGTTTCCACAGCACGGACGGAAGATTTGAGAAAAAATTTATACGAAAAGCAATAAGTTTCAGCTGACGATACCCTTTCTTTAAATTGAAAGAAAACTATTTATTAGCATGTGTTATTAACTCTAGAAAACAAAATGATAAATTATACAATTCTAAAATATGGGTCAAATATTGAAATCGAATAAATTTATAGAACACAAAAGTTGAATTTTTTTTATTTTAAAAAACTATAAAAAAAATTATTTTTTTTTAAATAATTTTAATATTTGTCACAAGCCAAGCGGTGGACTCGTTTAGAAAATTTGTATAAAAATCACTGAAAAAGATTTGCGTTTTTCAAGTCGATCGTCTGGCTTGTGGAAACACCGGATACAATTTTTTTTTTTACTTTGCTTAACTCAACAGAAGTTTAGATAAAACATGTCCTTTAACTTTTAAAATGCAAAACATATCCTTATCGTTGCCTTAATATAGAAAGGCCCTATAACTCATTATTTTTTTGAAATCGGTATTTTTGCATTTTTCGATACATGAGATGGTCCACTATCGAAATATACAAAAAAAAACGCAATTTCGGAAAAATAATGAGTTAGTGCCTTTCTATATTAAGGCAACGTTATACAACTTTTTGACACTGTGGACAAACTCATTTGCATTAAAAGAGAAAAAAATTTTAATAATTTACGAAGTGACAATTTCAATGAAAGTGAAACTGATTTAGTTGTGGTAACAAAAATTAAAATTCCAAACGAATTTTTGGTAAATAAAACGAAAGATTATCTGCAATAATTTTTTTTTTTCACAATTGGTCATTCCAAACACAAAATAACCAAACGCTAACACAAATAGTTTTCATGCCAAAACACAAAGAAATTTCCAAAAAAAAGTAGGCATTTAAAATTCATCACAACTTCACAGCAAAAGCACTGAAATGGTGGGATGGATGTCTGCCAAACAAAATAATTATAATGGGCTCACTTGCCGCTTTTTTTTTTTTTTGTTTTTGTTTAGAGGGTACTTCAAAAAACCCCACCTTTTTAATCACACACAGTGTTTTCAACTGGACTCACTTTACACTTAACAAGTGTTGAAGGCAAAATAGAGAAAAAAAAAGAAAATAAACGCTTGACTAGTGAATTGAGCGGTGGACCATTAACAACAACGTAGTAAACGCCAAAAGCAAATATAACTTCAACTTAAAAAAATAACTAAAATAGCGTCATGCTTTTAAAATTGTTAACAACAAAAACAAAACTGAAATGTTAAATATTAAAATACGAGTACACTCTGTCTGGGGTGAGTGAGACAAGATTGATTAATTTTTATTTCTCCACAAAACAAGCAAATTTAATTATAAACAAATTTTTGTCATAAAAAACAACATCAAAATTTTTATTATTAATTATAGCAGAAGACTTGACAACAGTTTATTGACACTACGAGACAAGTGTTTGAATATTTACTTGGGATAAGTTTACAAAGGCCCAATTTATATAAGAAACATTAAAAAGAAAATTGAATATATTTTTTTATTTGTCTAAGAAAAAATGTGGAATCAAACAAAGCCTTTGAAAAAGTAAAAAGAAATTATTCAAATTTGTTTTCTTATCTCAATGAAAAAAATAGTTATTTTATGGGCCTAATTACGAGTGTCGTATTACAACTAAAGACGATTAAATGTTCTTTAGTCTAGTTCAAAGTCGTCGTATTTGAAGTCGTAACACGACACTCGTAATAAGGCCCTATTTATTTATTAAATTATATTTACTGATGAGCATATCATCGGCAAAGAGCTGAACCCGTTCCTTTAAAGTGAACTGAGCTCAGGACAATGATGCACATTATGGCGTATTTGTTTTTCCTAGAAAACAATGTGACATTTATTGCAATTTTCAATGAAAAATCGCAATAAAATGGTTTTTTTTAAATAAAGAATTTAATAGAAATTATTGTATCATCCCTTAAGAGCGAAAAATTTTGCTTTAAAAAAACGCTAAATTGTATTTTTCTTAATAAAAAATTAAGAAATGTTGCACTTTTTCTAGCAAAGAAAACGACATTAGTCTAATGAAGCATTTAAATAATATTTTTTACTTGAAATTGTTAACCAAAAAGTTGCGTATTCGAAAAAGTACCTTTAACGAAAATCTTCAACACAAAGTACCTTTTAAAAAAGAATTTTTAACAATATCTAGAAAATATCTATTTCTTTTTAACAATTTTCATTAAAAGTAATATATATATAAAAGTACCTCTTCAAGAAAGTAACTCTTGAAAAAAGTACTTCTTGAAAAAGTACATTTTGAAAAAATACCTCTTCAAAAGTACTTTTTGAGAAAAGTAAATTCCTCTTGTAAGAAGTACCTCTTGAAAAAAAAATCTCTATAAAAAAGTACCTCTTGAAAAAGTACATTTTGGAAAAAGTACTTTAAAAAAAATATTCTAAGGGCTAATAAATCAGTGCAAGTTAATCTCTATTTTTGGTTTAAAATGTGTTTAAACTAGCAAACCTATAAATCAATACAGTATTTAAACCATCTGTAAACGAACAAAATTGGGCGTTTAAACTACCCATACAGACCATATGGTTTTTTACTTACAGACCATATGTTTTGCCTTAAGAGCACTCAACTTTTTTCAAAATCTCTACTTTTTCTTCAGATTTTGTTCGACCTGTTTTCTTACACTCTATTATTCTTTTATACTATTCTACTTCGCCAAGCATAAATATAATTCCTTTCTCAGTAAAATTTGGCGACCTTTAATGAAAATTTTTTAACTTTTTTGAATTTTTGATTGTGCAAAAGATTGATACCCTGCTGCAAAACAGCTGTTTTTTACATTTTTTTTCTAATGCTGCCACAATATTATTTTTTAAACTACACATAAGGTAAAGCTCACTGATTTACTCCTGTTGAGTTTAAACTACATACAAATTTGAGTTTAGTTTAACTAAACCAGCGTTTAAGCTTTGACTCATTTATTAGCCCTAAGCAACCTAAAATATCTTTCCAAAATAGTTTTATAAACTTTTTATACCGGGTGTGACCATGATAAAAGTTCAAAATTATAAAAACTTATTTAGCCGATGGCCTTGGCAGCCAGTGCTATCAATGTATATATTATTGTTATATTTTATATAATTTTAATATCAAGTAAATAAATAAATAAATAAAAACTTATAGCTTAAAAGAAGGATGCGGTTCCCAAGAACGTTAATCTTAAAAACATTTAATAATAGGGGTAGACACTGAAAGAACATGATTTATGCTAAAAATGGCCATCATTAGGTTGTGACGGGTGTGACCTTACAAATGTAAATTTTTACATAATTACATAATTAAAAGACTTTTTGAGTGAATTAAGCACTTAGTTCCTGGAAAAATCAAATATTTTTTTTTTTAAACAAAATATTTGTTTGACAATGTGACGGGTGTAACCTCGTATGAAAACTCGAAAGTTTTAAAAAATAAAACTAAAAGGAAAAAATATAATTAATAAATAAAAAATAGTACGTTTTGAAAAAAGGACGTTTCTTCAGAATAAAAGTATCTTTTAAAAAAGTTCGCTTGGAAATAAGTGGCCTTAAAAAAAAATTTAAGCAAATGACTTTCCAAAAATTAAACCTTAATAAAGAAGTTCGTTCTTAATAAACCACCTTTTAAAAAAGTACCTTCTAAAAATATAATTTTTATCAAAATACCTTTTAAAATAACATACGTGTAAAAAATACCTTTTAAAAAAGTACCTTTTAAAAAAGTACCTTTTAAAAAAGTACCTTTTAAAAAAGTACCTTTTAAAAAAGTACCTTTTAAAAAACCACTTTTTAAAAAATAATCTTAAAAAGAATACATTTTATAAAAAGTACCTTCTTAATAAATATTTACGTAATCGAAAGCTTAGATATCTATCTCCTGCTCGTAATGAAATTCCTGAAGAATGATATTTACACATTAGCTGAGCCGTGCTTAAGATTTCAGTTTTGAGTAGCCTTCGACTCAAACAATAGGCACCTCATTAAGATTAAGGCACATGTCGGCAAGTGCTAATGATTTATTAATTCTTATAGAAGTCTACAACAAACAGCCAATACTCGTATATCATTGAAGGGCACCCAAGGAGGATCCTCAGTTAAACTCATAAATTAAGGCAAGATATTTATAGTAAAGCATAAACCACGCTGAATGTTAAACCTTTTAACGTTTCTTTTTTATGCTGTAAGGCTAAAATATAAAATTTTTTAACATTCAAAGCTTTTTTTTTTTTTTTGCTGAAGGATTATCGCTTTTTATTGATTTATTTGACTTAAAGAGAAAATTTATTATTTTATTTAACCTTTGAAATAAAATTGGTGAAATTTTTATAGAAACAAAAAAGTCACACAAAAATTATATCTTTACAATAAATATGTAAGTCTTTTGTTTAAGTCGTTAATGCATTACAAATCGTGCGCTGCCTGCAAGTGTTTTAAAATCTTTTTTGTTTCTTCTGTGGTTCCCGGGCTGATAACAATGCGACAACTTGTTGTGTCCAAAGGGTAGAAATAACGATTTAATTTTTTGTGTTTTGTTCATTATATTTGCATAGAAATTTATGTTCAGCTGTGTAAATAGTGTTTGTTTGTTTTTTTTCATTCGTTTATTTAAAAAACCAATTTACAACTTCAAGAGCAAATACGTGTTTGAACACGTTGATTCGCTTAGAGGAGCAACAAACAAAAACCATAGAAATCCGTTTGTGCAAAATATTTTATAAAAATTTATCATGTCTGTTGGTGGTTGTTTTTTTAAGGTTTATTTTTTTTAATTATTATTTGCTCAAGTATTAAATGAACATTTCTTTAAGGTTTAATGAAATATAAAGAAAAATAGTAAAAATATTTTTCTGCACGTCTTTAATCTTTCGCATGAAAAAGAAATTTAGAAAATGTTATTTGAAGAAAATGTTATTTGTGCAAGCAGAGGTATAATCAATGTTCCCATGTATTTTTGCATGAGCGTTGCAGGTTATAAAAGGACACTTTTCCCTACACTACAGGCAGAAAAATATTTTTTTCTAGCTCCAGTTTAAGTATTCACATTTGCAAAAGTGACTCTCATCTGTATTCAGAACATAAAATGTTTGAATAGATTCTTTAGAAGGCTTTTCTCTTGTAGGAGAATGGGAGCTCTTTTCCTTTCTCTCCCACAAACTCAGGACTTTGCTAAGTAAAATTTTCGTGTGGAAAAGCCATCTTACATTGTTTAGCAAGGACATGAACCTCCAATTGGCTTATCATCTTATTTTGCTTAGCAAGGACAGGAACTTTCAGTTGGTTTATCATTGGTTATTATTTCACTAACTCTATTTAAATATCAATTCATATTTAAATGTCGATTTTCATTAATTTTTGTATGTAAAAATTACTTTTAAATATGAATTAGTGAAATAGACTCAGTCAAGACTCAAACCCTTAGTAGCCTTAAAACAGCGCCTTAAAGAAGCTTAGGTTAGGGCAAAATTTATTTATTTTAAAATTTAAGATCGTAACACTCGCATTTTAATTATTAATAACAGTTCAAATTTATTTAACTCGTTTTTGTTCATCATGTCTCTTCATCTGTCTGATCATATTTCTCAGCCAGGACATTAACCAAAAATTAGTTTGGAAGAGTGTAAGACTTGTTGTATTCCTCGAAAAAGTTAATTATACCGTCATTACAAATCACTCAATCCCTATTCGAAATTCAAAACTATTTAGTATGATTTGGTTGATCATTTGATTGCTTGCACTTAACTCTTAGTCAAGACTTAAGCCCTGAGTTGCCTTAAGACATCTTAGAACAAGTTTTTTTCTTGTAAAATTAAATTTTACCATTGTAATACTCGTAATTTAGTTCTAAATAGCATTTAAAATTCATTAAACTCGTTTTATGCATCAAGTCTCTTCACGTGTCTGATCATGTCTTTTAGCCAAGACATAAACCAAATATTTGCTTTGTATATTTTCTTAAAAGAGTATTAGACTTATTTTATTCTTTGGACAATTTAATTATACCTTCATTATCTTTCTTTTAATCTCTATTAAGAACTCAAAATAATTTTTTCTATTTTTTTTAAAATAATATTTCTTTGGCTTCTTGATAACAACCCTTAGTCAAGACCTAAACCCTTAATTATTTTAAAGAATTTTCATCCACAATCCTATAGCAAGTTTTATTTCTTATAAAACTTAATTATAAATATAATTAATACTCGTATTTTAACTTTTAATAACATTTGAGATTCGTTTCACTCGTTTTTGTTCTCCATGTCTCTTCATCTGTCTGATCATTATTTTAGCCAAGACATAAACCAACAATTTTTTATATCTCTCCTTAAAATAGTTTAAGGCTTCTTTTATTCTATATAAAACTTAATTATACCGTCCCTATTACAAATTTAAAACTATTTATTATGACTCTGTTGATAATATTTCTTTGATTGTTTCATCTCAACTCTTAGTCAAGACTTAAACCCTTGGTTACTTTAAAGCATCTCTTTATAACAAGTTTTATTTTTTTTAATTCTTTATGTCATAATAATACTCGTATTTTAACTTTTAATAACAATTCAAGCTTATTTAACTTTTCTTTGTTCATCAAGTGTCTTCATCTGTCTGGTCATGTTTCTTAGCCGATACATAAACCCACAATTTGTTTTGTATATCTCCTTAAAAGAATCTAAGACTTATTTGATTCCTTGGAAAATTTAATTATAACCTCAGAATATTTCAAGTTCTTATAAGAATTCAAAATTATTTAATCGTCCTCGTAATTTGCTGCAGTGTCTTACAAACGTCAATTTGTTTGTTTTAAAATTGTTGCTCTTCTCTGCTCTAGTGTGATCGTGTATCAGTAGTAAGAAAATATTTAAACAAAAAAATAAATGTAATAGTTTTGCAAGATTCTTAACTCAGGAATACAGGAAAAACACGCCTACTAAAGACATTACAGACTACTTAGTGGACATACATACTCGTACATATCTACGCAGCAGCAAATTCTTGCAACAATGTTGCAAAAAGTGTGTTCATTACTTGCCTTATACTGCTGTTGGGGTTGTACTTCTTGTTGTTTTTATTCTGGTTGCTTAATGCCATTTGTTGAAAACAATAAATAAAATCAAGTTGGTACTCATCATAATCATGGGTTTAGACTAGAGATGTCCAGTGCTTGGGCGCAATTGTCGCTGTAAAATGTGTGATTGGGCGAGTCTTAAGTACCCAGGAGATGATCAAATAAACTCATCAATCACATAGTTGTGTGTGTGTAGAAGTTTTTTTCCGTCTACTCATACCCGTTGTAGGCAATGTTTGATGAAAATCGAAAAGTTTTGATTTTGTTATTTTACTGCTACTTATTTAATTGTCTGCAACACTGATTGGCAAGAAAATACCAGAGTCTGTGTGATTTTTATTAATGCTGGAGAACGATCAAAAGCTGATATTAAGTTTTATTGAACAAACGCAAAATAAAAATCGTGATTGACGTGTTTATGTGTTTGTCTCCTTTTAAGCAACAAGTCTGGAACACTCATACATATGCACTGATTGACGTGTTTATTTGATCATCTCCAGTGACTTAATATAATTTTTGCTGTCAACTATATGGACTAAAAGGTTCTCTATTTTAATTGTGTTCTGTTACAATAGAAAAAAAATTTTACGAGTATTTTAAAAATATTTTGAACTTAACTCTGTCCTACTAACCTCCTGTTTCCACAACACTAAAGTTCTGCTTGAGTAGAAAATGTATATGAAAAGCACAAATTTTTTTTTTCATACAAAATTTTTTAGACGCTTCGCCTGTCTGATTTGTAGAAACAGGGTGTTATAACAAATAAAAAAAAATTGAAATATATTTCTCCATTTCTTGCTCACGCGCTTGATAATTTCTTCTCTACTGTAATTTTTCTTTATTAAAACAGAAAAATTATATAAATGGCTGACATTTCAAATTTTACGAGTATTTCAAAAATATATTGAACTAAATATTATAACAATGTGTATACAAAAAGTTAGTCACGTGTCCATCTCTAGTAGTGCAAATGTTTGCAAACAAATGAGAAGACCTACAGACACATAAAATTAAATTCTATAAATAAATTTAAAAAAAATTTATATTTCGAAAAGATCAAGCAAATAAGAATTTTAATATGCAATAGGGCAAATATCTGTTTACAATAAAAAAGATCTGTTTGTTCGTTTCGGCTCGCAAGTTAAAGAGACAAACAGCCTTCAACCACAAATTTGCGTGAAAAAAGGTATTGATTAATAAAACTATTTTACTTGTGGCATTAAATTGATAATCGCATTTATTTGCAACATTGTAGTGCAACTCCAGACCGTACAGTAAGCGGATCTTTTGTCTTTTGCCCATAAAGACAACAATTGTTTTGCAGAAGGATTTTTTTCTTTCTTTCTTTCTTCGTAATAAAACAATGATAAGTATGAATGTAAGTATTCAATTAACTGGAAATACTTATTAAACCATGAACTTGTGGAGCAGTAAAAAAAATTTCTTTCCAACGAATAATTTTCAATCTAATTAATTAGAGTAATTTTGTAATTTATCGGCAAGGGATAAAAATTTATGTGGTAGTATTTATTTATTTAAAATTAGATTGATCTCACAAATTGTTTTAGAAATACGAGTTATATGAAGGCGAATTAACTTTACAGAAACTTTTTTCAGAAACGCTAAAACTAAAAAAATCTCGAAATAAAAAATCGCCAAAAAGTAAAAAATCGCCAAAAATTAAAAACCCGCTAAAACTAAAATAAATCGCCAATACGAACCCCAAAAATCTAAAAATACCAAAAAACAGAAAAAGCGCTAAAACTAAGAAAAAGCGCTAACACTAAAAAAATTGCAAAAGTAAATAAATCTGTACAACTAAAATAAATCGCAAAAAACCTAAAAAATCGCAACAAAAAAAAACTAAAAAACACCAAAACTAAAAAAACGCCAAAAACCGAAAAAAGTCGCATAGAACGGAAAATATTGCCAACAAGAAAAAAGCGCCAAAACTATAAAAATCGCTTAACTTAAAATAAATGGCCAAAAAGAAAAAAAACCGAAAAAAATTCCAAAAACAAACAAAAAACGCCAAAACTAAGAAAAAACGCCAAAACTAAAACATAATAAATACTAATGAAAAAAGTAACATAATACTAAAATAATTTAAAAAAAAATAAAAAATTTAAATAATATTAAAAGAATAAAAAAAAATTCATATAAATTTTTTCAAAAATGTTAAACCTAAAATATCCCAAAATAAAAAATCACCAAAACGAAAAAAATTGCCTAAAACGGAAAAAATCGCTGAAATTAAAATAAATCGCCAAAAAGCAAAGAAAAAAAATACGCCGAAACTTAAAAAACAACAACAACCGAAAGAATCTCAAAAACGCCAAACAAAAAAAAAACGCCAAAACTAAAAATATCATAAAAAGCGAAAAAAGTTTAACTGGTACTTAAAATTTATTAAAAATTTTCTACATCAGCTAAGATATTCGATTACATAGGCTAAAGTTCGTATAATATTACATGTGTAGTGTCCGTCGCAGTCGTCGCACTTTACTGAATTTATTTATTGTTTATTTCCTTCATTGTGCACAGTTACTTCGTGTAATAGTGACAATTTGCCAAAGTAATCCTTCTGTATCTAAACACCTAAGAAAATTTGTAATATTAAAATGTCTCTGTGTAAATGAAGTCTTTATGAAGGTTTCGGCAGTATCTCATCAACAACCAGTCGAATGTTGATTTCCTTGAATTAAATTTTCTCTAGCTTATCTGCGTAGAAAAGAAAATAATCCAAATCACACCATAATGGTGGCCAATAAACACCACCATTACGTGAAATTTTTCTTTCGTCAAAAGTTTCTTTTAGTAAATTGTGGCTCCATCCTGTTGGAGCCTTATGTCAGCCAGATGAATGGCAGCTACTCAAGATTCGAAAACACTTGCAATCATTTCTGCTATACCCTACCCCGTGGACAGTAACGTTCTGACCATTAAACGTTTTTGAAGAAATGTTGATGTTATAAAGGTCTTTGGACAAAAGCATGTGGATCATACTCAGTCCAAGTGTGTCAATCTTACATATTTATGAAACCATTCAACCACAAAATATTGTATGAAAAATCAGCCCCTTGGCCGAATTTTTAGACAAAATTTCAACAATTTGCAAGTGTTGCTCTAGTGTAAGTAAAAACAAAATAAGCAACTATCAGCTGTTAAATCGGCTGGCAAATGAAACAGTGTTACCAACACAAAGTTGTGCATATTAATAAAACACATCGACTGCGAAACTGTGAATAACATATTTTGTTTTCTTTGCACAGGTAAGCCACGTATATAACATGTTTAAAAATTTTTAAAGAATTTATTTCAATATTTTTGATTTTCATTTAACGCGTGTCAAAATTAATACAAATTAAAAAAAATATTTTTTATTAATTTAGAAGCAGCGACACGCATCTAAACCTCCAAAGACAACAATAATAAAATTTTGTTAGTTTTGAAAGAAGATTTATTTATAAAAACTATAATGATATTATCTACGAAACCTGTAAGAGAAGAGAACCTTTTTAAATTTTAATATAGTTTTAAAACAGCAAACTTCGAATTAGGCTTAAAATTATTATGTAATTTTAAAATAAAAGATTAAGATTTCCTAACCCCGATTTAAGTATTTCAATAAATTTTTAATAACACATGTCAGGTAAATTAACATTAATTACCTGTTCATTGATGTCGAAACAATACGTTCGTCTTAAAATTTATATGGAAAACAACAATAAAGTAAACAAAATTTGTTTTTCCTTTCGCCATGTAAATTAGAAAGCAAACGTATAATTTTAATATCGTTGAACAGGCCGTAATTGTTTAACAGCAGCCAACTAATTTTAGAATTAAATTTTGTAAATTTGAAAGGCTATTATTTGCCAATTTAAAATCAATTCACAGCTTATAGTTCTATGAAAATAGATTCGAAAACTATTATTCTTTTTTGTAGCAAATACTTCCTGTTTATTACAAACAGGTTAACAACTGACTACTCGTACCAATAACCCCCCCAAAAATAATTACACGAAAGCTTTATTAAATAATAATTGCAAACATTATGATAAATTTTTATCACCGATCGTTTATATTGTTAAGTCAAGCAAAACCCCACAATACACAAAACAATTTATTAATAATTTTATTAAAGTTGTTAACAAAATGTGTAAAGGAAAAAAGCAAAAAAAATCTCTAATAATCCGACATAAAAATAATTAAAATAATTACAAACATTCAATGAACTTCAGCTGTTGGCAGAGTGGGCAAATATTTAATGGAACAAACTTTTCTTTCATTTTAGGCAGCAAATATTTAGCCAATGAAATGAGTTATTAGGGCAAATAAGACTTCATTCACTTCGTTATTTATGCTCTGTAAGATTGAAACCAACCTTTTGCTTATTTTACCAAATATTTGCTTAACTCGTCTAAACCTTTAGATTTGGCATAGAAAGCAATTTTGTAATTAAACTGTCAAACATTTAGAAATGTTGTAAATTACACTGTGCGACACAATAAAAAAATTCTAGCGAATGATTCCGGTGGATACAAAAAAAAGTTTGATATGTATTATTTTTAGCCCGCAACCTAAGAAAGGGGTGGTATAAGTTTGCAGTGTGTGTCTGTGTATCTGTGTGGATGTACGAGTCCACGTACAGACCAAATGGATGGACCGATTTGATTTAGTTTTTTTTTTGTTTTTGCAAGGTGACTTGATCGGGAGTGTTATTTTATAAGTTATCACACGTATTCTAGATAAATTCGTTGTGTTTCTTTGACGCCGTGCTCCCAAGCTCGCATTTATTAATATTTTCGACTAAAAATTCTTTCTTGAGTGGAAAATGATGCAATTAATACACAGAAAGCAAAAACAAATTTCCCGGCAATTCCCAAAAAAAATTCGCAAAATCCCTAAATTGGGATTTTTTTTAGTATTTTTGCTGTATTCTTCTTATTTTTCGCCGAGCGCAGATAATATTTTTGGAAATATTTAAAAACATATCATATCATAAGGTGGCATAATAAATTTTTTTGTTCCAGCTGTGGAATCTGAGAAAATAGGATTTAAATTTGATATTTATAACAAAAATAGGTCTATTTCGAAACGATCTGCTGGCTTCAATAAAGAAAATTTTGCACAAACACTTTATTTGTAATATTTCTCATAGTATTACTTTTTAAGTAGGTATAAATATGGGGTTGGTATTTTTGCAAAAAAAAAAAATTATAATAGCGAAATAATTAACCAACTTTTTTCTGAAAAAAAGGCGAAAAATCGACTTTTTCCAAAATTTATAATTTAAATTTGCATATAAATTTTAAATCAACTGTGCTTTTGATACCAAATTTTATTTAATATTAAAAATTTCGTTTTAAATCTGTGATAAGTTCCTTTTTCCAAATCGGACAAGATTTTCCTTCTCCATTAGCAGCACAATGGCCCAAGGTTGTTAAAAAAGCCAAAATTTATTTTTTTTTCTCGAATATTTCCTAAAATGTAAGCGAAAAATCATAAGTGCAGCAGACTTTTCTTTAGCTTAATAAAAAAAAATCCAGTTGGAAAAAATCTTTTTTATTTGAGCCCCTTTTAAGACATATAGTGCAAGTTTCAGACTTAAGCTCTTTCTCATCTCCTCAAATGATGTAAGAAATTTCATAAAAAGCGGAAGGCCCATATAGAAACTGCAGAATTATCTCTATTTTTAACCGACTTCAAAAAAAGGAGGAGGTTATCAATTCGTCTCTATTTTTTTTGCAGTGTTACTTCATAACTCGGTTCATATTAGACGGATTGTAAAGATCTTTTTATTGTCTGAGAGTGTATAGCATTGGTCCCATTATGTGATTTTATAATATTCTACTTGTTTGATTGCTACGAAACATAGCAACGATCTTTGCTTCTTTTAATTACACAATTTTAAAGTTGATGAAAACGTGGGTGGGGGGTGGCGGGGTAACGTTCATTAAAATCAATTATTATATATCACGTGGTTCAACTAAACCGATTCTTACGAAACTTACTACACATCCTGAGCTCAAAAATAGGCACTATATTCCATTTGAAAAAATTGGCGGAACCACGCCCATTAAAATTTAATATTTTATTTTAAGTGGTTCCTACTGTACCGATTTTTACAAAACTTAACACACACCCCTGAATGCTGAAAACACACAAAATCTTGCATTTAAATAATGGGTGGATACACTCCCATTAAAATTTAATTTTATATCCCATAAATTTTTTTAGAAAATGTTCTATCAGATCTTTGCATTGAAGTCGGTTTTTTTTTGCAGAATTATTTTAACAAAATCCCCCACAGTGAGTTAATTTATTTGCAAATAATTTTGTTTGTAAATAGTGCACGTATAAACGTAGTAATAATAAGTATACAATTTTTTATATAAATCTCCATATTCATAAAATTTCAGATGTGTCTGAAATGTATTTTAGTTAAAATTTTTGATAAAAAATTTTCTTAAAATAGATTTCAAACACATTTTATTTTCTTATGAATGTGAGCCACACTTTATTAAAAAAAGTAAAAACATTTTTCAACAAAAAAAAACACAATCACTACTTCCTTTAAAAAAAACCCTTCATATTATTCAAATGAATAAAAACCCCCAGCTCTGTTTAAAAAAATTTCACAAAACAGTGTTTTGATTTATTATTAAATTTCAACCACCAACAATTATAAATAAACGACGAAGCAAAACACAAAAATTAAAACAAAAAGCTTAAGCCAAAATTGAAAGAGTTTTCTTTTATCAATTTCTCGTAATTTCGTTGAATCAAATCGTTTACCTCATGCATATAAAAATTCCTACGCTTTATTTTAAAAACAGGCAGTCACCTGTCAATAACTTTTATGTAAAGAAATTTTATATAAAAAGAAACTGTTGCTTGGCTGTAAAAATGTCTTCCTTAATTGAAACTCTGCTAGACAAGATGGCCATATTTGCATATGCCGTTTTGCCAATTTATAAAAAATGTAACAAATACAAAATACAAGTTTTCGAAATTAATAAATGTTCATACATAATAAAACAACATAATTTTTTCATTAATTACAGTGATTTTTTAACAAATTATTTACTATAAACAACTAAAGAGAAATGTGAAGTGGAAAAAAATGTGGTGGAAAAAGTTCCATTAATTTTTTAATCAATTTTAAAGACATTGAATTTTTATTATGCAGCATCATGGAATATGATTTATAGTTATAGTTGATAAAAGAAATTTGCTATTGAATAATATGCACAATTATGCAACAAGTTGCTTGAATTGAAAATTTACCATACATTATGGCGGAATTTTGATAAAGTGAACTTGTTAATAATGTTTTAACATTTTTAAAATTTATTTCTACCAAATTTTTAAACCCCTCCCAAAAACAAAAGATTTTTTTTAAGCAACTGGAAGACTTGAACTTCGTAATTGTTATACAACTACTTATCAATATTCTTTAAATGTCATTGCAGCAATAAAAATAAAGTTTTAAAATATTCCAACAATGCTCAATGTTGCCAGAAACTTTTACATACAAAAACACTTCATCTACATTCAACAAATGCACTCACTTAAAATTGTTGCCTGCCAGAAATAAAGATGAGCATTTGTTCGTGTTAAATTATTTAATTAAAATTTATGGGATTATTTAAAGGCTAAATAAATAAATATAAAGGTTAATCAACAACATTTCCGCAATTAGAATGAAACACATACATATATTTTTTTTATTATTTTGAAAATAGGCTTTCGAGCCTAGTGTTTTTAAATTTACAAGCCACGAAAGCACACAATCCAACAAACATTGTTTAGGAAAATGATAAAGAATTTGAAAGAAAATTCATTATTAACCAACACCCTTTTGGAATAACATTTACCAGCTACCGATTTTAATAAAGTTCTATAGACTCAGCACGATTTTAAAAAAGACACTGTTACACACTCTGTTACTAAATTAAAAAAAAAATAAAAATAAAAATTAAACGTTTAATTCTAAAAAAGTTTCCAGCTACTTTCATATCAAAATGTTACACATGTGTACAAACATACAAACATTTCGTAAGAAGTTGACTTGGGTGTAGAGCCAAATCATTCTTAACGTAGTTCTTTTATGAGTACAAATATTTTGTGGTTGCTTGGGTTTTATAGTCAACGACATTCAGCTTTTATTTGGCGACGTGACAAAGGTTTTAAACACGTACTAAAAATGGCTTCAAAAAAAAATACAAAAACAAATTTAAAAAAATCGATCCAATGTTCAATGTACAATGTACACCATATATACATAGTATAAATACATACATATTTATGTGTGTACCTTGAATAGCATTCACTGTGTACGAGTTTAGAATGTCCCTCATATGGTCTTCTGCATAAAATATACAACAACAAGCTTAAAGTGGCCAAGAAAAGATAGTCAAAGCCTAAAGTGTCAAGTAGGAGTTTAGTTTTTTTCTTTTTACTATTCTAGGTTCTTAAGACAAATTACACTGCGAAGAAAAGCTAAAATCATTGTGCAGTATGGTTCAATTAAACCAAAACCAAACCAAACTCATGGGCAACGCTGTATTTGATTATAGGTGACTTGCCATAACACACACCACAACTATAATTATGGAAACCAATTGAATTTTAGTTTTTCGCCGTAACCATAAACAGTTGTTTGCTGGTAAGACATATTTGTTGTTGCACTCTTGAAATGAATAAACAAATGCACAGAAAAAATGATTCCCAAAAAAACTTTCAAACAAATGTTTGTTTGAAATAAAATTTAGTTTCATTAAATATTTTTTACTGTTCCAGTAAATTGTTTATTCAAAAAAAAACTAATAATAAAAACACTGGTAATACAAATTACTGTTTAAGAATACGTTACCAAATGCCGACAGTTGTCAAAACAAAACTATGTATAGAATTTCTTTAAGTGTAAACAGCATACTCATCTAGCACAATGAAATTGTATGGTGTGCGGGCTAAATTCGTTACTAAAAGAAAAAATAAAAGAAATGAAAAAATCAAATCAAACCTAAGTCGATATAAATGCCCCCAGAATGGAGTGCACAAGCAACAAACAACAAACTAAGCTTCCATGGTGTTCTTACAACAACAACAACAACAACAACAAAAACGCCAACTTTAAAGGAATTTAAACAGCTGTAATATCATAATTTTCTCTCTTCAATATTTCGTTATTTAGCAAAAAACGAAATTACAAATGCTTTTACCAACGGCAAATCAATAATTGTATATACAACCACTTCTCATATTCCATTTTATTACAAAGTCATGTCTACAAAGATGTAGACTTTTTATAAAACTATTTTAAGCCAAGGCTATCTATCGGTCGCTGGTGCTTTATAGTTAAAGATTTTTTCTCATTTTTATTCTAATAATATCTAAATAAATAAACAAAACTATTTATGAAGTCTAATTCTCTTTGGGTCTCTGGCAATGGTGTTTTTTTTTCTTGGTGTAACCAAAAGAAAAATTTTCTTGTCTTTACTTTTATTTAAATGCTGTTTCTTTTGTTATTGTTTTTGCTTTATTTTATCGTTATTTTTTTATTAATTTGTTACGCTGTTAAAGGTATTTATTATTTTTTTATTTTTTTTTTGTTTCTCTGTGGTTATTTGCCAAGTTTTCCACAATGTCAACAACCTCCCCATTCGTTCGAGCGTTTTTTTTGTTTGTTGTTGGGGTTTCAACTGGTTGCCATATGCACATTAGTTTTATTATTTGTTTACTTGTTATTTCAGTTATTTATTTTAAATTTAGTTATTTTTTTTTTTGTAACTAAAATGCTCAGTCGTACGTAATATGCCTGCATTGTACATAAATTTTAGCCAGAAGTTTCGTTTGGGCTCCCTGTCCGCGGGTGTATTTGTATGTCTTTCATGCTTTAGAATGTCATTTATGGAATCTAGTTGTGTCGCTTTTTGTGTGACGTATTCTATATATGTACGTGAACTTTTATGAAATTAAATGTGCTTGTATGTTAAAAATTTGGCTACCGAAAACACCTTGAAAGACGGACAGAAAAAAACGTTTTGGTTATAGATATGGGTCATTAGTTTATAACTGACACATGTCGTTTGTTATTTTTTTATTTATTTTTTTTTTTTATTTAAATAACATTACATTAACATTTTGAACTCATTTAACAGTCTGTTTTAAAATTTAGTTTGTTATTTTAATGTCTGGGGAAAATATTTGGTTACATTCTTATTTCCAGTGATAGTTTATTGAGGAACTAAATGCATTTTTCCATTAATATTTGAAAAGTGTTAATAAAGTGAAAATTTTGATAAGTGAAAATTTTCTAATTTTGTGGCCACCATTTTCACTTTTTAAACAGAGAAACACATTAATAGATAAAAAAAATATAATATTGTTTAAAATTTATTTACTTTGAAAATTAAAAAATAAGACCTTAATGCTATAAAATATCTCACAAAACTGATGCGTGCCATAACCGCCAAAAATCTTAATCGACATAATTTTCGAATTTAACTTTTTTTAGCGAAATCTATTATTTGTGATTGGAAATAATCTACTATCGTCAAAAAAAAAACAGGTCCAAAAAATTTGTCGATATACTTTAGTATCGTTTTAAAACGACAGATAAAAACGGTAATTTGGTATTGAAATGGTAATACGGTTCTAGGGTAAGACGGTATATTTTCAATGCAAATTTGCCGTTGTTATCTCTCATTTTAAAACGATACTCAAACGAGCCTATGATTATAAATTTCAAAATGATTTGACGAAGAGTTATTAGAAGAAGAAAAAATGATTTCTTCGTCTCTCGAACCAGTCACTCGATTTAGGACAAATTGGCAGCACTTCACGTGTCTTTTTGAGGTTAAGAGTTGAATAGATATTGAACTGAATGGGCTTAATTATTTAAAATTTGTTCAAGAAAAATAGTTTTGTGAAAATTTTATTTTCGAAAATTTTCCAAATCTACTAAAACGAATTGATTCACTGTCTTACGTCATCTTAGTGAGGTCAAGATCTTTTGAATACGGCAAATTTGCTTCCGATCTGTATACTCGTTTTTAAGTTATAAGTTGTTCACACTAAAACATACACACATACACATGCACACCCACTTATGTAAAAACTGACATCATCGCCTAAAAATTCGGCACCTCAAAACGTCGAAATATAATGTCAAATCTGTTTTCGAGAGTTATAAAATATTTTATGAGAATTTATTTAAAAAAAAAATCTTAATTATCACCTAGTGATGGAAAATTTTGATAAAAGAAACATATTTTCATTTCAAATAAAGAATTCGGTAAAATCAAACTTGACTGAAAATTAATTAATTAATAAAGAAATCATAGAATAAATGCAACAGCACTCAATAAAAACCAATTCTCGTATCCTATTTCCTTGCAAAAGTTCATGTTAAAATGCTGATTTCCGCCCAAGTCAATTGTCATGCTACAGAACATTTAGCATTTCCACTTCGACTTCAAAAATAAGCACTAAAAAGTTAAAAATAATTTTGAAAAACATTTTTAAATGTGTTAACTATAATGCTGTTCGAAGTTGTTGCAAATCAGGTTAAGAAAGAGCCTTAACACATATAAAAAATGTTTTATTTAACTGAATCTTAATAATTTTAAAATTTTTAGTGCTTATCTTGGAAGTCAGTTCAATTTTCTTTTTAAATTTTATTTTTAAATTTTTAGAGCCAATTTTATATATTCAGGGGTGACACCCACTTTTATAGCCTCAACATAGTGTCACTTTCAGAGCTCAAGGTGTGGTGTGTCATGTAAAAGTCGAAGCATGTCAAATATAATATTAAGCTTTAATGGGCATTGCCCCCCCCCCACTTTTTAAAGCACAAAATTATTTCATTCTAGGAGTAGAAACTGTTTGCCAAGTTTCGTGGGAATCGGATAAGTATTAGTACGCATACCTTAATAATAACCTTTCAAGGGCGTGACCCCGCCCACTTATTTAGATTCAAGATTGCTTCTTTTTCAAAGGTTAGAGTGTGTGCAACGTTTCCTAACAATGAATTAAGTAGAAGCACGTGAAAGATAATATTAAATTTTTTGTGGGCGTGTCACCACCCACATTAAAAAAATAAGATTGTGTTTTTCTTAGAGCTCAGAGTGTGTTGCATGTTTCATACAAATCGGTCAAGTATAAATACCTGAAATATAGTATTAAGTTTTTATGAGCGTGGCTGTGCCTATTTTTTCAACTTCGAAATTGTGTCGTTACGAAAGCCCAATCGGAACACTAACACATCATAAAATCAAGGAAGGAAATAGTGGACATAACCGAGCCCTATTTTTCAAATATAAGATTGTATCTTTCTTTGAGCTCAGGGTGTTGTGGTCCGAGTATCGTAAAAATCGGTCAAGTAGAAATAAATGAAATATAATATTAAGTTTTTATGGGCGTGACTATTTTTATTTTTTCAACTTTGGTATTGTGTCGTTACAGTAGCAATCGGAGCAGTAAAAGATCATAAAGTTAAAGAAAAAATTAGTAGGCGTATTCCCGCCCACTTTTTTGATAAAAGGATCAAATCGAAGCTGTATCCTCTCAGACAAAAAAAATAATTTTTAAAATCGTTCCACCTACAGGAGCTATAAAGTAACAAATGTGAAACAAATGCAAACGAATTGATAACCCTTCTTTTTTTGAAGTCAGTAAAAAGGAGAAGATTTTGAATAAACAAGCGTTAAGCTGTTTTCGTAGTAAAAAATCATCATTATTTCTGAATTTTTTAATATAGAAATACAAGTAATATTTTTTTTAATTTGGCACTTGTGCCACCCACTTTGATTTCACCGCCCTCATTCTTCATAACTGCTTAATATTTCCTATTTTTTACCTCAGATTACCGGCAAAACTTTCCTTTCATTTTGCATAAGGTCGGCATTTTGTCGTCATGTAATTTAAGTAGTCCTGCTTATTAAATACGAGTATATGTATTTTCAATAATTCTTTTACGGCTGGGCGGATAGTCGTCAATTTTTTTTATTTAAATTTTATGCTCCATCAAGCAAATATTGTTTTGTTCTATGAAACAAAATAATGAAGAGCAAAAGTGGTTTACGCTTGTCATTTTCGCATGTAAAACAAAAAAACAAATCAAATCCCACTGAAATCTCAACAAGAAATAAAAGCAACTTGTAAAATAAAATTAATAATGAGGAAAAATAAAATAAAATACTCGTAAACCGCCACCAGCTTGTGGCGCAAAAGAACGCAAGAATCTAAGCAAAAACCACAAACAACATGATTTAAAATAAAGAAAAAATAATAAGAACAAGTTGTTGGCTGTTTTAAGCCAATTATAACTTAAAGGATTTTATTTTTTCTTGCTGTAAATTAGCTTGTTGTATGTGTGTTCATGTTTTCAAAGTGTTTTCTTAACAAAGAAAACAGATACCCGCTTATAATCTTGTGCTAAACGAAACCATAATAGAACACGAGACTTAAGAATTATTTCCATATATATTTATATATATGTAAGTGCGACGAAATGATGACTATGTTGCTTGCTGGCGATGAGTGAGTGAGTTGAACATAAAGTCAAAAGCAAGACCACCAACCAATATTAGTTTACCTTCATTACGAACTCCGCTAAACTTAACAACAAAATAAAACAAAAGAAAGAAAATATACTCGTAAACCAAACTGAGTTCTTATAGAAAGATTTTTTTTTAATAAAAGATATCTCTAGCTAAAAGTATTTATTGCGTTTAAGCCTGTCAAGCTGGCTGGTTTTAATACGCCATAACATGCTAAATATGAACAAATTAGCATCATTAGTTTTTTATTTTTTATATTATTTATATTATTTATAAAAATCCTGAAAGAAGCAAGACTTTTTTATTTGGATCAAGATTTAAAAGATGAGTAAGGATCATCTTTGACACCATGAAATCATGACATGAAATTGTAGAAAATATTCCATATTCCCAATCTGTTCAATGGGAAGGGCAACATGCCATTTGAGTGCGTCCGTACGGTACGATATTACATGATGCTTAAGGTCGTGATTTGATGGAGTTTATGAAAATTTTCAAAAGTCAATAACAATTCATCACAACAGGGTTGTATTTTTTCGTAATTTGTGCGATTGTGTAAGATAGTGACTACCAGCGCATAGATAAAGGGACCTAAGGGTAAAAAAAAAATCAATTTTCACTTTTTTTTTTGACGTGGACAACATCTGAGCATCGAATGAGACCGATCCCATGCCCCAAAAGTGTTCCCTCCCAGAGATATGCGCGTTTTATGATGTGATGGTACACCAAAGATACACGTATTTAAATCATTAAAATGGCTCTCCTGAACAAAACCGGTTTTTACCCTTAGGTCCCTTTCTATTTTGCGCGTCACATATATTCCCTGCAGCAACTTTTCGGGTCACATACCCTAAATTTTATGGCGTTAATATACTCATATTACACATCCCGCTTTCTAAAAAATATTTAATTTAAAAAAATAGTAGACCAGTTTAAGCTTAACAAATCGTTCTCCCGTTTCTTACATTCCCTGGAAACTGATAGCGGGAAGAAAATTTCACATGAACTTCATGATGGCAGCTGTTGCTTTCGAGGGCAACAAAAATTTCATTGGAGTGAATATTTTATGCATTTTCTAGGGAAAAATTGTTTGCTAAGAAAACTTTATAAAGCAAAGACTTGTTTGCTTTATTTCTGTTCAACCTGTAGCATTTCACTTCAAGTGTTTTTTTTTCTTTATCTAACATAATCTTCTTTTATCATAAAAACGCAATCTAAATGATGATGTATGACTTAGCAAAGCAAGTTAACGAAAGTGTAAACAAACACAAATCAAAAAAAAAAGTGCAACACGCCAACGAAAAAAGTTGTTGAAAACTTCTAAACAACAGTTTCTTAACGTTATCGAAGACTTAAAACGGAAATGATGAAAGTTTTACACTTTCTTTGTGAACAGAAAAAATCTTCATGAGCAAATACAAAAAAAAATTGCTTTTTAGAAAAAAAAGCCTCTTGCTTTTAAGCAACAACACTAAGTTTTCCCTCTTCTGGGCCAACAACTTGAACAACAAGTTTTGAGTTTCTTTTCCAAGACTTGCAGCCTTAAGCCTTCATTACAAATTGCTCTAAAAACACCGCAGAAACTAAGACAAACTGCTTAAAAGGCAGATGCGTTGGTTTCTGAAAGATTTTCTAACTGCAGCATAGTGCTAGAGGCAAAAAAAAAAACAATACAACCATTAGTCTTTTACCAAAAGCGTGCTACTTTAGTCTTGCCTTTTGCACACAAAAAATAACAGAAAAGAAAAACCTTGCATTTTCATGCCGAAACCAGTTCAGGAACTTTTCTCAAATACATTTTTCTATTCCGCAAAATCCATGATGGCATAGAAAATGAAT